>JAAGVU020000001.1:47838000-47863655 GCA_011763525.2 Mormyrus iriodes
GGGCATCCCCATGTTCCTGAGGCCAAATAATGTAACAGGATGAGGGGCATCCCCATGTTCCTGAGGCCTTTTTGCGTTCTTCACTTGCTTCTTGTTTCTTCCAGCGTTATCTAAGAGTCCTTTGGGGTTAGTGAAGGAATGTCCAGTAGGAATCCTAAATCCACTCTCCTCCCCACACAGGCTGTCTTGTTAGCTACCGTAGTGCTCGGGCCCTTGGGTAGGAAAAGCTGTTAGCTTGTGGAGACAGGGTAAATTAAGTGGAGCGATTCTATCAGGGAAGCGACATGCTGAGGAGTGTGGGTCCCTATAGCCTGGCCCATCTCCCATTACAGCCCCTGGCAGCAGACCTCTTACCCACTCCCAGGTGGTGCAGTTAACTATCACTGGAACTTGGAGACAAATAAATGCAAAAAGACAGTCGCTTTGCAGGACCGTTTTTAGTGACAAAAATAGCCCTAAACTGCTGAAACAGTGGGAATGACCAAGAAAAGCCGGTAAGGAGAATGTGCTGGGAAAGTACCACAAAGTTCAGAAGAAAACATCTTAATCATAGTGTATATGAGTGCACTGTAGTCACCCCGTATCTATGGTTCAGTCATCCCCAAAAAAAGAAACATCTAAAATGTTTAAATGAAATGAAATTCTTTCATTGTTCCTTTGTCCTTTGAGGAGCATAAAAAGCATACCTTTCATTGCTCTGTCATCTCTTGAGTATTAGGCTAAAACATCCCTTTCATTCAAAAGAGAGTACATTACTGTACGGTACTGTGTAATAATGTACAGTTTACTTTTATTGTTAATGTTGGTGAATTCTTACCGTGTAATTTCTCAATTACCATATATACAGTAATCTATATATATTAATATATCTTTGGTCAATTTGGACACAGCATTGTTTCAGTTGCTGTGATTGTAAGTTTTGTGATTCAGGAGTAAAGGCTTAATTATGTGCTGAGGAATCAAAAAAGTCTACCAGTGGTCTGCTGTGTCATTTGTGTTCCATAGGGTTCCAATTCTAGACAAAGAAAGCATTAATTACTCCTACTTTATTCTGTCCATCCTTCTTCCATAAGTACTCATTCAGCACAGGGTCATGGAGAGCCCATCCCCGAAAGCACAGGGAACAGTGCAGGGGACACCCTGAAAGTTTAAATTTTCCTAAATACAGATCTGCTGATGTTCGCATAGATATTTCCTGAAAAACTTCATTAAAATCTTACTGAAGGCTAGTAATTGCAGTGCAGATGAGCTGGAAGTAAAATTTTACAGTATAATTTTAAACATGTAGTTTGGGTGGAGAAATTATACACACACACACACTTAGGTGAGTGCAAGGCTTGAGTAAGTTCTTATTTGTGACATATATGAATAAACTAATTATACCACATTTTCCGGTTTTCAAGTCAGTGTAATATTATGTATAATATATGGAATTCTTTTGGATTAATTATTAATCATTGAACATCTGCACCTGCCAGAAGACATGTTAAGTGAATTAATCAGACACCAGGTCAGGTATACATAGGGGGTCACAGTCGTAGCGGTAGATGTCAAGCTACATAAATAATACTTGCATTGGCACAGATAGTTTGTCACCTAGGCAAAATGTTGAGACTCCAGCTGGCTTGCTGCCTCTTTCCTATTCATGGTACTCAAACACACCAATACTAATGTGTTACCTTTACACTAATCGACATGCATGTGTTACCAGCGGTACACAGAATTATCCAAAGTACAGTCATACATTTGAGCTTTAAGCCTTTTCAGAGCCGTAGGCCAATAAGCTTTGATTCCAATCTAGTATCTTTACAAATTTTCTGTCTGCATTGTGATTGATACATAATGACTGTAATACTGAGTCCTTTGTTTTTAATTTGAATTTTCTATGTAAGGTGATCAGTTACACATATGTTACACATAGGCTTCCTTTTCCACGTGATTCTCAAACAAGATTAATAAGGGTTCTGTGGAGTAGGCGTCCAATCCATAACAGTGACAGAAGTCTGGTGAATGACCTTTCCATGTGATTGGCTAGACTGCCGATACAGTGTTACAGTGTTAATTCTGATGGATCCTGGAGTCGTTCCCTTCATTCCAGGGACTTATTTCTCATTCTTCTTGTTCAACCACAGATATAATGACAAGCAGTAGGATGTGAGGATGAAGGCTTCATGTACCTTGTTGTAAAACTTTTTACCGTTCACTCTGGATTATGTTTATGAATCTCACTAGCTTAAAGGAAGGCAATATGCTTTATGGGGATATTGGTATTGCTTTTGAACATTTAAAAACAGCATTTTTGGTTTAATGTTTTTGAATGAGGTATTCATTTGCATATACCATAGCATAGTTCACATCAGAATAATCTGATGATGTTGACATCTTAAATGCTGTTTTTCATTTGTTTAATAAATTCTCAATTTGAATACTTTCAAAATTACTTTCTGTAATTTCATATGTGAAAGATCTCCTATGAATCCATTCTGATTGGAAGTGGTTTGTGAAATATTCCTTGTTTTATTACATGCTAATCCTAAAAGAGGACATTTTAATCTTTAAAAATATGAATGCACTGTCTGAACATCTGCATGCTGAAAACATAAATCTTTTACTTCAGTTGACAAGGGGATATTAAAAATCCTGCAGACAATTCCCTGAAAATAAACAAATGAAATTTACAAGTGCATCTCTAATCTGGTCGAAATTATAAACATATGTAATAACTTTCAGAAAAAATATTTCTTTTCAAAGGTAATTTAAATACATTGTAGAGTCCGCTTAAGGTTGTCACCCGTCCCTTAGAATACGGGATCGTCCTTTATTGGAAAATAAACTGCCGCGTTCCATATTAAAGCCTTTTCAGGCCGAATCAGACTTTATGTGAAAAGGCCTTTAAGAATCTAACATCAAACAAGTTTAGTTACAGCTGAAACAGAAACGTAAACCTTTTTAGTTGTTATTGAAATGCAATATTTTTACTTTAACTGGAATAAAGACCACAATTTAAAGTTGTCAAAACAAGCAAGACAAATACACGTGTACTGTTGAGTTTATCAAATACCAGCAAAATATCAATACCGTTTAAGGTAAACTGCATTAACACGCATGTGCTGTAGCACTTGGAAGCAGTTTTTGTCGGGTAGGAAAAAAGGGTGGAACACCTCTACCGTAATACTTGGAGTCTTTAATGTGCTACCTGCATGCCTATTTAATTATATAGCTCAGTCCTAAAAACGTTATTAAAAAAAAAAACACTTCTGAAAATATTTTCACAGTATTTTATCCCCACTTTCTAATTAGATTATTTCAAATGATGTTATATCTCAGTAGACGGCTTGCTGCCTTTCTGTGGATTTTTATATGTTCCACACTCATGGCCTGCTTTAGTGCGCTTAAGACAAAACAGCATTGAAACGAAGATGAAGACATCGAAAGATGCTAAAACAAGTGAGGCCTCACACAGCAGTAGTCTGTACCTTGAAATTTCACAAATGGTATTTCCCGTAGCAGGTAACACACCCAGTATAATGATCTTGTTATTTAACAGAATATTTAAATATGTCTCTGGTCAACAACCCAGTGCGCAAATGGACTTTAAAACAGCTCTAATAGGCTATGCGAAGGCAACATCCAACCATTTTGGCCATGTCAAAATTTTCCTGTATTACCGCTCTTGGAACTTGAGTTCTCTCTACAATGAAGGAGAGTAAGATGGAAATTGAACTGTTTATTATAATTCCATGTTTTGAATCTGCTGTGAAAATGTCTCCGTAATTGCTGAAATGCACGCTGTTATTTTGCGGATTTTTCCTCTCTTGTGTGGGTTGGAGAGGTTAATTTGCATGCACATTTTTATCATATTCTCCGAGGGCATGACTTATATTTTAAAAAGTTACTAGAGCCGTGTGAAATTGCGGTGGAAAATTCAACTTTTTTCCTTGTTATTTTTTTCTCTCTCCTGAAGCGAGAGTAGGTGTGCATTATGCGCATTTTCTGTTTAGCTGGACAACCGCTGCTCAAAAAATTTCTGTTCCCGAGCTACACACAGGATATCAAAGAGTTCCTAAAGTAACTTTTAACTCCATTTGGCTTATTCAGATCAGGCCTTTTTCTGCTTTTAATATAATGATCTGAATTTATGAATTTATAACAAAGGATTAAATTGCTTTGTGGCTTCATGCAAAAAGGAGACTCTCCATCTACCTTTAAGGGCTACATATAGTCTATACGCGTTTCATTTTATTAAAGCTATATTGGTTGTTTCAGCTTTTTAGTCATGTATGGTCGCATTCCGGGATGTTGGAATCATACTGGATGGTGTAATTAAGACGTCTCATTGAGCGAGCTGTGAAGTGGACAGCAGTATTTGGGCATTTATTCATTTTGAAGATTCACAGTTTCAAGTGGATGGTACAGATTACCGGCTACGGCGCGCTGTTACTGCTGCTCGGGTTAGTTGGCACTGTAAACCTCTACGCACCCTCCCCCCCCACTCTGTAAAATCCGCCGTTTATTTCATGGCAGCTTGTATCTCCAACCGTCACAGCTTCCAAAGGGAGCGGACGGTGATTGAATGTACAGCAGCTTTGCCCCCGGTTGCTGTTGTCGAACCCTTGAACTGAAAAGATATAACTCATCGGACCGTGTCATTTTGGAGCTAAATAGCATCTTCCCAGAGATACTTTGACAAATTAATATCCTCCCACAAGGATATAACTGATCTGACACACCAGGTAGCACAATTTACAGCACATTATTTGTTTGTTTGTTTGTTTGTTATTCTAGTCCAATGGGACATCTCCGGTTTAAAAAACATCCTCCCTGAGAAACTGTTAGTGAAGTTAGCCATTGACCTTGTTTCCATATCCAGTGAATGGGGGTATCATCTATCCTCTGGTATCTATTCACTGAAGTATATTAAAGTTAAAGAGACAATGCTATTTTAATTATAGCTTATTGCTATAAATTGTAATGTACTATTACACACACCTCTGAGGGGTTTAGTAGCAGTATTCTGTACAGCCTGGTCATCCTTATTCAAAGCTCCAGAATCTCATCACATTTGTATTTTCCCTTATTGTCCCCAAAGTCACGTTTTTGCTGTTTGCAAGATCTCTTTGCTTCTTTACATCTGACTTGAATAGGAAATGAATGGTTTTGTGTTTAGTGACACCGTTAAGTTGCTAAGACATTAAGCTGTTTTCATACGGAGACGTTATCAAGGACACCAAGGTACCGGAAGAGCTGGTAAATCAGATTCATTCTTCCTGATACTGACCGCTCGCATACCTGTAGGTCACGTGTGTGTGTGTGTGTGTGTGTGTGTGTGTGTGTGTGTGTGTGTGTGTGTGTGTGTAAAACAGCATTTCACTTGGCTGAACGTGGGTGTCTATGGACTGAGAAGTTGCATCCATAGTCTAAGGGCTGAAGGGAGGGACAGGAAATGCTAGTGGGCCAGAGCGATTGCATAGGAGAGAGAAGGATACATACCTAAATAACTGGAAGAGAAAATATGAAAAATCTTCCATTGATTAATTTTATTTTTCATTGCAGAAGAAAGTTCATGTTACCCTTCCGATTAAAAAACTCAAAATAATGTTATGTGGCAAGTTACAGTATTTCTGAAATGAAATGTGTCATTAATGAAAGGATCATTATCATATATGGTTATATATATATTTGTCCGGAGGAAAAATAAATATCAGTCTGTTTCTTGTGATAAGGCATTCAGTGCAACAGATTCTGATCAGAAGTGCAGAATTGTTTGATAATGAGGTTTTTAAGAATTTCAGAGCATGACTAGAAGATAACAAGACGAGAAAGACTATATGGGAATTTTATCTATTTTATCAGAAAATAGCTAGATTAAAAAGACTATTTCATACACTGTAAATATAGCGTTATCACTGTTAAGATGCTTACTTTACTTCACATTTCTTCATACGTGTTTTAAATTTTCCCCTCAGAAATGAGAAAAGCTTATCTGTGATGATCTTTTTCTCTCTATGGCCAACATGTTTGGTCTAAACGAAAATGGAGGTCAGGGGTTAAGCAAGGTGAATAGACGATAGCGATTAAAGTATCACTTCAGATTCAGTTCCAGAAGATCAAAGTGGACAATACCAGAAAATTGGCCCCAAGAAGAGGCTGTACGTGCTTGTCTAAGCCTGCTAGGATGTGAAGTTTAATGGCAGACTGGATATCTGTTTATGTGGTATCTGAGACCAGTTTTGAGCCTTGTTTGTTGAAAATTATGGTCAATGAAAAAAAGGGGAAACTGCTGAGCATTAAAGGGGTAGTTCACCCCAGAACTGAAAAAAGATACGTTTTAAACAGGCTTCTCTCAAATATAATGGGACTGAATGGCATCATTTCTGCGGTGTTTAAAGCACCAAAAATATACATTTGAAAAATTTGAGGGGGTGCTCATGTCCGTGTCTTCTGCACAGTAATACAATTGGTGTGTTGATTTTGGTAGAAGAAAATAGTTCCCACATTTAACTGCTTACTACAAAGTCTGCAGATAATCATCAGTAACCGGGTCATGATTTCTGGTAAGAGACATTGCTGTTGAATTTTACAGATGTATCTATTTGGCATTTTAAACACCGCAGAGAGAATGCCATTCACTCCCATTACATTCGAGAGAAGACCGACATTTCTACGGCTGATATCTCCAAAGCTAGACAAATCCCTGCAGAACAACCTAGATGGATAGATAGCACTAAAACCCCTCGAAAGCATATTTTTTTTCAGTTTTGGGGTGAACTGCCCCTTTAAGCTTTAAACTTCAAAGAGAATTATACTGTATAAAGGGTAAAAGTTAAACTAGATTTTCACGTTTTCTTGCATAGTGAAGCTGGTTGAAATTTTTGCATCTTCAGGTTTCATTATACTTAAAGCTATTTTGAGATTTGCTTTTTAACAGTATAGTTTTATTTTCTTTATACAGTCCTGTTTTTTCTTTCATACTTTCCATCAGTTAAAAATCTATTTTAAATTACCATGGTCAATATAATTTTGATTCACTAGAGGTTCTAGGTAGATCACACATCTTTCAGCCAGGTGGCCTCACAGCTTCACCTTGCACCGGTAGGTATACCTGATCTAGAGTTCTCTACCCCATCCCACAGACTCGGCAGTTCCCAGTGAGCGGTGCTTGGAAGATGCCCCGCCCTCGGTGTTACCCTGTGAGGTGTCATGCCCGGGGGATTGTGTGGTCAGCTCCTGGTCAGCGTGGTCAACCTGCTCACACTCCTGCTCAAGCAAAAATGCCGAGGGCAGGCAGAATCGCTACCGCACTGTGCTGGCTCTTCCTGGAGATGGTGAGGACCTTCCTGTGGGCTTGTCCTTCTCACACTGACCTTGCAGAGTAGAGATTAACATGGAGGTGTACCCCAAAGATTCCCTATTAAATTTCTAGGAGGGAGCCTTCTGTATTGCCCTCATGTGTTTTACTTCAATATCCAGCTGTATAAATTGATAAAAAAATTATGCTTCATTGGAGGGATTCATCAGCTATGCAGCTGAAAGTCAAGCAAATATTAAAAATTATACATTAGCAAAATACCCCATAATGATTGTTGTTCCATTGGTGATCAAACTGTTCATGTGGCTCAGCATTTGTGTCTTAAGAGGTTTTGATGAGGTTTTGCGTAGATGTCCAGTGTTCACATTCAGAAATCCATTTCCGAAGGCTGTCTTGACATTTTGAATGTCTTGATTACTTTATTTGTCATGAAAGTTCAGTTTATCACTGATGATATTTTCAGCCACACAAGTCTGCTTGAAACTAACTCGAAGTAACTTATTTCTTCCTCATACCTATTGGAACATTAGTACCACTACCTGGGGTATATTAATTTGAGGTTTTCAAGTAAATGTAGGATATGGTGTCTGCCTCAGCAGGTTAGCCCTCTGTGCCCGTGATCAGAAGGTCATTGGTTCAAATCCCATGACTGGCAGAGTGATATGACTGTTGGACCCTTGACCAAGACCGTTAACTTCAGTTTCTCTGGGGACACCATCTGACTCTGATCTTTACTTGTATTTGTGTTGCTCTGGACAAAAGCTTCTGTTACATGAATTTAAAAGTATATTCAAAGTATTTCTTTGAATTTCCATAGAAGCAACACAAGTGACTTGAATCAGATTTAAAGCAAAATAGAGATATAAAGTATTTGCAATCTTTTGTTATGCTGATAGAATTGTGTTAAGTGTGGATGTCATATACATTTAGGCCAATGAAAATCTTACAGCAACCTTGCAGTTAATCAAATTTATTCAGTTTGTTTATTTATTATTTATTTTTAACCTATGCTGTCATAACTTGAATTGGCATTGTATATAACAAGTGTTCACTTATGGTTTAGGGGACAGTCCTGGAGAATATTTATTGTAAAACACTGGATTTTCAAGGCAGGAAATTGGCAGCTCTGTGTGGGTGAGGACACAATGTTAGACACCAGCACTGAACAGATTCAGCAGCTGTTCCCATAAACACGTAAGGCTTAGCAATAATTGCCAATTAGTCCTTTTAAAATATATGACATTCAGCAAATCCCGCTAAGCAAACGTTATTACACGAACATTAAATCAGTGGGTTTTTGGATTTCACCTACGCTGTGGTCCCTGCTATCGTGGAGAGCTGTTATCTAAGGAAGTGCAGCTCCTACAGATCCAATATAGGGGCTTTGAATTATCCTGCAATTGACTCAGAAGCTGTGACATAAATCATGTGCAGTTTGATTCAGATCGTGTGAACGGCAGTGTAATTAAAGGGAAAAAAATACGATGCAGCCTGGGGACACCCCCCCCCCCCCCACTCAAAGTCACTTTCTTTAACTGTCGACACATTTGTGCCGCAGAAGTACGGAAATGGCTTTTTGAAGTCAGACATTTTTCACAGGCCAGTCGAATGTTATTAACCCAGCAGTTTCTTATTAATATTCACTCACTCTGTGGTCTTGTTTCCTCTTTTTTCTCTCACAGCACATACTAAAATATTTAGCAGAGTCTGTCGGTGGAGTGTCAGGGAGATGTCAGAGACACACATAGTATAAATAATTAGTTTAATTAGGAACTACAAAGAACACACCGTGATTTTATAGCTTACGAACGAAAGCATGTTTCGCAGAGGCACTTGATGTTACTAATTTTCCCATCAAGGAATTATGCTGGTCATCCCCAAGATGTGCAATTAGCCTTTTTGCGTGAACAAAGCTGCTTGTTTACAGGTAGTAGGCGCGAAATGATACAATTGTATCAATATTTTTTTAAGTGAATTTCCAGGAATATCAGTGATAAACTATGAAAGAAGCTGAATGTCACTAAATGGTATGAGAAAACAGGAAGGCATGTGTCTGGGTGTCTTGCTGTGTGAGACATTGTGTCTGTGGCCATTTTTTGACGTAGGTGGGAGGCCCTGCCCAGCAGCTACTTCTCTGGAGGAGTGGCGCTCTTGTAATGAGCACCCTTGCATGATATTTTACTGGGAGGCTTCTCCATGGGGCCCTTGCATGGAAGACTCCTCCATGACCACCTTCAATGCCACCAGCAGCTACAACGGGCAGCCCACATGTGCCGTGGGAATGCAGACACGCAAGGTGTCCTGCATGAAGATGTCCAGCGGGCAGGTGATCGCCAAGAGGTAACATGCTTAACTACCGCTCACTGCTCTCTAAAAATGCTACACTTTTCCTGGTACATGGTTTTTAAAGTCTAATTTATTTATAATATAAAATTGTAAAACCATGAGAAATTTTTTGTGTTTTTCCTCTTAATGCCTGCAGCATTTTGATTTTACAGCCAAAAAAAGGAAAAGATGAGCAGTTGACTAACTAGCTAAAATGCTGCTTTTTTGCTCATGCTTTTTGACTGGGAGGTGACAACATTCAGTGATTCTGAAAGACTCCCTAAAAGAACATACATCTGTCTATTTCTTTGTGGTTCTTTTACACAGTTTGATAATAAAAAAATTATTGGTTTTATTTATATTAATCTTTAAACATAATTAGACTTTCCTTTCCTGATTTTAGTCTTATTCCAAAAATTGCGACATTCCAGGGCCACTCTGGAGGGATGCAAACAAATCTCAAGCCCAGTTCAGTAAAATTTTTAATTAACAACTTACTACACATCATATTTCTTTAAAACTTATTTTATATTATTATAAACCCTATAAATTAATCAGCCACAACTGATTTCTGAGAATTGCCGTGCTGCTGTTTTCCTTTAGAGATTTTACTATGCTTTATAACCTTGCTCACTTATTAAATTGTTTTATTTCTGCAAAATGTATATGAGTATGTTACAATGAATAGTCCCATTTATTACACAGACTATTACTCAAATGCTTAAGCTTTTAAGAATTATATTTGTCATAATTTAATATCACAAGTTTATTTATTGGACACTTTTAGTTGTATTCCTAAGGGGGGGTACATTGCTCCTGATTTTATTCATTGTTCATGCTTCCAAAAAGAGATAAAATGTTTTTCTCTGCTTTTTGCTGCTATCTGGGACTCATTTCAATGGTCTATTTGCAGACTTAAAGCAATTTTAATAAGCTGTAATAATAAGCTTTCGTTTCTGACAGACACTTCAATATGCACAATTGTTTTGCGCCGAGAGGTAACCTATTAATTTGTTTTTTACATATAAGGCTAACTGCATAATATAAATGCAAAGCAGTGTCTTTCACTTTAGTTATGGAACAACGCATAGATTCACCATTTGGTACCAGGCTTATAATTCACTTAGTCACTGAGGCACCAAAATAAGCAACTAATAAGCAAAAATAAGCAAAAATACGCAACAGCCATTGACTGTTATCCTCTTTCCTTTAAAAGGTAAACATAGCTTCAGACATGGTCTCTTAGCACATTTATTTGAAGCTTCCTCTGACCTTTTGAGCCCTTCAGCTCATAGTCCCTCTGCGCTGGCAGATGTTTCATCATTTTGCTTTCAAAGCATAGTTCTATATCACTTTGTTTACTCACTCAATTATCCATGATTGCATAAAATGGGAGTACATACAGCATCAAACAATCGAAATTCTAACCACTATAAATTGGATGTATACACTCATGTATTGATCATAGCTTTTAAAGTACTATGTGTATAATTGTGTATGATTTAAAATGAATATTAGTTTGAGGCAGGGCACAGTGCACAGTGCCTCAGTGGGTAGTACTTATGTCTCATGCCTCCAGGGCTAGGAGTTTGAATCCTGCCTCTGCTCTGCAGTTTGTAGTTAGCATATTCTCTCTGTGTGTTGCTTAGCTTTCCTATAACTTTCCACTGATATGTGGGTGCGTTAATTGACATCTCTGATTTGCATTTACTGTATGCTTTTATGTGTGTGCCCTGCGATGGACTGGCATCCTGTCCGAGGCATGTCTCTGCTTTGTGCCCTGTGCTTCCTCCAAGCCGCCCCCATGACCCTGACCTGGATAAGCGGTGGAAAGATGGATGAATTAATTTGAGGGAAATGACCATGACTAATGGTGCCATGATCAGGAATTTAGCCTGCTTAACACATTTCTTTTTCAATTAACTGTCGCTAAGATAATACAAAATCAACACATTTTTTTTGGAGATACCACTTGTGAATTTTCTCTTTTGAATTATAGGAATAGATTCTATCGGGCAAGCAAATAGAAGGTGTTTTCTCATCCTTACTGCATTCCATTTTCTTTAGTGGATTATACTGTCCATTTTCAGTACGCATTATGTAGTCCCTAAATTGCCGATTTCCCAAAATTTTTTTGATCCTTACTACAGGTCACTCTCAAATGTGTGCACCTTAGTTTAATAAGTTGTCCCTCTCTCTGGCTGTCTGAGGTCTGATGAAAGAGTATTTTTCTGTTTAACTTCTTCAGTTATCTGTTTGTAGGTTGTAATAGATTTTTTTTGCATATATAGTTTATGAAATACACTAAATGTTTCCTGAACTACACTATTGCAACGGTATCATCATCTTACTCTTGGTCTGTGGTTGTCTCCGAAAAGGAGTGTTGCCCAGCACTGATATCATGCCACCCAGGGCATTATGGGAAGAAATTTTTAAATGGCTCAGGTTTAGTGAGCAGCCAAAGGGGGTGGACTTTTTTCTGTTACCTTTTTTGTTTTTTTCCTGTGAGTTCCTGGTCTCCGGCATTTCAATCTGCTGCTCTCATCATTTTCCTTGTAGACACTCATTGGTCTAATTGCTTAGCATATTCATACTATGGCGGCACAGCGCTTGGTCTAATAGCTACAGTCCATACTGGCAGCTATACTGTGCAGTGGGCAATGTATGTGTGAAAGAGGCTGATTATATTCCAATTTGAGAGCTATGAACAGCCCCTACTTCTATTACAGGTGTCCCGAGTCCTCCAGGCCAGACAGTCTCCGGCCCTGTTTGCTGCCCTGCAAGAAAGACTGTATTGTAACACCGTTTAGTGAATGGACACCCTGTCCCTCCACCTGCCTCCCAGGTACTGTTGCTGAAAAGCTCCAAAGCTAGTAATCACTACATTAGCCCAAGAAGGGTCACTGCTGTAATATAGCTGTTATCTTATACTGGGAATACACCAAGGCAACTGCAAAAAGCTAACATCAGCCATGGAAAACAAATGATCAGCTCCTGTTGACTGTAAAAATTTGCACTGGGACACACCTGCACAGCTAGAGGTGACAGCTGACATACAGCCCGATCAGAGAGTTCAGTTTCACCATTTAGCATCGACTAGTTTCATCAGCATGCTTCATCAGCCAAAACAGTGCCGACAGGGACTGCCGTTTCCGACCGTGCCACACAACCCCCCCTGACAGGCAGTCGCTGACTTTCACTGACAGCCCAAAAAGTTTCTATCCTGTGGTCAATATTTTTATCTATTGTAGTATTAATTTTTATGATAATAGAGCAGGTTTTGAAAAGGAAAGAAAGAAATCTTTATAAAATGTGTTATGGTAAAAGATAAAGTGAGGTTTAGACCAGCACCGATGTCTCACCTAAAAATCCTCCACACTTAGAACTGGGAAAATAAAATGCGTTGCTTCAGTTTGTATTATAAACCAAATGTATTGTGTTCTTTGCTTTGGAAACCAAATAATTATTCTTATTTGAAGGCTGTATTCGTTTTGTCAATATAAGGTTCTGCTTCTTTGTTTTACTTGATTTCCGACTTGGCAGTCAATGAAAGTACAGCCACCCAGTCGAGATACAGAATTATCATCCAGAGAGCAGCTAATGGGGGAAATGAATGTCCCAATACTCTTTACGAGGAGAGAGAGTGTGATTCACTTCCAGCTTGCCCAACCTACAGGTAAACAAATGCAAGACCATTGATTGCTTATAGTAAAAGGGAAAAGTATATTAAAGCTGATAAAACCTATGGATTTTGATTTTCTGTACTTGGGGTGATTTGCATAATGTAGTGACCAAAAGAATCACCCGTATAAATTTGTAAAGACTGGGATTTTGGATGCAATGTAGGGTGTCCTGTGTATCAGCCTTTGTTTGCTCTGTGTAATTTTGTTTTCCTCAAAGGTGGGAGGCTCACAGATGGCAAGAGTGTACTCTAGTGCCTGACACAGTCCAACACCGAACAATAGGCACTGAGGAATCATGCGGCCAAGGTCTGGAGGTCAGAGGTGAGAGTCACCAACTCCATTTTGACCATTTACCAAGCTTGCAATGTTCCGTGTACAAAACAAATAGAATGTTAAAAGCTTTTCAGTATCACAGCTGTATTCTGATGCTTTGAGGCTGCAAAACAACGCAGGCATGAAAAGGCAGTAAATGATTAAAATGAATATTTTGTACAGCTGATTACTGAAAAGAACATCTGCAAAATGCCAATACGATTGTTGACACCAAAGCACCCCTCCCCGTCTGCCCAGTCTAGTATTTATATTTTGGAATGTGATGTACTGAAGGACTTATTAAATCATAAAACTAATAAATCTCAGTGCCATAATCTGTTCTGATCATGATGAGTTATGACTGATTGGCCACTACTGATTTTATTAAAAACATGCCATATATAGGCATAGTAACAAGTAGAAATAGAACTAGTCCTGACAACTACAGACATTTTATTACTTCTGACGTAATCTGTCTGTCCCTCTTCTAACTGCTTATGCCGGTCATGGTCGTGGGGGCTGAAGTTACTGAGGTTACAGTTCAGTCTATAATGACTTAGGGGTTAAACGGTAACAATTTATGGGTTTGTCACCATGGATTTAAGACCCACAAATCATGTCTAACTTAATGGATTTCTTAGAGCACATACAGACTGCTCACTGCAAAAACACATATGATGATTTATTTTGGATTTTGACAGGGGATTTGGTGAAACTTCATGTAGAGGGCATAATCCTAAAATTAAAAAAATTGTAATTAAAGCGTTGTATTTGATGGAAACAAAATTTGCTGTAAAGGAAGTGTTTTGATATTAAAGGAACCACCTCTAGTGAATAGTGTGATTAGTGGAGTACTGCAAGGTTCTGTATTGGGGCCAGTTACTCTTTTTAGTCTGCAAAAAAACAATTCATTCTGGCATATTCAAAAAATTGGTTCAATGGTAATTGTCTAGCATACACAGAATGAAAATAACTCACAAAATGATCTAGACTTAATTATGGCATATACAGATATGTGTTGATGATAAATAGAAGTTAATTAATTTCGGAAGGATTCACTCATTGGATATTCTTCTGTGGAAGATGCAGAGATGGAGGCAGCCTGGCCAAGGGTTAGCTGTTCCTGAAGACACCACTGTGTCTACAGCAGTAAAATGTAATGTGGATGCAATTTAAGACTAAAGAACATAAGGAATTTAGGCTGAGGCTCTTCTGTAAACTCTGCCTCTCATATAATCCTGTGTACAGCTCCTATTACCTTGTTTCAGTATGTATATTGTTATCTGAAGAGTAACAAAGAATGACGTCTTGTCCTTAAGGGTTATCGTATAAAGATGGGTTAGAGAATATTCTTGGCTCACAGTGAAGGAAGAGGTTCACAGCCTAAATATAAAAAGTCCCGAGGGGCAGCTGGCTAGAAAGCCAGGCTAACTGTTTTACTTTTAGCACTATATTAAAAATGCGAGGTTCCTAATGGAAACCGAATGGAAAATATTTGATATCAGAACAATGCAAGAATTTTATTACAGAAAGTATTGTGACTTGAGAGAGGCATTTTAGTTATGTAGCAGATCCCAGGAGAACACTTTACTACCGCTTCCAAGAATCAACTGGACAAGATCTGTTTTTTTCTTCACTCACTCAATGCATTGAATCACGTGCTCTCCTATTGAATTACATACATACCTATATATTTTTAAAGGAATGTGTGAGTCAGACATAACAAGAATATTCTTCCACTTGTTTCTTTGTTATTTACAGTAGGGACTGAAAATATTGTGGTTCTGAAGCAGTGTAACGTTCATTCTAGTTTGGAAAATTTCAGGCAATGAAAGTGACAGCACCTTTATCTCAGAAAGGATACTTAGTTCATTAAATTCAAGCATACTTCATACAAACTCATTCTACTTGTTAATCTTTGATGCAATTTTAATTAAAATAAGGTAAATGTGTTAAAATACGAGCTAAAATTTTTGAACACTGAAAAAAGAAGTTTAAATGGATCCTCATTAATATAATGTGAAAATTAATGAGTTCTCATCATCTGATCATTAACCATTGGGTAGCTCATTTAATCAAACATGTTTAAAGAAAATCAAAACTGATTTTGTTCTGCTGTTTATTCTAATTGACTACTGCATAAGCATCTGGAAAATGAATGAATAAATATATTGATTGACGATTTCAAAGCTAGCTGAATAATTGGAACGTTTAATAAGCAAGGCTTTTGGAATTTGGCGAGCAAGATTTTTTTTTTCTCTACATAAGTTCGAGCCATCATGTCCCTGGAGATATGATACCATCTGAAAAATATGTAAATCTATTTGTTGCATTTATTTGTCTTGGAATTTGACTCATAATATGTATGACTCATCACATACTATGAAAATTTTGAACCAATCAAAGCTTCTAATTTTATACTCATTATTCTCAAAACATCATTGAATCTGCAGTCCATAGCATTAATTTCACACAAGGTGTACCGTTATAGAATTTATTTCAAAGGATCTATGCCCTTGGTAAAAATTACTATGGCAAAATATCATGTGATAAAAAAATTCTTCGCTGCTCTGTTTTCTGTTAGCGTTTCACCCATTGATTCGGTTTACGTTAAATCTATGAAATCTGGACTGGCCTAACAAAGAATGCCACATGTGCAAAGAATCAATCAGGTGTAAAATCTGCAGTCCACGCTTAAACGTATATTATATTTCCTGGAGAAACACAGAGAATCACATTCTCTCTAGTTTAATTTAATTGTGTTTTATTGAGCTTGCGTGTAAGAACTTTCCCAGAGATGTAAATTAGCAGGCTGGGACTTGCTGCATCAGCGTAATAATGAATAAATTGCTGTCTAAAATGGAGATGCTGTAAACGGCAATAAATGAACCAGTGAGAGCGGTGGCTCGACAAACCAGGCCGTAGTGGAGGCATTGTTCATCGAGCTTGGCCCGAAAGGTCCTCGTTAGCTACAGGGTAGCAAGTGTGCAGCAGGGGTGATAAAATGTGCTGTGAGCAGATTTGCAACTATTCACCAGAACCATTTTTTCTGTATATAGAAAATAGTGACCCTATTTATAATGGCTGATCCTGTAAATGCAGCTCACAGATCTTAGTATAGATGCAGCTGTTGACTCGGGAGGTAATAGTCTGAGAAACCGAGAATGTTAAACAGTAGACTTGTCTAGTACTGCGTCTGCGAATCCAGAGCTGTGTTAGTGACTGTGTCCCACTCAGGTAAGTCTTGCATTGCCATTGTGGGTGAATGCCACGCTAAGCAGTGTGTTTAGATCTCTCAGACTAATCTTTAAAGCACAGTATTAATGGGTCAGAAATTGGATTGATGTGCCCATTATTGGAACGTTACCAATTCAAAGCCCATTGTCAATAGAGTGATTTCACTGTTGGGCCATTACGCAAGGACCTGAACCCCCAATTGCTCCAGAGACTGGCTGACCCTGCTTTCTCAAAAAAAAAAAAAATGTTGCTTTGGATAAAAGCATCTGTTAAATGTATAGGAATTGAGTTTTATATCAATTGACAGTTTAAGGTACCTGCTTTACCAAAAGCTTTGTCCGTTGCCTGCGATGCTTTCTGTGAATTTTTTGTGTTTATTTTTTACTGTCATTTCAGTTATGGAAGTTAAGTACAGCTTTTTTTCCTAACAGTACCCAAAGGTGTTTTGGCTGAATTTCTGTTCCGTTTAATGGTGGCTAGTTGCAAAGACTCCTCGCATCATGACAGTGCCACCAGTGTATTCGATGAAGTGAGGTTCTTGGTTCTTGCTGTTTTAGTCAAGTCACGGGATTGAATAGAGTGGGAGTTTGTCGGTCAAATAATTCCTTATTGGATTCACCTGCTTACAAAACATTAATCTAGAACAGGAGTGGCCAATTCTATCCAGAAAGGGCCGTTGGGTACGCGGCTTATCATTGCAACTCCTGTTACGTTGGCGACGAGGCATGGCACCGGCAGGGAAAAGGATGACGACCCACTTGCAGCTCATAAGACAAGAGAGGTTTTTATTTAACAGAAAGATACACTGGGGCAAACAAGGAAAACAAAGGGACCGCGAGGGGTCTAAACCAAACAGGGCTAACAGGCAGGTAAATCTACACTTGGGGGCTAGGAGAACAACCAGGAAACATCAGCAAGCACAAGCACAATGACCAAACAGGGAACTGAACTAAGGCAGGCACTTAAATACACAAGGATTAACTAGGAGCAGGTGACAAGACAACATGACAAGGGGACCAATGAACACAACATAGGGAAACGACCATCAGGTGGAGGGACTTAAACAATAATGAAGCAATCAACAGGGCAGGAAACGGCAGGATGGCCAGCGACACCTGCTGGCCAACCAGGGAAAATACGAGGAACAAGACCAGACAGGTGCTGACCCTGACAACTCCCTAATTAGAGTTCTAATTAGAGGACTGATTGGCTGAAGAGTCGTCACACCTGGGTTTGAACAGCTGACCTAAAGGGTATCCCAAAAACCTGCATATACACCAGCCCTTGGCAGATAAGATTGCCCACCCCTGGTCTAGAACTTCAGAAGATACTGACGTTTTTGTAACCAGCACTGTGGTCTTCTTAATGAGCAGTTGGTCCCACCTTGTTACTGTGCCATGGGTGGCTTTTGCCTGATGGTAGACTTGGGCTTTTTTGTCCTTAGCATATACCTGTTGAGTTACCAAATATCATTCTGTGCTATTTTATTTGATAATGTTACTTATTCATGTCATGTAGGCAATGCATTGGAATTAGACTGTTTTTATTCTCTACTATCATTTCTCTGGCAGGCAGTTATATGACTGTAAGTTTCTGCCTTTTAATCTGATTCGTATTCCGTTGACAGCATGTTGTACTATAAATGTCAGTACAGGAGTTGACTGATGTCAAACAGGTCTTGTGAATCCACACAGGGATGTTGCCAACAAGCTGTAACAATGACACATGTGCACCATGAGAAGCCAACATTGGTGGGTTTTTTCAGACTTCAAATCCAAGATCTTTAGAGCAAAACTTGTACACCAGTGCTAATCCTGATCATTTTACAACGAGTCTAGTCATCATTCAGCAGACAGTATTCCCTTTTTTGCCTATTAATTGTTTTCTGTTGCATTCATTATGCGTATTCATATTTTCAAAAAACTAATATGGGTTTAATTGTGATGTAGAGTTATGGCCGTGATTTAAATTTCCACCTTCCAGTTATGATTACGCCCGCAAATTACGGAAATACTGCCTGCCTTATTATGAATGCGTGTTGCAGAGCTAAGAAGGACAGGGTGCTTCTTTTTTTTTCAGAGGGAGGAATCGGACAAGGTTTCACAACACAGAAAGTTCCCAGCAGTGCTCTTTTGTGTAGTCAGCACATCCTGTTGCCCCTTCTGAGAAACAAAATCATTATGGACGATGTCTGTCACAAGCTGAGGCAAGGATAACATGCTAGTAGTTGTGAAATAAGATCATGCAAAATGTGCTGGAGAGGTGTGTAGGGGCAGCAGATGTAATTGCACTAAAATTGGCCAGCCTGGCAAAACTATTTAAACCCCCTGACAGTCTGAGAATTGATGGGTTACAGCGATCCAGCTACTTTAACATTGTAACAGTTAGGAAGAATAACTTATAATTGTATGTCAATTTTTAAATTGTAATTGTATACGATAATTAGCCTGTCATTATGTGAGCCTGGAACAATTAAAAATTGTTTAATGTTGTATGAACAAATTTGATATATTTTATACACAGAATAGTGATGTTTATCTTATAACTGAGCTGACTATTAATTAAACAATGTTTTTTGTAATTCAGTAACTAAAAATGGCTATCAGCTAACTAATAGAATAAAAGTGGTATTCATAATTAAAGAACATAATCTGTAACGCAGAAATTAGACTGTAATTCCCCTCAGTAAATATGCAGAAATGCTGAAAGCTGATTGGCCCCCAGGGTGCACCCTTCCATGTCACTAACCAGTTCAAAATATATCATTGGCTAATGATAAGGTTGGCCCCTCTATATGAACTGTGGCCCCACTTTTGCCTCCCACTTTAAAAAGTTGTAAAACAGTGGTTTGTCACGCCGGTTCGCACAAACTATAGCAAATGTTCCAGCTGTTGCTGAAGCTGGTGCAACCGCTCACACAAACACTGGTGACTGCATTGCCTCTGGGAGCCTGCCGTGCAGCCCGCCCACTGTCCCCTGTCCACCAGCCACACTACCTGGACCCCCGCTAGAGTAACACTCTGCAGTCACAGTCAGAGGGGCAGAATTTAAAAGTCAAATACAAATCAATATGCTTGACTTAAAAGCGTGTTTTTTGATTAACGATTCATGAAGTGCAGTGGATGTGGGCTGCTACCTCAGATAACTACACTACTCTCAGCGGGAAGGTTATGTCCCTAAAAGCGGCTGTTTAGTGTTATATCAATATTTTGAAATCATTTTATAAACAGATTATTTATTGTATGAAGGGCACCTTTTATAAAAAAAAAGGCTGCTTGTTAAATTAAAACACTGCTAAACAGAATCCACTTCTCACAGTGTTCCATTAGTCTAAGTTTCAACTTAATGCATGATTTCCTGGAAACTGTGGTGTGTGGCTTAGTGGGTTAGGCCTCTGTGGGTATGACCGGAAGGTTGCTGGCTCAATTCCCAGCTGGGCAGAATAATTTCTTGCCATTTAGCCCTTAATCTCTGTGCACCTGTATGTTTGTGTGTGTCACAAAGGATAGCAAGATGGGATGTGAAAACTAAAGAACTGCAATGTAGTTGTACAAATGACAAAGCATCATTTCATTTTCAATCTGATACCACTCAGTTTAATCACTGTCAATGTTTTTATTTTGTCGACTGCCTTACACTCATTATGCCTTCAAGCACCTGCGTACAACAGAAACACTGAAGCGGGAATATAGCTGTAATTTGCTGAAATTGGCTAACATTTTGTGATTATTCCCTTGTTCACCATTTTTTGGGGTTGAGAAGCCAAGAATGTTTTTCTTTACTTTCCTTAAGGGCATATTTAAGAACTGTGAATTATGTACTTAGACATTACACACAGGGCATTGGATATTGATTTCTGTATTATCAAGGGGTGCCTTTGATTTCATCAGTGATGGTATGTTATCTGAATCCTGAGTTTAGTTACATGATAATGTATAACATATAATGGTGCCTGAGCTGGAGACTACGTTTGGGAACACATGGTGGCGATTCATTAGCAAGATATATTCCTTAAAAAGCAGCTATTTCACACCCACTTAAAAAGTTAATGGCCGTATATTACTATTAGAGAGTCGTATTACCCTTAAAGATTAATATTTGTATTTAGGAGAATTAAATTGTGTTTTCTCTGTACATATCTGTTTCTGACATCACAGGGCAAACATAAAATAATACCAGAATGCTAATTAGAATAATGTTTAGCTCAGGAACATATTTGGTTTCAGAAACATATTGTAGTGCTGGGCAGACCGAGACATCGCAAGATCGGTGAATCACAAGGAGACTTCATTATAGGGAAGATACAGGCTCTTATATTCAGTCCTTAACAGGACTAACGCAGGCATCCAACGATCACCAAACCAAGCATACTAGGGAAACACAGGGAGGTCAGATGCTGAACAGTAAAACTCACACATGGTGGGTAATTCATACAATGTTACAGACACGCAAGGATCGTACCATGTTTACATAAGACACGGGCAAACACACATGCAACAATAGGAAATACAAGAAGCATTAACAATAACACAAGAAGGAGCTATACACAATTACTTGTGGGGTATGCTGGGACATGCAAGCCCTACCAGTGCTACACTGCCGCCTCCTCAGAGGTTGACCATCCCAGCAACCACCACCCCAGGCCCAGCTCAGTTCCGAAGCAAGTCCCTGTGGTCCGATGGTATCCGCCAGTGCGTCACCTCCAATGACGGGGGCCGTTAGCCCCCCTGAGTGCTGGTGTGGCTAGCTGCTGGAGGAGATCCCCCTGGCCTCTGGCCCTTCTTCTTTCACGGCTTAGGGGGATCTGGTACCCCTTCCAGAGGGTCCTGCTGGCCAGGGAACCCCACTCCCAGTGACTCCCACAGCCAGGCCCTCCTCCCTGGAGACAGCCAGGCTAGCTGCTGGAGGGCACTGGAGTGACAGATCCCCCTGGCCTTGGCCCTTCTTCCACGACCTTGGGGGGAGTGCAAATACACATGCAGCAATAGGAAATACAACAAGTATAAACAATAACACAACAAGTAGCTATTTACAATTATTCATGGGGAATTCTGGGACATGTAAGCTCTACCAACACCACAATATTTAATAATTGCTACAGTATATAATGATATTGTGGGTGAGGACTACATTGAAACTTTTTATGTGTTAACAAGATGATTCTAAAGAGCATATAGTAGCTGTTTTTGTTATACTGTCTGAAATGCATCATTTTCGGACTTGGCGAATGGGCTTAATTATGACAAGAAGCATCTTTTCCTTTCTTCCATTTTAATGACTCGATTTGCTCACAGGAATGTGACACTTGTTTGCTTTAGGAACTGCTTCCTTGCTGGTACTCCTTACATCACTTGCTTTAGTGAAGGCTTTTTGAAGCTCTTAGTAGCCTCGGATGATGCCAGGTGGTCCTGTCCCCAAACAAAGACACGCAGCACTTCTCTGCGTCAAAGTGTGTCATCATTACAGGCGATGTGGCAAATTCGCAGCTCTGGCACGATGGGAAAACAAATCAGGCGTGATAAATGCATTGTTCTCATGAGTGACAATGAACCCTGCAATTCCTAAACTACCAATTTACCTGCACCGAGCCCTGAAATTCATACCAAGGTGGATGGAAGACCCTCCACAGGCATCCGGCCAGAGAGAGTTGACAATAAAACCTGTTTTCTTTGATTTCATAATGCCTGAACTGTGATTTGTACATTTTATTCTCGTGTGGAAGTGCTGAAGCTGATGCTGTAAAATAAGTAATTTGGTCGCTTCAACTGCTGGTTGGTGCTCGTGAAGAATGCCAGCCCGAGCGCTGAGCAGCTCTGCTGTCCCCTCAGGTGTGAGTTGCACACAAGGTGACGGAGAAGTGGTAGAGGTGGCCAACTGCCTGCAGTGGGCCGGTCCCATGCCGCCACGGGTCAGGCCATGCCGGGTTCCCTGCCGCGATGACTGCAGCCTCGGCCCCTGGTCTGAGTTCACTGAGTGCCCGACCTGTGGGGGCTGGAGAAGCCGAAAGCGCATGCTGACAGGTAAACACATCTCTTGTTTTTATACACACAGCATGTACTCAGATAGTGAGAAATGTATTCTAAGTAGGAATGTCTGATGGGGGAGTGGAGGCACTCTGTGGCAAGTTAGGACACTGTGCCTGTGATCAGTAGGTTGTTGGTCCAAATCCTATGGTCAGCAGAGTGAATTCGTCATTGGGCTCCTGAGCAAGGGGCTTAGCTTCAAATTGCTCCAGGGACAGACCCTGCTTTCTCAATTGTATGTTGCTTTAAATAAAAGCATCTGATAAGTAAACATAGTGAGGATTATCGGAGCACAGAAGGAGGATATGCAGTACCAATGAAAAGTCTGGACACATCTACTGAAAATCATTTGCTTTTCAAAAAGATAATGATCCTAAGCACACCTCAAGGTCATGCAGTAATTAATGTCTTGTGAACAAGGAAGTAGATGGAGTGCTGTGACAGATGACCAGGACCCCACAGTCCCAGGACCTAAACCCTATAATGCTGGTTCAAAATGAATTGGCTCGAAGAGTAACAGCAAGGTAGCCAACTTATGCCCAGAACTTGTGGAAACGCAAGAACTTCAGAACTGTTGGAAAAGCATTCCTGTCATGGTACAGGCAAATTAAAAAAAGAGTGGATGATCTATTTGTGGCTCCAAGACAGAAGGAGTTTATTAATAAAAACTGAGCACATGAGGAAAACCACAAAGTAAAGGGACCACGAGGAGTAAAAACTAAAACAAGTAATACAAGAGACTAACTAAATTAGCCACAAAGAAAACAAACACTAATCAGGGAACTGGAGCAAAAACTGGGAAAACGATTATGAAACAGACAGCGCTACAACCATATTGTACTGTGCACTGAGACGGAGGTGTCAGACATATGGCTCTTTTCCACCGGCATACAGGAATCCAGCCGTACCCGAGCCATACTGCGAAGAGAGACTAGTCACAGTGCCGTTACAGCTTGCTTCGGTTTTCCACTGCAGAAGGGTCGACTTGGTAAAGGCATTACTGGGCCAGAGACAGAGACAGTGACGTAATACCGATGAGACGCTTATGTACTGTTCGCACGATACACATAATGGTTTACTATATGCGAATTTCTGCTAGCAAGTCTGTGAGAATTTCTGTCTTGTGTTAGTGCCAAACGCTAGTGTGTTGCATTGTTCGTTCCCTGTTTCACCCAGTCTTCATCAATCAACAGAAACTCAGAAGTTGGCCCTTTCCTGAGGTCCTTGCGATTCCTCCTTAACATCACACCTTCTGTTTGGACTTTGTATAACCTGGGTTTCACGTGTTCAACCACTGAAGCTTTCTGTGTCCATGTTTTCATCTTGTCTTGCATCCGTACTTCATCCCCTTGATGCAACAAAGGTAGTGGACGAGAACATCTGTCAAAATGAGCTTTTTGCTTTATCTTATGTTCACCTTCTCACTTGTTCACCTCCCTCTGTTCTCAGAAGGCTCTCATCCATTGGTAAGTTGGACCTCAAATGACAACCCATCAAGAGCCGAGCACAAGAAAATCTGCATTGAAGTGGAGTGCTGTGATATGCTAACAAAGCTTTATAAAGATCACCTCCACTAACCTTTGTTTCATGCATTAATTTCTTGACAATTCCCACTGACTTCTCAACCAATCAATTGGACTGAGGGAACATTGGACTAGATGTGGTATAAAAAAAGCCCCATTCACAAGCAAAAACTTTCATGCATTCGCTAACAAACTGTGGACTGCAGCCTCGGCCCCTGTCGGTAAAAACTTTATCAGGCACATCGTGTATAGAAAAAACAGACTTTGTGCATGCAGCTACATTTTCTACTGCAGTTCTGCTCAGACCACACCCTTCAGGCAATAGTGAGGAGTAATCTGTTACAACCCCTGGCAAAAAATATGAGATCACCACACTTAGAGGATGTCCAGCTTTTTTACTTTGTAGCAAATAAATAAATCAGATATGACATGAATTTTTTTCAGAACATTCCGGCTATGTGACATGTATCTCAAACTAAATATATAGAACTATTTTAATGTATGGCATAGTTTTATCCAAATCAAGTCGAGATAAAAGTTATTATCTATCTATTATTAAGAATCACCTTTAAACTTGCATTTCTAAAACAAATACTGGCAAAAGCCTAAAAATGCTAATTAGTCTGCAGCAAAAATTAGTGCTTACAGACATTGTGTAAGCTAATGGGCTTAGGTAATTGAAAGGAAACATGGCTCCAACAAGAGAGATGTCAACTTAAATAATGGGAAGGATTATAAAACTCCTTCAAGAAGGAAGTCCAACATGGAGTGTGGCAAAGGATGTTAGTTGTTCCCATTCAGCTGTCTGAAATTTGGTGCAGGTACAAACAAAATGGGGAGGTTATGAAAGGAAAACATACAGGCAGACCAAGGAAGAAGTCAAATCATCAGGATAGAAATCTCAAAGCAATATGTCTTGAAAATAGAAATTACACAACAAAACAAATGGGCGAAAACTAGAGTCAATGTTTGTGACAGAACTGTGAGAAACCGGCTGAATGAAATTGGATTTACATACTATCCATTTTCCAGAACCACTTATTCCATATTGGGTCACGGGGGGTCCGGAGCCTATCCCGGAGGCTACGGGTGCAAGGCAGGGAACAACCCAGGATGGGGCTCCAACCCATCACTGGGCACACTCACACACTATTCACACACACATTCATACCTATGGGCAATTTGGTAACTCCAATCAACCTCAGCATGTTTTTGGACTGTGGGGGGAAACCGGAGTACCCGG
>JAAGVU020000001.1:47873219-47891184 GCA_011763525.2 Mormyrus iriodes
GTGGCGAGACACAGATAAAATTTTTTATTAAGAAAAAAATTTTATCAATTTAAAAAATATATATATATATATATATATATATATATATATATATAACTGAACTGCTATTTTCTAATTTCTACATACACACCATTTTCAACAAAATTTCAAATGCTAAAAAAAGTACATTTATTAATATATTTATAAGAGATACTGTTTGTAATCAAATCTCATAAGTCACCATACATTAAAATTGAAATTTTTAAATTTAACAGCAGCAGTATAAGCACACTTGCAGGTAACACATGTTTAAATTGTGCTTGTGCGCTAAGGCACTAGGCAAACTTAATGGACATTTAAGAGACCGGATGGAATTTATAATTAGGGATCATCAAGCTAACGGATAAAGTTTCACGTTTTATCTGTAAAGTAAGTATTAGTACAGCTTAATATATGTGTATCTAAAAATCGAGAATGAATGCTAATCGCTTTTATAAAAATAGTGTATTTCAACATGTAATGATCTGGCACAGCACAAAAGTACTTTTTCTAAAGCTTGTTTATGTGTATATACACAATGAAGGAAAAGCCTTGCTTGCAACAGTGTACACTTTGATTTTTTTTTTCCTTCCTCCTTTTTTCCCACACTGTATTCCCTATAGGGTCATGGTTTAAAGAGGAACTTTAAAGAGGACTTTTACTTTGAAAGCCCTCTGCCTGAATGGTCTTTAAAGGACACACTCACTGGTAGAGGTCAGCATGCAGATGAGGCAGATTGCGTGAAAAATATTCAAATGTGTTCATTTGGAGATTTATGTACAGATGGTTAAGTGGCCACTAGCAGGCTTTATAATGTCCCCAGCTTAATTGGTCTCTAATAAGCTGCCAACAAAATATCTCATACAGCTTTTGCTAATGCCTGTTTTAATCTCTAAAAAGGGAGATGAATTTTTTAATGGTATCATCTCATAATTGGCGGCAGGCATTGTATTAGTAATACTGGCACACCTGCCTGGCATCATTGGCGCGAGTGTATGGTGAAGTTATCATTGCAGGTGGTTTCAATTTCTCCCTGTGGAAAAGTGATAAGCCTTGATTCAACTGATTATGTTTATTTTCTTATTTTTCTAAATGGCTGGTACTTCTCCAAGGCTTCTTTCACATTTCAAATATTCCCCCCTTCACACAAATCATGCGTAAAGCCTACATCCATAGCCACATGGCCTCCTGTGTGATCCTGCCTTCTCTCTCTAAATCACCTGTGAAATTTCTCTGCTTCAGAAGTTTATTCTGTCAGAGTGGACAAATGGAGAGACGGGGGCAAGTTTCACACTTGGTCACGCAATTTGTATTTATAGGACAGCAGAGACTCCACTGTGTATAACGTGCTTTGTGCATGCCACTTCTAAGGTGTTTTAAGTCATCAGAATGAAGTTGCTTGCTTCTTGTACAAATGCTTGGCTCCACAGCCTTGAAATGCTGTGTTAACTAGTATGTTCTTAATAAGCTCTGCCATCTTTTGACACCTAAAGGCAGGCAAGATTTGATGAGTCTTGCTGTCAAGATAGAAAATTGAGTTTCCTTTCCTGGTAGTAAGTAGTCTGTACTTAGACAAACCATTATTCCCCAAAGCTGGTGTAGGTCTGTAGCAATGTTCAGCATAACTATGATGTTTTTAAATTAATGCTTTTTGCTTTATTCTTATCAGTTGAAAAGAGAGTAAAATAGCACTTTATGAGTCTAAATAATGTTCTGCCAGTAATGTTAGTAACTTAATCAGTAGACTTTGAGGCTAATATAACTAGTAAGGTTTGACAACCAACATAATGCTTGGTTAGCTATGCTCATTGGCTGGATGATCAGTTTGTGGTGAAATTAAGTCAGGTTTAACTCATAAGAAAATTACTGAATTTGGTCAGAAAGAGGTAGTGATTTAGTAAAAATGAAAAGAAACAGGAGGATCTTCAAGCTGTCATATCTGGTAATTATCAATAGCAAGGTCACCTTGGTTGTCTTAGGCTTGAGCAATTAATCGCACTGCTTACGGAGGACATCTAGAAATATTTCTGAAATCAATTTCTGATATTTCTGGAATTTTTAAAATCAGTTTCAAAACAAATGATGTTGATGAAACCTTTCACAGTGCTTGATTAGGCACCAGACCTCCTTCACCTCCCCATGAGACTTTTCTGTGAAGCTCCGTTATGAGTGTCCTGCTTTCTCCACAGTCCCAGCACAGATGTTGCTGGGGCTGCTTGCACAGCTGGCAAAAAATGACTCAATATGAAATTACAGCCTAAAATTCAATTTACACAGTGCATCTGTCCTTTCAGGTCCTCTGTGGCTATCTCCTTCTTCTGCTTAGTTTAGCAAGCTGTATTATGGAGATTCACAGTGATGACTAGACCAGAGATGCCAAAACAGTCATTGACTGGGCACCAGTAGTGTACCATTTCCCATTATTGTTTTATTGAAAGATTGGTTTGCTGAGAGTAGATTTGACTTTCTCTGGATCTCTGATCTCATCTGAGATATTTAACCATGCAAAATATGTTTGGATCTGTATTTCAGTATGTGGGGTACAGTAGTTGATTATAAAACTACCAACAATTAAATAGCTAAAAACCGGGATAACTTTTCAGCATCTTAAAAACAACCAGAAATGGTTCTTTGTTGATCAAAATGTACAGTTATTGGACTGTTATGCCCTGTAATGAATGGACTGGTATTGCTCTCGAGGTGCATCCCACCATACCACTGTTTTTCCATGGAAGAGCTCTGGATCTTCATATCCATGACATAGCAATAAGTCAGCCTGATGGGAAGAACATAAATTCGTAAAAATTTTAAATTGTATAGTATCCTCGCATCCAAAGACATTGCCTCCTCCCTTTCCAGTATACGCAGTCAGTGTTGTTGAAGAGGCAGTTATGTCATACAGTGGCGCCTATGAGTTGAATCCTAAAAAATACTCAAATACCCAGCAAAGGTCCTCAAACAAAACGTTGTCTCACCACATACAAATCCAAGCATATTTTGAAAATATCTTCAACCAAGATCAGCACGGAACCAACAGGCAGCAGCTATTGCACAGCATACAGTGTGTGTGTGTGTGTGTGTGTGTATAGTTCTTCTAGTATCAGAATTCAGACTTGTAGTCTTTATCTCTGCTGGCCCCCATTGTGTGCCGGATTTGAGCTCTCTAATGCCCACTGGAGCTCTGAAACAGGCTTACTGTAGCTGCTGCTGTAGCCCGTGGCCCGTCTCACTTGTATAACTCACCAAAGTGTGCCATGAGTGTTGTATCACAACCAAGCACTCAGTAATAGCAGCCATTCAGTCACTGTACTTATAGCTCCATCGTGATGCAGCAGAAGCCACTTATTGCATGGTCCGAGCTTGTAAATCATCCTATGGGGATATCAGTTCCTGTCCTGAAACTGGAAAAAAATAAAATGCTGCTTAAATTGATAACTGCTGGGATACGTTGGCTTGTATGCTGGTACCTTGACATGTGATCTGCTGTGTTTATGTACCTCAGACATGTGTGACGTTCAAGGATTAGAGTAAGATCGCTTTTTTGATCGCCTAGACATTCTCTGGAACCTTCTTTTGTGACTGCAAATCATTACTAATTAAGCAGATTAATGTTGTTCACTTTTTTATGTTAAAAAAAGATCTAATAATGAAGATTAGGCATCCTGATGTTGTTTTATTTGTTGTTATTTGTAAATGTCTTATACTCTGTGTCCCTTAGTGTACCTTTCTGAAGCTAAGATGCAGGATGTTTATCAGAGTTATGAAATATTTGCCATAAAAGAAATGCATCTTTTTTGATGCACGGAACTTATTCAAGACCGCTTTCACCTCCAATCCCTGTGTGATACACAATACTTCCCTGGCAAAAGAAGACAGATTTGAGTGATAATCCACCCCTGTACACATGTGCTTCCAACTCTTGCATTTGGTACATCGCCTCAGAATGATATTCTGCTTCGGATTACGGGTTTGATGAAGTGTCATTTGTCACCTAATAGCCAAGGCCTCAGTTAGATTTACATTGGTGATTAGCAACGTCTGTAAATCAGGGAGCTCTATTTTCAGGAAAATGGTTCCCTAGAAGCTAGTGTAGCATTACAATCTCTTGCTGGTTTTAGCATGTCACAGCAAAACTGTTGCAAATCTACTGCTTGCTTAGCATACGAGAGTGTCACATATTTTCTGGTAAGACCATTTGAACATTTTAGGCTATTTCAAAACTGCTGATTGAGACCAGGAATGAGTGTTTTAGAATTATCCTCTTTATGTCATCATATTTGTAGGAAATATGTTTAATGTAGGCTCCAGGCTTACCTGTGACACTGACCAGGATAAGCAGTTAGGTGCATTTGTGCAGGACAAGCCAACTCCTTTCAGTCAGAAACTCTGAGGTCGGACGTCCCAGAGGCCCAGGAGCTGCCAGGAGCTATCAAGCATCACTGAGCTCCTCCTATTTTCCAGATGGCCCACAGCTTCCCGTTTTGTTAAAAAGGTTAGCTGTAGCCACACTGGTTAATTAGAATACCAAAAAACAAGAAGAGTGAAACATTTTGGCATGCCTAATGTTCACTTGACATCTGACAGCAGTGGAGTGCTTCAACGCCCATCAAATTGGAGGAAAAAAAATAATGAAATGGCCATCTGCACCATGAGTATTGATATTGCTCCAAAGCAAAATCATCTAATTCCCATTAGACTGTGCAACAGTTTTTGAACTGAAGATGGGGGAGAAATATATGGAGATGTTTGTTGCAATTTAAAATGATAGAATTCTGTTTTCATGACTAAAACATTTCTATAGTAAATCAACATTTCTAAAGTAATTATGTTAAATACTGTGCATGCAGTATTCATATCATGTAATACAATATCATATTACTTAAAATATTTAAGATATGGGCTGCAATTCTAAATTATTTCATTACGCTGTCTAATCACTATCATACAGTATAATAGTATGTATTCGTTGTTCAGCTTTTTAATTCATATTGTTAGGGGTTTTTTGTTGAATTATGAATGCATTTGGTTTGAGTTAGTTTTCTGGTAGATGTGGAATGTTTTTTTCTGAATCATTGCAATAATGTGACTCATCATTTTCTTTTTTCGTTTTTGCTGTATATCTGTTGTGGCATTGTCAAGATCCAGTAGCATGTTACGAGTATATTAGCTCCCGTCATGAAAGGGAAATTTATCTCCATAAGTCTTTATGCCACACTGTTGTTTTTGATCATGTACAGGGCCCAGATGACAGTAATGCTCCAATCATTTTGCAGTTAGATTCAAACTGTGACAATTAATGAGGTTTATAAAGAAATGACTATATTGTGAGGCCTGCAGGAAGTCTTTAGAAGTCTAGCTAAAGACACTGTCAGCCTATATGAGCTGTCAGGGGAGCCTGTGACCTTAACAAACTTGCAGTTTTTATCTTTATTTGCCTGTTGGATGACTTCAGCTGTCAATTGGGACACCTTTCTCTGTTGAATAAATTCATTTTAGCTGTCTCTTTCAACAGTACAATAGCAGAGCTCATGCTGAGATTTGACTGCACATAAATCTAGTTCCATAACACAGTGCTACCTGCTATTGTCTTATTGCTCAAGATGATGGATGTAATACCAATTAGCTTATCGTTTATGCTGTACTTGTATAAGGGATACACGTTAAACTGACAGTAGCAACTATTGAAACAAAATAGCAAATACAGTCTATGAAACTAGCTCGTGTCTTAGCAAAATTCTGCTCTATGACCGTCGGCCATTTGATAATGTCAGACCCACAGCCCGTGACTAGGACAGCTTGCCCAATTCACTTAGATGACGGTGTGTAAATTAGAGCGTGGCTTTCTATGCACTTGTACCTTGACAAATCATAAGACGGAGAGCATAGAAGGAGACGCTAAGCAAACTAATGGACATATCATTTCTCTCCCCTGCTGCTTGTCACGCACTGCTAATGCGGACGTCCAAAGGCTCAGGTTAGTGCTTCTCATTCTGTATTTGTTCTCTGCTCTAATTAATGAAGGAAATGCATGCCAGGCTCCACCATAAACTCTTGCCGCTCCCCCATCTTTAGTGAAGAGTAACAGAGGTTTATTTTGATGTGAGTGTCCTTGGCAAGGAAAATAGGCACGGAATGCACTCGACTCAAGCTCCTCCTTAATTTCATTTACTGCCCCCATTGTTGGTGGTTTGCGATGAATCTGGGCACTTTGTTATCTTGTGAATAGTGAGTGAAATCCTTTCGTAGCGGCCTCAGAGGAGCGTACCCCTATGCAGTGTTGTGCATCCTTGGACAGTAACATATGAGTTGTGGCAGAAGCAGAAGCAAGAAGGGGCAAAGGAACCAAAGAATGTATTTTGCTCCAGAAAGTGCAGAGAGCCATTATTTCTTGAACCATCACCAGGTAGTTTTTTTTGTTCTCAGAGATAATCTATTTTATCGTATTCAGTTTCCAGCAAGTTATAGTTTTTGAAGCCACATTTGCCAGTACGATTTGTAGTGCATGTTCCAGTTAGATAATAATCAAAACTCCCACTTTTTGAGCATTAATGACAGTGGGGATCGGTGACTTTGCTTGACCAGTTGCCATTCAATGGTGGAATGGGTTTAATCGGTCTCTCTGGATTAGCGAATCCATTATGTGGTCTGTAATTTACCTGTAATTTAGTGACACTTTATAACTAAAACAAATGGTGAAGATGCTGCGGGCAAAATGTACATGCAGATGAGTGTGTGCGTGTAGTAAATATGATTGACCTTTGAGCCCGTTGCGAACAGCTGCAGAGACAGATGGGAGATAATAAGAGGTACGAGCACTGACTGTGTAGCTTTCAATACTTGGCACCATTTTTTCCACCTTAAGCAGCATTTCTCGTCATGTGAATTCGACATATATTTAAGCTTTTACAGTAATGACTTGGTATTATGTGGTTTTTGTTTTTCCGTACTTTAAAGTTATGTTAGGCTTTTACAATCACCAGGTAAAAACATACAAGTGCTTACTTAAGGGCTTTGATTTTTCTTTCATTTTCCCTGTGACAAATTTGTGCGCTCTATCAAAACATTCACCCATTCAATTAACTATTTACATGGCAACAAAGTCCGATTTTTCATTTTTGGCAAGTAGACTAGAATCTGATGATATCTGCAGTGTCAGGTTCATAACGTGTTGATCAAGTAACACCCTAAGAGAAAACCCTGAACAAATGTGTCACGTGAACATATGTGTTTCCTTATTTGGGCGTGCTGATGCCTGGTTTTTCTGTTGTCCCTTGACAGTCACCATGACTTCCCCCTTGTGTGTCCCCAGGTGTATGAGGCAGTGCCATGTCACAACGAGTGCAGCCAGTACGCATGGGCGCCTGAGCCCTGGTCGGCATGCACCATCAATGCCGTGGACGAGCCGCCGGGCTGCGGGGAGGGCGTACAGAGCCGCAAAGTCAGGTGGGCCTACCTCTCTTCCCCACCACCATTTGCGTCAGACCTACGGTTTGAGCTGAGTGTCCCCTCCCTCTGGCCACGTGGCAGATGCGTGAAGAGGGGCAGTGAGGGTCCCAGCGAAATTGTGGACGACAGCCTCTGTAACCCAGACGATATGCCGTACATGGGCCAGACGTGCTTCCTGCCGTGTGCTGACGAGTGCGTCATGTCACAGTGGGGTCAGTGGAGCTCATGTCCAGCAGTAAGTGTGGCATGTTATTAATGCAATAATACTCTACCATCCAGCTTCTGCCCTCTGTGTTAGCCTGGAGCCTACCCAAGGAAGCACAGGGCATGAGTCAGTGGACACCCTGAACAGAATACCAGTCCATTGCAGATCACATGCTCTCACATTCAGGGCAATTTAGAGATACAAATATGCCTAACCGCACGTTATTGGATTGTATAATGCTTTTAGCCAAGGTCTGAGTCACGCATTAACTATGTTTACTGTACCATTGAGATAAATGGGTATCCATCAGAAATTCAAACTAGGAAGTTGCATAGTAGTATGTGTGTGCGTTTGTGTATGTGCGCGCCACGCGCATGTGTGCGTGTGTGTGTCTGTGTGGTGACTGTCTAGAAAAACGGTGCGTGTCAAGGTCTGAGATATATGGGACGGTAAGGTAACATTTGGTACTCGTAGCTGTCATGTTGAATGCAGAAGAAATGGGCAGAGGTAAAGACCTGAGTGACTATGACGTGGGCCAAGTCATTATGGCCGGACAGCTGGGTCAGAACATCTCCAAAATGGCAAGGCTTGTGGGGTGCTCATGGTCTGCCGTGGTGAGCACCTACTGAGTGGTCAGAGGCAGGAAAAACTACGACCCACTGACAGGATGTTGGGCAGCCAGGACTCATCGATGCAGGATGTGAATGAAGGCTACCACATCTGATACAAATCAGCTAAAGGGCTACTGAGGCACTAATGGCAGATAATTTTGATGATTATCACAACACACAGGGTATTGAGTCATGTTGCGTTTGGGGCCATGTAGCCACAGGCCAGTCTGAGTTACCATTCTGACCCCTGTCACCGTCAAAAGTGCCTGCAATGGGCACGTAACTGGACTTTGGAGCAATGGAAGAAGGTCGTCTGGTCCAAGGAATCCAATTTTCTGTTCCATCATGCGGACAGCTGGGTATGTGTCAAGCATCTTAGGGATACATTAGACCACCAAGTCCGATCCACAGCTATGTAGCCCAGAATGCAGCAGGGCTCCATGTACTTTGTGTTGTAACACATTACTCTTGTGATCATCAAAATTATCTGTTACTTGTGCCACAGTAGCCCTTCTGTTGGTAGATAGCACACAGGATAGCCTTCATTCACATCTTGCATCAATAATAGTTTTTCCCTCCTTGGAACACTCTCAGTAGGCAACCACCACAGCTGAGCTTGAACACCCCGTAAGCCTTGTCATTTCAGAGATGCTCTGACCCAGTCGTCTGACCATAATGATTTGGTCCTCGGGTCATTAACCCTGCCCATTTCTTCCACATGCAAAACTTTGACTAAGAGTACTGAATGTTAGCTTACTGTCTGATATATTCCAGGCCTTGACATGCACCGTTTTTTCGAGATCAGCATTATTTACTGCATATAACGTTTTGGCGCATTGGTGTATATACACTCTTGAGCAAATAAAATCAAGCTCTTTCCTGTACAGCTGGCTAAACAATATAAATAGTGTTATTTAGGCTTTTTTGATAAGATTTAAGTCTTTTTCCAGGAAAGTTCAAATCTCTTTTATAGCCTTCATAAACCATTTGTTTTCCTGCTTAGCAACATTTTGAAAACACTCTGGTAGTTTTCTTTGTACTGGTTCCTAATTTGGTCTGTTTTTCAAGTTTTTCAACACTTTAACCCTATGAGAATTACAGAGTGTTGCTTTTGAGTACAAAATGATATCATTTAGATGCATTTCAATTTGACCTTGCAATGTAGTAAAATAACCTGTGGGGTGGGGTGACTTTGTTATGAAAACAGTATTTCTTCCAGCTTAAAATCCGGGCTTTGCTTATAAGTAACATCATTTGAGGTTTAGTGTCTTCCTATATGCCCCATGTCTTCGTCAGTGCCTTGTTTTAATGCAGTGCTTTAGCATCACACTAACCTTTGCACCTTCTGTAGCTATGTGACCCGAGCACAGTACGGACACGTTTGAGGCAGCTGCTGAGATTGTCACTGACTGGGAAAACCTGCCCAGAAGACAAGCAGACGGAGAGCTGCATCCTCAACAGCAACTGTTTTACTTACCACTACAATCTCTCAGGTACATTAAGCTCTGCTGTCTCTGGGCCAGTAAAGTGTTTCTCAGTGTTATCACTCTGGGGCCCTAGGGGTGGGAACTTAACCTGAATTGTCTCTGTAAAAAAATGAAGCTGTGTTGTAAACTAATAAAAAAGGTTGTATACTTTGTGTATGCCCCTGTGTGTGATCATGCAATCATGGAAGATTTTGGGGTAGAGGACAGAGTCACAGCTGGATTTAAAATCTACAAATGGATTTTATTACTCAAAAAACTACAATGATAAAGAGACACAAAGCCCATTTAAGAAAAGCGGGCACAAAGTGACAAAAAGCATAATCTGCCCAACACTAAAAGAACAGAAACCACTATACACTAAAGCTGAGCTAACACAAGCACACATCAAATGAGGTGACTTACTGGGCAGAGCTACTCCTTGTAAACCCAAACAAAGGAACTAGCCTAATCAGAATCAGTTGGGGTTCATTACCTGAGGAGGTAGGCTGGTGATCCATTTCCACCAAGAACCAAATGATGAGTTTAACTGAGCCCTGTATCTTCATCCTGCATCCCATCTGCCCACATGAAGCAGCTGAAACAGGTCTATATTTATAAATCCGCTCTCTGTATTAAACATTTGGAGAGTTTAGGTATGGTGTTGTTCCCCTACAAGACCCTGAACACAAATGTAAACACTTTCCCTTTGTGTGCATGTGGTAGACTGGAGTACGTGTCTGTTGAGCGAGAACGCCATATGTGGACAAGGCAAGAGGACAAGGCTTCTAGACTGTGTGCGCAGTGATGGGGAGGTGGTGGAGCTGAGCATGTGCGAGGAGGTTTGCGCTCTCACGATTTCATTTCACCTTTAAATCGGATAGAAGTGTGACACTATAGAGGAGACAGAAAAGCTTTTCAATAATCCAGTTAGTTATGATATTTCCATTTAATTACATGAAAAACAGTATTCTAATATTTTACTGTCATAGTCATTGCACACCCCTAACTAAAATGTTTTTAACCTTATAGGTGATAAATAACTGATGTAAACTAATCTTAATGAGTATTATCCTTTTCTTTTACAGCTAGGTTTAGTTAAAACCTGGAAGGTCGAAGTTCCGTGTATGGTGGACTGTCCAGTTAACTGTCTGCTCTCAGAATGGTCATCATGGACTCAATGCTCACATACGTGTGGCAGTCAAGGTATTTATACATAGATTACTAAAATCATCAAATTATAATATATTAACGTTTTCTCTATAAATTAGGCTCGAGGTCCCTTTTTGTCCCTGACTTGGATAAGCATTTAGGGGATAGATGGATGGATGGATGGATGGGTGGATATTTGCTCAAGTAACAAGTAGTGGACAAAAAATTGTCATGAGCCTAGTGTCACAAAGGTTGGGGTATCACATGGTTGAAATATCACGTGGCAGGTTTTCAGAAAACCTACATCACAGTTGTGTGATGTATGACTGGTGGGGGTCAATGTTTTGGTGACCTCCTTATTTGGTTGTGTTGGTAGTTTTTGGAGTGTCTGAAGATTGGCATCGCTGTGAAGATTAGGAACGCTCCTCAAACATTTTATTGACGTCATTGGTTGGTAGAGGAAGGTTTTACCCTCTTCGTTGTCTAGGTGTTCTGTGGGGGTCCTGGTCGTGGGCCCAAGAATCTGCACCCTAGTGACTGTCATGAATGTTTTGGAGCAGTTCTGGGAAATATCCCAAGTACCAGGGATTTAATTAATGGCAAGATAAGAACAATGTTTGTGGATGAATTCACCGTTGTGAAACTTCAGAAAATGCTGGGTTTCGGAAATTGGCAGCTTCAAGGTGAAGAGTTCCATGGCATATTTTTGCGGGATGATTCATCAGATTGCAGCCCACTCCTCCACTCTTCAGAAATTCATTACTTATGTTCCTTCCACCATTGGACCTCCAGACATATGCTGCAAAACATTATGTTATTTTAGTATACAGTTTACTGCAGAGGTTTGCATCTGCAAAGAAATGTCACAGCATTCACTGATAGCTGTACCTGCTCTAATATTTATTGAACAACATCTGGGTTAAGCATGCAAAAAAGACTAACTGAAAAACTGCGAGAACCGACCTGGGACCACAAAACAAAATAAAACAATGAAAAATATATTTACAAAATTTAACAAAATTATATTGCGCTCATATTCGCCTGAAACATGAGAACTAACAATGGATACATGTTTCTGCTTAGCAAAGATACCGTTAAGGTGTTTATATGTAATGAAACCAGTTTTGGTGTACACCTACGCTACAGAATTTGTAGGCTATTGTATGTGGTGCTTTCTGTGGTGTGACATGTTATTTTCCAGTAATGATGTCTCCAGTTTCCTCCCCAGGCTGATAACGCACACCTTAATCATTTCTGCAGCCTTTTTCAAATGAGGTTCTCGCCATGCGTGGTCGTTGATGTCTCCTCCTGCAGCAGTGCTGACTGCCTGTGCACACAGAATAGCAGAAACGCTGGGAGGGGATCAGTATCTGGGGCAGCTAAGTGTTTTTTATACATGTGGTCATTATTCAAAGGTGTGTTTGTCCAGGCGACACCTTGAGGTCACATCTCGGAGAAAAATATATATAAATCTTGTTTTAATTGCAAATGCAATGTGTCCATCAATTTTAAATAACCGATTAACCTGTTAGCACTGCTGTGAAGTGGAGATCATCCCTGGAAGCTAAAGAACCACCTGAGACACATACGAACACTACAGTCAATGTACAGTCATTCTGAACACTATGAGTAGGTTTAAGTCCGTTCATGTGATCTTTGGTCATGCTACAAACCAGGAGGAACCCATGAGGCTCCAAGGCTACCTGCTGAGTTGCTCTGCCAATCCTCTAAATGAAACGTGGCGGTCATATCCGGATGTACAGTAATTTTTCTGTGATGCTCGACAGAATTCAAGTTAAGCCATATAATTATTTCATGGTACCTAAGAAGAGCTTGGAATTTAACCTCAGTGCATTTGTTGGGTTAAGCTACATCATTATTTCATAATACCCAAAGAGAGCCTAGTATTTAACCTTGGTGTATTTTGTTGTCTCTGAAGTCCCTTCAGTCTCACAAGCAAATCAGGCTGTCAGCTGGTTAATGAGAAACACTGGACAGTCTTCATTAGTCTTAATTTAGCGGCGGCTTGTGTTCCTCCCAGCAGAGACTCTTATCAATATGCCGGAAGTTTCCCCTGGAGTCATTGTCGTGCTGTTAATTAGAAATCAAAGCTGAACATAAACAAAATTCTAATTCAGAAAAAAAAAACCTGCTATTCCAATATTTGAAAGGTTTTAAAGTTGAGTCAAGGCTCTGAGAGCACCACTGCAAGTTTGTCTTCCCCTGTGTGTGTGGGACTGCAAATTGGCAGTTGTGTCGTTATGACTGGAACAAAGGCCCACATTTCCGTCACGTTCACTGACAGCCCTGGGCTGTTCCTCCTGGGCCTCTGAGCTTCAATAATGCTCATCAAAATATTAACTATTAGAAGATCAGAATACTGAATTTTTCCCTCAATTTTAAATGATTATATTAGTCCTATGTACACGCAAATAAGTTCACTGGCCACTTTATTAGGTACACCTGTTCAACTATTTGTTGAGGCATATATCAAATCAGCCAGTCATATGTCAACAGCACAACTTATAAAATCATGCAGATACAGGTCAGGGGCTTCAGTTAATGTTCACATTAAACAGCAGAATGGGGAAGAAGGGTGATTTAAGTGACTTTGGTTGTTGGTGCCAAATGGGCTGTTATGAGTATTTCAGAAACTGCTAATCTGCTACGATTTTCACACACAACCAGAGAATGGGGCGAAAAAGAACAATATCCAGTGAATGGTGGGTCTCTAGGCAGAAATGCCTTGTTGATGGCAGAAGTCAGAGAAAACGGGCATGGGCTCGTCAAAATTGGATAATGGAAGATTGGAAAAATGTTGCTTGGTCAGATAAGTATCAGTTATTTCTGTGACATTCAGATTGTAGGGAAAGATAGGCTGATGGTAGTTGTGGTATAATGGTCTGGGAAATATTTTCTTGGCACACTTTGGGCCCCGTAGTAGCAGTTGTGCATCAGTTAAATACCACAGCCTACTGGTGTATATTTGCTGACCATGTCCATCCCTTTATGACCACAGTGTACCCGGCTGCTAAGGGCAAACTTCCAGCAGTTCCAGAATTAAGGCAGTTTTGAAGTCAAACGGGGGTTCAACCCAGTACTAGCAAGGTGTACCTAATAAAGTGTCTGTGTCTGTGTGTGTTTATATAGATACATCTCCATTCTTGAATAATGCAAATTAAGATTTAATATTTAATGACGGTGTGGACATAGCTGAATGATTAGTTTAGTTTTGTGAGAACTTGGTGGTAACAGCACCCCAAAGTTTAATAAAAAAAGTTAAATAGATTGACGATATTATGCTAGAATTATGAAAGAAAATGCATTGCAGGGGGGTGCAGAACAAAACTGGAACCGTCACATATTTGTCGTCATTTTATCAAGGTTGTTTTAAAACTTGAGGATGACTTTGCTCCTCCACCAGACGTAATGTCTTATGCACACCTCTGACCTGCTTTCTGCCTTGTATCCTGGCCTTCCTCTTGGCAGGTCAGATGGTGCGGTCCAGGATGGTGTTGCAACAGGCGCACGAAGAAGGGCGCCCCTGTCCATCCCAGCTGTCCCAGACCAAACCATGTCCCATAAGGCCTTGCTACAAATGGGTCCTGGGCAAGTGGTCTCCATGCTATGTGGAGGTATGACCTGTGAGGATTGTGTTTGTTTTTGTGTTAATATTGAGAATGTACCATATCCCTCATTCCTACATAATAGTACAGACGTCTTTGCTATCATCGGTCTAAGTGGATCCAACTTAATGGTCTTCTTATATGTGGGGCTTCCCAGAGTTATGAGAATTTGTTCCTTGCTTTGGCTGCTGCACCAGTCAAAGCAAAGTATGTCCTCCAGCAGGAACCCACATCTGATGCCCATAGCCACATGTCCTAAGGAGACCCAAAGAATGCAACTACACAGAAATGATAGTTGTTAGCTAGGAGAACAAATGGTGCTCTCCTGGAGCTCAGCTGCATCACTCAGTGAAGCCTGCAGTGTAAAACCAAGTAAGGAGCTTCGGGTTGATCTTTACCTGCCCTGAACCACTCTGGACTACCTACATGAAAGAGGAGTCATCCAAGGAATAGAATAGTTGGTCATTCTCAAGCAATGAAAATCAATTTAAAATCATGTTTTAATCTTTGTAGATTTACCTCTGGGTGTAGCAGTCTTCTCTGGATGATCTAGATGTGAAAGAGCTGGATCTGTAAACACTTAAATTTATCATTTTAAGTCACAGAAGTGTACATACAGCTTTAAGCATGTTGAAAACTGTGATAGCTGGTCGGTCCTAATATTGTTGTTAATTGTTTCAATTTAAGTCTGCTGCCATTCCCTGCATAATGTAATGAAACTCTCCTTGGACATCACAAAAACCACTCAGAATTTAAAAAGAACCACCGCCACTTGTCAGAATATTATATTTTCACGCCCAATATCTGGATTGTTATACCATTGACTTTCAGGTTGTCAGATGTCTGGGAATGGAATATGCATCAATCGTAATATATCATTAGACCTCCTTTTTGCTTTCACGTCATTGCTCTACATTTTTGATAACTATACTGTCATTTATTTTGTTGGAACTGCAGGTGAAATAACCTTATGACTTGTTCTGTTAGATTACTATGCGAGCTTTCCATAAAAAAGTGAATTAAGAATAATAATTTGATTTATACAGGGTGGCCCGCATAAAAGTTGCCCCACACATCAATTCTATTTGATGAGATGCCAGGCTACTGTATATGGCACCCTGTACATGGCAGAAGGATAGTGTCACACCCTGAAATGTATACAATTTAAACAAAGCTGATGCAATTTCTTGACCTTTTGGAATTTATATTAAAGCAGTCATTCTTTGACTAGTTGACTGTAGTGGAGAGATTTGGTTAAACCTTGAATGAGCACAAGACTGGTGGGGAAAAATCATGTAAATTTAAACTTAAATTTCAAACAGGGCAGTCTACATCGACTTGAACTGTTCAGTGTGAAATGAGTTAAGAATTGCACTACATTTTCTGTTATGGTGCATTTAATTTTGCATATTCGGGGTTTAGGTTATGAGTTAGTGAAAAGGTTCCCAAATCTGGTGGGAGACGTGTGGCTCAGCAGGCTAAGCCTGTGTGCCCGTGATCCAAAGGCAGAATAGTCACATGTCCGTGGGCTGCTTGAGCAGAGTCCTTAACCCCCAGCTCCCTGAACCTTCGCTGTGACAAACATCATGTAGTACTGTATCATATATCATGTAGTATCATATCTAACAAGCATCATAGAAAGCAAGAGGGGGCAAAACAATAAAGGGAACTTCCCCCTGGGGGTCAATCAAGTATCACTACATTTTTGTTTTTATATAGTTTTTTGTCTGCTCTCAGTTGTGTAACCTAATACTTTGAGTTTCACTGTTGTTGCATTCACAGTTCCCCAGTAGTGGATATACACAAACTCAACCAAAGTCAGCTTGGTAAACTCAAAGGAAAGAAAAATTACATACAAATACAGTACAAAGCTAAGACTTGCTTAGACTCACATTCATCTGTGTTTTCCTGTGAGAAATCATCATATGCATTTTACATTATATATAAATTTTTATCCTTTTTTATGAGATTTATTTTTCCATTAGCACTTTTAAGAGAAATCATTCGGACTGCAAAGGCACCTCATAGAATTAAAAATATTAAGTGCTTCTTCCAAGAAATAAAAAAATAATACTAATAATAAAATACAACGAGGATTTTCCAAAATGCCAAATCATATCACTTGAGGGCTGCCGTGACCCTGAGACATTTGCCGGCTCTCCTATGCAGGGCGCGGAGTGTGGAGAGGGAGTTCGGGAGAGAAACCTGACGTGCGTGGTCCACTGGGGGGACCCTCTGGACCTCTCATCATACAGACCTGTAGAAGAGGAAAATTGCAAGGACAAGGAGAGGCCAGCCAGCGGACAGGAACTCCAGCTGACCTGCTCGGTGCCGTGTCCTGGTAGAGTGCTGTTTTGTTGTTTTCAAGGCAGCAAACTTCAAATCAATTTATCAAGACAAGAGTCCAATAGAGCTGTATGTCTATTCATTTATATGGGGGCAGTGAAAGGCAGTTCACACGGGAGTGAAGCCTGGAGTTAAATCATTATAGGGAATTCCGAAGCAGTCGCATTTATTTAAAGCAATCGCATACCTAAATACCATAAGATGCACTGTAACAACTGATGTTATATTCATCATGTGTAACAGCCCGTGTCACAAATGACACACGACTACTTCAGTGTGTAATTAATGGCTAAAAATAAGTTAGGAAAGGGACTTACTTTAACAAAGTCCCTGAAGAATGAAAATAAACTAGTGCCACTATATATGAACTATATGATTCTGAAATGTAAAATAATAAACGGTGTGTGTCACATTTCTACGATGGTCAGTAAGTGTTAACATGCTACAAATACAGAGAGCACAAACTCTGAAAACACATGTAAAAATATTCAAGCTACAGATTTGCTCACCACACAATGAAATTGTGCCACAACACAAAGGAAGTTTCCGGGGGACAATGATCCGTATATTTCCAAAGCAAGATACAGGATGATACAATACTGTTTATATCAATATACTTTTGTCCTGCATTAATATTAGGGCTTTATTAAAGATTTTGAATGGAGACCAGTAGTATTCCTTCCTGGCTGTGTGCAATGTGAGAGCTGCAGTCAGACATTGCACAGAATCATAGTTCACAGGTAAAATCAAACCAATCAGTCTCACAGGGAATTTGAATCATTGTTACTTGGTTCATTTTGTTTTAAATTATTGTCAAACGGCTGACGTTAAAAATATCGTCAGAAGTTTATATGTATTTTTAATAACTCCATTACCACTTTTACATGACTAGCTCTGTAACAAGCTTATTAAAAACTCATGAAAACACATTAATCGGATTATCTCATTTAAACGTAGTCATAGCCATGGTTGGGTGAGTTTGGTGTGGAAGAACTTGACTGGCCCGCAAAGAGCATACACAGATCTGGGGGGTGGCAAGAGGTGGCCGTGGCCACCCTATACTGAAACCTGTCCACGCCATTGGCCACCCACATCATA
>JAAGVU020000001.1:47946915-47959795 GCA_011763525.2 Mormyrus iriodes
AGAAAATCACTATTGTCCTTATTGTCTTCTAGGCTCTCCCTTGATGTGGATTTTGGACGTTAACTCACCATTTGCATTTTTATTATGACCCTCAGATGCTGTACTATGAAGCTGACCCTGCTGCCATTGTCTCGATGTACCGGAGTCTCTTGAAGGGAAATGGAAAACTTCTCGTTATGCTTAATTCTGGTATATATATATATATATTAGCTTTTTTCTGTACCATTGTAATTATATTTATATTTACATTGATGTAATAAGTAGCAGATTCATGACAGTGTGAAACTACAAAATAAGAATTTTAAATTGTATGTTAGCCCTCCATATTGAAATTAATGTAATGAATGAATGTACTTAAAGGAAGGATAGTGGTAGGGAGCAGAGTACAGGATAGTAAGTGACACACGTTCCCTGGTGCCCTAATTCAATGGGACATACGGTTCACTGCTCTCTGTTTCAGGAGAATGTGGCTGGAGTAAGCTGTGGCGCATTTATGGGAATGAGCTGTATAGCAGAGAATTGAAGCTGACTCTCACAGCGGCAGACATTAAGACCTACCTCACTGCTGAAGGAATCATCTTTGAAGCCTTTGTGTTGCCTTCGACAATAGACATCACGGACTGCTTCATCCCCGGTGATGAGAAGGGGGAACTTCTACTGGACTGGCTCACCTCTGTGGTGGACTTCAGCCACAGTGCACCTCCAGCGCTGAAAGCTGGCGTGATGGCCCTTCTGCAGAGCCCTGATTGCACCACTGAGGTGAATGGAAGGGCCTTATTCAATTGTAATCTGGAGGTTTTGGTTATAGGCCAATAAGTGTGGAAGACAAGTTTGAAGGATGGCAAGAGAGTGATATAACCTTCTTATTCATGAGTAAACCAATAAAACATACATACATATATCGTGGAGTGGATTGATTTGAATAATTTACCAAATATTATGCGATTACATTGATTAAATGTATTTAGGGATGCTTAAGCAAGAATAATAAAATATTGCTAAGGATGCTAAAATAGGCATATGCTTAGAATGATAATTCTAAATTGTTTGTAGTTAAGGCTAGTGCTGATCTGGAGTGTATGTTGACCTTTGGGAAGTATCAGAATAGATGGGGAGCCAATATATTACCTGAAGTAAACAGTTTAGTTGCTGGAAACAAACCATGGTATAGAGGTGAAATAATTTTTAACCAGTGAAAATGAAGTGTATGGGTACATTATGTGTCATTAGAACAAAACCTGTAATCATTCGCAATGGAGTTGAGCCGCTCTGAGAAAAATCTCAGGTGTGATTGCATTTGCACAAAATAAATAAACTAACCTAGAATTGAAAGAAACTCCCCACCTGCCTGCTGTTTGATATATGTTTATTGTTATCCGGTTGTGATCTGATTTACCACCACATTAGATGCACAGCAGCTTACCAGATCATTGCTTTTATATTCATATATATTGGTATATACAAGAACCAATAGACCTTTATTGTTAGCCCAGCGATATAAACTATATGGACAATAGTAATGAGACACCAGGTCATTACACCCACAGAAACCTGTATGACATCCCACTCTAAATCCATAGGCATCAATATGGAGTTGGTCCCCCCTTTACAGCTATAACAGCTGCCACTACTTGGAAGGCTTTCCACAAGATTTTGGAGTGTGCCTGTAGATGTTTTTGCCCATATAATATGTCATGTTTATATAACAGATGTAACCGTAAGTGTGAATGTCATGTAAACTTTGTGAGGTCAGGCACTGATGTTGGACATGATGGCCTGGCTCACAATTTGTGTTATAATTCATCCCAAAGGTGTTTGATGGGGTTGAGGTCAGGGATCTGTGTAGGCCAATCAGGTTCTTCCACACAAAACTCACCCAACCATGTCTTTATAGACCTTGCTATGTGCCCCAGGGTACAGAAAAGGGCCTTCCCCAAACCGTTCCCACAAAATTGAAAGCATAGAATTGTCCAAAATCTCTTGGTATGCTGAAGCATTAAGAGTTGCCTTCACTGGAACAAAGGGGCCTAGCCCAATCCCTGAAAAAACCCCATACCATCATCCCTCCTCCACCAAACATTACAGTTGGCACAATGTCATCAGGCTGCCATACTGAGAAGTGTGATTCATCACTCTACAGAACACGTTTTGACTGTTTCCACCTTACACCACTCCATCCGACGTTTGGCATCGTGCTTGGTGATATGAGGCTTGCATGCAGCTACTTGGCCATGAAAGCCCATTCCATGAAGCTCCCAGTGAACAGTTTTGGTGTTGGGGTTCATGCGAGAGGAAATTTGGAACTCTGCAGTTATTGAGTCCACAGAGAGTTGGCGACTTACACACGTTGCGCTTCGGAATACAGTAACCTCACTGATACTTTACCTGGTCTGCCAATTTGTGACTGAATTTCTGTTGATGTGAGCAGGAGGTATTAATAGCTTTATCATAATAAGCAAGCTGATTAATTGTGAAATGTATGTTTATTTCATAAAATAACGAGAGTCTTCTATTATGTGGCCATATAACCTGCAGATAATTCACCTCAAGCTAAGCAGTTTTGGGTCTGGCCAATACTTGGATGGAAGACCATCTAGGAAAGCTGAGTTGCTTCTGCAAGAGATGTTGGTGTAGCCATCAGGGGAGCCTATCTCATGGATTGTGTGAATCCCAGTGCAGTGCTGGGGACACTGTGCTATAAAAATGGTGCCATCCTTCAGATGAGACATAAAACTGAGGTTCTGACTCTCTGAGATCATCAAAGACCCTTAGGCATTTTTTTAATGAGTAGGGGGGGTACCCCAGTGTCCTGGCTAAAACTGCCCATTGTGGCCATCCTAATCATCCCCTATAACTAATTAGTGAATGTCCCTTCACCACCTTAGTAACTGTGTGTTGAGCATATTGATGCAAATATCATACAGGTGGGTGCTAGACAGTGGTGGTGGTTGAAGTGGCTCCCCTTTGGATGTGTGAAGTGCTTTGAGAGTCTTAAAAAGCACTATGTACATGTAACATTCATTCATTCATTCATTCATAAGGTAACATATCGAGGTTATTTGGTTTAACCCAGAGTATCAAGTTTAAACAACAAATGACTTAGTTAAATAAACTTCGACAACTTAAAATACAATGTTGTGAAAATGAATTTGTTTTATTTAGATAAACTTAACTTTTTGAGTTGAAGCAAGGGTTATTTTCAAGTTTTTTCAAGAATTGAAGGTGAACTTTCATTTCTAACTTGAACAAACTTGAAATGTTTTACAGTGCATAAGCTTGCCTGTATCTATATTGGAAAGCTCATAACTATACCCCATAACTAATAGGAATGAGTCATTAAAACAAGGTGCAGACTTATGGTGTTCAGGCAAAGACTGATGACAGTTGTCAGATCCAATGGTAATGTGCTCAAATCCTGCAAAAAAACCTGACCTGCGTGAGTGAATGGTGTGTGAGTGTGCCCAGAGATGGGTTGGCACCCCATCCTGAATTGTTCCCTGCCTTGCACCTGTAGCCTCTGGGATTGGCTCTAGACCCCCCCTTTACCCTGAATAGGACAAGCGGTTTCGGAAAATGGATAGATGGATGAAATCCAGCTGTGTAAATTGTAAAAATGTATGTGTCAAAATATAAATTAAGTGGCAAAATAAGTATATTCACAGTGAGGCTGTACAATGTGTCATTCAGGAAATAAGCATTGACTTTTGAAAAATCCCATGCATGCAACATTAACTTAACGCTTTAGTCATCATAAAGCTAAATACGATTAGCAAAAATAATATGTGTTATTTGTGTCTTTGCACATTTTCATTAAGCAGACAAGACTGCTGTCTTGCTTCCATGCAGTTGTCAGAGTCATGATTATAAAGGCAAAATGTTTTAAATCTTCTGCTCTGCATATCCATTTAAGGCAATATGTAGCCAATGTAACTGGACTTAATCAAGATATGCACCAGCTGACTGCTTCATCTCTACTTATGAAAAGAAACTCTTCTAATTCTCCCTATGAAGGGAAAATGGAATTTTGCAAATATAAGCATTTGCTCTCTTGCAGAATATTTATGAAGTGGTTAATATTTCATTGCCTGAATGTCTTTGTCTGATGTTTGTGTTAAAATCATTTTAGGTTCAACTGAAACATAATCTGTCTAATCTTGACAGTGGGGTCATTTAATTTCTGTGTTCTGCTCTGAGTATTCATTACTAATATTAAACTCACACCGTCATGCCTATGGTTATCAGTATTATCGTGGTGTTGTTAAATTGGACTTAAAATGTTAATAAAGTGTCATAAAGTCAATAAAATAATAAAGTTTTTTTTTTTATTAAACACCGTGTATTGCGCTACCATTGACTAGTTTGCTCTTGCCTCTGTACTTCTTTCTGAAACTGGCTATACTAATATCTGAAGTAACACGTAGCCCAAAATTACGACTTTATCATTGAAATTTCAGAATTTTTTTCCTCAATGTGGCCCTAATACTCCATTGTAGTAAAATCTATACCGATAAAGGAAATAAACTGGTTTAAACAGTGTTCCTGAGAAGGGAAAACTGATGGCAAAGGGTAGGCCAGGGGAGGGAGGCATCGTGGGATTGTTGTTATGTCTTAGGTCTTAGGCACGGAGAGGATGTTTTGGAATTGGTACTGTTTGTCCTTGTCTCACAGCAGCCTGCACGTCAGCTTTGCAGGCCAAGAGAACGTGGAGAAACGGGCAGAAAAGAACATCTGCGGAGAGGGAGGGGGGAGCACCTGTGGAAAGGATTAGAAACTCCCCCGAATGGCCAGGTTTAAGGGAGTGTAGGCCTAGAATATAGTTCCAATATGCTATACTCAGTATGTTATACGGTAGTGCATAAGAATTCTTATGTGAGAAATGCAAACACTTACGCTGTAGTCTTCATTTAGGTACTCTGGTATTGTAGTTTCCCTTATTGATTTGTAGTTTGTGAGCCTTGCCAGCCATGGATCCTAAAGGGGGGCCGCGCCTTTTGGGGGCTGGGAGTGGAATTTCCCTAATGGGTAGAGTTTGTGCTCTCCTTCCTAGACTGAGCAGATGTTAAGTGAAAGGTGAACACCCTGGTGCCAAGGTAGACTAATAGAGGTGGAAAATTATGTTTGTTGTATGCTTGAGCTTGGTTTGTTGGTGTTTCGTGACCAATCAGGACTTAGAAGTCTTTATAGGGAATTGCGTGTTATAGTATTTAAACCTGCTCATTTTTGGGTGCAGTTTGCTTGTGCCAGAGTGTGGCTGGAGCGCTCTGCTGGATTGCTGAATAAAGGACAAAACATTCTGTGCGCCATCTGTGAGGTCCAGAGTTTAATTCCAGTATTTCAACCTGTGACTTGATAAAATAATTTCTTCCACATTCCGTTTCAGGAATATTCATTCTTAACAGCACATAGGCAAAAATTGTCAGCTCTATCACACCACTGACAAAGTACATTTTTTTTACAAGAGTAAATAACATTGAAAGATTTAGTTTACATTATTGGCAAGTTATCACCAAGTTAGACAGACAAACCCTAACATGTTCCCTCCATTCTGAAGTCCCCACAATGCATTGAGCTATAAGTTAACTTACCTTGCATTCGCTATAAAGTAGAGAGTGATGGTCACAAGATAACTTATAAGACTAGACGTGTGGCCCCCTTTTCAGAAAGTTTCTTTTTCCATGTTCTGCAGACAGCATGGCCATCTTCAATCAATTTTCCTTCTGCAGTCTTATAAAAGCCAAACTACGACCACACCTCTGACCTAGTCCTCTAGATAGCTAAAAAAATTCCCGAGTGCTGTCACTGCCCTCCACCATGTTTTCAACACAAAACAAACCCACGTTGTATGCTGCGCCTGCACCTGGGTGTGGGAGACTGCTACTAACTTTGGCTAACGCTGCACAGTATTTAATGTAATGTAGTCCCAGCGAGATGTCTCCGCGTATGACAGATCCCAGTAATGAGCATTCAAGATTCAAGATTCAAGATTCGAAGTGTTTATTATCATATGTACAGTAGAAAAAGTGCATTTCTCTGTGCAATGAAATTCTTACTTTGCTGTCCACACACAATGCCAAGGTACAATAAAACAAAATAGTAAATAAATAGTAGAGCTTAATGTGCAAAATTACAAAAATTACAAAAATTACAAAATGAGGTAGGTGATGGTGTCCATTAGTCATACTCCTGATGGCTGTTAAGGAATCTGATGGCAATGGGGAAGAAGGAGTTGTTGAGTCGGGAGGTTCTAGATTTCACATTTCTGTACCTCCATCCTGAGGGCAGAAGTGTGAACAGTCCGTGTTGGGGGTGTGTGGTGTCTTGGGGAATGGAGGCAGCTCTCTTCTGGACTCTGCGGTGGTAGATGCTCTGCAGAGAGGGCAGTGGAGTCCTAATGATCTTCTCCGCAGTCTTCACCACTCTCTGCAGGCGTTTACAGTCCATAGCAGTAGTGCTGCCGTACCACGTGGTGATGCAGCTGGTCAATGTGCTCTCCACAATGCAGCTGCAGCATGCTGGGAAAATTGTAAATAGCCCCTGTTTATGTTATTGTTAATATTTGTTCTGTTCCCGATTGTCACGGATGCCCTTGAAGGTGTCTTGTGTGAACCCTGTCCAGTCCTCATATGTATCTAGATATTGTGTAAATTACACACCATGTGTGTGCCTTACAGTCCAGTGACAGACCTCACGGTGTTTCGCAGTTATATGCATTTGATGGTTGTTTGATACCTGTGTTAGTTCTTTTAGTAAAATAATAAAAAAAGAGTTGTGTTTGGAGTTGCCAAGTTGCCCATAGGCATGCATTTGTGAGTGAATGGTGTGAGCGTGTGCCCTGTGATGGGTTGGTACCCAATCCTGGGTTGTTCCCTGCCTTGCACCCGTAGCCTCCAAAATAGGCTCCGAACCCCTGTAAGTGGTTACAGAGAATGAATGGATGGATGGAATTGGTTTTCCTTGAAAGTAAGTCTCTGTTTCTTGCTTGCGATGCGCTGCATCGGTCTGCTATGCATTACAATGAGTTTGTAACTCATTGCGGTATTTGCTGTAAGAAAATTTATGTGAAACTGGTAAGTGTTCCATCCCTAGTCAGGACTCAGTAGCTCGCACTGTATTAAAGGTTAGAGACTAATATAAACCTAGTTGGGGTTGTGAGTCTCTGTCACTGATATTTTGGGGTCCTAAACTGAAAACAGACGTGAGCCATCATCTTGTGTGAAATTCACACAGAAATCAGCTGAATATGAGTTGATAGGTGGAAGATCTCCAGGTAACACGACATAATGTTGCTGTCAGCAATCGTCCCAGCCATGTCTGTCGTTTCCTGTTTAGCTGCTGGCCATCCTGTTCTGTGTTACCCTAGTGCCACATGGTTAGCTCCTAATGTGATCTCCTGTTCCCCTGGGCTGTCGCATGACTTAATGGGCTGAGCAAGCGGTTGTATCATCCAGGCTTCCCTTTTTGTTGTTTTTATTTTGATAATTTATGTTTCTTTATTTGTCCTTGATTGATTATGTATTTGCGATACGGTTCCTTGTTTGTAGAAATGTTCAGTTGTCATTGTTTTCTAGTCTCCCCTGGTGTTTGATCCTTGGTCTGTTAATTGCCCTCACCTGTGGTAGTGTTCCGTGTGATTGTTAAGGGCCACATCTGTCTCTTGTTTGTGTCGTTGTGTATGTATTTAAGTGCATGCTCTTGGTCCTCTTGTCAGCTGGTCATTGTGTTCACTTGCTGTTCCAGTTCTGCGGTCGGTCGGTCGGTCGGTCGGTTGTAGACCCTTTTGTCTCTTGTTTTGCTTTACTTACAATCCTTTGTTTTGTTTGAGCGATAGCGTGGATCGTCCTTTCATCCTTCACCATGCCCCTCTGTAACAGTTTCTAATCTATTATTTCATTCCCACCTTGAACTGCACACGATGCTGACAGATTTGGGTACTCCAAATAATAAGGATCTATCCTTTCTCATGGTGCAAGAACTGGTTATGTCTTCGTAATTTGTGACCTACATAGCTCTAAACACTAAGATAACCAGCTTCTTACTTTTAAAAGCGTTAACCTACACGTGCAGGGCATGTTTATTGAATTACTTTTTAGCAAGTAGCAGTTATCTCGCAAATTAATGGCCAAATTAGGTAAAGATACATTAAGATTAACACCGTTGCTGTGCTTAACAAATGTGCCCTTTGTTGGTCACTTGTGTTCATTTATTTCCTCTGGATGTGATGTTTGAGACTCTTTAGTTATTCCAGAAGTACACTATATTGGCAAAAGTATTGGGACGCCTGCCTTTACACACACATGAACTTTAATGACATCCCATTTTTAATACATAGGTTTCAATATGGAGTTGGCGCACCCTTTGCAGCTATAACAGCTTCAACTCTTGAAGGCTTTCCACAAGGTTTAGCGGTGTGTTTAAGGGAATTTTTGACCAGGAGAGCATTTGTAAGGTCAGGCACTTATGTTGGACAAGAAGGTCTGGCTCGCAGGCTCTGCTATAATTCATCCGAAAGGGGTTCTATCAGATTGAGGTCAGGCCTCTGTGTAGGACAGTCAAGTTCTCTACACCAAACTCGTTCATCCATGTCTTTATAGACCTTGCTTTGCGCACTGGTGCACAGTCATGTTGGAACAGGAAGGGGCTATCCCCAAACTGATCCCACAAAGTTGGGAACATGAAATTGTCCAAAATGGCTTTGTATGCTGAGGCATTAAGAATTCTTTTCACTGGAACTAAGGGGCCCAAGCCCAACCTCTGAAAAACAACCCCACACCAAAATCCCCCCTCCACCAAACTTTACACTTGGCACAATGCAGTCAGGCAAGTACCGCTCTCTTGGCAACCACCAAACCCAGACTCGTCCATCAGATTGCCAGACAGAGAAGCATGATTTGTCACTCCAGAGAACACATTGCAACTGCTCTTGAGTCCAGTGGCGGTGTGCTTTACACCACTGCATCCAACGCTTTGCATTGTATTTGCTGATGTAAGGCTTGGATACAGCTGCTCGGCCATGGAATCCCATTCCATGAAACTCTCTATGCACTGTTCTTGAGCTAATCTGAAGGCCACATGAAGTTTGGAGGTCTGTAGCTATTGACTCTGCAGAAAGTTGGCGACTCCTGCACACTGTGCGCCTCAGTATGCTCTGTCCCCGCTCTGTTATTTTACGTGACCTACCACTTCGTAGCTGAGTTGCTGTTGTTTCCAGTTGCTTCCAATTTGTTATAATACCACTAACAGCAGGAATATTTAGTAGCGAGGAAATTTCACGAATGGAATAATTGCGCAGGTGCCATCCTATCACGGTACCACGCTTGAATTCACTGAGCTCCTGAGAGCGACCCATTCTTTCACAAATGTTTGTAGAAGCAGTCTGCATTCCTAGGTGCTTGATTTTATACACCTGTGGCCATGGAACTGATTGGAACACCTGAATTCATTGGTTTGGAGGTGTGTCCCAATACTTTTGGCAATATAGGATACCTGTTAAATGTATCTTTGGCTAAACTACCGATTGTTGAATTACCCATTTTGCAGATACTCCAAGCAGGAGATTTTATAATTATTTAGTGACCTTATCAAATTCATTCCACCCTTCTTTTCAACACATTTTTTTTTACCATAGCATATTCCCATAGTGTATCAGATGCATATTCAAACTTACAAATCACACTGCATAATGCCAGAGAGCCTGGCTCTTAAGGGATCAGCAATACTGACGGATGCTGTTCAGCAGGTTAACAGGTGCCTGACAGGCTGCTGCAAGGCAGTTGGCCGTAAAATGGCATGTTTGATATTCAGTCGGTGGTTCTGCAAACAGCAACCAACCATCAAGAGCACAACAACGTGTCAGGAAATTACAATAAAGTCAGTAAAACCCCTTTTCATAGATTATTCAGACTTTAACGATCAGAGCATAGAATGGCAACCAATCTGAGAATCTAACTGGAAAGAAAAACCTTATTCTCAAAAGCCTTTAAAAGAGTGTTATTATCTGAGATATCCCAGCTGGATATAACTCTCACCTCTCAACCACTAAGGCATTTATGAATCAAAGACATATATTGCTACACATTTGGGCTATGGCTCATACTGAAAATGGATTGTGTGTGTTAGTTATTTTAACATGTGGAGCTGATTAACACATTCTGTTACAGAGTATTAACACAATTGTGGTTATTAAGTGCCCTTACTTTGTTCAAATCCCCCCCACACCCAACACCACCCCTTTCTGTTACAGCATTCTGCAATTTCCTGCAAGTTTTTATCTGGCTGCTGTGGGAAAAGTATCATAGCACGAGGAGACAGCCGACACGGGAAGTTTATCTGACAGGCTGATCAGGTGGAGGCCCCTGGTGGCCGTTGGGCCCTAAGTAGCCATTTAGTTTGCTTATGCCTTGGGCCGGCCCTGGACTGACTTTAGCCTTCAGAGTTAAAAAGATGCTCTCTATCAGGTTCATATGATTAGTGCTGTGGTACGACTCAGGCGTGACTGTTAAACATTCTGCAGCTAAGTGTGTTGTTCCCACATATTAATTTTTCACCACATCACAGCAAAGATCCTGTTGGGGATCCTTGATAAGCACTCAGTGAATTTGTCGAATCTAGAAGTTTTATAGACTTTTGACCAAGAGACTATTCCAAATTCAGACTAAGGATACATTAGCATTTTAGTGATTGAATGGGCTCCTCAAACAGAATTTAATTTATCTAACTGATGAAAGAGTGACATGCAGCATGGTGACTGGTAACACTATTGCCTCAAAGATCCAGGGCTGGAGAGTTTGAATCTCACGCCTGTTCTGCGTGCGGTGTTTGCATGTTTCCCTTTTATGGTGTGGATTTCCTTTGGGGTCTCTGGCCGTTCAGTTAATTGGCATGTTTAAACTGCCCATGATGTATGATTATGTGTATGTACATCTGTGCAGGCCATAGCCCTGCCTTGAGCCCTGTGCTGCCTGGATTAGCTTCCAGGCCCAGTAATCCTTCCATGGATAAGAGGTTAGAAGATGGATGGATGGATGGATGGGTGGATGAATGACCAAATGAAGTAAAATAGATATTCCACCATTTCAACTAGTTCTACAAATATTCCTTTTCTGGCATACGTGCTGATATAAATGAAATTCCACTGTTAAATTATAACTTCTCCTAATGTTGACAAGTGGTGACTAAAGATGGTGATGCAGCATAATCATTAGTGATAGAAATGAGGCTTTCGAATCCAACGTTAGTGATATTACCATCCACTGTCAATCACTGACTGGTTTAACCCAGCATGACCTAGTGAAACAACCCATAGAAAGTAGGCTAAACCACTCAGAGATCGACAGCATCCAGTAATCCCACCCATGGTTGATAACTAAACCTCATTTCTCCCACCAGTAATAACTTTAATCATCACTAAACATTAATTTTCTTATAATATGGCATCAAGCATATTTAATTACTTAATGTCATAGATGGTATGTTTTAATGAGTAGGGGACTAATGTGTATGATATTTGTTTAACTGGCTCTAAAATCCTCAGTAAGCCCTCCAGACAAGTACAAAATTGGTGTTGGACTGTTTTTCTGCTAGTACTGTTAAAATGGATTCAAGAATATTGCCAGAGATATGCAGGACTCATAATCACCCACATGACAGACGACACCATCTGCTTTGCGGGTGTGTGAGACAGGGAAACTTACCTTGCACTTCAAAATCATTCGTACCAGTCTCCTTCCTGGTGTCTTAGCTGTGCTTTTCAACAAATTCACAGCGGACGGGGGGTGTCAAGAAATTCAATTCACCTTTAACAAATTACTGTTTGACCATCATACTCATTCAGACATCTTGATGCCATCATAAAAAGTTCAGGCGGGCTGGGCTTTCTGCTCCCTTTTAAGGTTGGTCTCCTTGATAAAGAAAAGTAAAGAACGTTGGTAACAGTCCTCTCACGCTCTCTGGATGCTGTGAAAAGCCACATCCATTACAGACCTTCTCATATCATTTTAGTAAGCTTCAAAGAGCTCCTTGTCCTGGACCTGTGTCATCAAAGATTTAATAACCCAGGAGATCTGAGGTTCTGCAGACAAGCTGAGGTTTAATGCCAAAAGGACAAGCAACCTTGTTTTTATTTACCATATAAATAAAAAAAGAAGGCAAAGCACCATCTCTGGGAAAATTGAAATTGATTTTTATTTTTCAGACAATCTCAGGGATCTTATCAGGACACTGACTGACAGCCTCGATTCAAACTATTTCTATGATAAAACGCACCTTTTTTCATAATTCTGTTGCTTATGCTTGGCTCTTTTACTGGCTATCTGTGGAAGGCCACTTGCATAAGTGAATGAAATTGGTGAAACGAGGCAACTGGAAATGAGGGCAAGTACAAAATTTGCTGTTGATCTCTGGCCCTCCTTTACTATCATTTTATTATCATTCTTTTTGTGTCTGTCTTTCTTATCTTAATCAGCTACTTTGGCAGAATGGGTGCTGTTGGGAAAGAGGGAGAAAACATTTTGGTATTGCCAACGATTTATGATTCCTGTGGCATGGTGGTTCAGTGGTTAGTACTACTGCGTCACCCCTCCAGGGCTCGGGGGATTGGCAGCTCAGTTCTGCTCTGTATATGTGCAGTTCGCATTTTCTTACTGTGTCATGTGGGCTGCAGTCCAGAGACATGTAGGTAGACTAAGTGGCAATTCTAAATTGCCAGCAGCGTATACCTGTGTGCCTGTGCCATGCAGTGTATGTAGTGTCTAACTGTGTGCATGTGCCCTGCAGTGTATGTAATGTATAACTATGTGCATGTGCCCTGCAGTGTATGTAGTGTCTAACTGTGTGCATGTGCCCTGCAGTGTATGTAATGTATAACTATGTGCATGTGCCCTGC
>JAAGVU020000001.1:47961437-47989693 GCA_011763525.2 Mormyrus iriodes
ATTTGAATTGCAGTGTCACAAATGAAGAATCCACGCAAGTATTTTACATGGTAATATTTTATTTTGTTAATATTTTACGTGTTAATATTTTAAGCAAGGATACAGCAATAGGCTCATTGGTACATAATGAGATTGGTATAATGTGCATTAATAACAAAATGAAAATTCGAGTTTAACACACAAGCGCACATTTGATGAGGGAAGCAGGGTTCGTATGCGCTGACTGCGAACTTCACTGGGAAGTCTCACTTCCAAACAGTGTCTGGTGGCAGCAGAACCCTGTTTTCTTCCAAAACCGAGTCTTGCTGTGGTATTTTCCAGCTCTCCTGCATGGATTTGTTTTCTAGATATATCCCGGATGACAATCAGTTCTCTATATCTACTAGCCCTGTGCTTAAAAAACATCCAAAATGAAACGTGAGATGCTGTCAAAAATGTGTGAACAGTCTGACATATAAAGTATCACATCAGTTTCACCTACATTTTTCTCATAGATTGAATATTTCTAAAAAAAAAACCACTTTACAACACAACAGTAATACCTTTCCATAAATAATGTTCATCACTGTGACTAATTTCTAGAACCAACGTACGAATCCACATAAACCCCATCTACCCATGTTACCCATCCAGTCACAGGTCAAAATGTATTGTGTTACCTCCTGAAAACATTCCCTTAATGTTTCCTTACAGAGCCTTGAAACACATTAGTGCACTTTGAGCTAATTTTCCATTAGTCACCATTAATTGGCACTCATTAGATCTTACTCCAATTTTTTCTTTTTTTTTTTACCCCCTATCATGTCATGCAGCCATTAAAAACAGCCATGCTGTGGAGATCCCTGCTAAGAACTGAAGGACCATTTGTTATTGTGATTATAAAACTCATTGTAGTTCGTATTATGCACCACAGAAAACAGTTCATAGATGACGGAGTTTATCATTAAGTACATATACAGTACATGTACCTAAATGGATATATGCTTTGTATCAAATTTCGAACATCCAGTGTAACGGCAGACACACTTTCATTGGCTGCATTATTTCTGGTCTGTGCAATAAATGTGTACACCAAAGATAAAGTCCTTTCTAAATATTTTAGCATGAAATCTTCACCCCTAGTGTTTTTCTCCTCTACCTCAAATAATAATAAAAAAAACTAATTAAAAACTTGCTTGACAGATTAATTTTTTAATTTGTATGTGCTGAGTGCAAAAATGTAATTAGACAATTCTTGGCAGAACAAGATGAAGGCTGAACTTGTGTCTGTATGGATGGGTGTGATTTTTCAATGTATAGTACAAATTTTACCAGCTGTAGACACTAGTAACAGATGGGAGAAGTACCATGAAATGCAATTATAAGAAAAAATAACTAAGAGCAGGACAGTGGGGCATCTCAATCGTTATTTTTGAATTTAGTTCCACTATATACAATATTAGTGCCCTAATAAGCAATCAAGAATTGGCAGGCAATGGCCCCAAAGGATTAAAAAGTGATAAAAGTCCAGCACAAGAATCTTCTGTTTACTTTAGAAGCATCATTACAGGCTTCAGTGTTTTTTAAATTTCCGTGTGAATTTGCATATGGCAGTCTTCTATGAAGTTTCCTGTAAATATTGTGTGATCGCCAAAGAAGGTTAAAGCCTATAATTTTTCAAGAACTGACAAGACAGTTAAAAAAGGAGATTGGGTTTACTCAGAGGGTAATGGAGTGTACCCCATTCTTTATTGAAGTAGCGTGGATCCGCAATCTCAGACATCTGTTTTGTTAGTTGACGTTAGATAAGAGTGGCAATTGTAATAGGTTTTCCCAGAATATATTCCTGTATTTTCCTTCATAACATGAGTTATAATCAATCATTTTCCTTTAAATTTCCCATTTTTCCTGGTCTGGAATGCTGCATGTCCAGAGCAAGGCGAGGGCTTTAACTCCAGATGAAGACTGACAGTTCGCATGTGACACAGAGCTTACAGAAGCGTATGAAATGCGTGCCCCATTTATCTATACAGTCCTTTCTTTCTCTCCTCTTTCACTGTTATGAATTCTTTTTTGGAGGGTAGACCCGTTTTAGGTCGCAGCAGAATATAAATCGTCACATTCAATTCAATTCATTTTTATATAGCGCCTTTCACAACAGTCGCCCCAAAACGCTTTACATGATACTGAGTCAGTAATACAAAATAGGAAAAAGGAAAGGCAAAGAAATTAACTAAAGAAACAAGGAAGGCCAGATGACAACAGAGGAGAGGAACCAAAAACTCCCAAGTAAGGAGAAAAAGAACCTCTGGGGGTCCAAGGTCAACTGGCTGCCCAACACCCCCCGGGCATGCTAACATTATTGCTTTAACAGATCAGGTGCAGTTTAATGGGCAAAAGACTACAGTGCGGCCTTTAAATATAGCCACAGTGTGAATTCCAGTCTCTCCATCCCAGAGAATTAGCATCATTTTGCCAAGTGATCAAAGGGGAGATTTCTGGACCTCCTCAGAAGGAGACCTCTTATTAAATCTCGTGGAAGAGAGGCAGAGAAACCTCTCGAATGCACACAAAGCGGCTGATAACATTCCTCAGCCTCCTGTTGAGCCTCAACAGCCCTTCATCAGTCCTGCATCTTCGCATTTACGCTAATCAAGCTACCCCTGCTTGACTTTTTGACGAGTGTACCGCTAACTCTCCGGTCCAGAGCTGTACAGGGATTTCATTATTCATTATTTCATTAGGAAATAACCCAGGATGAAGCGCCAACCCATCACAAGGCACATCTATACCATTCACACCTACAGACAATTTGGCAACTCCAGTTCATCATACAACAAACCCCACAACAACACAGGGAGAACATGCAAACTTAGCACACATGGAGGGCAGAGACTCAAACCCTGGTCCCAGAAGTGTGAGACTGATCTCGATCACTGTACCACCCTTCTGTGTAGTACTTACTTACCGGGAAGAAGAACAATTTGGCACACCCTAATTCACTCACAAAGGCAGGTTAGAGTCTCTCTTCACCTGAACTGTGTGTCCTTGGGGTTATGCTGAAAACTGCACAAATTATGCAAAACCCAGAGAGCTCAGGGTCAGACCTGAACCCACCACCCTGCCTACTGTGCTTGTTTTAATCTAAAAAATATTTATATTTAATTTGCTTATGGTCATGACCTATGACCTAGCTGAAAGGCACAAGGATTCTTGGTTACTAAACTGGATCAGCTTATTCCACCTGCCCTCCTTATTAGATTCTGGATTTTCTTCACAACAAAGCTGGGTTTTATGTTTTTTTTTCTTGTTTGTATACCGTGAGCCCAATATAATATTTCACTATTAATAAAATTATCTTTAAATTATAAATGTGAAAATATATAGGCCCACATAACCTATATAACGAGCTATTTTGTGAAAACCAAGACTTGAAAAAAAGGACAACTAAAGTTTAAAAGAACTCATCTCATTTAGTCAGATCTTTGTCAGTAATGTAATCTGATGTTGTCAAAACTGACAGCTGGAGATAATGACTTCATGGAGTGTAACATACCAGATAAAATCACTGGAAGTTTGGGATCGTCCCTTTTGTTTACTAGCTTCTGGAGGCCCATGCCCTCTTTCTCCGACAAGTTAATTTATAGGGAAAATTTTCAGTCCTCTGGTCTTATCCGGGTCTTGCCCTAAAGGTAAGAAAAACATAGCTGTTGTACATGTTACATCCATCCAAAATTACGAAACAAACTGTGTAGGAGAAGCAGTTAGAAAATGGATATATGAGTTTTATACACGCCAATAATATTAATTTGAATGTGCTCAATATTTGTCCCTCTACTAACGCCACAGTCTCAAAGCTGTCACCGTGCATTATGCAAAGCACTACTTCAGGTAATTATGTGGTTTTGCGTTTATTCATGGAAGAGGGTAACTTCAAACTTAAGTTGCAAATAGGTTTTACAGAGATTACAGAAATACCCTTTACACAGGGTGGACGCTGGGCTGGCTTGTTTTTTCAGAAACAGGCACAGACGCGTAATCGGTTGTAACAATTTCTACCTGTTTTAGTGAATGCAATCACATATGTCTTAAACAAACCGATCGTTCAGCGTAAATGGTACGTGGTGGGTGATCCATGTGCCAGCTGATATTTTAAAACAAATATATTTATACGTTAATATCTAAGGGAATTAGAATCTGGAGTGATTAAAATGGCACAGATAAAATTGCAGGGCTGTTTTCTATCCATAAAAAACAAATTGAAAAGTTAAACAGGCACAGTCGCAATTGCGTTTAGACTATCAAATGACATTTTACATCGCATCGGTTCTGCTGATCTAAACGGATCTTTCTCTTGGGAAAGTGTTCAATTGTGCATAGTAAATTAAATTCAAACTTAATGCACTATTTAAAGGCCGTTGTCTCTGGAGTAGCCCTTTTCCTTAATAACATCTAATTACATTCCCTCGGTTCCCTTTTTTCATTTTGCTTCTGCGGTGCTCCAAGCAAACCCAGTCTTAATGAAGCGTTCCTTTAAATTGGCAAATGACCCTGTTTTGGAGCTATAAAACCTGTTTACAACTCCCCAGAGCAACCAGAGTTAATAAAGCCAGCAATTAGGCTTTATACAATTATATTACAGGTGAAAATTGGCATTTACTGTACGATTCAGAGAATCCACACGCATTTTCAGGCTTACGCCGTTGTAATTAGCTGAATTAAAGAGTTTCTTCCCCTAACCATTACTTACGGGACATTTCACAGCTTTGCGTCATGACATCCTTAAAGTAAAAACTCAAGCAATTTTTTTTCAAGACGGAAGGGGGATAAGCGCAAATAAAACAACACGACAGAATCTATAACTGTTTTGGTCTGATCACTTTTACGCTAATCACGAAATGCGCCACTACGGCTTAAAAGCGCATTTAGTGAGCTACAGTACTGAGATGCTTTCCCGTTTCCCGACTATTCCTCTCTCTAAACTGCCATATGTTTATCTCAATACTTCAGCTGACTGGAATACAATATAAAAACCTACTGTACAAAAGGGCTTACGGTCGATCACGCTCGTCTACAAATATGAAACTCAAGAAGAGAGATTATAATCAGACTTGTTTGTTCCGCCATTCAACGTTGGATAAATACTTAATCTTGATAAGGACTCACTTTCCTTCCTCGACTATTTGCTGTTTTTTTTTCCTTCTTGTTATTGTTCTGCCCGTCTTTTACTGTGTCGGGGGCCACGCACGGCGAACTTCTCCGGATCGATATCTGTATTGGTGATGAAAAACATCAGGGTGGGAAGTCAGAGTACTGTGTCTCCAGCTGAATTGATTTCATTTTCAATGATCCATCTACGCTGAGTGAAACGCAACCCCCTGTATGTTTTACCATGAACCCCACTGTGAAAGAGGTTATTTATCAGAGAGGGAATGTTCCGTCATCAGAGTATAATAAAGAGCCCTCTGATGAAACTTCTCTGGCCGCTGTCAACCCACCGTCGTCTTATAACGGATGGCATTGTTATTATTTTTTGCCAGTTCTCAAAAAAAAAAAAAAACTGGCAACCTTTGGGTAAGGAAACTACAATACCTTCAGGGTGAATGAGACAGATTTCTCCAATGACCGTAGACCATACAACTATTGAGTTAACTACACACATCTAAAAGGTTTGCCTCCTAATTATAAGATCTGATCATTTACTAACACTGTTGTGAGGCTCAGAACATGAAGTAGCACTGATGTGAAGATGGCAAAGTTTTCGGATTTCAAACAGCATGTCGGCGGTTTAAAAATTTTTCAGATGTTATACCAAATATAAAATTTAATGTTTTTTGCAAACTGACACTACTTAATTGAGTACCCCAGAACACATGCATGCATACATTGCAAAATGTACTGCGGTAACATATTCTATACAGAAACTAAATATGTTAATGGTATGTTGTACGAAGAATGTGTTATAAGTACCAGAACAAAATAGAGGATATGCAAGTATTAAGCACATTTTTTTTCAAGGAAAACACGTTTCATATACTTAAAATATCTACATGGAATGCATGTTGTTCGCACTGTATTTACTTATAAAAACTGAATAGTGCATGATTGATAAGATGCATCCGTGCTATAGCAGGAACAATCAAGTACCTTTAATAAAACCGCTATATGTAGCTTCTCTGAGAAATTCAAACAACGAATGCAATGCTACGCCAACCGAATGCAATCCCGAAAAGTGCGAATACCTGTAGGCTCAGAAACGGGTATTTGGGCCCGGAGAGAGGAGTCGTTCTGCAGTCGTCAAGTGGGAGCTCCGTTTCGAGCCGTGGGGTACCGCTGCTCCGCTCTGCGGGCTCCGGTTTCCGCCCAGACCGGCGCATCTGTCCCTCGTTTCCTTGCCGCCTCCCTCGCCTGCATCGCATGTAAAGCTCAGCTCCCTGTACATTTAGGTACCGCGATTTTGTTCCTTCGCTTCCTCGCAAAAAAAAAAAAAAAAAAAAACAGAAAATAGGCCACTTTTTTCAAACATCAACCAAGCCTATATTTGGAAAATTGGAAAATCGGGCGCTGCGCATGTCAGTCCTTCAAAGTCGTCCATATAAGCTGCGTTAAACACTATTTTTTATCCAAGGTTACGTTTCCCTTTTGTTAAAGTATTAAGCTATATTTTGATGCGTGCGTTCTTAAAGTATGCTCATTATTAAGAATTATTTTGCCATATCAGGAAGATAATTCATATTTCTACATTGTTTTGCAGAGCAAAGTTGACCCATAGGCCTATTGAGGGGGCTACAATAGACATTGGGGACCAAAATACTCCCAGCCAATCAAATTGGGACAATTGGGATTTGAAGTTATAATTTTGAGTGCTGCTTTGAAGTACGGGTTTAAAGTGATTAATTCTATCATGCCAGGGCAGTAGGCTGCTTTAATTAACAAAGACATGCTTTGTGAAGGCCACATTATTGGGCTTACTGAGCAATCAGTAGAGTAGCTGAAACCTCATTCTTCAGTTTAATGAGATACAGCGCCAGAGTAGATGTTTGCAGGTGGATGTTTGCATGCACCACTGCGGTGCCATGCAGTGTACCCGACGTGGATTTTCCGAATATGTCCTGTAGTTGTTTTCTGCCCCGAGATTTAATGGGCAATTAGGGAGTCACTTATACCGCAAACTCCAGACCGTAAAAAAGTTGACAAGGTCACGATTTAGAGCACATGCTTACCCTCAGTAAAAGTGGCTTTCAATATACAGCCAGTGTAAAAGATTTAATTGTTTCAAAGTCCAGTGACAGCTGAAATACATAATAATCTTACTCCAGGGTAGTATGTACATGACCCAATGAAGCAGCTAATGTATGGACCCCTGCACATGATGGAAAACGACGTGATGGCTTGCCAGCAAGAGAGCTGCAGTGGGGAAATGTAAAATTACATAGCCGTCTTCATAATTTTGAATTGGGCCATTATCGTGGTGCGTATGAAATCAAAAGAGGAAGGGGGGGGGGGGGGGATTGAACTACACATAGTCTTAGTAGTAATGAAATGCCTTCTGAAATGTACTAAAATGTACGCTCCTGATATTACATTCTGGACCGGAGTTGTTTATTTATTAAAGGAGAAAGTGTCTGCCTCACTTGCTATCAGTGAAGCCTGACAGCTGCTGGGTTAAGGTGATGCATGAGGTGAACCAGGGAGCGTAAAGAGAAATAAAACGCAGCGCTCAACGTCGCACATCAGTATGAAAATCAGGTTCCCGCAGAAATAGCCCCCGGTGCAACATCCAGCTCGAAAAAATGGATAATCTAGGGGTCATAAACCTGCAAAATCTGCCAGTGGCATTTTTGAAAGGCAAATTTTAGAGGGGAAAAAAAGAAGCAATTTCCTTTCCTAAGTCTCCGATTTGAATCCTGTATTAACAGATTTTTAATAGTGCTTGAAAAAGGAACTCACGGTAACTAAAAGGGAGCATGAAAAATACGTTGTGTATTGACAAAATGGAAAGGTGACCTTGTGCGGCAGTGTATAGGATTAAAACTTCAAACCCCAAGTGTAGAGGCAAGTGGGGAGAGTGTAGCCCTTAGTGCATTAAGAGCACTTCAGAGATTAACCAGAAATACAGCATCACTGCCGGAGGTAAGAATAAGCCTCATTCAAAGGTGTGGCTTCCGTAGTGTTTAAGGCATTGCACACCATGCAGTTGTTTCTTAAATCCTTTTTAAACAATAATTAATTTTCTGTGGAAAAAAAAACAGTTTAAGTTTTACTGATGTGAAATATTGCTTTTTTCAGTTTCTATTTTTATAGAATTCGCAGGACTGCGGACAACCAACCAATTCTGAAAAAAGAAACTCACTGACGGAGTGTGTCTTGACCTCTGTCAAAGACAGATTTTGTTTATGACTAGATGTGCTTTGCCTGGTGTATGATATTGTACATTTTACAGGGACGTACATTTATGGCCCAATCTACATCAGTGTTTCTTGGCTCTTTCTGTGAAAACCTCCATATATTTCACATATACTCTTTCACACATCACATGTGTGAAATCTGTTTACACTAAGCAACTAATTTTGAAACTCATGAGGACTCCCTGGGATTCAAGGAGAAGTTTTGGAACCACTGTAGATTGCAGGAATGATGTTTAACAACATTTTACCATGCTTCCTCTTTCTGTGTAATGACCTTTGTCTATTGTCATTGCTATTGTAATTGGGTAATCAAATAGTCATTGTATCATATTAAACAGATGGACATTGACATTCTGTCATTTAAATCAGAAACATTTTTTTTTCTCGTATTTTTTTATGATTACCTATTTATTATACTTATAAGTATATAAGTTGATCCCACAAAAGCTGAAAAATTTCAACAAAACAGATTTACTCTTGAGACATTGTAAAACAGATGTGATGTTTTGAAGCGCTATTATGGATTTTGATCTCGGCGCTCGTGCTCAACGCTGCCTGAAGTGTGACCCGGCTCTGCATTATAATCACTGCCAAAAGACTTCCTCAAGCCTCTTGACCCAGTTTCTACGCCACACCCGATGAGTCTGCTCTAAGAGTCTACTTTTCCAGACTTTGGAGGATGGATTTGGAGGAAAACGCAGCTAACGTGGTTTCGGGAATGGAGAGCACCCAACCTAAAGCCATTTAGAAAGGGGTATCTTTTTCCAAGAAGCTGTACCAAGCTGGAACATACACAAGTTTTGGATTTGTCGCCTGTAGCAGAATGGTTACTGAATTACACGTCTTTAATCTAAAACGTAACATTCGGAAACAAAGACTAAGGAACAGATTAAGCTTCTTTTCAAAGAAGGGAGACTTAATAACATTTGTGTGAAGATGACACTGGTGTTAGCAGATATGAATTGCACTGAGCAGTCAGAGAGTCCTGCTCAGCCAGTTTTTCCAATTGCTCTTGATGGATAGTAGCTGGAGCTCTTGTGTGAGTAAATTAGTCCGAGTCAGCGGCTGTTTTCTCACACAACAGCAGCACATGCCGTCAGAATGAGTCGATTTTGTGCAAAATTCTCAGCTTGTTATCGACAGGCTCTGATTTGTAAGGATGCTTGCAAGGTATACATCGCAGATTACATTAAGCAGCAATAGACTATTGCATTGGATGCCTCAGTTGGTACCACTGAGTCTTGGACCTCCAGGGTTTTGGGTCACACACAGCAATTTCAGTTCTTCGTATGGGTCTCTCTCCATGGCACTCACAGTGCAAAAAATGTACTGGTTGGGTGAATTTCTGTCTCTTAATTGATCATAGTATGTCCTGCAGTGTACTAGAATCTCATTGTGTATGTGTCCTGTGTTGTTTCCTGGGACATATTGTACTAGATTTGCAGTTATGGAACAGGGAAGTATAGATTGGTATAGCTCCCATAGCTCCTTATAAGGGCAAATGAATTCTGACTCTTGAAATTCTGACTTTTGAAATTCTGACTCTGAATTTTGGAATTGTTACAAACTTCAATTGCATTTGTTGTGCCAATGTCAGTCTTCTCCACCTGGCCGCTGTGATGTCGCTTTCTGAAGTCCACGTCATCCATGGAGGCAAGTCCATTTGGATCCTACCAAGAAGACATCTTTATAAGAGGGAGACTAACAAAACAGGGATGAGCAACAGCTGAGCTCCGTTTGTCTGCTGTAATTACTAGTTTCTATTTTCGACTGTAGAATTTGTTGTTGTCATTGTTTGCATGGTACCAGTCTTTGTTGTTTTGTATAGAGTTCGTTTTGTTAAAGTGCCTTGTTTTCATTTTCTGTCTGCACATGTGTATGAGCTCACAATCAACCATTATATCACCTGTTTGGCATTTTATTCTTGTTAGCATCTTTGTTTTGTCTGTCATACCGCCGCCGGTTAACTGCATATCTCGACAACCTATTGATGTACCAATAACTGTTTGTGTTTTAACCTCATACATTGTCACTATCCTTTGTGTTACGGTCTGACCCTAGACCAGGTTGTAACATAATTAAGACTTTAAAATTTCCACATTGAACAAAATCACTAACCACATGTAACCCCGTCCTTAGCTTTGCATTGTGCAGGAATGTGCCTCATAGCACATGCACTGTGTACAAAGGACACCTTCCAAGCAAAGTGAAACAAGATTTCCACATGGTGACTGGAACAACCCAAACGAGGTTACATGGAATGAACTATAATGTGGCGTGATCGTCGCTCAATCGGCACCTGCTCCTTGAACCATAACAAGAAAACAAAAAGTAGCTCAGTGTTTTTGGTAAACATTTGAAAAGAGAGGCAGATAATTTTTCCACAGTCCTTTAATGGGCAACAGGGGCATCGGACGAAGCTCCTAGGGTTAATTAGAAAAATGATCTCATCCGCAGAAAACAAATTGGACAGCGTGGTCCGCCCCCCTGCTGCTGCCGGCAGACATGCTAATCCGAGATGGGTCTGCTGCAGGTACATCCGCGATCCTTCACCGTCAGCCATGCTGCTGAAGCCCGCTGTGAAGTTCCACTCCGCTGGCACGCTGTGACTTGTGTGTTAATGAAGCAGTGAATTGCCGACCGTCGTCCCTTCCTGTTACTTCACTTCACTGTAGCAAGTAGCCGGCTGATTTAGGAAGGAAGAAACCGTTCAAAGGTTAAGGACTGTATCTGGATCTTTATTTCTCACCTGCTGATGTTAATGTCATTACAACAGGGGAGTAGGTTTGGTGTCAGCACTGTTCGGGACCAAACCAGTCCCGACCCCCTACCCCCATAAACTCACACAGTAGTCCCACAATACCATCCATACCCAAATCTACACCATTGTATTAAAATCAGGTGCACACTGTGCTATGTCCACTCAGAGATGGTCACTCAGGTACACAGGAAGGAACTTGGTAAAATCCTACATCCAAAGATGTGCAATGTGATTTTTGCCCAGGTAGATAAACCCTTGTAATATTAAACAATAATATGAAATGATGCTTTATTTGCCATTTGCACAAGTGAATTGGAAAACTTCTTTACACAAATATCATCTTGCACTTCATTTGAGACATACACACACATATACAGTTGAAAACAATGATAGGGGTCCAAGCACAGGGTTAGCCATTTACCATTTACACCCTGGATCATTTCATATGGGGGGGGGTAAGTGTTAAGAGCCTTGCTCATAGGCATAATGGAGATGTGACTATTCTGCCAAGGATGGGATTCAAACCAGCAACCTTCTGATGACAGGTATGGAGACCTAACCCTCTGACCAACACTTTTAGTACAATTTGTGTCATTATTATTTCTCTGGCTGATTATTACTTCAGTGCATGCTTATGTATACAAAATGAATCATATCCTTACATGAGAAAATCACATATTCCATGACAAGAGCACTAACAGGGAACCTTTGTATACTATAGAGAAATTCTGCTCTGGCACCTTTGCACCGTGTCCTTCCTTGACCTTGCATGCTTTCCCTTGTGCTTTATTTTCAGAGAATGTATGATATTATGACATTGTATAGATTTTCCATTATTTTTGCCCTTCATGTATATTCAGGTTCGAGTGTCCTCTGCACAGACATCGTGGTCTCACGGATGCCTCTGTCATGGCTTAATCAGTTGTCCATCTTGACATTTCGTTTGGTCCAATTAGTAAACGAGCTGCAGTGGCTGTCAGCATCCATATTCAATTAGAGAGTTCACTATTCACAATCCGGTTGAGTGGGTGGTGGGCGGTGGGGGGGGGGGGATGGAGGCACTTGTTGGTCCTCTGAAGGTGAGAAGCCTGCAAAGCACAATAGGTATCCAGAGTGTATGAATTTCGGGTAACAGAAAAGCAATTCCCAGTGTACTGTACATACATCCTGGATTCTGAATCCATCGTGTCTCAAGACATCGTTTTTTCATCTGTTTTTGTTTTTTTGTACAGTTCTGCAAATGATACTTAGTGGTTTGAAAGGAAATTAGTCATATAAACAGGCAATGAATGTGAAGCATGTACCTGCAGAAAAACTGCAAAACAGCATCACATTGGTTAAGGGTGTGAGAGTCGCTGTTTCTGATTATCTGACATATGACAAATAAATTCCAAAAAGCATTTGTATTGTAATCTTAGTAATTTAACAATATTTTTACTATATGTTTTCAACTTCCTGTAGTCAAACTGTTATTTCCACAATACAGTTTGGTCTAACTGTTCATTATTAGAAAAGAAAAGAAAAACGGTAAATGATTACCAGGTTAGCAATATAGTCATTTAACTAGCTTCCTGACAAACAATTGAAATAACACTTCCTGATTAGCATGTTGACTTATTTGTGATCAGGCTTAACACGTCTCCTCTCAGGGGTTATATGGCCCAGTTAAGTTAATCTATTAAACACTTTTAACAAATGATGAAATTTCTGTCAAGTGCAGTGACAGCAAATAGTACCGAAATAGTTCATAGAGCTGTGCACCCAGTAAAATGACGCCAAAGGGTGCTTCTTTGGGTACATCTTTAATTCCTTTAATTTATTCACTGAAAGCACATTATTCATGGCATTGGATAAATGGTGCTTTGTGCTTTATTTTCCTTCTACCTCTGTACAGCACTTTAGTACAACTTTGGTTAGTTAATTACTTGCTATATAAATAAATTTGACCTTGACCTTTGACCTTGACCTTTGACCTTGACCTTTCTTCACAGGAAGTGCTTGGGTGGTCAAATAATCTGTTGCAAGTGCAGAATTTTCTGGCAAATGTGTAGCTCCTTTGGATTTCCTTAATGTCGCACGGAAAGCAGGATGGTCTCGCCGTGCAGTCCAGCGCCAAGGTCAAACGCAGATGCAGCTTTTAAAAAAGTCTCCTGCAGGAGAGAGCAGCTCTTCGTTAATCCCATGTCTCGTTGAAGCAAACATGTAGATTTGAAATTGAAAATAAATGAAATTATGCTTTATTTGCCTTTTGCACAAGTACGAGTATAGGTACATTGGAATGTTACTTTTCACATATCCCGTCTTGCTCTGTTTTGAGACATATATACACATTTACACAGTTAAAAGTGAAGCTTGGTATCCAAGCACAAAGTCAGTCATGTAACGATTTATCTGGTGCCCCTGGAGCATTTGGGAGGGGTTAAGGGCCTTGCTGAAGGGCCCAACAGACATGTGACCATTCTACTAAGGATGGGATTTGATTTATTACATTAATAAATATGTCTCCAAAATACTAATGAAACGTCTGTGGATGTAAATTCTATAATGAAACTGGTCATGTGATCCGCTACGTATATTGGCAGTAATATTCTTTCATTATTTATTTGGAAAGTTTTTTCCCTTTTCTCCAGGCAATGCACAGTCAGCCTGACCCAATTCCAGTCCGTAATTAAAGTTCCAGTGGCTATTCGTTTGAACCAAAAAATGGCAGCTTGTTTGGTGCCTTCATATGCTTTCCTGGAAGGCTCTCCTTTGACATTTTGGGATGTATCTTGCTGTGGTTTTCCTCCTTCTTCCTTTGCTTTTAAATTGCTGCTTAGTCCAGAAAGCCTTCATCATTTTCATTGAACACTGGCACAAGATTAAAAGTGTGTTGTGGCATACCTCATCCTTTCTTTTTAAACAACAAAACAAGAGATATTTTGTCAATTTTATGGCTGTGTTCGTGAATGTGTTGGATACCCTTTCAAGGTGGAAGGTGACAGTGATTTATATGGGGTGTAAGCAGGCCTGAGATTATCTGTAGGCTAGATGCTAAGTCCTTCATCTGGCAGTGGCGAAATCGGCAGCCTCTGAATCAAAGACACCTGCAAAACCTTTATCTATACATGGATGGAATTATCTATTGCAAAATAAAAACTTTTTTGGGTTAACATTAAATGCACAGGCCTGTTTTCCAGAGTAGCATTAGCTGTCTGGCTATTCACATGCAAAACAATGAGTAAATTGTTACATGCTTTTATCTGGCAAGTACTGCTGGGTAATTAACACTTAAAGTAGCTCCTGTCTGAAATAATAGGCAAAATATAACTCTGTGTTGTGCTTTCACTTGTTTATTTTTGTTCACCAGCAGGCGATGACTCAAGCTGTCAAAGACTGACGAAACAGGTAACACTGACAGAGTAGTTAAAAATTATACTTTGTTCTGTTATTATGCCCCCAAGGTATCCAAATCATCAAGAAGATGTATCTGAAGTATGATCTTACAGAAGTGTTATTGAATGTTTTATGAGACGATATTAGAATCAATTTATTTTTCTTAACAGTATCAGACACATTGTCTCAGGATATCCCAGGTCCGTTTAACGTTAACACTTTCACAGGAGGAATAATTTCTAACAGAAAGAGAAAACTAATTCCACTCACGGGGAACTAGCTGGCAAATAATGCACATCCAATAAAACAAACGCGATAAAGTGGTCCGCGATTCATTGGGAGTGTGGGTCTGACAACATCATTTATTATCCTCCGTTAAAACTGATAAAGATTCTGTTTCCATAGCAGTTTGTGGCACACCATCCCAGCATCGCAAACAAACACACCTTGGAGCATGGGTGTCTTTTCGACAGTGAAAAAGCCATATGTTCTCCCTGCTGGCAAGCAGCACTGAGTGACCTGATGGAAGGACAGGATTGTAAGCATCCTCCCCTGCTCACTCCACAGGTATGCTGTCATATTTGGGCCTCGACACTTACAGCACGTCGTCGCACTGGATATTAATGACTCTGGAGCGGGAACTGCTGTCATCTCGACAGAAGTAAAGCAATTTAAATGATTGAAAACGTGTCTGTAGATAACTGCATTTCATTTGTTACTTTAATGCGAGTGCATTTCGAACGAAGCAGGGAATATTTACATCAGTATGTAAGGAAATAATGAATCGTTTTCCCTAATGGAGGAGGTATCCTGAATGATAAATTCAGCAGGTAATTGCCAAATGCTGGTGTGAAGGAAGTTGAATGAAATCCAAAATCTTGCACGGATTTTTTTCTTGCACTAGTACTGATCTCGATTCAGTGATTCCCCCCACCCCCACACCATGCACACACACACACACACACACACACAGAGACCTGTACTTACATCTTTGTGGGGACTGTCCATTCATTTCTGTGGGAAAAACCCAAATCTCAGCAATGACAACCTTAACCCCTACCCAGCCCTAACCTTAACCATGAGTGACCAAACAAAATACAAGTCTTTTGGCATTTGTAGTTTTTTGATTGCAGTCACAGATTTTTATAAAATTGAATTTCCCCTTGTGGGGATCAAAAAAATTGAAAAAAAACAAATGTCCCCACAATGTAAGGTATACTTGAACCACACACACACACGCACAGGCACACACACACACACACACACACACACACACACCCCAAAATGATTCAAGTGATTCTGGTGCAGGATTGCAAAGCTTAGACACCAGACCTGGAGATGCCTTCTTTATCTGAACATGTCTGGTTTCAGTGCAAGGGTGAGTATTTATTTTAGTGGTAGAATAGCAGCCTGCAGGCAGGGAGTAACAGGCCGTGCTTCTCAGCCATGTCTCATTACTGCTCTCTTCGCCCCTACATTCAGTCCCACTCCAGCTGTTTTCTCTACTGTCTGACCTTTCTTCTTCTCATCATAAATACATCTCGCCCACTTGATAGGGCCCTGACAATACCCTCCGTCCTCTGATTACTCCCTAATAGTACATCTAATGATGCTTCTAAAGAGCAGGATTACTGCATTAGGTCACTGATTTCTTCTATTACTCTCTGTGGGACAAAAACACAGATGAAAAGAATCCTAAAACCAAAAGATAATTTTCTGTGAAGCATCTGTTTATGTCCGGTGTACCTGTGCAATTTTGCTGCTACAAAGAATGCTGTATAAAATTATGTCTCCTGTCCAAAAGAATTATAGTCAGTTAGGTCAGTTATAAATTCCACATATCAGTGTTTTCTGGGGTCCTGGAACTTAAGAGCTTTGTCATTAATATTGGAAAGTGGGATGATAGATTAAAACGAGGTTTACTGAGGCTGCAGCGAGCTACGAGTTTTCTCCAGTGGATACAGTGGATAGATCAAATTCACCATCTATCTACTGCTTGATGGCTTTAGCTTCTGTTAAGCTTGTTTGCAATATATTAATAATGGTTGCAAATCTAGGCATAAAATAACGCAAATAGTTACGTCAATGTAATTGTAAATGGGTGTTGCAACAGTAATAAAACAGTAATAGTTCTTTCTTCGCGAAGCTGAAACTTTTGTTATTGAGGTCACTTGTTAGGTTGGTGTTCTTCAAGCTCCTCAAAAACAAATGATACCCTTAAACACATTGAACCTGGAGGTTTGAGCACAGACTCTTGGTACATTACTGTCTTGTTGGTCCTACACAGATCTTTCATAATTGCTTTGTGTGGATGCTAAGGGGTTATTGAGCAGCCTAGACCCCTTACATGCAGTATAAGGAGCAGAGGTTGTGTTTGCTGGGCTTATTACCCAAACAGAACACTGAGGCTGAGACCCTACAGTCTGCTAAATCTTTCCGGACAGCTTGTGATGCTATTTTATCCCGGAAATTAACGCAAAAATAAATCCATCAAAGGAAAGGTACAGGGTGAATATTAATGAACAGAGTTACCCAGTTAACTGTATCTGTCAATTGATATTCTTCCAGTCATTAATCTTACATCATTATATTAACTACATTTGTTTCAGTCACACATCCATATTCCATCCATCCATCCATCCATCCATCCATTTTCTGCAGTTGCTTGTCCTACTCAGGGTTGCGGGGGTCCGGAGCCTATCCCGGAGGCTACGGGCACAAGGCAGGGAACTACCCAGGATGAGGGGCCCCACCCACACATCCATATTCTATAACTTATCCAATATGTAAACAATGTCAAAATAATACAAAGTTAAAGTTATTCATTGTCAATAAAACTTGGTGGCTGTTATACCGGCACAGTTTCTTAAGGCAATAATGAACAAATACAGAACTATCGGGGGGTAGGAGGGGGGGCTGTCACATCAGTCACAGATAATAAATTCAGTTTCTTGCTTTTGGGTATTTTAGCAACAAACTGCCAAGCTGCTGTACATTCTCAGAAGGTTATGGGAAAGTAATAATTCAAAAAAAAAAAATCAAAGTTTCATTTTGTCCTGTCCCTCCATTTAATTAGTTTAAGGGTGTTTTTGTGATTGTGTTTTAACTAAAACTGGAGGAATATTTGAAGCACTGGAGAGCTGGCAAGGTACCTTATACCACCAAATGCCTACAAGGCATGACATCTTAATGTCAGTGGGAAATTAAAATGTTTTTCCTTACAGAGTATTTGAATATTTGAATTCCTTCTAGGCCTACATAATAGGGTGGAGTTCTGCAAGGGGACAAGGTCAGTCAGCCTTATTAAATAAAAATTGACTGTCGACATTTAATGCCAATAAGACCACAGTAATGCTCGTTTCAAGGTATATTGTATGCATGTCAATAAATCAAATTCAACCTTTGAATATAAAGCTGACTGTAAAGAGTCATTTGTGAGAGTTAAAGTGCGGCTGTTATTAGCAGAGTTGGATTTCAGCCAAAGTAACACTTTACTGCACTTCATTTTATTTGTTTGGTAAATGCATACTGTATGCTGCTCATTCAACCTGATCATTATTGTGTTTTATGGTATTCATTCATGTAAAATAATGTATGGTGAATGCAACATTATTTCCTCTCTGTGTGGCATTTATTATAAACAATTTTAAACGTTTCAGTGCGAGGCCATTTGGTTATTAATGAACAATGGCCTTACCAAACCTTCGGCCCCGATGGTTGATGTGTATGCAGGATGTGTATGCTTGCTGTGTGATTTTCAGCAGGTGGTAGGCACTGCTAAAGGCTCCTACTGTGTTTCCCATCCCCCGAGAGCCACAAATCAGCTTTGACAGGTGTTATAACTGGATTGTGCACTCCACCCTGGGAATCCCGCCCCCCCCCCAGAGTTGTTTGTTTGCTAAATCAACATTGACCTCTGCGCATATTTTGTTTGCTTTGTTCCGTTTGTTTTGTTTTGCATTGCAGTCCATGCTAATGTCTATAGTTTTTTTTGTGGTTAATTAATTAATTTTAATTAAAGTGATCATCTATTCTGTCATTCTTCAATAATGATCAATCCATTTTCCATAACCTGTTATCCAATTATCAAACTCCTTTTCTTGTCATTGTTTTTATTTTTCTTGTACCTGGTAATCCTTGTTAAAACATAAATTGATTTTAAAAAGTTAGGTTATATTATTTTATAGTTCAGCTGAATTTCTCTGCACTGCGGTTGGGCCGCCACAAAGAAAAGTAGGAATTCCTGGGTATGTTTAGGTCTTCTCAGTGCGAGCTGAAATGTATCTGAAGTTAACTTTGTGGTGTGTTGAAGTATCTTCTAATAAAGTTTAAAGTTTTTGTGTCTTGGGCCTGGGGCCTACAAGCTGCTACTCTGACTAAAGCACTAAAACTTTTAATTACCTTCTGTGCAGATGTTCCTCAGTTACCCTGTGAAAGTGGATACAGTCGGGAGGAGAGTGGCAGGAAGTAAACATTTGGGTAAATTTTGTTTTTTTGTGGTGAAATAGAGCCAAGTAATAATTGTTACACTGATACGGAAAAATTACAAAATCCACTCACTGATTAATCTTCTGATCCTGTTGAAAGTAATTCATTACTTATCAAACAAGGCAATTTAATAAACTGCCTTCTGCAATTAGAAGACCACTACCCACCCATCCATCCATTTTCAAAACTTACCCAGGTGAGGGTTGAGGAGATGGACACATAATACTGGAACCCTATGCAGTGTGAAAGAATAAGGAATTGTCTTAATCAGGTGATGAATTGCATACAAGAAATTGTTAAGAGACCAATTTATTTTCTAAATAAAAGCATTAAATACCACACTTCATGATCAGGTCAGGACAGGTTGGGGAGCATGCACTAGTACAGCGTGTTGTATCACCTAACAGACAACGAAACACCTCAGGATTCTGGTTGGCGACCCCCCAGGTGGACATTCTCTCTGCAGACAGACACACTACTGATGGCTGTGCCCAAGAGGTCATTAAAGGCTTGGATCTTGGTTTTTATCCAGAACACTCACAAGTCCAGACATTCAGACTCCTCCCTCAGTCTCTTGAGAGCCCCGTTCAGAGCCTCAGTGAAGATCACAGCATCATCAGCAAAATCAAGATCAGTAAATATTTCTTCACCAACAGATGTTCCACAGCCGCAGGACCCCAGGACCCTGCCCAACACCCGGTCCATGCAAGCATACAGTAGGTGGAAGAACACACCCCTGATGAACCTCAGAATCAACTGGGAAGAACGCAGAGGTTCTGCCTCCACTCTGCACAGCCCTCGCAGTACCAGTGTACTGGCTGGCCATGATGTCCAGCAGCTTCGGGGAGATCTCGCAAAGTCTCGCAAAGGATGTGCCACAGGGCAGCTCGATCAACTGAGTTGAATGCCGTACGAAAATCGACAAAGGCTACAAAGAAACTCTGCCAATATTCACATTTACACTTGATGCGAACCCGTAGTGTCAAGTTGCAGTTGATGGTAGACTTCTTAGATACAACACCAGATTGTTCCAGTTGCTGGTAGGTCAGCAAGTGATCACAGATCCTGTCAGTGTGGATGATGCCTGTCTCCCAAATGGAAGCAAAGATTGCTTGCAATGCCAGGAGGGCAGCCTTACCACCAGCCTAGAGAAGTTCACCTCAGATACCACAGATCCCTGCAGCCTTCTCTACCCTCAGCTGGTTCACCATCTGTGACATCACTCACTGCGGTCAGAGCATGCATTTTGACAACAGACAGGACACACCAATAGTGCCTTAGTCTGAGTCTTATACACTTGTTAAAAGAAGTGACATGGGACACCTTCAGAAGGAGCTGATCTGCCACAGCAACAGCTTCTCCTTGAGTATGGCAGCCATCAGAGTGACCAGAAAAAAAGTAGGTATACCCGCCTACAGAGATCTGGCCACTCCCATGTCAGTGTCGCCCCTGAAATGTGAAGTTTTCGAAGCTCCTCTGACAGCAGAGGAAGATGGTCATCATGCTGGAGAGATAAGATGTTCCACCCACCTACCCGAATGGGCTGCCTCAGTTTAGCACCTGAGTGCTGCTGTACAATGGGCAACGCCTCAGCAAAAGACCAGGTCCCATCCCCAACAGGCCTGACTCCATTGGCTTCCCAGTGGTTTTGTCTCTACCAGGGAGAGGCTCCCAAGGGCTTTCCCCCATCCCCTTCATCATGCATGCAGCCTTCCTGTGGGCAGGTGCAGCAGAACTAATGCCAAAGAGAGCAGAAAAAGAGTCCTGTCTGCTTTGTCGGAGCTGTGTGAAGTTTTTACGGTGACTGGAGTGCCAATCCCATCAATGCAGTGACAGCACATAATCGATTATAGCCATGTAACATTGCTTGTTGATTTTCCAGCTGCACCTGGGCAATAAAGTTCTACAGTTCAAAAGAACTTCCTCAGAGCAAGATTTACTGTCTATGGTAGCAAACAATGTCGTATGGTGCCAGCGTTGCATTTAATTGTGGGAGAACGGAGCTAGCACAAAATGGCAGAGGGAGGCAAAAGCTAAGAACAAGTGATTGAAAACGCACCAAGTGTTTTGAAAGCAGACATATGGACACATTTCGGATTTTATGAACTGGACAAGAGGCACACTGTGTGTAAAGTCTGTCACATGAGAATGGAATACCTCAGAAATACCATTAACTTGAGGAACCACATTAGCCGCTTTCACTCTGAGACGCTAATGCCTACTACCGTAAACAAAACAGCAGATCTAGCTCAGCCAAGAACTGATGAGACGCCGTCAACTTTGCTGCCTAACTCAGAAAAGGGCAGAAAACTCATCCGATCTGTGGCTGTTTTCATTGCCTACAGTGTGCCTACAGAGAAGGTTTTCTCCACTGCAGGAGATGTGGTCACTGCAAAAAGGAGCACACTCAGAACATGTGGACCAACTAGTGTTCATGCAGAATAACCTACAAATTCCCAATGAGCAGTAAGTCATGTTCGTGATGTTTGGTTCATTCAGGAAATGCGCTTTGCCCACTGCTGCTATTTGAAAGCCTTTGTAGATTACAGCGCTGCGGAATGTTTTGTTTTTAGAATTCAACATTTTCACACAATAGGAAGGCCTATAATATTAATTTCAGTTTACGATGTAATTTAATGGTAGACATTTCTGTAAACATTTTTGATATTATGAACCAGTACACTACACCATATAAATTAGTAGCTCAATGCTACCTGTCTGCTGTTTTCAGACTCATTGTGATGTTCGCCGCATTCAGGAAGTGCCCCGTTTTAGAACAGAAAATGAAGCTGTTACTAGAAGCTGAAGCTTGACTGGAGAAGTATTTGTTTTACAAAACAAGCACAAAGTGGTCTTAAAGTTCTATTTAAAAAACATTTTTGCAGATTACTGGTCACAGCGCACCTGTAGTGCACTGCACTGTAGAAGGATTTAAGTTTTGTTTTGTGAGGATGAATATATTCACCTAAATAATATAGATAGTTGGCTTATTTTGGTTTACAAGTTAACTTAATTTTGAGCCATTTATTGTTAGGGTTAAATACTTTCTTTAATGAAGAAGTACACTGCTGGAGAAGTACATTTGTAAAGAAATATTTCAATAACAAAAAGGGAGTTCATATTTATCTGACTGCTTGTACTTATTGATGAAAATGCAGCCATGTGCATTAATATAGAAAATTGAGGATGCAACGCATTGTGATGCATCGTGGAATTGAATCCAATCATTGACATGATAACTGTAATCGAATCAAATTGTGAAACCAGTGAAGATGCATAACCCTACCACCAACCCCCAAAATTTTCCAGACAAGTTGGAAGACCGCTTGCATGACCAGGTGCAGTTTAACATCATACAATATAAAATAAACAAAATAGCAGTTAAGTTAACAGTACAGACCTTTTTAATTTAAATTTCCCTTCTCTTCAGCAAAGAAAAGTAAATGACCAGCCATAATCTAGTCCCCTACCGGACTGACAGACAACTGTTCAATGGACCGGCAGTCAGATGAGGACCATAATTAACATCGGTTCTATCCTGACAATGCAATTTTCCACCGGCTAATTGTAGATTCAGATCTCTGAGAGGGCTGGCTCAGGATAAATGCCAGCTCTTTAATTATTGCCTCATTCTCCATCTCCTCTTTTGAGCAGCGGAGATGTCTATCAGTGCCTGGGATCCCAGGGATATGGACTCCCGGGAAATGGCCAGTGTCTGGGAAACTGGCTCAGATCAGCGATGACAATTCTAATTGACTTCTGTGTGATTCTCCCCCGGTACACAACAGGGAGAAGTCACTCCGGAGCTAACGTAATAAGCCTGATTTGATTCTAAACGTGGATTGTGAGGCTAACTTCCAACTCTCATCTCCCATGAATGGCACTGCTGGTCAGAGTCCTCAGTGTTAAATTGCCCCATTATCTATCGCTAAGTATGCAATGAAAGTAATAGATATTATCTAATAAAAGTGTTCACTTTTTGATGGGGAAGTATAGTCAGATATGGCAAAGAAACTTCATTGCATGGCTATTTCTGTAATCTATCGTTGTACACAGTGTCTGACTCTGATGCAAATAAGGAAAGCAACTATGTTATATCTAGGATGGCTCAGTGGGCATCAACCTCAAATCTCCCGAGATGAGGGATCAAATTCAGCCCCTGCTTTGTGTGTTGGAATCTGTATGTTCTCCTTGTGTCGTGCTAGATTCCTCCAGGTACTCCAGTTTCCTGCTACAGTCCTGTGGTTGGCTGATTTGGCACCTCTAACTTGCCAAGATGTGTATGCTTGTGAGTATGTGTCCAGCGGTGGACTTGCATCCTGTCCAGGGTGTTACTCAACTGATGTCTAGAGCTTCTTGGGTTAGACTTGAAGACAGGAATGTTCATATTTATAACATATTATTTATTTTAAACTAACATCTTATTTTGTTCCCACACTTACCTAGGTCAACACAAAAAACCATCGAAATGCATCACTGTAATCATCCATATGGAGTACAGTATCAAACAGCCATCCAGCACTTAATATTTGGCTGTTTTATTTATTTATGTTTCATTTGAAATACTTTTTGGCCAGTAAACAAATGCCTGTGTGGTTTCCTCTGTTTGGCCAGTTGTGCAGGTTAAAGGGGCTGGGCTGGTAAAAAGGGCAACATGTGACTCAGTGAGCTGAGCCTCTGTGCCTGTGGTCAGAAGGTTGCTGGTTCAAGCCTGGCCTTGGCGTGTCTGTAGGTCCTTGAGTAAGGCCCTTAACCCGCAGCTCCCTGGGTACTGCTATGGGTGCCTGCCCTTTGTGGCCAGCTTGCTCTCACCTACAGAAAGTGAGTTGGGGGAGACATAAAAGAGAATTGCCCTGCTGGGATCAATAAACTATCTAAAAAAATAGTTGGCTGTTTTACCATTTGAAATACTTTTTGACCAGTAAACAAATGTCTGTGTGGTTACCTCTGTCTGGCTGGTTGTGCATCTTGCAGCTGCAAGTATATTGGCTCTGAAAAGTCAGGACCATAAACTAAGTGAACTTCTGCCTTATTGAGATCAGAGAGTATACATCCCAGGGAAACATCAGGTGACGGACATATTCATTCAGCTCACCTGTGCCTTAGTCCCAGTTGTTGTTAGATCACAAAGATGATCAGACTCTGACTTTGTCTCTCTGTGGCTGTTTATCCACATTCGCATTATGAAACAGCCGTCTTCTGTCTTTGATCCTCCACATTGTGTTTGTTAAACTGCCTTTGCTCCCTTCCGCAAGAAAAGGTCCCTGTTCCTTCCTCCCTTCCCCATGTCTGCTTGCCATCCCACTAAGTTAAATTATCGTTAATATCCCAGTGTAAAAGAGTCGCACGATGTCAAATATTATCAAGATGAGACATTGCCTCACCTGCTTAACAGAGAGCATCACTCAGAATGATCACATGACTGATTTCAAAACCAAGGAAAGAGTGTTTATCCTAAAGACTGGAATACATAAGAGGAAAAATCGTAACTCACAGATTATGACATTTTCAATCCTCCCTATCAATTACATTGCTGGCTTTGCTGAACAACCCAAACATTTGCTATCATACTACTTGACATCGCCCACCATGCATTTCTGTCCAAACAGTTTGACCCCTACCAATACTCTTCTCCATTTCTCCCACATACCTTAAGCTTTCTGCAGTAAAAAGTACAGACGGATACTCCAGAGGCTACCTGACCTCTTGATGCAGGGAGTAACCTTCCTAATCTCCCCGCCGGTTTGTTGGCATGGCCTTCCCTGGCCTTGGTTTGAGGCTTCTGCATGGATGCTGTGCTTATCTCGGCAAATCAGCAATCAGTCACCAAACAGAGCACTCTAGCTCACCGAAGGCCAAAGGTACATCTATTACACTCTTCTCCATGGAAACTATGGGAATTTATTGATCAGTTTGTTCTAGAGCAGTGGTGGGGAACCTGATACGTGATGGGGGGGGCTGTGTGGGTGCGGGTTTTTTGGGATGACATCTCAATCAGTCAATAATAAAGCAGTGGTTCTCAAATCCAGTCCTAGAGACCCAATGTTACTGGCTGATTGAGAGGTCATCCCAAAAATCCACACCCACACTGCCCCCCCCCATTATGTTTCAGGTTCCTCACCACTGCTCTAGAACAAACTGATCAATAAATTCCCATTTGGCTGGGCCTTCTTAAAAGAGATTCTAGGGTTTTCTACATTACCTTGTCAGTGAAGGAATATTTCTTTTCGAATATTTCCTCTCAGTTTTGTTTTACAAGCAATAACTGCAATTGGACTAAAGAAGAAATAAAGTGTTTTTTTCTTGTTTTTTGTATAAAATCTCACAATACAAATATGATCCTATTTATGTGTTACTGCTTTCTCAAGACTGACTCATATTAGCTTAAGGTTTAGCTCCATTGTAGATCCTGTGTGCTTGTTTATGAAATTGCCCTTTGCAGAAAAGTACAAATTTAGACATAAATAAAACAGTGCCTGTAAAGCCAGCCATCAGAAAGGGAGATTAAAAGGGGGTGTTATGGGGCCTGTCAAGCAGACGCCAGCCCAGCGCGAAACATGCAAGGGAGAAAGGCACGTTATCTTTAACTTCCTGCTGAAGAAATTAAACATACGGCCGACACATCCCAGACTTGCTGCCTTTTGTTTTCCTCCCATTTCATATCAAGGCCTCCTTTCTTCTGACAAGTATTTGTGTGTGCATTCAAGTGTGTGTGTATGGGGGGGGAGGGGGGGAGTGTAAAATGGTTAGGCCTGGTTTACCACCCGAGTAAACGGGTGTAATGGAAAACCAGTCTACTACAACAGAAATGACTTTTTTATAGTTTACCGACAAAAATATTGCTTGAGGAAAAATGTAGCTGATAATGTGATCATTTTATTAAAAAAACATGTACTAATATTTTTCATTATTGTATTTGTATTATTGTGTTACTGTATTTTTATTTATTTGTTTGTTTGTTTTTTATACTGTTTTATTGAAGTTCTTCTGCCCTTTAGTAATAACAGAACAAGCCCAGCTCCTTTTTTCATTAGGACGGTTTAATGGAAGGATATCGGGAGCGTTATATGGCAGCTTGCCCTGATTATTACTCACCTGGTTAATATTTATTTATTGGCACTGGGTATCCCCTGTTGACTGGCGAAATAAATACAAGCCGCACGTCATTTGAAAATGACGGATAATAATAATTAAAAAATCATGCCTTCCTGTAAAAATTAACATTCAATTTCAGCGCGGTGAAATGGCCCTTGCCATTCCTTTCTCTGCGCTGCAATGGACAGCACTGTAATAAAGCGTCTGCCATTATATTTAATATTACACAATAACAACTCGTAATCCGACGGAAGGCAAAGAAAGTACAAAAAGATAAAACAACACTGTGCACATAAACAATAAGCTTGCACAATTACTTCCAGTCCTTTCTGTTAGCCCTTTAAATTCAATTACTCATTGCATACTTAGGTCAGGGATTAAATGGTGCCATTCCTATTTACTGTGCTGTTTTTTTTTTGTAAATGTAGAAAGATCACATAATTACATAACATTACGAAATCTAAAAGATTTAGACTCCAGAGTAATCAGTTGCAAACTGTGCCAACAGGAATGGAATCCAGTCACTTTGACAGTTATACGTATTAAAAACTTCAAACTGTGTAAAAAGTTCATTCATTACAGAATGCCCAAAAATAGGCTCATCTTATTTAGAGTAGGATCTCTTGACTGCAGCATGAGAATATCTGGAGAAGTCATTAAATAAAATTGTTAACCAACTGAATATTTCCCTTTAATTATAAACAACAGAGTAGACTTGGTTTTGAACAGATGTTTTGGTTTTTAGTGCTAATAAAAGAAAGCCTCTCTTTCACTATGCAGATGTTAAAATATACAATATTATCCCCAAACACAGTCCCTTCACACGAACTATCCTGTGTTAATTATGCACTAACAGCATACTTCTGTATTCATCAGGCTGCACATATGTCTTCATTGCTTTAGACAACAGCCCTGCTTATGTTAATGGTTCTATGAATTTGAAGGAACAATGAAATATTATTTAACCTTAAAGCAATATAATTGGAAACATCTTGCTCTACGGTGAGTGTAAACCTTTGCTTTTAACTAACATTCTCTAAGTAGAGACATAGGCGTCTGCCTGTAGAATAGGCTGGAGCGTTTTCTCATGAGCGTTGCACGTTCGGAGCAATTTCTCTGGAAGGCCACTTCTTACTTCATCATCTACGGTTCCCAAGAGTTTATAGCACTGCTTTTGCATGGCTTTGAGGACCGAGACGGGAAAATGTAAGCAGTCCTCTGGATCGGCACACTAAATTGCTCATTGTCCTTGAAGACTCAATAGACCCCAAGCTCCCGTTTCATGAAGGGTCATGTGCTAATGAGGAAAAGAGGGCTTTGCTCGTTGGTCTAGGGGATACATCTGGGACAAGGACAACTCTCATGTCCAATAATCGGGTTAGCGCTATGCAGCTCGGGGCTTCCTGGGTGTCGGGGGAGGACAGGGACCTGAGTGATGGAGCATTTTTATTTGTAACGCTTGACCTTTCTTTTGGCATTTACACGCAGAATGGTTTTAGAGTACCACACTCTCCCTTTTTAAGTGGTTTCCGTCAAGCGGGAGGATCTGACAAGCTGGATTATCAGGAACTAAGAACATTCTTAACGTTCAGCCCCCCCAACCCCCCCCCCCCCCGATTATGACATTGTACTCAGCAGCTGACACATTTCTTGAGGGATTAAAAAGCCGCATGCCCCAAGAGGAAAAGTGATAAGATTTGACCTAACGCATTATCCATGCAGTTACTGAGGAAACTGAAGCAGGTGTATCTGTGTCATTTGACTCAGCCAGCTGATATGTGATATATACTGTAATCTTGATATAGGGCTATCTCACCCCTCCACTGACCCAGCAGTCCTGACCGCTACCCCTCAAATTTTCACTCATTTTTCATCTTACTCAAATACGGATTTGGTATGAGAATACACATATTTCTTATAATAACATGGTATATGTTGAAATTAAACTCTATAACAGCAATGTTGCTCAGTTCGTGTCACATGTAGCACTTGATTCCACAGTTTACTGTATATATTCCTAGTGAGGACAAATGCCTCATAGTGTTTAGCAATTAGAGGCTGTTTCCTCTGTCGTTCCCCCCCCCCCCCCCCCCCCCCCCCCCCCCCCCCCCCCCCCCCCCCCCCCCCCCCCCCCCCCCCCCCCCCCCCCC
>JAAGVU020000001.1:47989793-48004170 GCA_011763525.2 Mormyrus iriodes
GTTCGGGTCACTTGTAGCCTTTTATTCCCCAGTTTTCTTTTTATATTCCTAGTGGGGACAAATTCCTCATAGTGTTTTGCAATTTCGGGCTGTTTCCTCCTTCTTCTCCCCCCCCCCCCCCCGCACTTGCAGAGACTATCTCGCTCTTCTCCTCTTCACTCTCCCAGCTGGCAGTGATGTGCAAACATAAAGCAGCTTAGGGGGGAGCAGTGCTGAAACAATATGGCATAATGACACACTGTAAGTCTGCGATAACAAATTCCCTCTCTGTTTCAAAATGGCGCCTCGTCTAATTTTGCTCAAATGGCAGTTAGGCTACATAATCTATGAAGATTACTGTCTTCATGGACAACATGTTTGGCTTAATGCTCCTGTATTGGAGCTTCTTCTTGCACTGTTTTGCAATGGGGACACAATAAGGAATGCCGCATTTAAAATCAAACCTTTTCATTATACCACTTTAACTCCTCTTTAACCAATTTAACTTTCAAAACAAAAAAAATACATTATATGTAGGCAGATAACCTCAATAAGTTTATAATGCAGTAAAACCCAGTAAAAAAAGCAGAAAGACCCAAATATCACAGCGAAAAATTGGCTATCTACCTTGCGGATATTAAGTAGCATGAATTTATTACAAAGCTATTGATTATAAAGCAAAAACAACCAATAATTACCTACAAAGTCAATAAATGTTTTCTCTGAAAGAGGCATTAAACATCTCACAAATCACAGGAACATGGCTATTGTAGTCATTTTGTATTCCTGTGTTATAGTACAGACGGGGATCGTCAACCTGTCCGTACACAAACAAGCGCAAGGGTGGCAAGACTCATCTGTATCCATGGAAAAATGTTTTGCTTGAGCACAAAAAATTGTGTGTTGCTCAAAATATCTATCCAAGTCCGCCATGGTGTTGTTCCCTGCTTCCAGACCTGCATGGTTCATAGTCTTCGAATGACACATGCTCAGACAGTTTAATATCAGCTTTAAAATAAGTCAGTTCATACCACTAGTTTCTTATGTTCACATATTTAATTTGTAATTGACAATATAATGTTAATACAACATGTGTGATCAGCTGTAAATACTTAGTCCCAGTTAACCAAGAAATGCTTAGTTTCACCCTGCATCTTCCAGATGTTATCCTCTGAATGCTTTACATGCTCCTCAAACTTCTTGAACTTTAATATTAAAAAACATTGTTTATAAAGTTGTTGGATTTTATAATTTCCATCTTCTGTGAATGATAATACTTTTAAGGGCTTATTTTGAGAGTTGCCACAATTTTTATATTAATACTTTGTTCATATGTTGCCATAGGCTATTATCTGCCATGACTATTAGTTTATTTTTTTGATAAAATAGCCATTAACCATTGGAGCATACTGATATACTGCCTTCTTAAAGATGTTTTACTTATTGAGAGCTGCAAACCAAGTTGGAATAAATTATTATGCTTATTATGATCAGTTAATGCATTGATATCTACATCATTTTAGACCATAAATCCCCATCCATAAATATAAAACGCATAAATAAATAAATGTCAACTATTTATATCTTATAATAGAATGGATTTTAGGTTGTTATTCTAAGATTACTATGTACACACCTACGAAATAAAGAGTGCTCTTTCATTTGTGTTTCATTCTGCGGCTGTTAATTTCATGTCAGAGTGGTTGCCATGGAAACATCAACTTTTCCCGAGTAACCTACTTAATTTGCAAAGAAAAAAATATTATTTTTGGCTAAACAATATATACCCTAAATTGACATTTTGGAGATTTTTTTTTACAATTTATTCATTTTTGTTTGTATATTGATCTATTTATTAGACTTTTTGAGTGTGTGTATTCTTTTTTTTCTGGTAAATTTTAAATACATGTAGTGTTTTCTGAAGTGCTGGCACATTCCAAAACGCAATCTATAGCCTATAGACAGCCATAATCACATTGCAGTTCCGAAGTGATGAATTTCAATGAAGTCTGTTTTCTATGTGAAAGTAATATCTCACAGGATTAGTGGGATCTAATTGTTCTGGTTATTGATAGCTTTACTCTCAGCTCCACTCTCAGTCACATGGTGGGTGGCCTTCCCCTCAATGGAATTTAATTAGATCAGGCATTGAAATCTGGTCGAGACGGACCTGAAGAAGCGCTGGTTTGATCGAGTAACCAACTTTAAGAAACTTCTCCGGAATTCTGCTTTGACTGAGATCAGATAAGTAGCCAGTGACCAAAAGGCACAGGATATTAACGTGATTTTGAATTAAACGTGATTTTTAAGACTTTTGGGTAGCGCCTAAAATTGTGGGATACAATATAAATTCTTGAAACACGCATCACATTCATGATTTGCGAAATAAATGAATCCATCATGTGTTTTCTTTCACCAAGGAGAAGTACATGAATTCTGCTTTTCAAAAACTGGGCTTCCGAACATTACTTTTCTTTTTGTAACATTGATAAGGTCTGCGCGATAAAACTCAAGATGCAGAAAAACAAATTCTTATGATGTAGCTAAACGGTCCATCGCATCGACATACAGTACATCAGAAGTTATTATATATCATATACGAACAAATATTCATTAGTAAAGATTATATCTTCTGATAAAACCTTGTGAAATTTATAAGAGCGACATCACCCTTTTCGCATTACACCTCTATCTGTAAGTGAAGTTTCTTAAAATCCTGGAAAAATAGTATTTACTATTGCTGCAACATCAGTAAGTTCATATGATCACAAATCAATCGTAATGAAATTGCAGTTATTAAAAAGAAATTATATATATTGAATATTAGTCAACGTATTGTTTCGGTGAGTACTTGAAATTAAATTTTACTTCACACTGGGTAGCAAGCGCACTGCTGTTCCAGAACAGTGCCCTGCTGTTCGGTCATAATACACTGCGGCCTAAATTACATTGTTTTGACTGTTTTTTTTCTGCAGAAGCAACACGGGCCCGTCTGAAACGAAGCGAAACTATCACGCCGGCATTTAAAAAAGAAGACAGAAGGAAAATAAGAAAAGAAAAAAAGCAGGAAGTTTCGGTGAGGACTCGGCGTTTATTGCGCATGCGCCCTCTGCCTGGGAAAGATTACCAAAGCTGCAGCCACCGCTATGGGTACAAAGCTGTTTTAGGAGACAGAAAAACAGAGCGTTTGTTTTTTTTTAAAAAAAAAAAACAAGGGAGGGGAAAAGTTCAATTTTAAGTTACTGAAATTGCACACAAACAAAGGGAGCGAAACACACCAGATATTTAGAGATCTGTTCCTGCTGGAAGAGTGAAAGAAAGGTTTGTAAATTATTTTTATTTAAAGGTTTTAAACAGTGTTTTGATTAATGTGACACCTAAGGTAATGTTTCTGGAACACCCAGCGAATGTCTCAAAAAATTGTCGATCGGGCATATATAGCCTTTCAGCCGGTTGATTGCACTCCGAGCCACCCGTAGTGAAAAATGTTGGTGGGCCTTTGTTTCAGAGTAGTGCTTGTTTTTGACTGTGGAGAATTAGGCCAAGCTAGCTAGCTAAAGTAAGTGATGTCGCGCCCTCCTCCCCCTCCTGTTCCCCCTGTTGTTTCCCAGCCCCGTTAATATAGGTTAGATTGCCGGTTAGCCACTTTTCGAGGCCCTGTGTCGGGCTTCGCTTAGCTACAGGCTAACGTGCGCTGGCTAGCGGTAGCCTGCTAGCAGCTCCGCTCCTAATATCCTGCTGACGAACCCTGTCCGATCAGCCAAGGTGATTGGTGATTAATAAATCGGTTATTAATCGGCACAGATGCTGTGTTTTATGTGTGGGTAAGAAGTGCCATTATGGTGTCCCCTTTTAAACTTGGGGGCTGTACAGTGTCCCAGTGGAAGAAGGGTTGGTGTGTGTAAGTATCCAAAAATTGCAGAGCACGTCGAAAGTTTTGTTGTTGTCTAGTTTATCTCCCTGCCCCCCCTCCTCCAAACACACTCACTCCGTTTCACACACACACACACATACACACACACACTTTCTCTCACATTCTCTCTCTCTCTCTCTCTCTCTCTCTCTCACACACACTCACACACACACACACACACACACACACACACACACACGTGTCACCTTCACCTAATTGTTGAACACCAGAGCCTTAAAAAGCAGGTAGTCATACTAATCTGTCATAGAGTTCCCCTGACTGATAAACAAAACACACTTTTAATAAATGTTAAAAATTTTTGCACCGAGGTAAGTAAACTAAGTTCACTATGTAAATATAACCGGTGTGTCTCTGACACTAAGATATACACCGTTTGAAATGTCTGCAGTGTTTTTCTGAAGTGGATGCACAGAGGTTTAGAAACACTTAGTGCCGCCGTTTCTTTAGGGTTTCTCAGGATTTGAAGTGTTGTGAGATTCATTCTGGTCCGTCGCAGGACTTACTGCACACTGAAATGTTTTTAAAGGGGGTAAATAATCTTCAAAATGCCAGAAGTATTACAGCAACGTGAAGTTGGCAGTTAAGATGATGCTGTGTGATGGAGATTGAGTTTGTTCATTTCTGCTCCAGAGGGTAAACATATCTGACGTGTGGTGGCAGGTGATTTTATACAGCGTCATTTCTAACTGATGAGTGTTTTCTTAAGACCCAAATATAGTTATGCGGTTTTCCTAATTACATTGGCGCCATTCTGATGCTGGCGCGTTGTTAAGGTGAAAAGTGGTGTTTGCATGACAGTGCTGCAATTAGCCTTCCTTGGGTGAATTTGTGAAGTACACCCAGTCGGTTTCCACACATTGCTGGGCTTTGTGTGTTTATAGTGTAGCTGTTGGGGCCTTCTGTTTGGTGCAAACACAGAGTGTAAAAGGCGTACTTCTTTGAGCATTGTGTGTTAGTTCATCGCCATCTTTGGACCTTCTCTAAACATCCTGTCTGACCAGTCTGAGCTAACCAAACGAAATCTCACCCTGCCATGCAGCTTTCTTCGAAATTCTAAATGCTGTTTACGGATGCTACAAGTTGTTGGCAAACATCCATTTGTCAGTTCTTTGTAGATATATTTCTATATGCTTTTCAGTGGAAGGCAAATACTTTCTGTACTGTATGTGTATGTATGTGTGTGTGTGTGTGTGTGTGTGTGTGTGTGTGTGTGTGTTTTTCTAAGGATGCGGCAGTCGATTGGCTAGTGACTGGAAATGGCCCATTTTCACCCAGATTGGCGCTGACCGGCAGTAGGTCAATCATTCAAAATATAGCCAATTTTCTAAGCCGATCAAGTAGTTTGCCAACTAACATTACTTTTTGTCCTAACTAAATTTCCGTCCAAAGTCATGCCCCCTGCCTCTCACCTTCCCTCCCCCCACTAATGTTGCTTGATAGGTAAGGGAAACATGGCCATCGTTTGGCGATTCTTTACATTTAAAAAACATTTGGAACGACCAAATTAATTTGATACTTGTAGAACCAATTTAATTTGAAAAGGTTATTTAAAATATTTTGCTTGCAAATAGCTAAGTTCATTAAAGAAGTGTGTAAAAATGCTTAGTCAGCTAATTATTATTCAACTAAGAAAAAAGGTACGATGTCAGGATAGGTAACCGGCTTAAAATAAAAATCTGCAATCGGGATCCAACAGTGCATTCCTGGTCTTTTTACCTGTAGAATATGTGTTGTTTCAAATGGATGTATTGGGCGTCTTTCAGATGGTAATTTCCAGCCACCAGTGCCAGTTATGTTAGTTCTCCATTAGGCAAACTTTGTGCAAGTAGCACCACTAGTTTGGTATGATTTGGTTTGTTTTTTGAAGAACTGCATTTTGGGGTATGAACTCCAAACTCTTTACTCCTACGTGTGCCTTTTTCATGTTCTAATATATCTTGACTCTCTGCCTGGTTATCGGCTCCCTTGCCTCAATAAGGGAATCGTGGCCCTTGGACATTGCAAAATCACTTTCCTTGAGTCTCAGAATCAGATCTGCATGCCTGTCCACTGTCTTGTTTTGCCATTATCTTTGCCCTGAAGTTGACATGCGCTTGCCTTCCTCTAACATTGGTGCCATCGCTTAACTCTTGCCTTCAGGACGATGGGTTCTGCTGGGACGACCGTAGAGCGTGCGGTTATTACCTAATCGAAAACTGCCTTCTCGTCGCAGTCTTCCGGTCACCTCCTCGCCAGCTTCGCTTGCGGTTAACATGCGGTGATGTCCTGGGTGATAGCATGAGACATACACCTTCTTCAGCGTCTTCAGTAAGTGCGATGGGGGGGATGGGGATTGCAAAACTTTCCTTAAATTATCATTTGAGTGTCTATATTTTTTCTTCCTTGTGTTACCCACTTTAATTTAATTGTCAGTTTAAAGCGGTATATTGGCTAAGTGTGCCTCAAAATCAGTATTTAAGATCTGAGTCATAAGTGCTCTGGATGAAATCAGTATTTGCATTTGATGGTGCTATAAGAATTTTATTGCAGTTTAGTTTTTGTACAGTTCTATACAAACACTTTCTGTTTTTGAAGTCTCTCTCTCTGACTAAATATGTCATTGTTATACAGGGTGACAATGCTGAATTCTCTGATCTTGTTAGTCTTTCAGGTTCAGTATCACTTGGTTTTCAGCTGTATGGAAATATCACCCCAATATTGAGACACTTAGTTTTTCCGGTATTATTATGATATTGCATATCCAGTTGTTCAAACTGTCATCTGAAGCTTTTAGTCTTATTTCAAGTTAATTAAAACATTACTCTTTCATCTTGTCCTCTGTTGACTTCTAGTCATTAAGCTGTTTCAAGCCAGCACATGATGCCGGCGCATGCTTGCATGGAGGAGTGACTATCGTTGGTCGTAATTACAGACTTGTAATTACAAGATCTATAAAGTTAATGTGCTCTGTCATACTCCACCTGTCATACTGGTCACTCTATTTCCAGAACAGACAAAACTCACATTGTTAAAGTTTGCAAAATGTATGTAAAGGTGTGATAAGTAAATAACAGCATGATAAAGTTCTTAGATAAAGTGTTTCTGCGAGTCAAGTGATCTGAAGATGATTTTTTTTTTTTGGGTACGGATAGGTAACGTTAACTGGACTGTTATCTCGATGCAAAGTACAGGCATGGTAAAGGATGCTTTTATCAGTTGTGGTACCCAAGAAATCAGCAAAGGGACAGGTGACTTAATAAAAATAGCCTGGGTACATTTGGCAGGATGAGAACATTTTACTTTTCTCACATGACAGGTTTTTATATAAAGTAAATAATAGCAGAAATGTATGTTTTTTTTTAATAATTTTATTTTTAAAAAGATGAATTATCTGTCAAGTAGCTATCAGATTACTGTTACATTCACTTCATTGCTCTCCATTACCGCTTCAAGGCTAATTTGAAGGATTCTGTGGTTTGTGTCAGAATTAATGTGATGTTATTTTTCCCGCTAGATTGAAGTGTGAGTATTCGCCTTTTGGGCCTAGCTGTTATTCATGTGACCGTTCATCCATCTGTAACAATGCTTTTCCCACTCCGTCCGGAAGGTCACGTGGTGAAGTGTAACGGGCTGTCGGCGATTCTGCCTGGTGGTTCAGCTGGTGATGTCACGGGTCTCCACCCCCCCTCCTCCAGGGGAGATGTCCTGTGGACCTGTGGCTGAAAGCTGGTGCTACACACAGGTAAATCCTTTATCTGCTGTGCCTGTATTTATTTCCCTGGGCAACAGGTGGCATATTGGTTTCTTTTTTTAAATGCATCCAAGGGTGGAGACAGTTGGGTGATATTTAGTTCATTTTGAGTAGTTCATTCGTGTTTTTTTTTTTTTTTTTTCTTTTTTTTTCCGATGGTTTACCGAAACGGCTAAAGGTAACATACCTAAACTTCAGTCACTGTGCAGGTCTATATTTTCCTTATGGCACATGGGTGTCCTTTGAGGAACTGTCCCTGATGAACTGAGAACCAGTAGGTTGCTTCACTCTTTGGGTGGGTTCTGACTCTGGAGTTGCATCATTCAATGAATATTTCCCCCATACTTTACATTTGACCGCTTAAGCACCCCGGTCTTGTGGCTCTGGATGTGATTTAAGGTCAAAGTGTTTTCCAGAGACATGCACAAGCTGCTTGCATGTCCTGTCTGGGTTAAGTTATGGCAGTTAAGCGACTGCTGTGCTGCATTCAAGGTGTGTGTCTGTGTGTGTGTGCGTGTGTGTCTGTGTTTCGAGTTTATGACCTTTCTTTGAAAAGTGTTCACCCGAGAATGACATTTCACAAGCTTTCAGAATAGGTGCTACATGACTCTGCTACCACTGGCACAGATGAATAGCTGTGAAACTCATCCTGATTCCAGCTCATTTGTAGATCCTCCATTCGTGAACAGTGTGTGTCTGATGTAAAACATTGGTTTGTAGCAGAAACCCTGTTTTGCTTTATTAGATCTAGTGAAAGTAAAAAAAGCATTGGGTTTCTTTTAGGACCTTTGTTTATTTATTCTGGATCAGAGAGATGTTGATTCATCTAAAATTTGTAGATAACTTTGGACTGATTGTTCCTCTGTTAGTGGAATTTACCCATTGGAACTCTGCCTAGTTTTCTGAAGACCCTTGTGTAATTTGAACTGGCAGGGAAAGTGCAGAATAATTTCTGTTTACTGCTTGAATTGTAACCTAAATAGATGCTCTTTCAGTTAATAGTTAATTTTCTTTTTAACATTATACTTGACAGTAACCTGTACACAACTTTAATGAGGCCTCATTTCTGCAGTCTTGCCTAGCATCTTTGATAGCGTCTTTCTGTGTTTTGGCCCAGAAGGATTAATTTTTGTAGCTTTATATAAGACATGTTGGCTTCCTTAAAATAATGGAATATTATGATTTTATGTGAAGTTTTTTTCCCCCACTCCCACTCTGCTTTAAGGTTAAAGTAGTCAAGTTTTCTTATATGTGGACCATAAACAACTTCAGTTTTTGCCGGGAGGAGATGGGGGAAGTGCTGAAGAGCTCCACGTTCTCATCAGGGCCCAACGACAAGATGAAATGGTGAGGTCCTTTTCATCCAACGCATTGCTAGCGATTGCAGACCAGATTTACTTCCGTTTTAGATCTTAATAGAATGTGTTACATTTTAGTTTTCCTGCAGCTTTATCATGGAATATATCATAAGTAAAATAATTAGCGCGTTATCCTCTAGCTGTTTCATCCCATGAAGTTCCCTTTTCCACTTCTTATTTTCCAGGTGTTTGCGAGTTAACCCAAAGGGACTCGATGATGAAAGCAAGGATTACCTGTCCTTGTATTTATTGCTTGTTAGTTGTCCAAAAAGTGAAGTTAGAGCAAAGTTCAAATTTTCTTTATTGAACGCAAAAAGAGAAGAAACTAAAGCAATGGGTAAGCCGATGATCACTGATCACTGTACGGAAAATACTGATAAACCTTGATACTTACTCTTTGTAAATCAGCTGCATCATGAACTATATGTTTGCTTTAAAGACTTTTGTTAAAGCAAACAATCTCAGAAATGAATGTCTTCTTTTTCCTGTAGAAAGCCAAAGAGCTTATCGATTTGTCCAGGGGAAGGATTGGGGTTTCAAAAAGTTTATTAGGAGAGACTTCCTGCTTGATGAAGCAAACGGACTCCTTCCAGATGACAAGCTGACGCTGTTCTGTGAGGTAACAACCCTCGATTTCCCAAATGGATTCCTTTATGTGTTCAGTTTGTCAGGGTAAATACAAAGGGCTTAGTACATAAATTTTACACTTTCTAATGTTTAAACATATCCCTCCATGTCTGTTCCAGTAATCAAGTATAAATGTGACTTGAACTAGGTGAATGCTTCTTCACAGCATAACTATATTTCATGGCCACAAAATCGCGCATCTATTTTTAGCTTTTCCTGGCTCATCCTAATTTTCTGTACGTTTAAGCTCTTACTGTTAAATATGCAAAACGTTTCAATGACTACAAAAATTCATTATGTAGCTTTAATTGCAGATGTTAAAATCATTTTGGAAGGCCCCCTTTAGTGTTTCCGTGGATTTTAACATTTTAACGCCACCCTGAGAGAACAGGTCAAATCTGCCGTTCTATGAGTTTGAAATAAACACAATGTTCAGGGTATGAAGAAGAGGAAGCTTCTAAAAGTACATCTGACAGTGTGCTAGACAGTTTATTAGCATTTGCTAGGAAATTGGCAATTTCTTAAAGCCGATTAGCTACAAATTGAAGATGGAATATCTTTCCTCATTAATTAAAGATTTGCCAGGGAACTTAATTAATTTTTTTATGAAAATTGGCTGCATCGTAGGAATTCTCATGTGTAAGTTTCCTTTCCATTTTGACTAAACCTTCTGCGTTTCGGTTCATAAATTTCTTGTTGAACATTGCAAAGGAAGAATCATTAATTACAACGATATTGTAATAGTGTCCACTTGCGTCCTGTGGACATTTGTGGGCAAATGCTCCCACATACTTGTCATGTTTCAAGCAGAGCGTCTTGGGTATTGTTAAATGCACTTGACATTCATCCTATCAGTGTCAGATCCTGGCTTCAGGTATCCTTATCTTTTTTGGTAGGAATTTACCTCTGCTGGCTCTTTTCCACTGGCAGTAATTGACCCGTACCACAAAGAGAGACTAGTTACAGCCCGGTTCCAGCTCTCTTCTGTTTTCTTCTGCAGAAGGGTCGGCTCAGTGAAGGTTTTGCCGAGTTCGGAGAGCGACGGTGATGTAAAACTGAAGAGATGCTTATGTACTGTTCACACGGTGTACAATATGATTTACTATGTGCTAATTTCTGCTAGCACGTCTGTGAGAATCTCCGTGTTGTGCTAGTATCAAACAGTAGCGGAATCAGCATTAGTGTGTTTAAATCTGCATTACCGGTATCTCCATGCATTTCGACCAATCATATGTTAGTGAAGCTGCCAGCTGGGTTTGGTCACACTTTCGGTCCTGCTAGTTCGTGGTACAGCTCTGTTCTTGGTGACAATGGAAAAGCATCGTATGATGTGCTGTGCATCACATGGCCCCATTCTGTAATAGACTTCAGTGTCCGTACATTGATACTGCTTTCAAGGGCCCTGAGGTTGGTCCATAAATAATTATAAAGAGTGCATTCCTGGGATTGTGGCTCATTTTCTTTACAATGGAATTCAACAAGGAATGGCTGCATCTTCGGAAAATACCAAAAAAATCAGAATGATGATTAAATGACATGCATTAAAACTGAAGGTTTTTAGGTATTCTTTCCAGACAAATCGTGATGCATTGCAATGTGTTAATAGCAGCTTAGTCAAAACATGGATGTCCACTTGCTGGCCGACGTTGAGGTCTCTGTGGTTTTTTTTTTGCGATTTTACTGTTATGTTACATGGCTGTTCCTGTGTGCCGTTTGCTCATCCTTTTTATAAGGGACTAATATGATATGCCGACATCAGCAGTAAATTTCTGCAAGTCCCCCTATGAGTCATGCTATGGGAAACGGTGCTTATCAGATTCGTTCTCCGGTGTGAGGGAATCTGTCAGACGCTAACCGATAAAATGTACAATGCATTTTGTAGGTGAGTGTGGTCCAGGACTCTGTAAATATCTCCGGCCAGTCCAACATGAACGTGCTGAGGGTTCCAGAATGCCAGCTGTCAGATGACCTGGGCAACCTGTGGGAGTGCTCACGCTTCACTGACTGCAGCCTCTACGTCGGAGGGCAGGAGTTCAAAGCACATAAGTCCATATTAGCAGGTATGCCCCTCCCCAGGAGCTCTCCTTCATTCCCTCTGCCCCGTTGATGAGTGAGACGCGGGGGGTGGTGAGACCGGGAGTTCTGGGTATGCTCTCTCCATCCTTGTCAGCATAGCTATATAATTAAATCATTCGCTGCGGAGGAACTGTCACCCAGCAGCCTGTCACATGGACACACAGGCAAGCAGGGAGGGGGTCCTCCAGAGCTGTCAGCTTAAATCTTGCATCATTTTCTCTGGTTATTTATAGTACTAGTTTGAGTAGTTATCACTTTTAGCATAATTGTGAGTTATGCAGGAATGGTATGGTTTGTGCCTGACAGAAAGGGGGCCAGCTTGAAATCTGCGATATCTGAAAACCATGGTAAACTTTAGCTGTGTCACCTTTTGTGTGTGTTGATTTGTGAATGTGTTGCTTGCAGAGAGGTTGCTTGAAATCGGTTTGGAAATTGTATTAGTCGAAAGATGCTGCTCATGAGGTTTTGACACATTTTGTTCTCTGGTTGGCAGCGAGATCGCCGGTCTTTAATGCGATGTTTGAGCATGAGATGGAGGAGAGTAAAAAGGTAAGGCTATAAACTTTGAGCACTTGGGATGGGCGCACCCTGTGGGTCTGAGCACAGAGGCATTGCCAGATCCTCCTCCTAACGTGTGGCGTCTCCTCGCAGAACCGAGTCGACATCAGTGATGTGGACCCGGACGTTTTCAAGGAGATGATGGGCTTCATTTACACAGGAAAGGCTCCGAATCTGGAGAAGATGGCCGATAACTTGTTAGCCGCGGCAGACAAAGTGAGTCGTGGGGGAGGGGGGAGGGACTTCCGTGCACAATCTTAACTTCGATCTGAAAGCGTACACAGGCACCAGCGGAGGGAGGGGCGACCTCGTTTTCGGTGAGCGGCGGAAATTATTGCGAACTTCCTGCTGTTGGAGCTCGTTCTGTTTTTATGACTAAAAATTGTGCTGCTGGTGGGAATTCCCAGTTTTTAGCTGACGTGCACTTCTGAGACTGGTTCTGTGAGTGTCTAATCTATTGGATTGTTCCTACTCTTAACTAAAGCAATATCCCACGTGTTAATGGTTTGGGACTCCAATGCCCGGCTTTGGGTGGTGAGCTTGGGTTAAGTGCAATTAACCTTGTTGACATTCCAAAGCAATATGTAGCTAGCTAGTTTTTAAATAGAAATATTTCACACTGATACTTGCATGTTCCCTTTCTTCTTCTCCACCATGTGGTTTATGAGCCCCTGAGAATCTCAGAGACTTTGTCCCAACAGTTTTGGTACCTTTGACGTGTCTTTCAGATTCTTGTGTGTGAAACTCAATCCCACCACACTCTCCCCCCGCCCCCCATCACATTCCTTTAACCAGTATGCCTTGGAGCGGCTGAAGGTCATGTGTGAAGAAGCCCTGTGCAGCAGCCTGTCTGTGGAGAATGTGGCCGACATCCTCATCCTCGCTGATTTGCACAGCGCTGAGCAGCTCAAAGCACAAGCCATAGATTTTATCAACAGGCAAGTCCCAATAACATCTCCCCAATGATGATATTCCCAGTTTTTTCCTTCATGCTTTCAAACACAGCTTCTTTTTTCTCTTCCCATCTGTAGGTGCAGCGTCTTGCGACAGTTGGGCTGTAAAGATGGGAAAAACTGGAATAGCAAGTATGTAATTAGCTGATATGTATGATGCATCGTTAATAACACACTTATCTGTCATGGTGAGGTGCATTTCAATGCGTTTAACGCTCAAAATGGATGGTCTGGCTTTGCTGTTTGATAGGTAGAGTCCATATCGCTGTATCAGTGTCACTAATGAAATAATACCGGAATATTCTTCGGAGAGGTTTGTTTTGACTGCAGAGAAATTGAAAGTCACAGTAAGGTAACCTCATTTGATCTAACCAAGATATTTCCTTCTGTGATGACTAGCACTGTGAGATATCAGCGGCCAGGAACCATGACTAGTATTTCAATTTGGCCAGTCGAGTGCCACCCCCACTCCCCTTATCGGCTGGCGGTGTCCTCCCTGGAGTAAACAGCTTCACGGAGCCCGATTTCTGGAATCATCTGTGTGACTTTAGAGAAGTTAATAGGCTGGGATTGTGGGCCATAACTGAAAAACAACAACTTATAATCGACCTTTTGTTGTTCTGGTCATTAACTTGCAGAAGCGTTTATCATAATTGCCTATTAATGCAAATAGTTGTATATTAGCATATTAATTCATCCTTTTTTTTTTGTAGTCAAGCGACTGACATAATGGAGACTGCAGGCTGGAAATCAATGATCCAGTCCCACCCTCATTTAGTAGCAGAGGCCTTTCGTGCCCTGGCCTCTGCCCAGTGCCCGCCCTTCGGCCTGCCCAGGAAACGCCTAAAACAGTCCTGATTGGTCCACTTTTCTCAGAGACTCCTACAGGAACGGATCTTAATGGATTGTGATGTTGGGGGCATCCACCCTCCTCTTCCCTCCACCACCAGCACCACCAAAAATGGGCGGAGCTTGTTTCATGTCCAACTCAATCATTTGCTCTTCAGAGGCTGGGAAATGCGTAACACTGGTTTCTTCGGGTTTTGGAAGAGGCCACACCCCACCCCCCCCCCCGCCCCCCCCCCCCTTTCCGCCTCTCGCCCATGTCGCCCTCTTGTTTTGTTTTTTTTATGTTATTATTATTTTACATACTCTCAGATAT
>JAAGVU020000001.1:48010597-48021439 GCA_011763525.2 Mormyrus iriodes
TATATACCTGCCTAGTACCAGAAAGGACCCTCTTTTACTTACAGAACTGCCCGAATTCTTCAAGGAATGAATTTCACAAGATGCTGGAGACTTTCTTTATGGAATTTGGTCCATGACTTTTTTTTTTATTTTTTTATTTTTTGCACTTGTAGCTTTGAGTCTGGCCACTGGTCTCTCTCATTAACAAGCCATAACTGCCATTTGCTGGATCTTTTCTGCATATCGCACCATACTTTGTGAACTTTAGATATTGTAATACTTGAAAATTCCAAAATGGTAGCTGTTTCTGAGATGCTGGAAGCACTGTATCTGCCACCAACAATAATATTTAAAATTGCCTAGATCATGAATTCTGCCTAATATAGAGTTTTGTCAAAAGGTAACTGAAGTGCTTGACTCCATGCTGTATGTATTGAGTCTTAGCCTCATGCTTCTATTTGTAGGAGCAGATTGTTGGCTTAGGCGAGTGGCTGTCCCCAATAAAGTAGCTACTTAACATACATGTGAAGTTAGGAGGTTTGAGCCTAAGTTAGTCTGCAGGTCGAGGCTAGATGAGTAACCTGAAACTTTCACAGGCGGCTATAATTACCAAGCAAAATGAAACACAGTAGAGCGTCTGTGGGGCTGCAAGAGAAAGTCCCTTACAGACAAATATCTACTGACAAAAAACAAGGTTGTTTTAGTTCTGCTCATGGCACCTTCAGAAGACAGCATCAAAGGAAATTACAAATGGGTACAACCTCAATATTTTCTTCTTCATAATAAGGATTGGCAGCTAGATTATTCATGCTAAGAAAGAAAAGAGATGACTTATTTAAGGAGTAGGTTTCCATGAATTTTCATGAAGGTATTAATAATATTAATATCGCAGACACAACCACATCAGAATTTGGGCATGTTTATATGTATTCAACAAACTTATGCTAGCAAGTTCAACAAACATTGTCAGACACTGTTTTCTTGAGTCACAAAAGACAGTCGTATATCCTCTGTCCAGTAAATTGAGGTGTGGGAGGAAGGTGGTGTTGAATCTACTGGCAGAATTATAGTCTATCCTTAATTTCAGAACCCGCAGCAAGTCCTGAACATAGAACACACTTATGAATTTACTTGGTAACGTAACCTTGCTTTTGGAGAGTGAGGTATCAGAGAGTGCGTCACCCAGTTGAGCTGTAAGGTGTATCGCTGTGGTAATTATAGTCGGGACAGACCTTCTGCACCAGTTTGTAATCGACGCTGTAAAAGGCAATGTATATACATATGACTTTGAACGGCTTGGAGCACAACCAGGAGACGTGGGTTTGGGTCTGTTCCTGGTAGCATATCTTGGATGGGTCATGACTGCACAGTCCAGTCTTCTTACTGCGGTCTGTCTTCTCGAACTCGATGCGACAGTTGAACGCCTTGGAGTCCGTGGTCTCCAGTGTGGACTGTTGAGCGAATTCAAACTCCACCACTTTGGAGGGTGGCACTAGGCTTACAGAGACGTTTCCCTGGCCAGTGGAGTTGTGGCGAAAGAAGACACTGAACGTCCCATTTCCATGATCCACGATCTTGCCTCTAATGAGAAGGTTTAACTTCACGGTCTTGATGTTGGAGTGAAAGTCACCCCAGCCGAACATTTTCTTGAATTTCCCCGTTTTCACGATGGGTCTGCGTTTAGTTCGTGCATGCGTGTCCAGAACATCTGTCTGGTTAGATAACCAGTCCCAGAAGTCCTCAGTGTTTTCTAAATATGTCATTTCCCTGACGTCCTGCTTGAGCCCAGGAGATCCCCTGGCAAACAGACGCAGAGGATTCACAATCCGGGGGCTCGCCACATCGGGGGAGGGGATGTCATCGCTATCCTCCCAATCTGCGAGATCTACTGTTGGAATCTGCCCTTTGTTGAATGTTACCTTAAAAGGGGATAAAAAGGAGCAAAATTGAAGGTTGACCTTGGAACAGTTTTTTTTTTTACTATGTACTATTTGTGATTATTTGCACCCTAAATCACATGTTATCTTAAAGAAAACTAAAAGGATTTATAACCTGAGATTTATTACAGATAAAAATATGAATGATTATAAAGAAACGTATTTTAATATCTTTAATGTTGTGTATTATTAATAATTAATTTGGGTTTAATTGTAATAGGTTTACTGTAGGCCTCACTTTCCAACGTTTCACTCATTCTCACATAGAGTATTTTAAGTGACATGTTACTGCCATTGAAACAAAGAATTATATTTTAATTGCAGTTAGGTGCCGCCTGGAGTTCCCCCTTTTGTGTTTGCAGGCTTGGCTCCTGGTTTGCTACAAAGTGAAATTCAATCATTTGTGGCTTAAAAGTTAAAACGGTACATCATTGGCAATGAGATGTGGTTATTTTGCTGAAGCTCTTAGCAAGGGCAGAGGTTTGGTTTCAATATTCGTCGGGACCAAATCATACCCTGAACCCCCACCACCCTAGACACACACTGTATTCCCACAATATTGGAAGGGGCATGTCCCTGCTATCCATACCCAAATCTATGCCCTTGGTTCAGAGTAAAGCTGTCCAAAATCTCATGGGAAAGTTATACTCTGTTTTTCGATGCAAAGGTAATTCAAATAATCAGTGAAATTACAGTATGATTAAAATATACAATTAAAAGGGGCTAATTTAAGGATCACGATCAGTGTTGGCTTTGTTTCCTGGTTGTGTAGTCCATGTCATTTCATAACAGCGTCTTCTTCTGATGGGAAGCACACAATCACAAGCTGAGAATAATGTAAGTACTGAAAATGCCCCCCCCCCCTTTTGTGAATGGTGCATTTATTTAATGTACTGCAAATTACGAATTGTGCACAACAAGCGCCTAAATTAATTATGCAAACAAAACATGACAGCTGGGCAAAGTGCCCCATAGCTAATCCAGAATCGATACTCCTCCTCTACGCATCTCTCACTCTTTACGAAACCTAATCTCTCTAAGCAGTCAAATACCTTTCTTGTTCCCTTGGCGTGAAATAAACGCTCTATCTACCATTTATGCATTTTTAAACATCTGTGGTAAGAGGAGATTTCATCTGGTAAATAACTTAGCCCTACATTTACATATCTCACTAAACAGAATTTACGAAGTGTTATGTTCCACAGTCATGTTTTTTTTTTGTTTTTTTTTTCTTTTTTAAAGACAGGTACGCAATAAATATCCAGTAAGATTATTAAAATGCTAATGAGCAGACAGCTTAAGAAGGATAAGCAGCTGAAACAAATGTTTAAAAATGAGCTGTGTTGGGATGGGGGATGGGTTTGCCACTGAGTGAAGAAACCTAACACTTTGATTCCATTTCTCATGTATTTTATCCTTGATAGTCTGAATGCAGAGTCATTTAGGTGACTGTTAGAAGATCTTTTTGGATGTCACAAGTAATGCTAATAAGGATTAGCATGCTTTGTTACGGTTTTGTTGTTCTCTATCAGAATCAAACAGTCAATGTGTTGCCTCTACAGGGTTCCAAAAACACAGGGGCACAATTATTTAAAAATCTATCATGGTCTTTCTTTTCTTCTGATCCATCTGCCTTAACTTGATCATCACCATGTTTGCTGCACACACCCAACACGAACCCAGTTCAAAATTCTCTACGCAGCCAATAAGTATATAATTATTAATGTGTCACGGATACATAGGTGACACGTCAACAATCTGCCCACAGCAATCAAATGGAAAGCCGGCCTACCAAGACAGACATTACACAGCAGAAAGGGGAATAAGTCCATTGCCAAACATTAGCCTGTAATGAGAGTTCGGGAGCTGCCTGACAGCCTGTCTCTTGGGTAGACATTGCTTTTAAGGCCTGACAACATCTATCCTATAGAAAACTGTGAAGAGGTCAGAAACAGCTAGTAGGTGAACCAAAGTGAAGATGTTCTTCAAAAGTATTTGCATCAATCAGCTCTCAGAAAGAAGTTTTGCTCTGAAGGATCTCATTGCTTCAGGGATCTTTTCCAGTGGACATCAGAGAAAGCCTTTGTCACACTTGCTTTAGTCTTTCAACCCCCTGGGCATGACCTAAAGGGGTACAGATGTACCATGGCGTAGAATGCCTCATGAACACCTACTGTAATAGGGAACTCAACCTCTCTCAATAGGCTAGTATGGCAACTTAGCATCTAAAATGAAAAGCGATTCAGCTGAAAAACTGCTCACGACAACTGCATCGCTGTTCACTTTCAGCACGCATTTAAGTCTAATTAGTTCTTTAATTAATTAATCTCCCCTGTGCTGATGATGGGTTGTTATTTAAAGAGCCAGTGGTTGTGAGTTATTAATTTTTCCTTTTGCCAGCATGGTCCTCACCGGTACGTCTGACGCCATGGTAACTGATGAGAAATGACATGCTCACAACGTTCTTGATTCAACTAAAAAAAATCGTGTTGTTCTGCTTTTCATCCAGACCTCAGGTGGCCGATATTTCAACTGATGAATTCTACTGACACGCTGTAATAAAATATGTATTCATTACTGTCAACATATTACTCTATGCATTTTTAATGAGAAATTAAAAAGAGATTCATTGATTTAATTGCAAACAACCATTCTGATGCTTCTGAATGGGCTGGACGTTGGTGATCAGACGTCATTGAATTGTTAGAGCATTCTGAAATTTTTTAAAATGATATCTGCCTTGTTCCATTCATAAAAACATGACGGAAACAGATCAGCCAAGTTAAACCTGTCAAGAGTCAATCGTTTCTGTGCTTGGAGATAAAAACCATGGCAGCGCCGCTAGGGTTTAGGTGAAGCTGTCAATGGATCTTTTCAGAAGGTGCAGACTCAGATCTCAGGTGCCGTAGAAGGTGATTTCAAAAGAACTGTGCTCAGAGGATAGCACTTCGTCTGTAGGAAAATGACAAGGTGAAAGGGAGCCTTCAGCACTGTCGAGTGGGGTGGGGGACGTGTGAAGACAAGGAATAATCAAGAGCGATTTCATTAGCTTGTTCTCCAGCCCCCAACTCCCGTCTTGAAGATAAAAGAAACAAATTTAAATTGAAGGCGCACATCGCTTGCCTGTGTTCTTTTATTAGGCCTGTTTGCCCTGTTCCTACTCAAGGCAATAATTACAGTACTGATGAAACTATTACCTTATTTAGGAAGCAGAAACAGGCACATGGTGTACATCTGCAGCCTTCCCTGCGTTAGCTATTATGGAACAAATTGTCTGCCTGTATTTTTTTTTGTTCATAACAAAAAAACAGGTTAAAAAAGTCTCCGACTGTGAAAAATGTATAGCTCGCTTGTAACATTTTGATGTTCTCATAGCTGTCAATGCCCCGTGAGGACTAATCTTGACAAATCCACAGCGTCATATGAAGCTAATTCTTCCGGCAGTGTCTGCCGTTACCTAAAAAACTCCTTGTCGCCACTCGCCCCCGCCCCCCCCAGGATCTGGTTGGAGCATGAAAACATCACTTTTCCTCATAACACCTGCCCTGTCATCCATACTGTGCACTGGATGGGTAACAGAAACACTATTCAGTAGAAGCAGAGGAACGTAACTGATTACGTCACACCAGTCTTGGCATCCCACCCATTATCGTAACCCGAGATCCAGGCAGATGAGCAGGGCTTCAGCAATAGATTAGCGTTAAAATTATTTGTCAGCCGGTGAACGCTGCAATGTGTAGCATGCAAAAAGACTGCTGCGCAGTGCTACAAAAAGTGTGTTATGAATGTAGTAACCATTTAACAAAATGCTGAACTACCATATTCTGTTATATTTAATCCAGAGACCCTTTGTAATTTGTGTTCATTAGCAGAGCTATCTCAGTTGATTGTGGGGAAGAGGTCTTCCACAAGGACAAGACAGAGGGGAAAAGGGTCCCTTTAAGGATCAAACATAAAGTCACCCAAAAAAAGCACTAATTTCAAAACACATTCATATTCCTATTATATATTTTAACGTAAAAGTTAATGACCTAAGAAGAGCCCACCTGATGTTATTTAAACCCTAATGAGGAGATTAGTCCTGGCTGGACCAGCCTCATTACCGGCGGTGTTTGCAGGTGTAATTACCATGGTTATGCAGGAGGTCCCCTAAAGGCGCCAGCTCACTGCCATCTGCCAGTGCACAGCACATCATTCTTTACTAAAGTTCCTTTTTCTTTTTAAGCAATACATGTGAAATGAAACCACAGCATCTGATGCCAATACATTCATGGTAGCATATATCCCATGCCTAAGTGCTGTTTTTAAGGGGCTTGTATCTTGTGCGTCTAAAGCTTTTTTTTTGCTAAAAATTGGTCATAAAGTCAACTGAATGAGCAACATCCATACCTTTGAAATCAACTGTGTAATGTTTTGATCCTGTAATTAAATACGGAGAGGGGAAAAAAAGATATATTATGCTAAATGCAAAATAAAAAGACCTTAGTATCTAGAAAAGATACTAAATAGTTAGCATTGGTTCATTTGAAACCATTTCTACAATCTACTTATCAACATGTATTTTAGAAATATGATTCAAAAGGTTATTTCGCAATTAACGCAGCCAAGCTCATTCTATACCTTGATTCCTTACACGGTTATCTAGTATAAACGTGTTCATTTACACTGAATATTACAACTGAATATTGCCAAAAAAATGCCAGTGTGGGTCAGTTCTGAAGAACCTAAAGTTGTTGTAACGTGACAATATCTGAGGATATTTTCTGTGGTTTTAAGATGCCCAGGGTCGGGGCTACAATTGTCAGCCAGTCTTATGAGGAATTTAAAGGGCCGACATTCTTACAGTTGAATATGACCCTGCTATGAGGCCAGATTCCCATTTAGTCATAATAAACCCCCAATGACTTCTAAAGTACACATCTCCTGCCAGATTTATAGACAAACCATTTCCAATCTGTGGTTAATAATTCCAGGGCGAGCCTGTAGATTATGGACCCAGCCGCTACATTTCATTACCTTGCTTTCCCTCCCCTGCCACCCCGCAGTCTTGGACATGTGAGACCCGTGTAGGTTTCCCTCTCACAAGGCGAATCCTGCAGGGGCTTGATACAGAGACTGCGGCCTCGGCGAGGCTGAAGTATATAAACAGAGTTTTTATTGTCTGGAGGGACAGAGCTCCGAAGGCGACAATGTCCTTATCACAGCCCGGCAGCGCTGTAATTCGCCAGCGATGATAAAGTAGCGGAGCAGGAAGCCTCACAAGGCTGGCACAGTCCAAAGATGGATTAGGCTTTTTTGACATAAGCTTCCTGAAAAACTAATCAATCAGCCTGCGCCGTATAATCAGAGGCGTGAGATTAAGACCCGGCTCCTAATCCTTTTCCCTGTACATTTCATTACACTTTTCAGAGCTAGTTTGTCTTTAAATGTACGATAAATAAATAAATAAATAAATAGGCTCAAATCATAATTGAACTAGTGGGGGGGGTGGAGATTGAGTCTATGCGGTCGTGTTTTCAAGATTGCTCTCATGCTGGTGTCCCGCCAGAAGCCTTCGTTAAGACTAGGTCACCTTTGAGGCAGCGAGAGGCTAATTTCAGTCCTTTTGTTTCAACTTATTCCTCAAAAACATATCTGCAGTTTGTGGTTAGAAAGCAATTCCCCCTAAATGAAGCAGCCGGCAATGGATTACCTGTGTAAATTTAGCTTGGATTCTCTTCACTTTTCCAAGATAACTGCCAAGAGGACCTTACCGGTGAATAACAGCATTGGCAGTAAACGGTTAGGGTCGATTCTTGGTGGTGACCATTAAAAATCGTATTTCGTGGTTTGTTCCAGGAAAATGCCTTTAAACCTTATCTTTCTTCTCATCCTCCTCTCAGGTAACCCCATTTCAAAGGAATAAAGGGGATCGGTGCAAAACGACTGATCCAAATGATTAGCAGACTTTACGATTTGATTGCAGTACCTCCACATATGATCTTGTGTTAAAGCAAATTTTTTTTTTCAGAATTTGGAATGGAGCTTTTACTGTAGTCTTTTCTCTCCTTTTTCTTTCTTCTTTTTACGTATCTGTTTCTTCTTTGAGGTGACAATAATTTCTTTGTTGCATGTGTCACTGAAAGAATTTTGCAAGAATCAACCTATGTTTTGGGAGCGTAACTCTGCATTCCGATGTATCACTCTCTCTCTGGGCTGTGCCTCCTCTCCACAGAAGCCAGCCTCTGTCTCCATGGGAAATGGCAAGCGTCAATCCGCCTCCCCCGCTCACCTGAGGCACATTCATGTGAAATGTCACAGCTCTGTCTGTCGTGATATATAAGTCACATGTGAGAATATGTTGCTTTTTGCAGGGCGAATGACTGTCAGCTGTAAACACTGAATGCAAATTTGAAGAGAATGACACTGATGTACCTCCCTTATCAAGTGAAATAACTGGCATGCACCCCTGTGTTCAATCTCGATTATGCCAGTTCCATTAATCAGACGTGCATTTACTATAAACATACATTGCTGCATTAATGAATGATTGCGAAAACTGAGTTTTCTTTTGGCTTATCATATCGGATTGGGGCATTCATAAAAGGAACTGAAATTTCAGGCCTTTAGTTCACACCTAATTCAGGTCTGTTTTACAACACCCTCGACAGCCAGGAGTTTAATAGCGGACAAGTAATAAGTATAGTCAGCGCCTCCTACAGGACTGTGAAGTACCTGCAGGCTGCCAGTCGCCATGAGCAGGAGATTCTCCCATTCTCCGTGACAAACTGTAAAGAACTTACATTGATCAAAGTTGAACATATTTTGTTTATGCCTGCTCTGCCTCCTCCAGAGGTACTGACCTCACGCATATCCTAGGGTCTGCACCTCTGGCGGCTTCCTGGAGTCACACAATTGCCAGAGCTCTGAAACTGTTATAAATATATTTCCAAGTTGACCTAAGACTCATCATGTGATCAGGTAGGGACTGCTCGGAGTCATTTGTGGAGTGTAAAGATAGCAGTGTGTTTAGCAGTAGTGCTTGGAGAAGCTCACGCTCTCCTGAAAAGGATAAGGTCCAGATAAGCATGAGGAACAATGCAGTAAGCCCAGTGTAACAGAGAATAAGAACTGGCCGACAATAAAGAATAAAATGCAGGAAGTAGACCACATTGAATATGGGATAGAGAATTGGGGTGAATAGGGCAAAAAAAATCCAATTATCTACTGAAAAACTGTTTACTTTTACAAATTAAAAATTCATAGAGTCTTAATGTATACAAGTTCCTGCATGTATGTCATGTGCTGACAGATCAGACGTTAGGCTGTTAGGTGATGTTGAATTATTTAAAATATAGCAATTCTCATAGTTATATTTTAAATAATGAAAATCGCATTTGCTATGCCATTAAAAATCTACAGTGAACCATTGTGTCATGATATGCAACAATATGAACATACTATTAGGGGAGCGATATAAAGGCATAAAGAAAATGATTTATTTAAGCTGGTGTAAGAGTGATTAATTTATTTCGTATTCACTCCTCTGTTTACAGAGTTTATGGGAGACCTAAGAATATTTTACAAGGGTGTAGGATTGGTTTCATCACAAGTAGGGACCAAATCACCCCTTAACCTCGCGTCCCCGTAAACACACACAGTACTCGTACGATATTGGTATGGACGCGTCCATACTCTCCATACTCAGATGTGCACCCTTGATAATTCAGACATGAGTTTCTCCAGGATGGCTCATTCGCTCTGCCGCTTCCTCCCATCTGCTGCGAGATCAAACTTCTGCAGCACGAAGACGATCGGACACCCCGGCGACTGAGACGTACATGCAGGCGGGGACGTGTCCTCACAAGGAGGATAAGCGTGCAAAGAAACAGGTACGTGTGCATCTGTTGCTGGTAGAAGTATGACAAGCAAATTATAAACAGGAGCCTGAGATACACAGTAATGCCAGTGGCTAGTGAGGCTTAAGCCCTGATGGTTTTCACAAAGCCTCAGATGTTTTTTTAGTCATGTTTAACTTGCGATATGTTTAATATATAATGTGGTTTTGCATAAAGTGTAGAGAAGTGTTGAATGCCTATTAAGAGAACCAATAAAAGTTAAACTGATCAGAATTATATACCTTTAAATCTTGAATTCTGGCACATCCACGGGGTTCTGGGTTGGTTCCCGTAACACCCCAAACCCTAACCCTAACCCTAACACTCGAACCACCCCTGGCCAGTCACATGAACCTACCTTACATTTACACATTGAAAAAGACCCAGTTATTCACGTCCCTCTTTTTTTTAGCTTTTCAAAAGTGTACTGCACAATTATGGGCTGGTGTAGATGCTTTTGAGGTCAATCTGCTTGTTTGCCTACAGAAACAGCCACTGGAGGAAAGGCCTCTGTGTTTAAGGTCTGAATCTGCCTCTATGGTTTAGGAGCATGAGCGCTGCTGAAGTGTTAGTTCCATAATCGCAGAGCGTGCAGTCATGAGCGCTGTCCTTCAGTAAACACGCCTGCCAGCCGGGGGCAGCGAAGCAGGGGGCGGGGTCCCAGGGGAAGCTGTCTGGTGATGGGGAATGAGAACAGTCTCCTGAGGTCAGAGAAAAACATTCCTGTATGCTTGGGGCCCTACTGTCGCAGGTAGAAAGGCAACTGATGACATTTATGAAAAGATGGACTTTAATCCTCAGTCCAGCTAAACATTGTTACTTCACACCTCCCGGTTTGGGGGCAGAAGTCCTGTCTGCTTTGAGGTGGTAGGGTTCTCCCGCAGTCCAAAGACATACAGTTATTTAGTATCTAATGATTGTGTATGTGCCCCGTGACAGAATGGCATCCTGTCCAGGGGAAACCCAGGCCTTGTGCCCTGTGCAGTCTGGGACTGGTTCCAGACTCACTCCTCACCCCACAGCCCCAACGGGCCTCCCCCCCCCGTGCC
>JAAGVU020000001.1:48022798-48042738 GCA_011763525.2 Mormyrus iriodes
ATTAATAATGATAACAACGGTGATAATAATAATAAGAAGAAGAAGAAGAATGAGAATAATAAGATTAATAATAATGATTATAATAATATATATACTCCATTTAATTGTCCCTGATAAATTTTAATTTTACACTGCATTCATATACAAATATAATGTTACTTTAGAGTAGTTACCTATATCAAAACTCTCAGTATAGCTGTTCGTGAGCTTATTGGCTTTGTAATGAGCGCAGCTCATTATCTTGCCTGAAATATGCTGGAAAGAGTGCTTTCCAAGAAAATGGACAAGTGGAGGAATGGGACCAATGTTTGTGACACAACGGCTGCTTAGAGGAAAAGTAGTGAAAAGGTTTCCACTGGCTGTCGTACTACTTACGCAGCCTTTTATTATATCACAAGAAACATATCGACGCTTATGGTGGTATATCTGTATATTGCGTAACCTACTGTACCGTTTTTGCGCACGCGGTTGCGGCTTAATTACCTAGTTCATTTCAATTCGGTTGTATTATCGTTGCCAGATATCTCACAGTCAGGATCCTACAAATAACTGAACAAAACTAAAAAAATTTCAGCGATAACTCACCATATGCAAGCAGAAAAGGAACAGCACGGAGTTCAGGTTTTTCATCTTCAATGGCCTTTTTTAAATCACTTCTTGTAGTTGAACGCAATATATATCCACTTTTGAGGAGATGTAGTTTCGCACAAGCCAGTGCAACATTGCTGTAATTAACTGTACGGGGAATAGGACGAAGCATAACAAATTTATAAGAAACAGCCTAACATCTATTTTTTAATACTACTAGTTTTAAGAGCTAGAACAGTGCGCATACAGAAGTTGCATAATATGTACAGAAAGCTTTATTACAAAAAGCTATTTTGCACCGTGGGAAAAGATATACATCGCATTTATTAAAGACTGCACCGCAGTAAATTGTGTTTCCTCCACTCAGTATTATGTCTCGTATGCAGTATTCATTACATTTAGACGGATTTCCCCTCCTTACCCTTTCATTCAGACGATAAAGTCTTGACACCCTTGGCCGTCGAAAGAAATTCGCTTATTGGAAATTTTCAGGCAGTTGAAAGAAGTCCTAAGGGCTTCCGACGGATCCCGACTTTTGCCATGAGCAATTTATACAGACTCATAGATCTCAGAGACTGCTAAAACAAAACAAAACAAAAATCAAGAAACAAAGAAGAACTGAAGTCCCGCTAATCTTGATCGTGTTGTAGACTTCCCGCAAAGAGTCCTACTCCAAATCCTCTCTTTCGTCTGTGCCTCGCTTGCCTCTTTTTATTTCTATGCTGCAATACTTTAAAGTGATTACATGCGTACAGGCTTATTTGTGTCAGCAAAATATTGATTGGCGTTTTATCTTCTCTGGAAGAGCAGCAATTGCCGGTGAAAGTGCTAAACGCCTGTGGACGAGTCGCCTTTTCTCACACTGTGCGCAGATGTGAGAGAGAGGACAGCTGCGCATTTTCTGCACTGAAGCGCTTGAACTACCTTTGCTGTCTGGTGCATCGCCGACACACATGCGACTTACGCGAATTATGATCTACTGTTCAGCCCTGTAAAATGCGTTTCCATACAGGTCAAGCAATGAGTGGAATTTTCTTAACTCGTCATTGTCCACACCATATTTAATTCGTTAATTATCTTTTGTTTTAACCGGACTGGAGTTGTATTAGAAAGGAAAATACGAAGACCCTTGCAAATGAATGCGATAAACAAATTTAACCTAATACAGAGACGATAGATAAATTGACTGAAACAGCAAATCGATATCAATAGATGAGGAGAGATGTAATATGTTAAAAATAGCTCTATTATCTCATTATAATCCTAATTGTTTCAGAAGCAGGTTTGCTTATATGAAATGGGCAATATCGGATTTAACAAACGTAAGATCTGTGTTATTTTTGCAAAACAGGTTTAGAGGTCCAGTATAATGTATTTACAATCAGTAATTCAGAGCTAAAATACTGCTCGTAACACAATGTGGTTTCGGGTACGTTCTCCCAGCCCTGAACTTTTTATTTTTATTTGAGAGGCACTCATGTTTACTTTATGTATAGGCCTACGTCATACATAATTTCATGCTAAACAAATAAACTGTAAATCACACTGCATGTACTCCGACAGATGTCATTAGTTGGTACTGAGGATAAGTGAACCGAGTAACGGCGTCCCCTTGAACTGAAAACCTATGTCAGTGGTTCACTAGCACCGCCAAGGGGTTCAGCTTAATGTTAATTCTAGAGAAGGGTTTTCCCGGGTTTTCACAAATTCGGCGGCAGGATCTGTGTTGTTTACTAACAACAGGCAGTTCTCACAAACAACATTTGTTAAATATCTGAAAGGCAAAGCACAAGTATTCATATATAGCGTTGGGTGTCTGTCTGGGTTTAGGGTTCAGACTTGGTTTGTATTCATTTAAAGGAGCCAGTGATATTTACCGACTATTTCCCCATTGCTCAGTTTCATTTTTTTCCGTTTCTGACACCCGACACATTTGATCATTTTTGTAGTTCTGTTGTATTAATCATATTATTATATACAATGACTTTGCTGCAAGAAATGAATGTAGTTTTTGGATGGAATGTGTGCTGTTTGTCAGAAGGGGGCGCTATTGGCCATTGTGGGTGTGCTTGTAATGTACTAGTTTTAAAAGGGTTCGCATGGCAAGCCAAATTCTTTTAACAATATAAGGCTTAGTCGTCATAAACTGATTTTTACTTGCAAAAATAACATTAAAACTAATAAAAATTAAATTTGTATTAGTTTGAGTATGAATTCCTGATATCTTTAATTCAGTTTTGACTACCACGAATCATCATTTTTACTAGGAAGATATGTATTGTTACTCGAAAAAAATAAAATTATAGATATCTATAACTCAGTTTTTACTAATAATATATTACAATTTCCTTTGAGCTTTTGCCTGTCATTTCCAAAATTCCATTTTTACTAGTAAGAAGTAATACCGTAAATATCTATAATACCATTTCACAAGTCAAATTAGTTATTTGCATCTTAATTTTGACTAGTCTAAAATCCAGGTCCACATATGCATAATTCATTTTTTACTAGTAAAAATATAATTATAGATATCTGCAGTTATATTTTAGAGATCTGAAATAATACATAACTGGAAAGCCAAATTGTCTTTTAATAGTGTAAGGCTCACTCATAATAATTTTATTTCTACTAGTAAAAATAACATTCTACCTAGTAGTAGTAGATATCTATACTTCAATTTTGTCTAGTACAAATCATCATTTTTACTAGTGAGAACTGTATTGTTACTAGTGAAAATTCACATTAAAGATATCATGACTCAGTTTTTACTAGGAATGTATTACTATTGACTTCCAATGGACTTTTGCCTCTCATATCCGGAAATCCATTTTTTTAGTAACAAGTTAGATTGTAGATATCTGTAATTCAGTTTTTAGTAGTAAATCTCATATTGTAGATATCTACATTTTAATTTTGACTAGAAAATCTGGCTTGCCATATTGTTTGTGTAATTTTTTTAATTTTCTTGATGCCGAAATCATCCTTTGATGTTTGTTTTATATACATACACACACACACAGCCACGGAAAAAATTAAGAGACCACTTCTATATTTTTAAACAAATCTGCATTTTTAAATCCTGGTTCAATCGTGGTTTCACTGGCAGAGGCTATGCTGAGCAGCAGGTTGGTTCCAGGTTCAAAATTTCCATGATAGCAGCACACAAGAACAGGGTGAAGCAGGAGACACTGGGAATGACCAGAAAGCAGCCAGGTAAAGGGCAGAAGCGACTTTCTAATGCCAGAGATGAACATTAACTTATCTGACAGTTTCTCATGAATCAGAAGATGGCATCAAGTGACCTTCAAAAGGAATGGGAAACATTAAGTGCAGGTGTGAAGTGCACTGCTAGGACAGTTCATATCAGGCTCCTACAAGCAGGACCGAAGACCCATAAAGCAAGGAAGAAGCCCTTCATTAATGAGAAGCAGAGAAGAGCCAGGCTGCAGTTTGCACACAAATGTATATTTTACACAAGTGCATACCTATAAATTGAGAAATGAGAGAAACATAAAATTGTGCTGCGGTCTCTTAAATTTTTCTGTGGCTGTATATTCGCATATTATATATAGTCTCATACTTTAAGCTGGGCCATCTTAAACAATGATGGGCTTTATACAACACAGAAAATGATGCACCATCGGGTGCCCCCGCATCTAAAAGAAGCAGTGGGAATGCCGTTCTAACAAAAGGAGTGCAAAGAGGAGACAACTCTGCCACACTCACCCTTAGACAAACAATAGGTCCTTTAAGCCCATCTGCCATCCCTGTACTTACTGACAGCTGTGGAATGCAGTGGACTGCCTGACACTCAATATAATACCCTACCATCCATGGTTCCAGGTGTTAATTCAGGGTGTCATACACACTAAGGATTATAATAGAGCGTGTAAAATATTATGCAGTATACACAATATGGGTGCAGAATAGTACAATTTGCAATTATTTTGAAGTTTATCTTGACATAAAGTGCCTTAAAATGTGTGACCAGCTCAGAGTCCGGTTTGGCGTATTGATATTGTATCTATAGCTTATTAAAACTGTTTGTCAGTGTAAATACACAGTTCCATGGGGGTTTGTTTCTCCAGGTCCTGTACAGCCTCCGGAATGCACTTGGAGACGGCTCCACAGTGACCCTGGGAGCAGTGGTTGTGATAAAACTTGATGCAGTGTATGGGTGCCACCTGGAGGTTGGCATGACGTGCCAGTCTCACAGTCCAGAGACACCGCATACAAAAAAAATGAAAGATGTACTTTGTTTAATATGTATAAATCTTAGACAGGAGAAATATTAGGACACTGGGGTCAGTTCGATAAACCCTTAGAATCTCTCTTAAAGCTCTTTTGTTACTAATCAATACCATAAAATGTTTATAGTATTCAAATAATATTTACTATGTATTAATTATTTCATTTAGATGATATAACCTTAAAACTGGGGTTGGCACCTCGTCCTGGGTTATTCTCTGCCTTGCGCCCATAACTTTCAGGATAGCCTCCCGACCCCCGCGACCCTGCATAACACAAGTGGGTATAGAATAACAATGAATGGAACCTTAAAATTGGATCCTAGAGACAATTTAACTAATTTAAATTTATTTAGCAATAGAAGGGAAAAAAATGTTGGGCAGTGAGTGTCCAGATCCATCTTCAAACTTCTTTTATTGGTCAAGGCTGGAGTCTATCCCAGGCAGCATAGGGTAGAAGACAGTGGTACACACTGGATTGGATGTCAGTCCATCATTATTGTATGTTTAGATGCTATGGGCAACCTAGAGATGACAATTAGCCTAACTGCATGTTTTCAGACTGCAGGAGAAAACTCCTGTAAGACAGGGGGAACATGCAAACTCCACACACACAGAGCAGAGATAGGATTTGGACCCCCATCCCTGAAGCTAACAGTGCTACTCACACAGCCATCCAAAACCTAAACATGCAGAGTGTTTACTTTTTCTAGCTGACAGTTGACAATATCCTGTGTTATAATTAAACATCACTGTTTGCTTTTGTGCATATACTATATATACTTACTCACATTTAGTAAAATAACTCCTGATTGTATCTATTATAAAAATATTCTAAGAATTAAGTTCTAGCTACATTCAAACACAGCACTTTTACTGTATTGAGAAAACTAGCGTCTATTATGTTGCAGGTTAAATTGACTCACATGCTTTAAATTAAAATGCATTTTTATTTGACTTAATTGATAAATGAACAGTTTTCCTTTAAATCTGAGCCTGATAAATTAGCTTCAGATGTGCATATTCAGTTGATCCCAGACACATTTGGGACAGCCCTTAACCCTTTAAGGCCTTCGTTGTTCTATTCTTTACTCAGTTTATACTGTACTTGCTGGGCATCATCTCTGTCTTTCATTCTTGCAGATGTACTTCCTGCACTTGAAACATATGGCATTGACTTTGCTGTCATGCTGGGGGTATTGTGGGAGGGGGGGGCACAGTTTTTGTTGGCATCTTTACCCACTGCAGGGGAGCCTGGGAGTCTCAGCATGAACATGCTGGACAACAGTAACAGCCAAAGGGGATTAAGGTGGCCGATCTCATCTCTGGATATGGAGGAATATCTGGTGTGAATATAACTTTCCACCCTTCCATTACTGGATTGTTTCAGTCTCACATGCAGAAATACTAACAACATTATAGCAAATTACCAGATGTGCAGACATGCACTGGAGACTGCATATGTTACCAGCACTGTAACATTCTATATCTATATATATTCTATATGAAGGCTGTGACGCCCCCCCCCCCCAGCTTGGTGGAAGTGCTGCTCCGGATGATTGGTGCCTCCTTATGCTGTGCTGTGCCCAGCAATGCATCTGCATTCCCTGTTTTCATAACAATATTCAGGATATCCAGGTTCTGCTTGTAGCCGTATGACGTCAGGAGCACTTTTGGGGAAAAAAGATTGATGTTTGCAAAATGCACCCATTTGCCCTGTGCCTTCGCTAGGGGGTGGTAGTCAGCTCTCAGATCAGATCTTGCATGATCATGGGAAATACTGATGTCTTGAAATGCATGTCACCCCTCCCTCCCCCACCCCCAGTCAGTCATGTCCTGTATAATCATCCCTATTGCTTGAGGTTTAAAGAGCTCAAGCCCTGATTGTAATAACTTGGACTTCAATGGCTGCAAACCACTTTGATTATATTGGAAGTTGATAGCATGCCGTTTGGCTTTGTTGTGGCAATGCAGACCATTCTGTAATTCTATATTTAAATTTCAATATCTCTTCTCTGGTGGACAGTGATGTCTTCCTACCATTTTCTTTTGTTGAAGGCACAGCCACAGCCGATTACTCTACTGATTCACCATCATACGAAACTATAAGGATCATCAAGATCACCAGAATCCTCCCTCTCTGAAACCCCATCTAGGACACAGTCACTGCCTCCCTGAGCCTGGGGTAATGCCTCAGTGGGATAACGCCTTGCTGGGTGTCTGGGTTCCTGAGATCAGGAGGGTGGCTCTCAGGCATATGCTGATGCAACAATGAGCAACAAAAAGTTCCTGAAAGTGCTTTTTAGACATTCAGAAATTTAAAGAAGCTCAATTAGAACTAGCAAAAACACAATTAAATTCACTCAGAAAATGCAAGCATAAATAATTTCTTTATTTTGCCACTTTCATGTGTGGTTTGCTCCAGGCCCTCCAGTATAAGCAGCTGGAGGATGGATGGATGGATGGATGGATGGATGAATGAAATTCTATACACTTAAGTAGTCTGGATAAGAACAACTGACAGTGCAATCTTTGTACACAAAGTCTGAAATCACATATCCAGGAATCTGAACACTCAGTATCAGTTCAGGGACACCAAATAAGAAAAAGTCATTAATGGAGGTATAAAAGAAAAGTTGAAAGTGTTTAATTATCCAGCTAGTAAGATGCCACCATCCATTTTTTTTAACTGCTTAACCAGTATAGGCTCATAGTGAGCCTTTTCTAGTAAGAACAGGGCACAGCACAGGGCAGATCTTGGACTGGATGCCCATCTACTGCAAGACTACTGAGGTACAATATATTTAAAATACAAAAAATAGTTACTGTACAGCTGCACCATGGCCATTCCAGTGGCTATAATAAAAAAAATCCTTCCAGTAAAAAAATACACTCTTAGTGTTACACAAAAGATGGGCATGTCTGTGGCAGAACAACATTGTCTTCTTTTGATTGAAGCGATTTTTGAAAAAGCACGGTCACACTAACAATCTGAAAAAGACGTATTTCCCTTTCATTGCGCATCCCCCTTTCTCACGTGGTAACCCCCAGAAGCACTTCTCAAAAATCTATGAACTAATAGAGAAATCCTTACCAAATAGAAATAAATGATGCATGACTTCCTTTTGAGTTTATGCAGGTCAAAATGGCATGTGTGCTGTTTTCATAATAATTAGGAGGTGTGTTTCCTGTTGACTTATAGCAGGACAGCCAGTGGTAGTGTTGAAATTCAATTAAGTTCCAATTACCCATCAATTTTAAAAGAATAAGAAGCAGTTGCCTTGGAAACAAAAGGATGGTGGTTTATTTTTAATGCGATGTTTGATTCTTGTTAAGCCTGGGAGTATAAAAACTGTATTACAGGCACTGACAGCATGGCAGCAAGGAAAAGCCTAAACAATGTGATTAGACTGGCTCTGCCGAATTCTATAATCACTGTCACAGCCTAGTTTTAAAGACCAGGGATCAGATATACTTAAAAACAGATGCAGATCCTGAAGAATGAATGAAAAATTATTCTGCTTGCATATAGAAAACAGTGGATTAAACACATCTTATAGTAATTAAGAATTAAAAGAAAGCCTTGAGAATTAAGATTTGAAAATTTACATACGCTTCATTCTTGAACTGATACTGCCCGTCAGCCTTGCTGGGCAGTGTTTGAGTGAGACGTGGTTCAGCTGCGGTCTGGTTGTAGTTTATCCTCCGATGTTATAGGTGGCAGTCTAAGCTGTGATGGACGCCGTAACGTTTGGTTAGACGCACCGAAAATACGAAGAAGCCCCCCGAACGCCATATTGGAAATGTGATGTTCGCAGGGTTCTGCAGGAACTAGTCTTGTGGATAAAACCCCGCATTGATCGGAGTCGCCGCTGAACTGCAGCCGGGCCAGTACGTTTCACCCCATCGGTAGGCTGCAACCCAGTTCGTGCAATGGCCGTCTGTTGGAGGAAGTGAACGAGTGGTAAGTAGTCTTTAGATAAAAGGGGACATAATTAAATGCTTCTCAGCTGAGAGTACTGCGTTGCCTCCTCCTGCTTTTCGTCAATATCTGTACGTACGTAGCTAATTCCGCAGTCTTGTTTGTGGGACATGTTCCACCCAAGGAGTCTGTTTCGCGCTGGTCTATTTTGTCGCCTGTCCTAAGTGGGCGTCTTTCCAGGTAGCAGCTACCCGGTGTAGTTTCGGTTGTCTGGAGGGTTTACTCGGTAGCCTGCACAGGCAGCCGCTGCAGCCGCAGTGATGCCAGAGAAGGGGGTCTTCTGCGCGTGCATGCCTGTATGAGTGTGCGCGTGCTTTGTCTCGGCTCGCGGTGTCAGCGACGCCGTAGCTAAGCGACACCCGGACAGGCTGCCGCGAGACGCCGAGTCGCCGGCCGCCAAAACTAGCTAACGCCCGATAGCTTCAGACCTTCGCGCTTGTGTTGATATCACAGCCTCCAGGCGTTTGGGGGAAGTTTAGCCGCCAGCTTCCCCGCAGCTAGGATAGCTTAAGAAAACTCTTCGCATATGCCGGGTTGTTAATTAGGCTGCCTGCGAACCCGGCTGAGAGGACTAGCTATATTAGCCAGCTAACTAATTGGCTAAGAAAAAGACAATGGTGGCCCTGCGGCTGGTAAGCAGCCGCAAGGTGCGAGTTATACATTCCCGCGTCGTATTCCTGCTGAGTATCTTACACCCATCAATTCATAAATTATTAGTGACACCCAAACCAGTTCCTTCGACACCTAACCAGCTGTTTTGGATATGCGGTTGCGCAACACATCTTGTTACTACGAGCCAAGTCACCTCGCGAAGTGAAGCTAACAAAACACACCGGGGGGTCTATCGATTCCCGGTCTGCCTTCAGACCGCTTTCTGGCGGCCTCTTCTATTAACCTTTAAACGCTTGTTTTTATTACTGTGGCGTCAGCGGTTTTATACGCGGGCCCCTGTAGGGTTAGTAAGTTGTCTGCACTGCTGGGGCTCGCCTGGAGCCGCTGCCGGCGTCCTGGGCCGCTTCGGCCTTGCGGCTCTAGGTCGGCTCTCCCTGATTGGCGCGGTGCGGCCGCAGCGGCGTGCTCGGCGTCCGGTTCTGGGGGTTCGGTGCTGCCATCGCTGGCCTTCCACCTCTCTGGCTCCGTATAACCGAGTCGTCCCTAACAAATTTTCTTGTGGAGGATAAATCGAGCTGAGCACCTGCTGTTAAGGTACTTAAGAATAACCAGATATGAATTCTTAAAAGATGAAATGTTTTTTTTTTTGTTGCTAGAAACCCTTTCAGGTGCGTTTTATATTTGTATTGGTCGCGATTGCACTCTGCGCTATTATTTGATGGATAATATATTGGAGGCCGTTTCAGTTAAGGGTCGGATAACATATTAATCACGGTAAATGTTTAACCAGGAAGAGTGTTGCTTTTTATGACGAAGATGTAAACCGTGTTTGTGCATTAATAGTTCCGGTAATTTTATGTGTTCTGTATTATGTATATACGTTCCATGACATCCACTTATGTTTTTTATGCGTCCGGTTTCTGTTGGGTTGGTAAAGCACCAGCCTCTCCAGCAGTGCAGTCAGTTGGGAGCCTGTGAAACGGGCGATGCATGGGAATGCCGACGCTTTGGGCACCATTTCAGGTCCCCAAAGACGTGAGGGATGCGGGTATAGAGTCCATGACTGTTTTTAGGCACCGACACCTGCTTTACCGAGTTTAACTTCTTGTAACCTTGAGGATGAAAAATGCAATAATCATGATATGACTTTTCTATAATAATTTTAAGTATATGAAATGTACGTATTTAAATCGCCAATACAGCATTTTATTGGCATGTTTGGGTGTCTTGTTTAAAATGAATAACACCTAGAACCTGTCTACTACTGGACCCTGAGAAAAGCCAAGGAAAGGCAAAATTTTGAGTTTCTGGTCTGTGTGTTTATACTGTAACTTGTGAAACTGACAGCACTGCTTTGAGGGAGATGTCTTTGGCATTATAATACAGTTGCTGGTTGATGCATAACACAGGTTTGAGCAGGACCTGCTAGGTCTGTAGAGGTCTCCGGGCTCTTTTCAATACAGCAGTGATTGGGTAGGTCGGTATGCAGCCTGCCAGAATTGAGTGGTCTTTCACGTATCCATCACATGGGCCTTGCAAGCATGTAGGTTCATGGTCTAGACAGAATTTAAAGGTTAACGATCTTGGCTGTGGATAAGCATCTTATGAAACTGCATGGTAAATCGCTTTGCATATTGTAGTTATCTAAGGGTAACTAGCCACTGTTATGCGAAGGCAGTTTCAGCTACGTTTAGTGAATGTTTACATTTAGTTGTGTGATAGGAAGTGAGGGGAGCTGGACAATGAGGCCGGTTTCCCCGCCTACGTTGTGAGATGGAAAGTGCGATTCCAGCTCTAGTGGCAGCTGCTAACGTGTCCTGCTGCTCGTTCCTTGGCTGGACTTTTGTCCCCTGAGAATCATCCAATTATGTGCGGCCAGCCCCAGTACTGCGATTTAAAAATCCTTTCTCTTGGCTTTAAGACTTCCTGCAGTGTAGCGTTAAATGCATTTAATGTTTAAAAATGTGTAGTAAAATCACAACAGTAATACATTAATTGCATATGTGGAAAAAATATACAGTAAATATATTTAGAGTGCACAAGTCCTCAATGCAGTGTGAGTTGGAGAGTGTTTAAAGGCTGCATGCTCCTAAATTTGTCGGCTGGGACAGTTAATCAGATTTGCGTCAGAGTGGGTTGTTGGTCAGTGGCTGATGTTGTAAAATGGGGAACCAACATAAATGACCCATGGGAATCTGTTTGTTTATACAACTGATAGCAACAGCCCTAATAAAGTAATTAACCAACTTTTATCTGACCATTAATCAAATAATCATTTGTATGTAATATATGCAATATGCAATTGGTGTGAGGCAAGAGCCAGCCAGCCTCCGCAGCTTGCACATTCAGTCACACATGGGCAATTTAGCCACTCCAGTTCCCTTAAGTTGCATGTTTTTTGGACAGTGGAAGGAAACCGAAGGATCTTCTGAAAAGCCCCCCCACACACACACACAGGGTGAACATGCAAGCTCCACGCACACAAAGCAGCTGTGTGTGGTGACCGCTACTCACTGCGCTGCCATGCCGCCCTCAAATTGCATGGTGTGTGATGTTAAGATCAGCATGGCATTTCCAGCACCTGCAATTGTCACATTGCAAGGACCATGATAGTCTGCTAGGTTCAAACCATCGATAACCTGTACTAAAATATTGCTCCTCAGTCAAAGGAAACTACATTTAGCAAGCTTTGCAATTTTAATGGTGGTTCCTTCGCATCCTTATCTAGTATATGTAAAAAAAAAAAAAAAAAAAAAAAAATGGTCTAAAATTTCTGCTGCTTTTGCGTGAGCTCTGCATGCGCTCTGAGACAATCATAATCATTCTCATGCTTGCTGTTGAACTGTGGCACATTTATGAGAAATTAAAAATGGGTGAAGGGGGGGAAAAAAAGGAATAACTGGTCACGAAAAGACATTTTTTCTCTGAAAATGTTTTGCATTCCTTATAGACCCATATTGAGCGAAAAATCAAGTGATTTTTCTAGCACTGCTTCGGGTTTGTTGGCACATCTTGTAGTAACACCACCAACTTAGTTGACAGACACTCTTGTTAAATAGTTCTTTTTGGCTATATAGTTTTTCTACTCCTAAATATCTCAAACTTAAAATTGCAACGTGAACTTTTTCCAGTATCGTTCAGCCCTACTCAAAACTCAACACATTTACAAAAAAATATTGTATGGTTATGTACCGTATTATGTAAGATGATATGGTTAAGGGACTGGACTAATCTTCGTTGTAGCTGCAGTTATTTTGACATGCAGGAATAGCAGAAGGCAAAATGATTTGTCAAAGTGATAGACAGGCTAGGCCACTCCGAGATGCTAAATGGTACGTATGGTGAATATTGGTTATTGATGTGAAGTGCTTGCCCACAACTGATGCTTTTGCGCATTATTTGTGCCCCTGCTCGCTGTGCATTGGCTCTTCCACCATATTGCAAAGTAATCAAAGAATTATTAATCTGCTTTTTAAAAATTCAGTAATTGTGACTGCTCTAAAACTCTCGTTATTTATATCTTACTGTTTTTAGATGTGAGAATACACAAATAATTTTAAGCAGTCGTATGAATTATCTATTTTTACAATGTTTTGAAATTCTGAAAATGAAATTCACATTGCGAATTGACATGAATGTATTCAAAAATGGTCACTTTTCCAGATCTTTTCCAGATGTTCGTGGAAACAACAGAATTTCAGTTGCACTTCCAGTATAAAAATCATATTGGTGTTAATGTACTTCTCTGCCGTTAATGTACTTTCAAATGTGAAAACTTGGTATGTATTTCTAGAGTAGAACTGGTGCAGTATGTTTTGTTTCCACTCTTGGGGGGAGGGAGGAGGTGTGCTATGGGACAGAGGATCATACTAAGTTCATTCTGCGTTGCAAAGAACTACATATCAAGCTTCATGTCATTGCAAGTGCCTTGTTGTTGGACTGTGGATCACCATCTGGACAATGGCTGCGTATTAACATCACGATTCTCCTTAGTGCTGCATCATAGCTCTGACTCGTCCTCTGTAAGGACACACTGTATGTGTGCGTGTGCACACACCCACACATGTACACTTGCTTGTGATTTTACTGCTAGCCTTGATTTTAGCAGTTCGTGGGCTGTTAGAGCAGAGAGTCCAGTGTCTGGGCCATCTGCTGATAGAAAATTTACTTCCAGCAAAGGACTGTCTTTGTGCTGTTAGTCCCCATTAATACTGGGCCTGAAACCATTTTGCGCGTATGTGCCGTTCATTCATACGGAAATCGCTGCTGCTATTGCCATATCGATTCAGCATCCTTTCATAGTCCAGATCATGCCTGAGGCACACAAGGACGTTGGCTTGAAGCTGCCAATTCGCAAAGCAGGCTGGGTATTTCATCGTCAGGCGCGTAGCAGAATGCTCGTACTCGACAAGCTCTGATCAAAGCAAGAAAACGGAATGTAATGAGTAAGTGTGCAGGGAACATGCCTTTCCAAAGAGCTTGAAAGTCTTGCCCTCAACCCTCAAAAGTAAATGTTTGTTTTTCCATAGGAAATGTAACAGCTGAAACGCACATAATGATCCTCTTCCCCTGGTTAGCACTTAGCTCAGGAAGCGGGTAGATGTGGGTGTTCTAGGGGTCATGAGTGTGTAGAAATATTTCCTGTTTGATTTCTAAGTTTAGCCCAGGGGTATGGGTTCATTTGCTAATTGGGCTTTAGGGGGTGATGACAAGTGGGCTTAAACCACAGTCCTGATCCACTTGCATAACTGCAAAGTTTGCCCCGTGAGCTATGCCAGCAGGAAGCCCATGACAGACATTTGACTTCCTTGTTTACTCGAAACTAAGAACAGGCATGTCATCCATGATCAGCTCTCGTTATGTAAGCATAGTGAAGAGCTATGGAGAAAATAAGGTTCTAACCCATCCCCCCTCATCCCCTTTCCCCTGGCTAAACTTTTGATTTACGCGACATATTTGGTGGGAAGGCAGTGTTTCACGTGCCCACTCCCATCTGACCTGTGCTCTGGTATGAGATTTTGTGGAGCGTTGGTCAGCTGTAGTGCAGAAGCACCTCAATTTTGTATAATTTTTATATAATCAAGTGAATCTCTTAATGTACAAAACCAGTCGCCTGAAAGTAGCAATGGTGTTTTGTTCCCCTGTGTCACAAGCAGGGAGCTGTAAAGTATGTGTTAATTGGCCTAATCAATCACCATTGCCATACTCTTTACACAGGAATGGTAGGAGTAATTTCTGTTTATCAATATAAAAAGGAATCTCTGTGTCTTGCAGAAGCTGAGTGTGTAGAATAGTTAAATCACAGCCAGCATTTTGAAATGAAATCAAATTTTTACTTCCTTCACCTGCACATTAAGGCCCCACTCAGCAGTTTATGGCAGCTACAGTTGTATTTCTAACTTTTATTATATGACATGCATTCAAATTAAATTTACTGCTTTCTGGCTTTGGGCTTCCATAACCAGCCTCTTCATTGTCATATTAAGATAATCAGCAAATGTGCGTGTGGGAGGGGGTTAAGGAGGGTTGTACTATGAAGATTTTAATTACCCTTATTGCATAATTACTGAAGATGGTATGTAAAAGATTTAAACATTTCAATATTTTAAAATGAACTAGGTGGAGCCCCTGCTAATCAACCAGACAGCGGCCGTGGGTTAACGAAATATGACTACAATTTTCAGTCTGCTGTTCAGTCTGCAGTTGATCTTTGAATTCTGCTGGCTAACCTTCCCAGCTTCAGTGCTAACAGACCTCTGACACGGTCAGTTTGGCAGTTCTGCTTTTGTATAAATCAGCACCATGCATTTTAAAAATGTTTTTGTCCATAATGAATACAAGCTGTTATACACGTTAAGACTTTTGGGTGGCAGTGTTGGTTTTTCTTGTTTGCGTACATTTCCTCACTAATCTAGGCTGCTGAAAGCATCATATCAAGGGGCAATATGTGGCATATTACAAATGTCTGTTTTGTAACATCAATCAACAAAAGACAAGAAATCCCAATCCCTGAATGTCCTGAAGCACTCCTGGCGACAGCTGGGGATTTGACTTTGACGGCGGGCACATCGATTTAGCGTTCTCTTACTGACGCAGGAGAACAGTGGGGAAAGTCTGTCTTGAGCTAGTGGGTGAACAAGCAACGTGCCGTCTTCTGATGTATACATCAAAAGTGAATTTAAAAACCAAAGTTATGTTTGTGTAGCTGTGAATCCTACATCTCTCCTTGAGGAAATCCAGCAGTTTCATCACAGCACTCCCCAAGAAAATAGCGACGAGGTTCATGACTTTCAAAACTGGTTTGGAGTTTGTGCTCGTAAAATCAAGTTCCCCATGACTCATCTTTGCTGTGCTGGATCATGGCTGTTTGCGTCAGCTACACGTCTTCCTCAATGCAGAGATTTGCTTTCCCTCTTCCTGCTAATGCTCCTGGCATATTTTCTGCCTCTGTCTATTTGCTAATAAAGAGCTCCTGAGCTGAGCATACCAGTGTCCCTCCCAGTGGAATTGCATTGTGCTGAATAATGGACCATTGCACCTTGGAATATGATTCTTGTGTACTTGAGGGCCGCCTGGTTGAGGAAGTGTGTGGGGGTGTGTGTGTAAGACAGACGGAAATGAAGTGTGTTGGCAGAACAAAGCAAACCAAAGGAGAGCTTTATGCAAGCTTCTGTCTCGCGGCTTATTGTCACGTGGCTTGTGGCCACAGCAAGACAATGAGGAGTGTTTAGGAGTGCAGTGCGGCCACTCTGTCCACCTACTCCCCCACCCCCTCGTTCGCTGTCTGTTTTTTGTCTGTCATCTTTTTCATCGCTTGCTCTCCTGCCGTCACTCACCCAGCAGAAGATGAGAGGAGGGCCGCAGGAGAGATTGCAGCGGCGGGGCCAGTGACTTTCTCGCCGCGGGGATGGCGCAGGCAGTCCCCCAGCTTGACTACCAGCTCCTGCACGATCTGAAGCAGCGCTTCCCTGAGATCCCAGAGGATGTGGTGTCTCAGTGCCTCCTGCAGGTATGTGGATGCGCCACCCCGTGTCAGCAGCCTCGTGCTAGTATTATGTTCAGTCACCGTGTACCTGTGCTTCTCCCTAAGAACAACAACAACCTGGACGTGTGCTGCCTTCTGCTGGCTCAAGAGAGTAACCGCTACCTGTATGGGGAGTACCACAGTCCTGATGAGAGCCGCTTGGGTCGTAACCACATGCTGCACATCAGCCTGGGATACCAGTCCACAGAGGGTGCCAAAGCTAATGGAGGGCGCCCCCTGGTGCACAGCTCCAGCGATGGGCACATAGAGCCGCAGCGAGGCGGCCCTGGTGCTGGGCAGCGCCCGATGGTGTTCCAGGAACCGCACTCAGCCCCCGCCACCATGGCACCGTCGCCGGGGTACAGCCCCTTCTTCGTGAACGACCAGGGCCGCTCGGCTGGCACCCCACCACCCGGTCCCCCCTACGCCCCGGTGCCGCACTACGCCATGAACCCCATCACTGTTACGCTTCCACAGAGCATCCCCTCCGTCCCTCAGGCCCTGCAGATCCCCACATCCCCCTACAGCAGTGCCGGTGGCAGTGCCCTCTATGTCCGGCCTGCCCCCTCACAGAGCCCCCAGCCTGCACCCTGGCCCTCGCCCAGTGTTCCAGTTTTCTCGCCGTCCCCCTACGCCTCTCCGTATCCCGGGAAGCCCGTCCCCCAGACGACATACCACTCCCCGCCCCCGTCCCAGTTCCCGTCCCCCTACAGCTCCCCGCAGCACCAGATCCAGCAGACAGCCCACGCGTTTCTCCCCATCAGCCCCCCCACTGTGCCCTGCCTGCCCTACCAGCAGTCCATCTCCTACTTGCCCCACCTGTCTTCCAAGACGCCCCTGAAGAACCAGATAGAGATCAGTTTAGAGGGGGGCCAAAGAGCCCCCGTCCCGGCTCAGCGCAGCGGCTCCCCCGGAATCGGCCAACCAAGAGGCCAGAACTCCCTGTACATTTCCACTAACTCCTCCCCCAGCTCGCCGTCGCGGGGGATCAGCCTGAGCAGCTCCTTCCACCCCGGCATGTATATCCACCCAGCCGCTGCTCGGCCTCTACCAGCCTCCTCCCCCCAGCCCGGGAACGCCTACATCAAGATCAAGGTGTCGCCTGGCCGGGCTCAGGGGCGCCCCCTGGAGTCGCCCACTGTGGAGACTGAGTCCCTGCTCAACATTGTGGACCAGGCGGAGCACCCTGCAGCCCCCGCCCCCATCCTGCCCATCTCGGTGTTGCCAGGCAGCCTCGCCAGTAAGATCAACAACATGCCGCGCAGGTCCAGTTCCGGCTCTGATGACTATGCATACACTCAAGGTGAGTCATGGTCTGTTGGCGGGGTTCTTTGGCCACTGCTTTCAGTTGTTGGTGTATAAATGGTTTGGCCCTCACCCTGACAGGTAGAACCAAGACTGTATTTTAGCATAAAATGCTCTCCCAGGTTTATTCTACTGTCATGATTACTTGATTAAACTGTAATTTTCTTTTTTTTTTGTTTTTGATTCACTGCAAACCAGTGTTCAGGGAGGTGGCTTAGCCACTATGTTTTAAAAACTCACTCAGTTGTCTGTTGAGGTCGGATGTTTACTCCAGTTTTGAACTGCAACTCTTTGAAATCCCAGAACCTTCCGCCTCGTGTGGAATAACATCCAGACCACCTAAGAACATGAACTTTTTTTGGACTTTCTGCTAGCAGCCCTACTGAAATATGACACGGGCATTATTATTGGGGACTTTAATATTCACAATTGTTGCCCTTCAGATGTCCTGGGCAAAGAATTTCAAATACATAACGCAAGCTGTTAGCTCCCATTCATGAGCGGGGTCATATTTTACATTTGGTCATGTCATGGTTTTTAAATTAATAATATTGAGATTGATGCTATTCGTATTTCTGATCACTTGCCTATTTTATTTTTTTTGCCAGCTGTACTGCAAAAGGTGCTTTATGTACTCATCGCGCTCTGTACTTAAATTCTGCTGCTCCATACTGGTTCTCTGATGCATTCTGTTTCAATCTCTTGACCCTCTTGTTGCCAGTCAAGTACCAAGCAATTGCTAACTCTTTTTAACCCTATCTGTTCACATCCCCTCGAGTCAGTGCCTCCCCTGAAACCAGTTCGCAAAAGACCCAAATAAGAACCCTGGCTAAATGAATCCACCTGGACGCTCAGAGTGATCTGCCGAAGAGCTCAATGAAGGTGGAAGAAAGACAGACGGGCTCCAAGTTTCCCTTGAAGTTTTTCGATCTGGTATTTCTAGTTATCAAAACGTGGTTATACAGTTGAGGAATAACTGAGTTGATTAAGAATGCACATCGACTGAAAGTGTTATTTGTTTTAAATGTTTTCCACCCTCCTACATCGGATATTGAGGCTTTGTCAAATGACATGCCAGAGACTTTTTTAAGGATCAAAATCAATTCTTTACGGCCTGTCATCACGCCACCACTCTACGGTCCATCTGTGCCGGCTCACTTCCCTGTTTCTTTAGGCCAGTTTGAACGAGTCTCACTTGCATCTTTGGTCGAAGTAGTAAGCACACTCATCTGCAAGCTGTCTCTCAGACGACATTCCTGCTGATCTACTGAAGTGTACGCTTGACGTAATTGGACCAAGTATTTTAAATATCATTAATAGCCCTCTCAGTACAGGTTCTGTCCCAGGTTATTTTAAATATGCAGTTTGCCCGCTTCTTAAACCCCATTCTGATCCCGGTGAAGTCACTAATTTTAGGCCTATATCACAGCTTCCTTTTACCGCTAAAATTTGAGAAGATTGGTTTGATTCAATTAACTACTTATCTTGCTGCTAAAGACCTGTTAGAACCTCTTCAATCAGGTTTTAAGACCCATCATAGCACTGAAACTGCTCTTTTAAGTTTTAAATGATCTTCTTTAAAGAACAAATTTGGGGACCCCAGCTGCTCTGATACTTTTGGACATATCTACTGGTTTATGTACTATAGACAACCATATTTCGTTAGAACAGATAGAAGTGAATTTTGGTTTGAGCAGACAGGTACCGAACTGGTTCAGATCGTATCTAATAGGGAGAACATTTTCCATTGCAATTGGTGATTTCTCTCCTCTTCCCAGTCTCACCTAAACTGTGGCATTCCTTAAGGATCCATTCTTATTCCCGTCCTCTTTGCCCTCTATCCCCGCTCGGCTCCATTCTGAGATTAGTTTGTTCCATTGTAACACTGACGATACACAAATCTGTTTACTGTTATGCAATGGTTCAGTCATCTCTTATGGCTTGTTTAAAGGATCTAAGTGACTGGATGGCCTTAATTTTTTTTTCCATTTACTGAAAATAAAATGGTGGTGATTTTATTTGGGACCCCTGCGTCTGTTGACCTGCCCAATAGCTTAGGTCCTTTGCCCGTGTCTTCATTGATTTTGCTTAAAAACCCTTTGTAAAAAATCTAGGTGCACTTTTTGATAATGCTCCTAAATTTGATCACCAGGTAAATTTGGTTGTTAAATTGTTTCACCTA
>JAAGVU020000001.1:48049167-48066457 GCA_011763525.2 Mormyrus iriodes
TCTTGACACTTTAGCAGAACAGACCGTACAGTCTGACAAAATGCCGCGGCTTTGAATTTTAACGTAATGTAGCAATTGAGTGGTATCGGACAATTTTTTCGAGTATGAGTATTTGACCGCAGTATCGGCCCAATACCCGATGCTGGTATCGGTGCATCCCTAATGATATCAAGTCAAAGTATTCATTCAGTCATTAAATGAATGCAAGTTGGAGCTGTGAGCATCGAGCCTTGTTTTATAGGCATCTTTAACTCATAACATTTTAATGAGTCCAAGGTTCCTTCAGAGAGTAGATATGTTGCATATTTTTTCCTGCTGCGTGTCTGTCAGTTTTAGACTAAAGAATTTAAGGTGTTTTTTAGAAGTTTTAATTGGGTTGCGTGAACCGGCAGTCCTGCTTTAATATTAGCTTAAATGATATCTGTGCATCAGTTATGGAGGCCTTTCCTTGTGGCAGATGCATCTTCAGGGTCAGTATTGCAGATTTGCAAAATCGTTATCTAGATAGACACATGGGGGTTGGAAAAAAAGTCTCAATCTATCAAGTTTCTTTTGGTACCTCAGAACCATGTTAAAACATTAATTCATGTGAAGCTGACAACCAGATTCTGCTACGATATATTCGAAGGAGGTGCACCTCTTTTCCCCCTTGACACCCTGTTTTGGGATTCACATCAATGCTGATGCCATTGGTCCAGTCCATATGCATGGTAGTATGGTCGCTCACCGCCTGACCTTAGCTGACGTGCAATTCGCGTGATCAAAGAAATCACAGCAGCCTTCCTTGCAGTTGCTCCTATCTGCTGTCTTTATGCTTTTAATTATGACTCTTTTTCTGCATTTGTGGCTGTCAGAGTGGAAGAGCTTGTACCCCAGGAAGTGGAACGGTGAGGTGTTTGTAACTAAGGGTTTTTTTTTTTTTGTTGTTGTGGTTAACGGAAACTTACTCTCCTTAGATGCAGTTTTTCCACATCCTCTGAGAAACTAGCACTTTTGCAGATATATGCTTGAGGCCTTCCTTACTTTTTTATTGCTGTACTTTTAAAATTTCTCATCCTGCAAGCATTCTTCATTCATCCTCTGTTGTTCAAATCTAATTTACATGTTTGTGTTTTTTTTTTAAATGTGAAAAGCTTTCTGGTCAGAATGTCTCATTCCTCAGGGTCGTAGACTCTCAGGTCAAAATCTACACTGTGTGCTTTTCCTACAGGGTGGGCCTTTGTCTGCATGCCGTTACTCAAGTTTGCTGAAGGCGGCACCTGTCCTGCACTTCTCTCCTGTGTCCACTGGATGGGGCAGTCCTCATGAGGTATAAAACAATAAAGCAGCATGGACTAGCCTTACTCGTTTCTTGAATTTGTATTATGGTGCCCACTTGTGGTAATACCTAAAACAATTGACATATAGGAAATGTTATTTTGGGACTAATTTGAGGATTACTTTAAATTGTAGTATATTAACAAATGCCAGATCTCTCCCTGGTCCCCACCAGCTTTTATTGTGCTTGAAAACCTTGTAAAATTATCGTGTTGCTATATATAGTTCTGGGATTTGATGCCCATAAATGCTATGTTTTGCACTAAAAGGGCTATGATATCGCTGAATATAAAAATTAGTAACTGGCCCTAAATATATAAATGTTTGGACCAGTGTAGAGCTGAAATTGTGACCCCTTTCTCTCTATTGAAAGAAATTTCACATCTGATGGGTGATTTATACAGTTTTAAAAGGCCTTGGAATTCATGTAAATAAAAGGAGCCAGTCAGTATTAAGATAACGGCGTGCTTTATTGATATACACAGTAAAGCAATAATATATTATACAGTAGTAAGGCATATATTTGGTGGATTTTGATGTGAAGGAAAATGTATAACAATCTTTGAAAAATGAGTACATGATACACAAAGTTAGAAATTAATACAATAGCTGAGAAATTTTAAAACCTCCAGCAACATGCTGCTGCCATAATGTGAAAGTGCTCAGTTTCCATTTATTCTCAACACTCTAAATTCTGGTTATACAAGAAAAATGCTTGGGACGTATCAAATACTTGGATTAAATATTTTTTCCTCCAAAACGCACTAACAACAAAGCAACTTGTTTTATCCAGACTGCATCCCCCGCAAGTTGAACATGTTGACTTTTATTCCATCTGGTCTAATTTGGCAAAAGTAGATATAAACTTGTATGTGTGGTACCTTGAAGTCTGTTTAGTCTAATCTTGCGTAAATGGAGTGTCAGTGAAGGAGTACCGCTAGAAACTAAAGTGAGGTAGAACTTGCTTCATTACAGTGAGGCTGCATCCAGTGTAGAGATGCTGCTCTTCCTGGCACTCATGCTGTGGGATCAGTCGCTCCACTGTAAAAATAACTTCCAAAACTGGCCAAAAAGTTACTCCAAGTAGTCTTTTTATACAATTCCCCTCAAACTCAAGATTATCATTAAAAAGTGGTTTTACAAAATAGTAGTCTCCTTCTGTACTCTTTAAACAGTATGATATGTGAAAGGTACATACTCATCGCTTTATAAATTGCCAAAAAAACATAGCTGCTGATGCTTGAGCAGAGGATTCTGGGAAATCTGCAAACTTAGTTGAGAGGATGGCCAGTGACATGGACGGATCATTTCAAAACGGATGTTTTCTATTCAAATGCAACTGTAACACTGATAATGTAGACGAAGCTGTAAGGTTACAGAGTCAACATATGTTGCCTAGCAGTCATGACAGTTTTTGATTTTTTTTTTTTATAAATAAAACTATTATATAAAGCACCCTCAGGTTTACAATCTTTCTTGTTACAAATGTTTATTTTTTTTACAATCAGAAATGCGCTCAATACATAGAAAGTGTTCACACTATTTTCACACATAGTTTTGAATTTTTTTGTACAATTGCATAGAACTGTAAAAACCTTTGTTAATAAAACCAATTTTTTTTAGATGTAAGAAACTACGGAAAACTACAAGTTTGTAACCATGATCCTTCACAAAAATATATGTGTAGTTTTTTTTTTTTTCTTTGTAAACGTTTCCAGTCTGGTCATCTGACTATAAAAGCATGCTGGGGTGGGGTGCTCCACGCTCCTCCTGGCCCTGCTCGTCCATCATCACGCTCACCAGGGACTCCACGGCCCGGCTCAGGTCGTCAGCCATGTGGAAGAGGCTGCCGACAGCATGGCCTGCGGAGGAGGTGCGGGCTCTGTCACATGTCTATACAGGAACCGAGTGGCATGCTGGGACACGGCCAGCCTCGCACGCACACGCCATTCCAGCAGAAGCGTGTCAGTGAACCTTAGAGCGGTTCTCTGTTAACACCCAACCCAAGCCCCTGAATCCCCTTCTGAGCCCCGGGGGAGAAGCGGACGGGAAGGGGCATGCGGCCGTTCTCAGCGATGCAGCGGTATAGGGTTTGAGTGCAGGTGGCAGCAGGAGGTGAGCCAGTGTGGGAGGGGCAAGAGGAGGAGAGGCAGAGGGCGGGAGAGAGTAACCCCACTAACCTCTCACTGGTTTCCCCGTCGCCCACCTTCCTCAGAGAAACACAGGAGAGGCATGGAGAGGGCCAGGTGGAAAAAAGCACAAGAGTAAATCAGTCTTCCCGAAAAAAGGAAAACGGGGAAACACTGGAGTTTGTGCAGGTTTGTTTGAGTGAGTGGCGGGGTGAGGTACATGGCGTGACTCCCCACTCAGGTGGGGGATGGGTGTCGTCTGACTGCGTCTTACCCTGGGTGTGGGGAAATGAGTTGTTCAGCTGCTCCATCACTTCTTCCAATCCTGTGCTTGTGTCCTGGGATGGGCTGGACAGCTCGTCGTCACCTGAATTGGGCGTAAGCAAGATCAAACACCCTGTGCTACCTGCCTGAGGCGCGCCATGCTTCTGGTGCAGTTTGCACTGGGGACATGAGGTGCCTGCGTCATGCCTTATGTACATGAAAGCCTAAATCACTGGCCGATTTGATGTCCGTATGGGAGAAGGAAATATAAAGCCCTTAAATGAATTTGTTTATTGGTCACTACGATTTTACACTGCATTCTTGCCCTGCAGTAATGTTTTATAACACCTGCTGAAATGTAATTAAAACAGCAGCAGTGATGTCCTCCCCATGAAAGTAAATGGATAAAATCTGCATCAAACGGCATCACTTCCTTCTCTCATTGATGAAATCCCATGTTCTAATATATAATGAGGGTTGAGGTGTACGGTTTCTACGGAGAAAGGTTAGTGTTTTAAATTGCAGTGTTACAACGACAATTATTCAGTGCTGCACACCCCCTTTAAAGCATTACTGTATACAGCTGCTATGCATAGTACTGTTGCGCTGTTAGCATCCGGGCAAGGTGCCTCTGTCATACCCTGTATCATACCCATAGTGACGCGCTGCTCTGCCGGTCGCGTGTCCTAGTAACCGCATGCTGTCACTCACCCATTGTCTCCATGGTTTGACTGGCCACCACACGCAGGTGGGGGAGGCTGCTGTCTGATCGCTGGGAGGAGGTAGAGGGGGATGAGAGCGCCGTTGTACCGTTCAGCTTGGTGTCTACTTGGGGCTGAAATTAGAAAATGGCATCTGTTGGGGGGCCTCTTATGGTGCCCACCCACCTCTGGTGTGAGCAACACCACCCTTGTGACCTTGCACTAGATTAAAATGTCAGCCCTATGCAGTTTGAAAGGTACAGCACTTATCCTCCTCTGCTGTGCAATGGTACCTATAATTAAAATAAATGGATGTTTTGTTCTTAACTTACCTCAACACAGCGCAATCTTAGTACCAAGTTTCTTGCCTATATGATGCCAGGCAGGTGCAGTACAAAGAGACTGCCACCTGAGGGCCCCCGGTCGGTGGTGCCCGCGAGCCTCACCTGCTCCAGCAGCTGGCGGAGGCGCTGCAGCTGTGATTCCAGCTGCTTGTTGTGGTCCTCCAGGATCTGCATGCGTGCCTCCAGCCGGCCCTTGTGCTGCCGCAGGAGCTTGGCCTCGGCGATGAGCTCAGCGTCCCGGGGGCTCTGCGGCGACACGGGCAGCATCTCTGGGGGCGAGGGCAGCGGCGACAGTCCCTTACGGTCGTGGGCCTGCTTCAGGCGGTCGTATTCGGCCTGCAGGTTCCTGAGGAAGATGGCCACGGCCAAGTGTTAGCAGATGCTGTCGCTGACAAGCTATGCTCATGATTATAATAGGAAATGGAAGAAAGAAATTTCATTTAAGCAAGCTTATTTTCCAGTTGTGCATTTTCATTGCCTCATTTTACTTGTGTTAAGTGCTGGCCTGTAGGTTTCTGTCTGTTCCCTTTGGTAAAAATTTCTGTATACACAGAATACACTTCAAACTGTAAAATGCTTGTGTCAGTAAGCTGCTGCTGTTGCTAAGTCAGCTTGCTGGTTCACTTATGGAGCACTAAAGGAAGGTCTAATTCAGTTCATTAATAACAGCGGTTGACCATGTGGTTAGGTAAGTGACTTACACCAAGATGATATTTATTGGACGCTTCAATCCAAAGCAATCTAAAATTCATAAAGCAGGTCAGCCGGTCCCTGGAGTAATTGGGTTTAAGGGCCTCGCTGAGGGGCCCAATGGTGGAATCACTGCCCTCCACATGATTTATACTGGCAACCTTCCGGTTCCACAGAGCCACCCTATGATATCCTAGGCTAAGAATCTGAAGTGACTGAGAATAAAAGCTAAAACTGTGCAGTTGGGCTTTTTATGAAGCCTAAATGCAAATTAACTTCATTGAAATCTGTTCAAGACGGTTTGTAGAAATAACCTGTCAGCAGCCATACCACCTGCAGTTCAGACTGGCTAATCCACCTCAAGCTAAGCAAGTTTGGGCCTGGCCAATACTTGGATGGGAGACCAACTAGGAATGCTGGGTTGCTGCTGGTAGAGGTGGTAGTTAGCCCATCCTGTGGTCTGTGTGAATCCCAGTGCAGTGACGGGAACACCATGCTGTAAAAATGGTGCTGTCCTTCAGATGATGTAAAGCCAAGGTCTTGACTTGCAGAGGTCACAAATAATCCCTGGCCATCTTTCAAAAGTGATGTTCTGGCTAAAAATTGCCCACCATGGCCCTATCAAATCTGGCTTCCTAATCAACCCTTATCTAATTGGTGAATTCTCTCCTGTCCCTCAGTACCTGAGCGACTGGTGCAGCATGGCTACCGTTGCATCCTCCAGGTGGGGGCTACACAGTGGTGGTCAAAGTGCCTCCCCATTGGTTCTGTAAACCACTTTTGATGTCTTGAAAAGCGCTATATAAATGTAACTTTCATTCATTCATAAAGATAATACACTGAGGAAGATCATCAACAAAAGGACAGAACCCCACAGTTTTTTATTCCTATGGCCTCACTATGATTTAGAAATGTTTTTATGCACTTTAAGGTGGTTAATCACAGCAACAGTTCAGAGTTGGTGGAAGGACGGCAGTGTGTACCTGTTCTCCTCCTCCAGGTCGCTGAGGACTCTCTCCAGCTCACCCCGCTCCTCCGTCTCCAAGGAGATGAGGATCTGGGCGGGGCTCCGTGGCTGGCTCAGCGGAGACTCTTGGTTCAGGCTCTGGCAGTAATGCTGGATCAGCAGGTGCTCGTCGTCACTGCAACGCATCAGGAGGAACATCAAACCATGATGTCTTAGCAAGGTGCCGGTTGGCAGCAGGGCCCCCCAGGTGCGGCAGCACGGGTGAGAGGGAGGAAGCACAACTGCTCAACGCAACGGGATTCATCAAACCCACCCAAATTACAGCACGGCAGGGAAAGACAGTAAGGACACCAGCATAATAACCAGCAAGGGGCACGCACACGTGCACACACCAACCTCCACCACACTCTCTCCAACAGCTCCACCTAGCCAGCCAAACCCAGACAGCAAGGGGCATTAACACGGGTACTGCTTACATGCTCTCATTGGGTGAGATTCCATCATTGATGCAGGTCCCATTGCGCGTTTCCATTTCTGCTAGCCTGCAAATGGAAAAGAGGGGCCACAAACGCACTGAAGGGGAAAAGCAAGCTATCAAAGAGTCAACTTCTCACTATAAAGGGGTTAGTCAAAATTGAATAAAAGAGCAGACTTATTGAAGGTCTTCAGTACACCTCATTCAACACTAGGGGGCACCAAATGAGTGCTAGTATCCCATTGGTAAACTAAAAAATTAGCATTTTTCTAATGCTGTCCTGTGCGGTGTTTTTTTTTTTTTTTAACCCTAGTGTAAAAGAGTGTTCCTGTGTACTTGTATTATCCTTAGTTACTGTCTCATCTCATCTCTGCATCACTTTAAACACCATTCCATTGCATTTTGTAATATAGAGTGGGTAGTGTCACACCTTACCTGCTGGCATAATGCTCGATGCGGGAGTGGGTGTCGTCATGGGACAGTTGGGGGGAAGAGGTGGGCCTGTGGGCAGAAAGGAGGTAAAATGGGGTTATGGTGACACAGGTTCATTTTCACCTCACATACTGTCACTTCTTACTGGTATCCATGGTAACTCTTCCATATAGCGCTTCATAAAGGTATTAAGACTTAAACACGGCCCGATTGTACTGATGTCCAACTCACACCCTATACTCAGATCTCCTTCCAGCAGTTGGTTGCTACTAGAAAAGAGAGGACATAAGATTTTCCAAGTCTACCACTGAGAAGCAGTATTACCTGAAGGTCTCAGAACATCCTGAATTTAATATACCACAGGACATTCCTCATCAAAGGTGAACTTTAAATCCCTGAAAAGGAACAGCACACCTACAGGCTGTATGGACGCTCATCTTCAAAACCAGGAAGCAGAGGCAAAAAGGGGTAGAACATAAAAATAAGGATGGAGGTGAAGGATAGTGAAGCAGGTGAGTTGGACTGAGCAGGGCTAACAGGTGAAGGTCTGAGGCTAAAGTCTGTATCGATCAGTACATGTGTGAGGTTCTGTATGTGTATGCGTATGTGTGTGGGACAGGCAGTGCCCGGGCCAGCTGTTCGGAGTACTCACGCATAATCTACAGGCCAGAAGTTGATCAGTGTAACAGGACTGCAAGACAAAAAACGTGAGATGAAGACAAAGGCAGCAGGGAGCAAGTGAGACACTCTTTCAGAAGGAGCAAAAGGCATTTGTGCAATGGGCACTGGATGGGACAGCAGGGGGGCGATGAAGAGCAACTGTCTGGCCACACCCCCCCCCCCCTTCTGACCTGCACGCGCACATACATACACACAGACCCTTTCACTGATAACCCCAATCAGTTACAACCCCGAAGTACTGAATGATGTCTGTAAACGAGGATGAGTGCAGCCCCCTCCAAATGAACCAAGGTGAAGATGAGAGCAAAAGAAAAGCAGTTTATTGGGCAAGGAGCTGCCGTTAATGGCCACGGCCAGGTCCCATGACTCACGTCTCTATGTTGTCCCCCTCCAAAACAGTCTGCACAGGGAGATAGCCCATCCGCGGGTGCTTGGCAAAGTAGCGCTTTGTCCTGAATTTGTTTTTCAGCACCTTGGCAAAGTCCCGCACATCCTCCCCCGAAGTTGTCTGAAATGCAAGATGCCAACAGTGAGGCCCCTGTTTGGGGGAGAGCCCCTCCCCACCAGCCCCACGCTCCGCACACACACACACACAAGTCTGACTTTTTCTGCTTACACAGAGAGACTGGCCATTATACCCTTACAGAAAGGTACCTTACAGTGACATTATGCATACTCTTCAGTATGGTTAAAATACCCAGCCATACACACATGCATTTTCAGAGGCAGACAGGCCCACACGTGAAGCGAGTCACATTTACCGGGGTGCAGTACTCCACCATTGGATATTGCATCTTGTGGCCCTTTGCAACACGTCCAGAGAAGAAACAGCTTTGGCAGATGTCATAGTTAAAGTGCTTTAAGCTCCTGTACCTGAGCGAGATGGAGAGAGAGCTGGGACCAGCCGTGGGGTGGGGTGTGGTGGGGTGGGGGGGAGTAGTCCTGCAGGGGGGGCTCTGTACCTGAAGCCGATGATGGGACACTCCTTGCAGATGTTGCACTTGGCCTGGTGCTTGGCGGTCTCAGCAGCCGCCACGCGGTGCAGAACAGGCAGCCAGACCATGGACTGTGGCTCTAGGCGCATCCAGTCAAGGAAGACGGCAGCTTCCAGCTCCGGCTTGTTATTGGCCTTTTCGCAAAAGAACATAAGGCAGCCAATTAGAGTAGTTGACCCCCCCACTGTCCCCTTCCAGGGAAAGGTTTCCAGGGAAAAACACCTGACACGACATTCTGAACGATTAATGATTAAATACTGAAAGGGAGCTGGAGCTTTAGGAGTTTGTGCACGTGTGTGTGTGTGTGTGTGTGTGAGAGAGAGAGAGAGAGAGAGAGAGAGAGACAAGTAAATACACTCGGTCAATGCAACGCTCAGAGTGGTCGTTTGTCTCCGTGGAAACTGTCTGACCTTGGGGTCAGTAACGGAATGCAGTGCTTTACCCCTTAAATTCAGACACCAATCTCAAATCAAACACACATATAAACAACCCCCTCAGCACTATAGTGTGTCCCTTAACCCCTCCCCTTCTGTGCAAACAGAGGGCAGTCAAGGGGCCCTTGAAAGTTTTCTGGATACACTTTGCCAGGAAAGCAGATTAATGGATTAATAAGAAATGCTCTTCTATAGTTCAGACTTTCCCTGGCCTCCCTGTCTCTCCCCCCATCCCCCATCCCACCCCGCAGTGGGGGGGACCGGGTATGCATGCAGGCACGTACAAACTGGAAGCAGCTCCGCACGCTGGGCTCGATATTGCTCCCCCCGAAGGACGCCACCTCGCCCAGCTGCCGGGGGATCTGGATGGAGTCGTGGAGGAGGAGGCCCAGGTGCCGCTGGTCACAGAAGCCGGTGGCACTAGCTACCTGTCTGAAGAGGACTGCGGAGGATGCAGTGCGGTCAGCACACGCACAGGCGATCAGACCACACTTTTTTTTTTTTTTTTTTAGTTTATACACATACTCACATCTGTATTTGTCCTCCAGATGTGCTTTACAGAGTGAAACTATTCCAGTCTTGAATGACAGAGTGCGAATCTTTCCTGTTCGGCCTCTGTGGAAACGATATGCTATTATACACACAGAAGGTACAGAGAGCGCACACTCAGGCAGAAACACACACAGAAGTGGTAAAATTCACACAGATGCATAAAGGGGGACATTCACTCAACCCATAGAGACAGAAAGGAAATGGAATGTACTTAAGAGGGGTATGGGTGCGTCACTTGCTTTTAAACACAGAGGAGATCCTCTCTTACGCATAGGCAGATGTTAGACTTTAGCTGAGAGAAACGTGGGGGGTGAGCATACGTGTCGTAGACGTTGAGCAGCCAGTTCAGGCACATGTCCACACAGAGTGGCACATTGACCAGGCTGCTGTGCTGCTGTTCCAGCCGGTTGTAGATGCTGGTCAGGCAGTTAATGATCTGCATGATGTCCAACAGCTGCTCGTTCTGTTTCAGGTTGTGCTGGTCAAAAGCCTCGCAGGCAGCCGACATGCCAAGGAGGTCCACTGTGTAGAAGAGAGTTCGTCACGCTGCTGGTGACACAGCGAACTGCTATTGTGTGCTTCGTGATGAGAGGGCAAGGGGGGGCAGAGTTAAAGGGAGTGAAAGGGTTAGGATGACGCTGCGGTGGAGATGGGATACTCACAGCACAGGGCTTTCTGCAACCTTCTAAGCTTCATTGCCGTCCTGTAGGCGGAGAAGCGCACGTTGTTCAGGTCAGCTGCAGGAGGAGGAGGAGGAGGTGGTTACCATAGCAACAGCAGCCTGCTCTAACCAGGTACTCTGCAGTCTCTCGCAGATGCGCGTTTATGCACAGATACAAATATAAACAAACCCAAAACAAACCCAGAGACACACACTCTCTCACTATCTCACTCCTACAGTCTAATGCGCACGCACGCACGCACACACACGCACACACATACACACGCGCGCACACACACACACACGCGCACACACACACACACACACGCACGCACGCACGCACACAGCAGGAGATGGATGTGTCACTGGGGGGCACAGGATGGATGGGAGTCTCTCTCACCCAAAGACTGATAAAGTTCAGCCATCTTGGGATGGTCCCAGCAGGTAGTCTGTGTCTGGTGGCTAAGGAGAGATGAGAGGTCAGTGCACAGGAAAACTATCGCCGCTTAGTACCTGTGGAACCATCGTGACACTCTTAAAACTATTAATGAATATTTATTAAGTCTAAATCATCAGACCCCTAATTAACATGCAACATTATCTGTTACTTTATTGGTGAACACCTTGCTTAGTTTAACACATTTTATAAGACACCAGGAAAATCACACTGCAGCCTAGAAAATGTACTGGTCACACCTAAAGGAACAAAATAAAACAGTATCTTTAAGTCACTGTAACATACCCACAATGCATTGTGTTGCCTTAAAATTTGGTTACAGACCAGCAAAACCTATCGAATTCACCACCAGGAAAGCAATGCGAGATATTGGCTTCCTTTGCTCTTTGGAGATTTTGTTTCAGGTTCTCCACCCACCCATTTCGTACTGAAGAGGAGAACTTCAAACTACTTTAAGCGGCAGGATTTCTGTACTGCAGGACGAAAAAACTGTGGGCTGAAGCTAATGCTGAATATTTGCTCAGAATGCTCTTCTTTGGGAACAGGCCAAGTCACCACCTCTTCTGCTCAGTTTCTCATGCTTTAAAAAAATAAAAAGAAGAGTTCACCCGGTGACCCACCAAGTTCCTACAGTATGGCTAAGCCTGGCTTGGTCTAGTCATTGCTGAAGGAAGTCTGTCCTCAGGGAGCTGAGTTACTGGTACAGATCTTTATGGTGGGCCAAATAGGATGTACATTAATGACTCATCTCATTTCCCTTTGCCATTCCCACAATCTTCATCCCCAGACTGGTCATACACAGCTCAGTAGCAGACCGGCCTGCTCTGTGCAAATGGCAGGTGGAGCGCAGGGTCAGCCAGCCAACCAGCCAAAGGAACCTGGTGGCGAGTCCCTCCCTCAATGGCCCAACACCAATCGGATCAACAATCAGATTCGAGTCTTAGCTCACGAAGTCAGATGCAGTGGTGGACTGAACCGCTTGGGAGGTCTAGTGAATCACACTCTGAAGCTGCATAATGAGATTTTGGGCAGTCAGAGCCCACTGCAGTAGGAGAAAGTCACAGATCATTGTAAGGATCTTACATCTCTGTCACAAAAATACTGCAAGATTTTTGGAAGGTGTGAAAACACTGCATTATTATAGTACTGACTCACTTACAGTATGGCATGATGTATATGCTAACAGAGAACCATCATCTAACACAGCACCTGCAGAAAAAGATCACATTGCCATTTCCGCAATACTTGAAAATGATCTAAACTTCTGCTTGGTTTCCTCACTTTTGTCATCTTATGAATGTAGCATAATGAAAACAAAACAAAGGACATCGGTACTCCTTTTTAATAAATTGCAAATTTGTATAACAATTAGTAACTAATTTAGGGACCCATTGCAGTCACTATGTTTACATTGGGGTGAGAGCCCACAAAACCAGCTCTGCCTGCAACATGGAAACAGGGATGCCTCTTGGCGCCGGTGAATGTCGAACAGTGGTGAAGAGGAGCCCGTTTTCTCACTTCTCCCAAGCCTACATGCATATGGAAGAGACCTTAATACATATGTAATCGTGCCCATTTTGGTTGCAAGACTGCAAAACGTGGGAGGGATCAGGAAAATACAGGCCTGATAAGATTTAAAAACGCTGGTGACGACCGTATATGGGATCTGGCTGAAGCGTACAAGATCCAGGTTGTAATGACCTCGGATAAAATGCAGAGAGTGAAATATGGGGAGATTATTGAGAAATGACTGGGATTAGCTAAAAGGTAAATTTCATTAGAATAAACTCAAATCACTGATTTTTTTGATGAGTAAACTATGGGAAGTGATATTTAAAGAAACAGCGTTCTTTTTTTAAATGTAATGCTTATTGTTTTTGTGAGCATGTGTGTGTGTTTGTACACACACACACACACACACAGCATATAGAACATTAAATACAACCTAATCATAGTTCACCTTGTGGGCAATTCAATTAGTTTACCTTGCAAAATTTGCATTATACATTTACAAATTTGCCACAAAAGGACAAAAATTGTGCCCCCCAACAAAATGCATGAATTGCACTATTCATGCCCATGCTGCAAAAGCAGCTCATCTGAACACGGCGTGCTGTACCTGAGCAAAAGCAAAACATCAACCTGAAGACTGGGCTCTAACTAGAGGCCCACGATGCCAAAGCTGAACACGGTGGAATATCCAAGCACAGGGAATCTGAGCACTGCGATAACCCAGGACGCCAAAGACACAGCGGTACTGGCCAGGGCCAACCCATATGTTAGAGACAGAGCGCTATGAGCCAGCACAGCACTAAACCCCCCATGCTCTGAAGCCAGTGTATAATACAGTGCCATAAAGCAGGAATGGAGCACAACCACCCCCTCCACCCAACACCATAAACCTTGGGAGCCATGAAGGAAGTGCCATGCAGACACAGGCACGAAGAGCATGTACACGCGGGATCCATAAGCCCCCAGGGCACCAGCCGCTGCGTGATTAAACGTGCCTTGACAATGGAGGGCAGCGCAGCACGACACCCCGTGCCTTTCTCACGTCGCCCTGAGGTCAGCAGCCTTCCGGATGGGAAGTGGCGTTTAAACAGGCTCATGCCTTTATGGCCCAAGATCCTGCCGGTGCTCTCCTTCAAGCCCCTGCCAGCGGGCGGGAGGCCGGCATACGGGAAACTGGGTTACCGCTTTTCCCATATTTCCCAGATAAGAGCCTGTGTCGTTATTTATTCATACTCTATCAAATTAAACACAATGACCACTGCATGCATCATTAGACATGATCATTAGCTCAGCCGAGCATTTACATAACCATGTACATGCGTAAGCATGCGTCGCTTATAACCGGGTAGCAGAATACTGTAGTATCCCAGTACAGTTATTTTAGTATGTGACACCGGGTGATATGTAAATCCTGTAATTTTTTTAGACACCCTAAAACCTAAGAAAAGCGCTTCGACACTCGGGATAGCTGCAGCTGAGATTCTGTGCACGGTGCTGCGCGGCGAGCAAGCCTAGGCAGGGGGAAGCGACACAGAGACGGCAGCGTGACTAACCCGCAGGCCGATTCAAACACGCGCTGCTACAGCCCGCAGATGTGTGCCTGTTTTGTCTGCCCACACTGCCTCCAGATATAACAAGATATGCCGGATGCAGGGGAAAACTGCCTGTGGATATATGCTGAAATGTAGGGGCAGTGAATTAGTAATTCGGATACTGCTGGAGATTTGTGTAACCTGCAGAAACTTCCATATGTAAGGAAACCAAGCAGCTTGATGACAGCATTAAGAGGAATAATTAACAAGATCATTAACTGAGCAAGGCAATGCTACCTGTGCAAAATTTTCTTCATCTTGTACGGGGAGGCAGTTCCCACGTCAATCATGTGATGTATGCAACAAGGGATTAGCATGAAATAAATGCTTGTTACTTTTTGTTATGTTGAAAATACAGGCAAGAGACCATAAGACAGTGTTTAGATAGTCACTTTGTAAATTACTTTTGCAAGACCCTGACTAAGCTGCTCAACAATAGCAACAATAGCAAGCAACTAATTACCCTAAAGCACCCAAGTCAAAATCATTCACACAAATACAAATTTAATCTGAACTGACAAATAATGTCTCGCAAAAGCATATGACTGATTTTACGAAGTCTGTTCATCTAGCAGAATAGACGTCCTTCTTGAAATGTACTCCTGGAGTGCCATCAACTCATCTTGACAAGAATAAAATCCAAATTTGAACATAAAACCAATGCTTTAGTGCAGTTCGATCACCATCCCTTCTGACTGGACACATTTAAGCCACACCCACAGTAGTCTGAACTATGCCACATGTCCCAATAACTTTTAACAGCCTCTGTGTTGCATACAGGTATATCAGAAAGAAATCTACGCAGCCTGATTCAGCTGAACTACGATGGCATCTCCAGTCTCTGCTCAGATAAGCCTTCACAGAAATAAACCTCAGTCAAAGGAGGGCAAGAACATGTAGAAACATCTGTGGAGGCACAAAGGAATTAGAGTTCTAAAAGGCTCTGTGTAATGGCTTTCACACAGAAATGCAGACTTCCGCACCTACCTGATAAAATCTAGAATCAAACAGGTTGAGGACAGAAATGCAAATAGAGGAACCAATAAAATACATCACAAATACTAAGCAATCATATATATACACTCAGAGAATAATATACTGTTATGCAAGTATACTTACATACTACACTCCAAAAATAAAATGCATCTCGCACTACATTTATTAACAACAGGCAATAGAAATATGAAGTTTACACATGGAAAAAAAAACTAATTATACAATAACATAAATTAGAGGTTGATTCACATGATAGTAAACTAGCTAACTATTGCATTATTTGTTGATACTCCTCATTCACTTAGAAGTAGACTGATTCTAAAGATTCAATAGCTAAGAGCCAGGTGAACCTTGATTTTATGTATATTTTTCTCAGTGCCGGTGCATAAACTCAAAGAGCTAAAGGCAGAATTGTGGCTTCTAGTTCACAGGGGTAGTGGCTCTTCGTTCTGCACCCTGTGCCTGGTGGCCCTGCCGCATCAAAGTGCTGGTGCTGCCCTACATGTGTGGCCAGGTTTAAGGCAGGGCATTGGCACCTCCCTGTGAAATGTTCCATACTCAGATGTTCCAATCAAAATTTTGATGCTCACGTTAACTGGCTTATCTGTTCCCTGCTGAAAACCTGAACCCTGCAAGCCTGTTTAATTCCAAGCCATGCGTGCCCCTCACTTTTAATTTCTTTCCCTGCTTACTTCAGAGTATGCAGGGGCCCTCAAATTTAATACGCTACCCGGAGCAGCCATTTCTTTGGAATCACAGGAGGCACTGTCCTGATGTAGTTTAGTTGCGGGTAGCTGAAGGAACAACACAGTTTAACACTGTGACCTTCCCCATCATCAGGGTCTTGGGAGCCCTTTATCTCAGTGTGAAAATGTGGATTGGCTCAGTGCCAATTTCCCCCTGAATAACCTTGCTGATCTGGGCCCAATGTCCAGTGCTTGCATGTTTTCAAGTCAGCATTAGCCAACATTTAATAACCAAATATGCAATAAGGGAGAGTAGATGTGAGATCTGATTTCTCTTTTTTCCTTATTTTTTTGAGGGTTAAGGGGGTGTTCATATTTCAAAATACATATAAACAGGGACTGATTATATGAAGTCTTCTGACCTGGTACCAGCATCAGTTAAGAGTGTCTCTCATACAGAGATTGGTGATTCCACAAAGATTTACTTGCCCATTCCAAAGCAATGGGTTTTCTTCAAAGGCAGGTGACATCTGAAGGTGAATTTAACTGACGTCGTCAAGTCGTCAAAGACACCTTTTTTCCACTCAAACTTTATTCGGTCTCAGAGAGGTGTCGTTCAGAATTCTAATATCCATTTGACATTGCTAAAGACACCAAAGGTAAACTCATGCACATTTCATCATCCATGTGCAACCCCTGGTAAGAGTTACATTGATTACAGACAACTAGTTTAAAAAAAAAATGCAAGTGTGTGATCCCATACACCTGCAGAATGTAGATAAAACAAAATCATAAAACCAGTTTTTGGCCAAAAAAAACAGAGATGACAATAAAATACAGACATGGTAAAAATAATATCAGCTGAATCTCACAAGCGAATGTCCATATAACAGTAATTATTTTATACCACGCGGTTTGAGGACAATCGGATTTTCCAATTGGCAATTTTACGGTTATGACTATGACACGATGGATTCAATGTAACGCTGCAAATTAGGAACAAGGCTGGTACACTTGCACTTTTTCTTCTAGAATAACTGCCATTCTTGTTAAAGATAGAGCGATATTTAACCGCAAATATTCAACCTGGTTTAGTGCTGCACAGGGTTATTTACAATGGCTGGACTGTTGGCAGGTGAAGCCATTAAACAGTCTCCTTGTAACAGTTGATCAAAATGAACTTAACCCTAACAAATCCCCCCACTAAAACTCGTTTTTGATTACCAGATACTTGTGGACACGATAACACTTCCCGACGCGTGTCCTCATCGGTCCAGCCGCTTCTATACGGAGGTTAAATAAGACACTCGTAGGGAGTATTTTGGTCTGCACCCTTCGGGGAGTTTTACACACACACACACACACACACACACACACACAGAGCATAATAGATATCAACAGCCGT
>JAAGVU020000001.1:48066557-48077722 GCA_011763525.2 Mormyrus iriodes
ATTCCTTCGTTATCCACCGTCATGTTAACAGCAATATTTGCACAAGACGGAAAATACATATTTAATGCGCGAGTTACAGACATTTCAACGTTATTCAGAGCGTAGCCGTGACGGCATCTATCATTCAATCATGAACAAATATAAAATTCGCCAAATGTTATCGCAAAGCGATTCGGACTTAATGTTTGAACACAGGAAATCGTAGCTGTTGTAGAAACATTGTATTAATAATGTCTGGGAAACGTTCACATATGATGGTATCAGATTTAGATGACTAGACGCATAACCCAATCCAGCAGCAAACCCAAAAGGACGAACATGACACGAAATCGCGATGAAAACATGTTCGGCGAAGTGTTACGCTGCGATTTACGGCTTCCGCGTGAATTGCTCAGTGTGTCAGTGCATGAAAACCACCGGGAATGTGAACCGGAGACTCCGGGCTGCAGGAACGCTGCTCGTCGACATGCGATTCGGCGAATGTTTTTCGTTAAACCGTGAGATTGCAAATATCACAGTATGCAGCTTTTCTCGTGTGAAATGGGGGTTTTGAGCTCGGACACCTGCTGTGGTCCGCAAACACCGGCACATCTGCTGCCACTGGCTCGACTCCGTGTGACTCCTCCATAAGCCTCACTGCGTCTACCCACCCCCACTCCCCCGGATCACCAGCATGCCGTCATCTCGCAATATTACTCCATCAATGCATTAAAGTCCAGCGTCAACTTACTTTCTGATCTGCTCCCTCATTGTGGTATCCGTGCAAGAATCCAAGCGTGCTTTTTTTTGTTTTTTCCCCGCAAACGATACGGAACCAGGAGTGAGAACAGCGCCGTGGCGAACCGCGTACTAAGAAGGAAAAGTACCGAGCGAGCGAGCCGTGTCCTAACAAGCAGGACGCGGCGTCTTGCCAGACGAGGCGGGGCTAGAGAGCGGTTCCCTTCCCCCAGCCTATTCAACTAAAGGGCTTCAGTTCTGCGGGAAAAAGAGAATATTCAGGGGTTCTATTAGGAGGAAGAGGGCTGCACCGGGACTTAAGGTGGATCGCCCAAGACTCGGCAGTTTTTTTTATACCTTCCTCATTAGATTTTCAGAAATTAACTCTTTGATTTCCCCCAGCCCCATAAGATGCATGCCGTTCCTTGACACTACCTGAAAACTACGGTTCAAAATCTACATCGATATAAATGGCGTGTGTAAATCAGGCCCCTCCGCATCTGGCCGTACTATGCCTTTCTGTCGGGTAAATGATACATGCAATAAAAGAAGGAAAATGTTGGTTTTAAATATATTACGCAATGAATACTAACGTCTGTCAATTAATTTTCATGTTGTTACTGTTATATTTAAAACGTCTTTAATTACTCATTTTCATTATCACAGTTATTCAAATCATATGTATGTATCTCAAAATTTCCCTTGGGCCGATATGAAACCAAGAGTGATTTGTGGAAATACTTTTTTAGGCAGCCGATGCTAAATGATACAAGTAATAATAGGCTACAGCATGCCGGTGGTTTGCTGGTTAACGATGTGGTTGAGTAACAGACTAACACCATGCAATACACCTCGACGCCACTAGTCCCTCGCTCACGCGCGGTCGGCTGCTGCAGTTTGTGGGTAAACCAGCTTAACTCATTTAGTGGCTTCTGCACGCTTAGTGGTTTTAAATGATCCTCACACGGCATCCATTAATCGTTACCCAAAGTACCAATGATAAAGAATGCATCCAACCATATTCGTGGCCTGTTTAAGAAGGGAAAATGCTGCGTGTTATAAAAAGACTGTTAGGTCTCAACTAAAGTAGCTATGTGCAGCTTTATCTCATGCAAGGAATTATGTCTGCACTTGTGCGCTGTTTTTTTTTTAGTTCCAGAAATGTTACAGAAACCACAGGTTAGATGGTGGCGTTGTCAGTGGCTGTAAGGGTCTGTCAGTCGTCAGTTCACAAGCTAAGTCAGTGTTTGTCAGTGGCTTTGCATCCTGTTCTCTATCACTCACTCAGGGAGGGTCTGCGTTGTCGTCTCTGGTCCTGTTTTCACCTTCTCCTTTCTGCACATAAAAAGGGAGATCTGTCACTCAACACGTGCTCCAAACCTCCTTTCTGCATGCTGAGAAGGATATACACCTCAACACACACACATGTACACACACACAAATGCCTCCTTGCTGGACACACCAAGGTCACACACCTTCAGTCACTCTCTCACTCTAACTACTGTTCCCCCAAACAAAAGTGCAAAGCACACGCATATTCAAATGAACTCAGAGCATTTTAAAGGTGATCACCTCTGCTGGCCCCATTCTCTGGTCAAACATGCACTGGAAATCACCAAGACAAAGCCACATTTAAAAGTCAGTGAAAAAACAGCCAGTTCAACAACACACCAGACTTTTAAGGAGTACTTCAGGACAGCACTTAGACATAAGAATCCTCAGAAGTGTTAAAGAGCTTCCCTCAGGACTATTAAACAGCCAGCAGGGGAGCTTCTTATAAGACAAGAGAAATCCCAAAAGGTTTCCCACAAGGCTACAGCATTTTGAGTAGAACCTGTTAACAGGAAAATATACTGTAGAATCTCTAGAAATACTACATAAATCCAGGTGAGGATGCATAATCTCCAGGAAGAGTACAGAACACCTGAGTTAACCATAAAATAACTGGTAGGTCTAGTCAAATCCCAAGAGGACTATATAAGAATTTGTAGTAGAGCTTGTTCCCAGAATGTCCCATAAAAGAAATTTACAGTAGGTTCATTGCCATCATTAGTGCTCACCAAAACAACCTTTATGTCCCATTTCTGCATTTAATTACATGGACACTAAATTCCATCCATAAGCTAGAATTCTGCAACTAAGAATGAATCATGTTTCAGTCTTTAATAAGTGGTAAACACTGGTAATGTCACTATTTAGATACTTAATACCAACATACTAGACTTCAGAACATACCAAAAATCCCAATTAATGATCTCCATAGAAAAAATGTAACAGGAATGAACACACAATAGGCATCAACATTCAACAGACAGTAGCTATGCCTCTGTTTATATAGATGGATAGTGAAGTTCTATTTAGTAATGTGATGTTAATCACCACGCTTGCAAGCTGCATGTCATTGTACTAATAGTGTGTGTTTGTTTGAAAATATTTTTGATATTTATTTGACAGCAGTGAACACGGTTGTCAAAGATTCAGTCAGCTTAAGGAGGTTTTCTTATAGGTCAGTGAAAAACAATGTGGCACTCAGCTAGCAGTTTATATGGAGAAATTCAATAAAAATGCTTCATCTGTATACACACACATGCTTATGAATCATTGATGAAAGATTTATAGATGTTTATAAATGCAAAACAATCTTTCATCATGATTTGCATTCCAGGGGTCACACAGATGATGTACCAAAGTGGGAGTTTTATTTTAATACTTCACAAGCAAATTTTATATCTGCTGTAATATTTGTTCGACCAGAAATATAGCACTTTCTGCACGTTGCCAGTGAAGCAAAATTGGTGTGTTTCTTTGTATAAAATTAATTCTGTTCATCCAAAAATAAATTAGCAAGATGAAGGTAGACATGAAAGTCTCTTTTCAGCACATTGCCACAATGCAGATGTGGGTTTTCCTTTAGATAACCTTGGTACACCGCAGAAGCTGTTAGCCTGGTCTTAGCATTAACTAGCTTGAGTGTTGAACAAAGTACTACTCGGGAACTCATGGCAGAGTTACAGGCTCAGAACAAGGTAGAACAGTAAACAGTGAGGTATTCCACATAGGGGGACACTGAGAACTGAATGTATGTGGTGGAACAGGGCAGTCAAAGCGAGACAAAGTGTGGTAGTACAGTGATTCCTTTAGCCCAAACAGTACAGTTTCATTGTCATTAGCAGTGTTAGCATAAATACAGAAACATTGTTAAAGGTATTCTTTCGTTATTCATTTGCAGTATTAGCAGTAATCAAAAAAAGCTAAACTAGCTGCTTAATTTAGAAATAGTTTTTCAGTTAGGTACTTGATATGGATGCAGAGTTAACATTAGAGACCCAATTGGAGAGGGTGACATACTCACTTTATGTAATACCAGGGTTACTTTGGGTAATGTACTCACTTTATATAGTAGGGCACGTTGTTGGGTGAGACTGAGCGTTCAAAAGGATGCTGAACAGAAGCTGTAAACAGGACAGAGGTAAGGATTTAGCAGCAACACTCAGGAAAAAAAGATACTGTTCTTCTCCTTCGTTTGCTGCCCGTGGCTGATATCTATGCTCCTTGCCACAGTACATGCAGCATCTTCTCTGCAGCACCTGTGAGGGCTTCACATCACGTACACCCTTTCCCATCACCGCAATCAAAGACACCTTCCCACTCCTCTCGCCTCACAAAAACATCAGTTAGCTTTCCTGCAGATGATGTTTCAATGCATCATCCTATTATCTGATGGGACACTACCAGCTCAACAATTCTAATATGGTGGTAACAAGGTTAAAGAGGTTGAGAGTATGCAGGAGAAAGACTCACAGTGAAGGGTGTGCTGGGATTGGCCAAAGTCCCTGTGGGCTTCGTTCAGCTGTCTGAGATGCTCCTCAATAGAGACCTAGCATGAGAGGGATGTGGAGACATTGAGCTAGTAGGAGCTGGTGGAGCCACAGAACCAAATTCCCACCATAAGAACATAGAAACTAAATGTGGCAGCATGTGACCAAGGGGATGATGGAGATCTAGGTCCAAGACACAGTACACATAAGCCCCGTGTGGCCTTGTGACACAGTAACACACCAACATAAGTCAACACATTTTGACAAAACGGGGAAAAAGACTTCTTGCACGGAGCTGCCCCAGAGACCTACATAACATTGATGGGGATGCTAGAAGAAGATGTTTAAGTGATGGAGTGGTCACTCAAGTGTGGGTGACAGAGAGAGCTGTTGTATAAATAATAGAGGGATGATGTGTGAACGATGCAAGGGGAAGGTGTCTCTGAGGGATGTCATCTGAGTAATGAAGCGGATATTTGAGTAATGGAGGGTCTGGCAGGATGGTCCTTGACTAGAGGACATGGTGCTACTAAACGTACACATTACCTTAGATACATCCACCTCCTTCATTTTCCCTGAGTTTCTGCAGGTTTCCATGGAAACCTGATTAGGGTTATGGAGACAAGAGAGCTCAATTGTACCTAGAGACTAGTGCAGTTTTCAGGTATGTAATTACTGTTATTTACTATCCAATCAACCCAACAAAATATTGCCGTACTATAATACCGATTTCTGTAGTAAACCTCTTTCTAAACGTGGAGGGTATTCCCAGTGTCCATACAAGAGACTGATATTTATAGTAATAGGAGAGACATATGACATTTTTGTCCATATGACAAAAATGTTACATCATTTTGAGGTGAATATGGAGGTGTGTGTTTGATGATATCTGCAGACTCTGTATCACAGTCCCTAATGAAAGTTATAAAAGATCTGGGTATACTGCAGATGTGTGTGTTTAACTTTCTCCAGATTTCCATCTCCAGTGTGTCAGCTCATTTCAAAGCCATGAGGTAATTAGCTTTAAAGTGCAATAACCAAACACACACACAACCAAAGTCTGGGTATCTATATCTTTGTGGGGACTCCGTTCATTTCTCTGGGCATAACCCTAATCCCAACTATGACAACCTTAACCCTTACCCAACCCTAACCTTAACCACAAGTACCCAAACAAAATACAAGACATTTGACATTTTTAGTTTTTTGATTGCATTAACAGATTTTTAGAAAATTGAGTTTCCCATTGTGGGGACTAAAAAGATGTCCTGAGGTGGTCAAAATAACAGGTTTTTAATCACATTTTGGGGACAGAATGTCCCCACAATGTAAGACACACACACACACACACGTCTATTTACCTATCATCGTGGCGACATCACAGGGATTTACCTTTATAACATATATTCTAACTACCCCAATAAAACTCAAACAGATATGAAAGATAATTACAAATTGATTTGCTACTTAAACTGACATGTTTTTATGAAAAGATTTTTCCTCAAGGTTATATCCTCACAAGGTTTGCTTCCCCAGAAGGTTAGGAGAACTCAACAAAACAAACACACACACACACACACACACACACACACGTTCGAGGTCCACATACACACTTTTCCATACTGTTGCCTTAATGTTTACATCCTTGCAAAAATTAAACGAAATGTTAAATGAATGCACAATAAGTATCTTTTAACATACAGAAAAACAGATGCAGATGGCAAACATCACGGAAATCACACCTTGGGGATTTAGGGGAGGAGTTAAGGGAGAGGATTCATCTAAATGCAAGAAAATACGAATGAATAAAACCCCTGTGATTCAAGAGCCTTTGTAGATTACATGTTACCCTAGGCTATAAGAAACAAACTTGATCATGTGTGTCCTTCACTTTCCCCTTCCATAAAACACCTACATAATCACTATATTCTGCAGTAGTATTACAGCCTTGGCTCTGTCAATCCTTAAACTATTTACCTGCAATACAAATGCATCGGATTTTTATCATTTTGAAAGGCAGATCTGTTTAGAACAAAGTCTGAAAATATTACACTCGAACATGCTGGCATATTAGGCCAAAAATATCCCAGCACCTCCCGTATGGCATCGTTGCCGTCACATGGCATGACTACAGTGTGCATTTCACAGCCCCTTTAATTGCTTTCCTGTTTGCGAGCCTTATTTTTACCCCCCTTTAGGGAGATATTTGTTTCTCGCTTTGCATTACTTACTATTCACTACTTTACATGTTCGATTAATTTTTCACTTTTTCTTTGATTAATTAATGCATTATAGATTTGATCTGTTCTTATATGTACAACCGCATACACTTTTACTGGCCGGCTACCTCAGTGGAGCTCGTCCATTTATGCAACTTTAAAGTAACACAAAGCACCAAAACACACTCCTTGTGCAGTGCCCCTAAGGGTCCCCTTATACACATATCCATCTTCTAAGCGCTTATCCCAGTCAGGGTCGAAGGGCCAAGTATTCCCTGTGCAGTTCATCCAACAACTGCTACCTTTAACCATGGTTTACATCAGTGGAGGAAAGTCTCCTTCAAATGACATTTCCTTTTTAATGAAGTTGCCCCTGTTCCCTCTGTAATGACGTCACTTTTGAGCTGCACGTCCCATGTAATGACATTACAAGCCTCCAGCGTAATGCAGCCTTACTAAACTCCCTCCTCAACGGGCTGTTTGCTTACAGCAATTTACAGTACGCGTCTCCACTAGTTATTCTCAGGGCGTATCAAAAGGAGTCTGTGCGTGTTACCAGCCCGGTGGGATAACACAAGCATTCATGTAATATGTGTAACAGACACCAACATACATTTTTACTGTATGTGTAATGTTACTGCCTTTCATTAAAAAAAAACATGCATTCATCGCAATTGTTAAATGTTGGCATATTTAGCATAAGGAAGGAATATAGCTATTGTGTTTATTTATAATGATTGGGTTAATTTAATGATAATTATAATACGTGCTGTCCCAATATCAGTCTTCTTTTAGCTAGTAATATAGTTCAATAGTAATATAGTCCAGTTGATATAAATGTTACTTTTCCCATAAGTCACATAGTGTGGAGAATAACAGAGTGTTACACTCATATGTTCCCTCAATGTGCTGCTTTTAGTGTCTTCCCGGTGACACTGCTTTAATAATTCATGCACTGGTGTGTATCTCCTAAGGTCAGTGTGCAGGTACAGGTCAGTGCTGGCGAATGTCCCGTGTTCACAGTGAAGACGTCGTAGCTTCGGCGACAAACATGCTGTCAGTCTGCATCCAGCAGCCACGTCTGTCCTGTACCTGCAGTAGCCTCCATCGCGCGTTAAGGTCCTCCAGCCTGTTGATGTTGTACTGCGAAAGCTGGATGTTCATTGGGCCAAAGGTGGATGCAAAGCAATTCACCTGAGTCAGGTCATCCTTCATGGGGGCAACCTCGGCTTGGAAAGCCTGCGGATAGACAGAGAGGTGGAATTTCATCCCTGTTCATTCGAAGCCTGGAGTAACTGCTGCTGTCATCAAAGCAAAAAGTGATGCTTAGGAGAGGGCATTTGCCTGAGGGTGACCGTCATGGCTTTCATAAGCTTACCACAGAGCAACACGTGCACTATAAATAGCGACCAGGAGAATGACCACTTCCCATTTTTATGAGATACTGGAGAGCAGCTGCTACCCCGGCCCATTTCATGAGTATCCAATCATAAAGAAGGAAATAGCCATTTAGAAAAGCGCTCAGGGTGACAGTTATGTGTCTAAGTCCTGGAACTGCTCCTTTTCAGGGAGAGGCTGCGCGTGCTGCGGTCGATCGTGTGACCCGTGTGCATGCGAATGGGACGGGGCCCCACTCACCGTCACTCGGTCGATGTGCTCCTGCAGGGAGTCGATGAGCAGGTCTCCCACTGGTTCCCATGACTGCTTCACCATCTCTGCCTGCCTCAGTTTGAGGTCCAGTTTGTCCTCGGCCTCCTGCAGCTCCTGCAGGTGCTCCAGGGCCTGATCCAGCCGCCGCTGCCAGCTCACGCTGCGGCCACGCAGCCGCTCCCAGCCTGAACGCACGTCTTCTGCTTCCTTGCGCAGGACGCGGCTCATGTTCTGGGCCCGCTCCTCTGGACTAACCTCTGCAGCAGGGACATGGCCCGACAGGCTGGCTCAAAAACAGCATCACAAGCACCTAACCACGTTTTAATAGCCTAACAACACATTAAACACCCAGCAGACTCTCAAACACCCAACACCTTAAATACTTATGAAAACATCTTAAACAGAAAACAGTTAAACAGAATCTCAATTAGCATTTTGCTATTTACTTTGGCATTAAAGTGGGATCGATATCTCAATGAGGTGAACATTAGACATCCAATAACTACCGCACACCTCAGGGACAGCAACACGGATATTAAACACCACATGCATACAATTGCTGGCAGGTTAAAATACACCTCTGGGGATGGTAAACACACAAATTTAAAGTAGCAGTAGATCTTCAATCAGCCATTACAGTAAGACACTGAGTCTCTGGGACAAAATGTACCTGCATAGTATGACAGTGACAGTGGTTTCTGGTACAGTACATATCCCTGAAGCATAGGCCACTCTGCAAATAGCCTCCGCCACGCAGATAGGAGCACAGTCCACCCATTTCACTCTCCTCCTCCAGACTACAAACCCGTCACCGCTGACTAATCCTGTGGCTCACTCCCCACATCCAACATCCAGCATCCAAACTGGCAAATGGTCCATTCGGGTACTCTAATTCTGCCCAATGACCCTCTCTCCAAATCAGTTCCTGCTTTTGTGTGTTACGCCCGATGTCCCTGGATTAAAACCCACAGGGTTGCCTTTTTAATTCTTGGTGAAAGGCGGTCTGTGACAGCCTCTGTCAGATGTCAGTGTGAGGATCGTTCGGACATTGAAATGGCTTTATTGTTTTGATAGTGCTCATCAAAAAATGTAATTTAATCAGGTCTTCACTGGAAGTCTAATGTTTCTTGATTAAACTGAATCAGAGGACATGAATTTTGCCTCACAAGTTGTAGTTCTGGACTTTTTGTTCTGTTTGTGTCTGTACGTCTACAGAATGTGTGTTTTGGTTGTACTCAGTTTATGCTGTGTGTGTGTGTGTATGTCTCTGTGGTTAAAATACCTCTGGACTCTGGCAGGGTCCTTCCCATGCTCTCAGTGTGCTGCTCTGCCAGAAAGGACCCAACTGCATTCAGTGCACCGCTCACTGCTGGCTCTTTGGCTTTCACCTCGATCCTGAAGGCCTGCAGCAGAAGCACAAGGCAGTGAGACATGTGACTCGAGGGTTTCGGAAAGGAAAAACGTTCCAGGGACTATCCAGTCCAGTGTGTGGCTCTGCAGGTTAGGAACCGAAATAACAGCGTTTGCTAAATGAATAAATGTAAATGTAGAAAAGGTGCTCTGGCAGATGAAACACCAAAGGATATCACTTCTCATTGTGATGTCAGTCCTGTGGAATCTCAAAGCACTCTTGTCTGACATAAAACTTTCAACTGACATCCTACGATTTTACATTTTCTGGTTAGCAGTAAGTGCAAACATCACATTCCAGTTTATTTATCTGGCAGAAGAGATACTAAAAGAATTACAAGTCAGTAAAACCAAGTGCAGTACAAAAGCCATTAACACACTCAGAGAATCCATGGGGATGATGCATTTCAGCTATAGGTCACAATCCTGCTGGTTAATCATTTCCTATGTTTAAGAGCTGCCCATTAACTACACTTCCCATCATCCCCTTCTCTCACTCTGTGTGCTTCAAGCTGCTGCTGCACTATAGGGATGTCGCCTCCAATGGGTGCCATGTGATCCAGCTCTTCATTCTTTTGCTGTAGCCAGGTGAGCAGCTCCTGCAGGGACAGGTGGAGGCACTTCCACTGGCCCGTGCCGGCGTCCAGGTGAGACCTGCTAAGAGATGGCCACTCATCTCACCGGTTCATACATGCAGATGTGAAAGGCTCACCTCTACAGCATTGCTCATTGTATTGGCCCTCCCATTCTCCATTAAGACACTGTAGTGAGTCAAAATGAGGGATGTGCGAATGAATCCAAACCCAGTCTTTTCAAAATAGCCTTGAAGCTCAGAAGCTACTTAACAATAGTTAAAAGGAATAACTGGAGTCTTTTCCTGTTTCTCGCTCCTTTATCATAAAGGATAAGAAAAAAATTAATACAGACTCTCACATAAAAACACTTTTTTCACAACAAGCAAGAGCTTTGTGTTGGGAATGGATGTGGGTGCAGGTATTTGAGGAGCTGGCTATAGAGATTAGGCTGAGTTTAGGCTGTCAGCTGCGCAGTGAAGGACGTAAGACGCCAGCTGTTTGGTGTGTTAGATGTGTGATTTACAAGGGAGGGCTGTGATTATGAAGTCTGGTGAGGGGGTAGAGGGTGGTGTGAAGGATGTTGGAAATGTGGGTATGGCGTGTGCCATAGAGGATGATGAGAATGTGGCTATGGCGTGTGCCATAGAGGATGACGAGAATGTGGCTATGGCGTGTGCCATAGAGGATGACGGGAATGTGGGTATGGCGTGTGCCATAGAGGATGACGGGAATGTGGGTATGGCGTGTGCCATAGAGGATGACGGGAATGTGAGTAT
>JAAGVU020000001.1:48077885-48105101 GCA_011763525.2 Mormyrus iriodes
TGCCATAGAGGATGATGGGAATGTGGGTATGGCGTGTGCCATAGAGGATGATGGGAATGTGGGTATGGCGTGTGCCATAGAGGATGATGGGAATGTGGGTATGGCGTGTGCCACAGAGGATGATGGGAATGTGGATATGGCGTGTGCCATAGAGGATGATGGGAATATGGGTATGGCGTGTGCCACAGAGTATGATGGGAATGTCGGTCTTTGACACAAGGACACAGGACATAGGCTGACCTGATGCTGAGGGACTTGCTGCGCAGCTCGTTCCAGCGCTGGTCCATGTTGTCCAGCCGCCTCTGCAGCAGCGCTGCATCCTCTGAGCCCTCTAGTGAGCGCATAATGCGCTGGCCGTTCTCATCCAGCGTGTGGAAGGCCTCCGTGTGAGCCTCGATCTCTGTCTGGAGGTCCTGAACAGCAAAGTAATTAGGTCCATCTATTTAAAGAATTCCTCCAATCATACAATCAATTCCAACCTCAAACCAGGCATGAACAAACGTCTTGAGACTATATATCACAGAAAGACAACTGAAACAGTACATTTTAAAGACATGAAATAAGATTGTTTCATTTTGGTTAAATATGAAATATATACATAATTTATTACTTTCAAATTATATTAATTGAAAATGTTCTGCATGGTATAAAATGTCTTTCATCCTAATTTCACATGCATGGAACTGATAAAAATCTTCACACTCTATGACGTTCTGTGAAATATCATTCCAAGATAAGCTGTTGATGTAGGCTTGGCCTATTTTATAGATCAGATAAAATTAAACGGAAAAGTTGGCTGGATCTTTACAGTGGTCCAAATGCAGCCACTTTAAATGTAGTGAGTGTGATGGACGAGCTAACACACCAAACAAAAGGGATAAATGGGGGAAGGACCATTAGTCCAAAATAAAACAGAGATGACAGATATATGAGGGTGTAATTCAAGACAGCATGTGCGTCTTTAGGAACACGCCAGTTTAAATGGGTGGACCTTCTTTATTTTGTTGGGATTCGATTAGACATCTCTTTGGTTAGTTCTTATCCATATTGAGATGGGCAGGCAGCCTCCAGCCTGGCAACACCCAAAAAGCAATGAATAAAATATATGACTGCCTCTCAAACCAGTGGTTCATGTTAAAAAGTATGGATGACTCTTTCGACATATGCCAAAAACCCCAAACACTATGTTTAAACCAATAAGATCTGTTTCATTAATTGCACTAGCAGACTAATGGAACTTGACAGGTCCCGGAGTGTGAATAGGCACATTTTGCTTTCTGCTGAAATATGAATTCATTTTTTTTTCTTAGTGTGGCCAGATGGACGATTTTCCATTGGGACATAATGAGCTGGACAGACCAATAATGTCATCACACTCCAAGCCCAATGAAAATCAGAAGTGAAGGTTAATCAAGAAGGTTATAGTGTAAATTAGTTAAAGTAATAAATGAGGAAAGCATGTTCCTCTTTTAAGTTTTCATGATGAGAATCACAGACTTTAATCAGCCCCAATTTCCCAGTCAAAATGTATAATCCTACCTGATCTTCAATTTTAACGAAAGTACCTGGCACACAATTCAATTCCTAGCTGATCAGCTAACTTCTGCTTAACACATAATCAAGCTGAAAACATCTTTAAATATTGACCATGGAATGTATCCTATCACACAGCAAATGCTGAAGGGGCATAAAGAAAGCAGAAACCAGTTCAGTCAACATCTCCTAATTGCACTAGGCTGGGAAACATCCTGAATGTCATGCCAGACCATACAAATGCAGAATAGAAAAATAAATTTTATAGGCTTGTCTAATCAATCATATTTCTTTAAAACAAAGACAGAAATTTAGGTAAACTTCAACAAAGGCATGAACATGTATGATGAACATGTAGAAAGGTAATGGACATGAACAGCTGGTGAGTGAGCAGTGAAAACTAGGAATAGTTTTCGTGTGCAGGTATAACCATATCCTACTCTGGGTTTACTGCAATGGAAAGGAAGGGAGCCATCTTTCATCTGCCTGGTCTTTCATGACACAAACATTCCTTGAAGTTTTGCATATCCCTCTCATTAGGAAAACAGCTGTGGGATCGCCCAACTAACTTGGGAGAGATGCTCACACTTCCAGGCGAAACAGACTGTCCCATATTCAGCCACAGGATCGTAAAGGCAACATTCTGCTAGCACAGCCCACGGAGGGGCAGCGCCGATGCCTTGCATAAGGGTCCTGGAAGAATAACCAAAAATACGCCCACACCTAGGGGCCGGCCGGCACGCGCCCGTCCGTAGGAGTGCTTGTCCCCCCTGTTACTCAGCCAGTGACAGCAAATGAACACACTTCACAGCTAGACCTGCCAAGGTGCCTGTAACCCACCACTCCAGCACAGAAAACACAGAGGCACCCTAATGCCCCTGGCTAAAGACAAAAACAACAACAGGAAATGACACCTCACAACACGAACGGGCGAGGCGAGGACACCGAACAGCCAATCTCAGCTGAGCTATCTCCCTGGGGTCACATGACCCCAGGCACTGCAGTACGCCACATAACGGTACATAAGCTCTATTTTGGGCAACTATCACCTTCCTGGAAAAAACATACAGAACAGCAGCTCAGCTGGTGAGGCAGCAGCTTGAAAAAATCTTCAAATTCAAATACAGTTTTGACCTGGGAGGATAGTCCTTCTTTGTAGTTGCCCATATAATAGGGAAACGGAATTTTAAAATGTTCCAGTTTGTTATTTATTCCAGCCAGCACTCAAGAACACTAACTCAAGAACTATGTCTGTGCACAGGTATGTCTCTACGCATTACTCTCATGAAACACAAACATTTTTCTAAATATCGAAACCCACACTTGTTCATCCTTATTTACAAAACATGACAGAGCTTAGTGCACCATCCAGTACATTTAAACAGAACATAATCAAGCATAACTTTTGAATTAGCAGCGCCAGCGGGGAGCATAGCCTAATTTCAAATGCAATCAAATCATTAGAGACCTCCTGTTCATTTAGTGATTAAATATTTGAGAAATGTAACGAATCTTAGAGATCACTGGCAAACACAAGAACACACACATATGCACATGTCCGGAAAGACAGCTGGCGAACCTCTGACCTTAACATGATAAGTTTTCCTACGGAGCATATCCAGCCCAGGGGTGAGAGCCACAGTTTAGAAGGTTTATGGGATTAAGGGAACATGTTACTCCAGTCTTGACTGCTAAGGAACTGATAACTGCTCTCTTTTCAGTCGTGTGAGCTTGTGTGAGTGTGTGTGTGCGCTCGTTTGCGTGCGACAAGCATAATGAAGCCCACAAGGCCTGCTGGTGCAAACACACGGACACATTGTTAGCCAGCTATGGGGCGGGAGACCAGTGTGTGGGTGCTGCTGGAAAGAGCCGCTGAGGGGCAGCTGTGGCCTCCCTCCGAACAGACCCGTTTCTTCATCTCATACTGCCGAGTGTGGGCACGCTGCTCCCTCGCAGCGCTGCATCAAACGGCCTCTCAGTGCATGCATTCCTCCCATACCAGAAAGGGCAGGCCCAGTCATCCGCTGCAGAAGAACGGGACAATCGAGCTTTCACATTAATTGCTGTCCTCACGTTCCACCCGGCGCGGGAATCACAGCGCCTGGGCCGCTCACTGGACATTTAACACAGATCCTTCACCTGAGAGCAGTGGGGGTGAGATCACAGGCACACAGCGTGTTCTATAGACACAGCGTAGCGATACTACAGTTTCCAGGAACTGTCATTGCACAGAGGATGTGTTTGTGGCCCTATGTAGGTGCCCTCACAGCAGTCTGCGTAACACAACACTCGGCCCTCACACCTGACCTCCCCTCTCCTACATGAAACCGTACCCAGTACCTTAGACTCATCATGGATCTTTAAATCAGACCCATGCAACCTTCCAAACTATCAATCATGTCAAATGAGCCTCAAATGTCTTGCAGGGCCTCTTTTCATAGACAGGACTTAGACACTCTCGATAGCAAGATTCAAAAGTTGATAAATATTAAAATGATGAGAACACAGGTGTGCAAACCAAGTGAGCCTTATGCTGACCCCAAATGAGTCCTATTTCCTAATAATCTAACCCAGTTACACATGGTTTATACTGCCAGTTGACATTAACTCCTATATCCTTCAATGAGATGCATAAATTGATCAAATGGGAAGGTGATTTTATTCCAAAATGGATCATTTAAAACTCATGACTGCTTCCCTGGCCTGAAAAACGCGGCCAGTCTCATTTCGAGTCGGGGAACATATGGTGATTCATGTAGGCTCATTACATGCTGCTTCTGAACTGAGCTACAGCAGTTATTCTCCTGCTGGGAAAGAGAGATGGACTGTGACAGGACAAGCTTTACCAGGTGAGCTGGGCAGCTGCCCATAGCAACACAACAAATAATCCAAAGTGTCCGCCCATTGATTCAGCCTGGCAGTACCGAAGAACGGTTGACCGAAGCAAATGTACGACTAACCAGTCATTGTACTTAACCACAACCAAATAAGCCAAAGGAAAAGGCTTCTTTTTCTGGGCTCCGGTACAGCACTTGGATAATGAGTGGCTTTAAAAGTTGCAGCTGGTACTGCTGATGCAGAATGAAAAATTTGCCTTGAGTCAAAACATTGTGCTTTATAATTTTCCGCCCAATTTTCTCATAAATGGAGTGAAAAAGAATACATAAGCCTCACCTGGATAAAATGGAAATGTTAAACAAATGTAGCATGTTTTTGAGTGTGGGGGGCTCCCTGAAAATAGGGTAAAGAGGAGTCTCATAGGATTACCTGGCGGAAAGGAAGATATGAGTACAGCAAGCATTTCTAGAAAATATATAGGTAGACAAGGTTCAGCAATCATCACAGGGTGATAATTAATACTGCCTTTCTGTTACCTTTCTTTAAAAGATAGTAAACTGACAATGAACTAGAAGGAACTTGGAGAGTCTTGCTTACTCTGCCAGCCATGTCTTGAAATGACGAGAGCTTTTCAAAATTGCATTTTCAGAACTAATATTGATCAAACATACATTGGAACAACTCGGGACTGTCTGAATGATTATCTGTTCAATACACCGCATGATTTCAGAGCTCATACTGCCACAGCAAGTATTGGTATTGTAACTGGTATTTACAATAACCCAAACTGACAATAACATCAGGCATGCAGGTGATGAAATTCAGCTTTCGCCTAGGGTAACAAAATACCTATAGCCTGCCAAAGGAAGTGTTAGTTCCTCTGACTGTCTGGACAGCTTGATTGTTATAATTACTCTCTGAAAGAGGGGAGAGACTGACTGTGATATCTGCTTTGAAAGAGAGGAAACGTAGCTACTGATAGTTACTCTGCCAAAGTGACAGTACTCCCAAGCACTGTAAATAAGAGAGACAGATGTTAGTAATTAATGTCTTGCAGGAGAGATGACCAGGGGTGAGTATTGTTTTGAGGTGCAGTATGACTGGTTAGTACTTTAAATGCCTGGAACGTCTGGCATCTTCTCAGCCCCTCTGTTGTTTTCAGACTTCAAAGCAAAATATCCTATTACTCACGCAATCACTCATGCGGACTGATTGTGGGCCATTGAGCTAGCAAGAGCAGACAGCCCCACGGAAAAAGAAATGGCAGCAAGGCCAGCTGGCTTTAAAAAAAGAATTCTGGAATGTCGACGCAAGAGCAACAGACCATTTCTATACCTTTTGTTTGTATACTTCAGCCGGTTTCTGAAAATATAAACCAGTGTTTCCCAATCCGGTCCTCAGGGACCCACAGACAGTCCATATTTTTGCTCCTACTGGGAGCTGGGAGGGAGCAAAAATGTAGACTCTCTGGTAGGAAGCTTGGGGGAAGCAAAAACATAGACCAACTGTGGGTCCCTGAGGACTGGATTGGGAATCACTCATAAAAACCATACATATATGTTGGATTCTTCGTACCCCTCCACCCCACCCCACCTGCCACTGCCTGAGAAGCTGCCGTCCAGCAGACGGGTCCTCCGGCATCCCCTCTTTGTGGGTGGCATCCTGCAGCATGTTGGCTGTGGTTTCTGCCTCAGCCAGCCAATTGAGGAACTTCTCCAGGTCCAGATAGAACTGCTGCAGGAGCCGCAGAGCTGCCTCCAGGGCTGCCTCCCTTTCGCTGACTCTGCAGGGGTAGGGCAAGAGGACAAAGGTCATTTATACCAGAGGAACACATTAGGCGGCCCAAGAGTGCTGCAAGAATGAGACTTAGATACTACTATTTTGGACAGAGGTCATAATCAAACATGAATCAATCAGTAAAGTGAATTAAAAGCAACATTGATGGAGAACGTTTATTACAAATCCTTCCCATAATTTAATATTAGAATAATTCTGCTGAGGCCATTGAAAATTGCAGAATGCCACCATAAAGGAGCCTTCAGCAGAGGCAAATATTCAGGAGATTGAAAACAAATTTCCCTGGAGTGAAAAGCTGGTAGGAGTCAGATTAGGTGTGAGGTGCCCACGCCTTTCTGGTCAGGATAAGAACTCACACACAGCTGTGCCACCTCTAAAATCCGCTGGAGCAGGCCATGCATGGAGAGCTAGAGCAACTGTTTGATCAGTGTTTCTCAGAGAATGCAGCTCTACCAAAATTTCTAAGCTGCAGCCTGTCAGATGTTTAGGATTCTGATTCAGGCTTTGGAGTCTGAAATTAATCTCCTTTAGCCATATAGGGTATCTATTTCCAAAACTGAGCTGTTGCCACTTCAGGATAAAAAAAAAAATACATCTTACGGACTTTGATCTCTCTAAATTGTGAAGAAATAGTCTGACATTTTTCGATTTCTCCTAATTCAACATCTGTTTCAAGAAGGCTCCTTCTGATTTAATAACGAATTACTGCAGAAGCACCTGCTGAACGTGCAGTGGCTCTGATTAAAGTCCCTGAGATCACCGCCGGTGGCTATGCTAGCTCTTACGACCCGGCCTGCTAATGCACACGCTAGTGGACGGCTGCTGGGAAGACACATACATATTTATCACAGCTCCATGTGCTGGCCCCGCTCCTAGCCTGCCTGTGTCTTACGTCAGACGGCTAACGCCTATCCACTCATCCCTTTACCCGCGCCTCCCTGTGGAGGCCCGGCTGACGTGGTCGGTGGGTATGGGCCCGCTTATGCAGACTGCGGCCTACTCACTGCTTGGTGACGTGGGACCAGGTGGAGCTCATGCTGTCTGTCAGCATGCTGACCCTGTGCGTGTCGTCGGCGGCGTACTGAACCAGCAGCTTGCGCGCCAGATCGTTGGTCTCGTCCACCTGCCTCTGCCACTGATGTAGCTCCTTCACAAAGTGCTGCAAGACACAGAATTGCCACAAGGGGCACTGGTGCATTCAAGTCTCATCGATATTATTAGCAATGACCCATCTCCCATTTAGGTTTAGGTTTAAACCAAGCAGTGATTTACAATGCATAATAAACCACATATTCATCACTTCTCCCATCATATACATATACAACCAACTTAGATGAACAAAAATTGTACATGTTTCTAAACTACAGACATACCTGTCTGAAAAAAGCCATATTTTGAATGTTAACATTCAGACATTTCAGCTGCTTGATAGATTTCGTCTTATTTAAACACTTAGCATGCTTCGTCATACTGCATACCCCTGCTTGCTAAGCTCTTCTCTGAGCACCTTTTCCCACTTTCAATCTGCCCTATTTTGTCCACAGTCACTGAAAGACTCCTCCCCTCCCTTTGCCAGCACTGTACTCATTTCAGTGGTTATGCTAATTCCTCACTTGTTCACTATGAGACACTTGTAGATCATCACCCGTAAGTCCACGTAATTAAATCACTTCAACAGGAAACACTGCACTCCAGTACAATGCTGAAGAGGTGGACATGAGGAGACAGGAGATGATAAAAGGGCACCAGGAACTGAACAAGGCTTTGAACTTCTCAGCCACAAGTTCTTTGTGATTTGAGGGTTGAAGAAACATGGGCTATCTCGGTCACTTCTTCAGTCAGTCCCACAAACTTCCCATGCAGATCGGAACTGACCGAGGTAATTTTCCATCTGTGCTCCTCAAACTGCTCGTTAGCAAACATCCTGTTGATTCCCTCCCTCGGCAGGGAAGAAATATTACAAATGCAGGTGACTCCCCATTATACACTTGGCAGCATTAGCACTAGTTCATGTAAGGGAATAAGCAGACCCACTGGTTTTACAGAATCTGCCCCTGCTGGTGCTGTTTGTCACAGTGAGACCTGGAAGCGGAGCTGAATTGGGGAAGCTGCCACATTTGCACATTTGCTGACGATGCCGCAGACAAGCGTGTCAGGGCCTGGCTGCCCCCTGCCCATGTCTCTAACATCACTGAAGCAGCTGCCTATGTTTGCATGCTGTCCTAAGGACTGTGCGCAGCAGCACAGCTGTGCTTCCAAACCTGTCAGTACCTAACTCTTCTTTTTACTGGAAGCTCACAAGCTGTGCTGCATACAAATTGTCTGCCATTGTTCTTCCTCACCATGGGAATATCACTGGTATATATACGCTGTGGGGCCTGGCAGCCACTGTGCCAGTGTGCTAATGATACCTTTCCTTTTTTTATCCACAATGACATCAACTTTGAGACATTCCCATAGGACACATTATTAAGTTCCTTAGCCTTTGTTAGTGATGTGCTCATCTTTTGGAAACTGAGTCCTTCTCATTTAAATACAAAACACCGGACTTGAGGTGTAACTACATATACCTGTTACGTTTACCCTAAGCTGTAAGGGTATGTATGTGTATCCATGAAGCTGGTAATGCTGCATAAATATTATATTTTAGCTGTCTCTTGGTAGAGGAGTCTTACCTTGAGATCAGCATTTTGATTCTTAAGCGCATCCACAGTATAGGAGAGCTCCTTCCAGGATTCCAGCTTTTCATTGGCTCGTTTCAGCAAAGGTTCCACCTCCTGCTTCGCTTTTAACCAATGGCTCGAGTCTTTTAGCATGCGCTGCAGCTCTAGTCCCCGCTCTGAGAGGCGTCCATGCACCTCCTCAAACTGCGTTTGCAACCGATCGACTACATAGCCACAGGAAGAGGCAGTGACAGAGAGAAACACATAGAGAGAGGGGGAGAGAGAGAAGGGATAATCACAAATGGAGGTAAAGAATCAGACACAAAGTATAAACCATGCAGTAGATTCTGAACCCAAATGTATGCTGCACTCGAATAAAAAAGAATGACTGTGACACCTGTACTCGGTCTTAGATAATATTCTGCATAAGGACATTGGGCCATAAAGACACTGTGAAAATATACATAGATATGTTTCTTATGGAAACAAAACAATGGCTGCTAATACCACTGAAGTAAAAATTGAGACATAGTGGTAACTTTGATTGTCATGTTAACTCCTGATATCTCATGTCCATGTCTGATAGTTTTCACATCACTTACTGCGGTCTGTGATGGTGACTCGTGCCTCCTGATTGTTGGTTTTGTTTTTGAGGTTCTGGGCTGCAGTAATTTGGCTTTCCATTTGGGGGCGCCTCTGTTCCAAGTCCTGCAGTGTAGCCTGGGGTACACAGGAGAAGGGGAAAAGAATTTAAACCATTGAAGTGATCCAGTCCCATATACACCATCCTGCATGAAAAGCTCATGGTCTCAGTTCGACTCATGAGACAATGTGCTGTATTGTTTACTTGTTGAAAACAAGTTTTGTCAACTGAGCAGAAAGAGCGAATGATACTGAGATGTACAACATGGAAGCACAAACGCAGCCGGACGGGCCAGCTAAATAAGGAGATGCAAACAATCCGGAATGCGGCTTTGCTGCCACAGCGAGCAGCTTCTCTTCCCAGAAGTTCCAGAAAGCAGCAGCTGTTTCTTTACGACCATGCAAAATTCAGTGCTTGCAGTGCAAAATTACTCATTTTTAACTGACATACCAAAAAAACCGTGCTAGCAGATTTGTGGATCGATTTAAAAATCAACAGCCCCCGCTCATACCATCATAAGGTCCCCGAAGAGCCCAAATATGAGTCTCAAGGCTCATAGGGCTACCATTCACTAAGATACTACCACAAACGGGAGCCATGAAACTCATAAACAATAATGACAAGTAATGGAAACCAACTGATGCAATACTGACAAGAAAGAAAAACCTTGAATTTACAGAAAGTGATAGGAACAAACATGGCCATCTCATGTAAACAACCTGCGTTCCCACTCTCAGCTAAGGGAACCTGACAATGGGTACCACTTTTTTCAATTTGTGGTGAAAATTAAGAAGGAGGAAGGATATATTTATCCTCAGAGGACTGGGAACACAAGTTGGTCGAGTCCTCCAGAGAGAATACTGGGACTGTCTAAACTTAACATCAAAATATATGATTCCTTTGCTTTGCCAAATGAACCGAATAAACCGCCACCAGAATAGGAAATACTGATTTACACACATATTTATTTACTCCACATAAACAATAACTAAATGTTACTATTTTTTGTGAGTTTAACTATGCACTACATACCGACATTTAGCGACATCATTTCTGCCTGACAGTTGTTTAACGTACAAGGATGTGCAGATTCAATGACATCATCCCAATAGCAACTGCCTTTAAAAGAGAGACTGAGTGATAAGCGACTGTTTACTGTGTTTGTTCATTTGTATTTCTGTACCCCTGGGGTACCAACGCAGGGGGAACCGAAATTGAACTGAATCGCAGAGGTCTGTTTTGGTACCCAGAGAAATATTTCTACAGTCTCCTGGGATATGAAATGGAACTATTTTTATTTTTCGTGATGGATCACTGGTACAGAAATATTCTAACACTGCAGAAGAAAAATATTATCCATCACAATTGGAAAAAATGGCCTTTTCATCCGAGTACTTAGTTCCACCCAGAATATTTATTTTTTGTTAATAAAACAAAAAGCATTATTCATATTCCTCTCTACCCCAGGCCTGTTCCCAAACACACATGGGGGTGGTGTGTGGCTCTGTGGCTCTGTGGGTTAGGACTGTGGGTTGTGTCTGTGAGTGGAAGGTCACCAGTTCAAATCTCATGGTAGGCAGAGTGATTTCACTTGAGCAAAGGCCCCAATTACTCCAGAGACTGGCTGACCTCACTTTTGCAATTGAATGTCGCTTTGGATAAAAGCATCTGCTAAACACGTAAATTACATTCGAGGCGAATGGGTTGCAGTCTTACCTTTTGCTTTTTCATCATGTCATTGATCTCTTCGAGGTCTCCTACCGTGACTCTCTGAGTCTGGATCATATGATCCAGCAGAGAGAGCCAATTAGTAAGCTCTGACAAAGTCTTGTTGAACTGTACCAAAGCTGGGATCTCCAGAAGGAGGGATGAAGGCATCTCACCCATTGTTGAACTTTTACCTGCAGCAGAATGCAGACTACATTAATACACCTTCTACAAACAGAAATCCATGTATAATATATTTAGCCCTATCCACGCCTAATTTGTCGTTAAACAATGCTCAGCACAGAGGTAAAAAAATCTACATAAATACTTAAGACCACTTCTTTCCTCACTGCACATCATTTTGATTCAATAGATCGACTGGGACAATCATTTTGTCAACAGAAATGCTCATGAAAACAAAAGACCTATAAAGCGGCACATGCACACATAGTTCATAAAGCTTCACACTTAGATGACTGCCTTTAGATGTTTATTAGCACTACTGGGAATCGCTGAGGTAGGGAGGTACACACTAGCGGTCTCACGGATCACAGTGGTTGTGGGTTGGGATTTCATCTTCATTTCTTTCAACAGGTCTTGGATGATTCTCCAGTCCGTGCTGAGGCCTTCAAACTTTACCTGCAATAAAGGAGGAAAAACATAGAAAGAGAAACTTTGCAACACATTGCTGCTAAACTTATTATCTGGGTGGCTGATCATATGGTTAGAGTCAGGGGTGTTAAAAATGAGTGAAGAGTAAAGACAACAGTGCTTCTAACCTTCATATCCTGACTTAGTGGATTGTCCTTAAACAGCAGCTGGCGCTTATTCAACACGCCCTCCACACCTAAGCGTTTGGCCTGGACTGCAGCCTCTGTCTCCTGAAATCATAATGAGTTTAATAATAATACTGACACCATCCTTTAGGCAGACACCACAATGTACCCACATGGACAGGAGGAACAGCAAGGAGCAGGGTTATTAGTGTGGATGCACAGACAGGAGTCACAGTACGAGTGTGAATGTTTGTGTTGGGACAGCAACTCAGATATAGGTATAGGCCTTGGAACTATAAGATTGGAACTATAAGGGTGAGTGTTGAGATGGGAGTTTTTAGGTCAGGTTGGAGGTTTGCCGCTGAGGCTGGATGTAAGGGTTAATGCGTGAGCAGTCTTAGGTAAGAATGTGCTTGCAACTCTGGGCTTTAAAGTATGAGTATGAGTGCTGAGAAGGGGACGTAGATAGGAGTGTAGGTGCTGGGAGTGGATGTGGGTGTTGAGATGGGAGGTACAGGTAAGACAAGAACCTTGACGTCCACACCCCCGGGGCCTGCTGCTTGTCTGCTCAGCTCAAGTTGGTCTTTAAAGCCCGCGGCCCACTGAGAGAGCTGGGAAAGCTCCAGCTGGAACTGAGAGAGGTCCTTCAGCAGGCCCTCAATCTGCTGCTGCTTCTCTGGAAGATCCCTGGACACCTGGTAGGGCAGATTAAGCCGACACAAGAGAGCTCCATAACTGGGGAAGAGGTTCCAAGCATATGTCTCGTCACAGAGAAGCACTGATGGGAAGCCCAGGAACACACACTTTTGTTTGCTTTCCTAGAATGTCCTCACAAAATATCATCATTTCAGCCATTTTCAATTTCGCAAAAGTAACCTTCCTACATGACATTACAAAGGTGATTGCAGGAAATCCTTGGGAATTTCAATGGCTTAGCAGCCTGTTTTATTGAAAGAGACAAGATGGCTGTTTTTTCTTTGAACAAAGGACTGTCTATAAATTAAGTCTTGATAATGGCATAATTTGTCATACCCGACTAATAGTATTTTTACCTTACATTTTAATCTTTTCGTGTCACTTCTTTGGCAATTGCACATGAAAAATAATTTGTATCTTAGCCATTCTTACACATTATTATTCAGTATCTGTCAGCCAACGGAATGTATCTGGATGCCAAATAATCATTACTGACATTATCTTAACATTATAATACTCTAGAAATATAGGAGGACTGCATGAGGGGGAAGAAAACAGCCTGCGGTGATCTCGATATGTGTACATACCAAACAGGACAAACGGCATAATGTGTGCGACTGTGACGGGCGATTAGCGCCCAGTGGCATCGGTGAGCAGCCACAAGAACACTGCAGGCAAATGTATGGTCATATCAGAGTGGCTATGTTACGGGAATGACCTCTAATCTTCTAGTCTATCACCGCCTACTTTGGCCTTGAAAGATTCCAAAGTCCTACCCTCCATGAGTTATCCTCTCAGGATACTGTTCTGTACTGTCAGACCAGTGTTCAAACTTAATCCAGTGTCCTCTGCCTAAGAATTAGAAATACAATATTTATTTTTCTTTCTAAAAGTAATTACTTTTAAAAAATCGATTCAGTATAAATACAATCAAATCCATCATCAAATTCCATGTAAACTTCACTAGCTTTTCTTAAACCTTGGATACCCAACAATTTTGTCACATTCTACCAGCTGCAGGGCTCAGCCAGCTCATCACAGTTTAAATAATTAGCTAGCTAACAGAATCTGGTGTGCATTTGGCAGAATACATCAAAAACGTGCACTGACTGGTTGGGATGGTCTAAACTCATTAACTAACTGTCTTGTGTTGTTCTTTATAGCTGACCGGATTTGAACCTGGATCTAAAATGGTCTTCTTCTGCTTGCCTGCACTTTCTAGTAACTTTATGGGATGGGATACAGAAATGAATGCAATGTACCAAATGTGTTCTAACCTGAAAACTGCATAACTAAATGGCCTCTTTTCACTTGCGCTCTGGGCTCCTCTACATTTTCCCCCCAGCACTCTTTGTCTCCACTTGGACCAAACTTCTAGAACCAAGCGTATTCATACAGAACATACCTTGGTGGCTAGCCACAATTAAATATACTTGCTTTATATTTTAGAAAAATATGCATAATTTTTGTTACATTTCCTTGCAGTACAAGCTGCATGGGAATCCTTCTTTTGTGATTTCTAAACATTGCTCTTTAGTTTTAAAAATTGTTCATGAAAATGAAAAACTTGCGTGTTCTTATCAAAGTCAATTATGTACAGCAGTAATGCAATGGTCCCTGAACATATCTATGGGAGAGCAGGCTTCTTACCCAGACCTCTGCACTCTATTCCCTCTCAACACTTCTTTGCGGTAGAAGTTTGAGCCAATTCTGAGTCCTCCAGGGCAAAGTTCTTTGTTATTCCTCCAGCTTGCCATGGGGTAATTGGCAGGACTAGGGGAGAAGCTCCCCCTTTACAAAATGGCTGTGACAGATAGCTGACAGAGGACAATACAACGTTATTCCTGCCTTAGTCCCCTGCAGCGCTGTCTCATTACTCTGGGGGTTCAGCTGTAGTAATACCACTAACAAAAAAGAGGGGGGAATAGCCCATTTGACTGTTTTTCACTCACATTAAAGAAACCGCCTGGTTTTTATCAGCCCTGTGGATGAGAATGGAAGTTCTCAGCTCAGAGAGTGGTATCATTTATTTATTGATGTGCATCATTCTGGTGGCTCAGTGACTAGCACTGTTCCTTCACATGGCTAGGGTTAGGGGTCCAAAAGCTGGCTTAGTTCTGTGTGTTTTCAGTTTGCGTGTTCTCCCTCTGTTACAGGGCATTTCTGCAGGTGTTCCAATTTCCTCCAGCAGTCTAAAGTTGCTAAACTGATCATAATGTTTGTGTGCCCAGTGATGGACTGGCATCCCATCCACAATGTTCTCCTGCATTGTGCCCTATGCTGTTACAGTAGTCTCCAGGCTACCCCCCTTGGCCCTGTACTGGATGGATTTCGGTGTCCGTAGCATTCCTGGCATCGATTTTTGTTCATTTTTTCCGCCAATGTCATCTGACATGACAGCACAGGTACTTTGCATAATTCCAAATCAAATGATAAATTTGGGTTGAACAGTGAAATATTCTCTTGACTTTCTTTCATATCTTTTTGGGCAGAAGCCGATCTATCTGTGTAAGTGTAGCCTCTGGGTGTATTATAAGTTAATACGCTGCTCCTGTGATCGTTTGGGTGTGCGTGAAACCCAGGAGGAACGCTCAGTGCATTTCAGGGTGATCACCTTATTCCAGCGGCTGTTGGCCAGCGTTAGGTTGCTATCAAGCTTCTTCTGCTGTGACCCAGATACTGACGGGCTGCCATGCACAGAGCGCCCTCTGTCATTAAGCTCCTTCAGAATGAGCTTCCTGTTCGGCACTTCCTGAACCCGAGCCTGGTCATCACATCCAACACATCAGCATAAAAACAGGAAAAACCGCATTAAAAACACATACACAGCAAAGGAGTAAACACCCAAAACCTCCCTAGTCTTGTAAACAACTCAAATAGATTCTGCGGAGGTTTATCCCACTGGATCTGTGCCTTATTACTAAAAGTTACAACGCTGGTTTGATTTTACTGATTATTGTGACACAGTTTTCAGTTCAGTTCTAAAGTTTCCCTATTTCTATAGATAAGTCACGGAATTTGTGTGCAGTAATCACAAAACAGTTTACGGTGGGTTTTTGAAAGTCTTGGAATAGCTTTCCCGCATGTACTCCATGTACCCTTAAAGTAGCTCACCTGCATATTTTTGTTACAGTCTGGCAGCATCCTGAAGAACTTTTTCTTAGAGAGAGAACTTTTTTTTAAAAAAAAGTTTCAAAATGTTTTCTGTGTATGTGTGTGTATACACACACACACACACACATATATATATACACATGTATATATAACTCCTGTAAATGCTGGGGTGGTTATATTATACTCTTGGCTGTTGTTTTTATTCTGTGTTTGTACAATGCTCTTAGTGAATTAATCATCGGTGCATTAAGATAGTGGCGGCTGAAAAAGAGCAAGACACCGGCGGTGCAGATTAATATTCAAGCTGAAGTTCTCGAAGGACAAAGATAGAACAGAATAAAGAATGTTGTTTTACTTAATGTCTGACATGCTGTGTCCTTGTTTGGGTAGAAGAGCATTCCCAAGTCTGCCACGGAGATAATGTCAGGATAAGGATATAATCTGCTTCCCCGTCTGGCATGATATCCGGCAGCAGAGGGGGCGCCAGGTGTGCACCGGCATTCAGAGTCTTGGCTAGTTCGCATCGTTCTCATCGGCGCTGTGACCCAGATATCCAAGAGTGAAGCCCATCGGGCTGCCGAGGCTGCATCCAGACTGCAGTGGATAATGAAGTCGGAGGCTTGCCTAGGGTAGGGGCCTCACAGGTGGCCTGCAAAGGGTCCCCTGGGGCCCCAGGACAGCCATAAAGGAACAGGTGAACCGAAAGCTTAACTCTGCAAGGGAAGCAGATTGTGGACGGAGATGACGACCGAAAATATACAGTCACGAAATCTCAGAAGTGGAGGAAAACTCAGGCTGGCAAATCTTTTGTTTTAATACAACTGGCATCCCTGTCTCCTATTCGATGGGAGTTCTTGGTATATCGGTTAAAAGGACATGGGTATTGCCTCATGCTCAGAACATAGATAAAGCCCATTTGTTTGTTTCTTTCGCCAGTGTGTGCTGCACACATGCCCGTGTGCACGTCCTGCCACGGAAGATGAAGGCCGGAGGCTCTGTGCGCCCCTGTAAGCCGGCGGCTGTTTGTCACACTCTGCGGCATAGCTTGGGAGATCTATCGCCCGTTTGATGACGGGAGCATCTGTGACAGCAGAGAGCTGGCGACTCGCTGGCGCTTGAGATATCCTCGCGGGATGCACTTGAGGCAGCCAGCAGAGGTACCGCGGCCATCTTAAGCCTCGCCGTCCCCGGCAGAACGATGGCAATTACGTCGCACCGCTTCAGGATTCCCAGTCACGACCAGCAGACGCCAGGGCTCAGACTCAAAGCCCAGCATGAGCTGTGGGACTCTGGGAAAAAAACCAAGGCACTTGAGAGCCCAGTTTTAAGACCGCTTTCAGTAGAATACTGTGCGGTACCTTAGCTCTCTTCCTGAAGAAGGCTTGCGTAAAAAACTGAGTGCTCTTCTGGATTCTTTATCAAATATCAAATATCCAATATGTTTTCAATGCACATTCACTGGTGGGGCTGGGAATGAATATCAGCTTATAAATATGTGTTTCAGGAGCCTTATCTGGCTATAAGCCATAGGCAATCAGAGGGCAGACAGCTAATGCGTGCGAGTCCCCATCAAAATAGAGTGTTGGATTCACCTGCACTTTCTCTAGCAAAGAGCTCAGCTGTTGCTGGTCTCCAGGGTGAGGAGCTATGGCAGCGACGTTCTCGGCGTCATCCAACCAGGAGAGGAACTCGCTCAGGTCCTCTTGCAGGTCACTCATGGCGTTGCGCATCTCTGCCGACCTAGAAAGATGACACCCTGTGTAAACTGCAGCCACAAACAGTACAGTACAGTATAGACTGAAGGGGGACACGTAGCAGAGGCAAGATGGACATATGCTGGCACATATGCTAAAGCTGCAGTGTGTGTGTGTCCTGTGCGATGTGTAAGCACGACAGTCACACAGCTCAAAGGCAGCGCCAGGCACACACAGACATCCACAGAGTTCATCCCCAGCCCTTCTTCCTGTCATTTGCATTTCTATTTGTGTGACAGCTCCCATTGACTGGCATTTTAATGCAATTAATAATTCCAAGACAACCAGATGAAAATCATATGAAAATTGATAACAAGAAACAAGAAATCACTCTGGCACTTATTTTTCTGTGAATTGTATCATAAAAAATGTTCTCACGGTGTCCTTTTCATGAGATACTATCTGTGTGGGAGTGTTTGCTGTATAATCACATACACACAAGCACACACACACACACACACACACACACACACATACACATACACACACAAACCTCCTCTTCCACTGGGCAAACTGCCTGCACACTTCCTCCCAGCGTTTGTTCATGGAGCCCAGTTGTTCCTTGAGCCGGGCTCCTTCTTCCTGACTGCTCTGCAGGACGATGTCCTGCCCAGCGGTGTTCAGGGCAACCACAATGCTTTCCTGTGCTGAAGAGGAGTCCTGCAGCTCCTGGGGTAACAGCCCACACCAAGGCCAGGTTATGGTAAACCAAGTTATGGTAAACCAGCCACCAAAGGCGCTGCCATTTTTTTTTGTCATATTAGTCAGAAATAAATTGAAAGATGACTACAGAAAACCCCAGATGTGAACTTATATTAAGTGGTTTAAGTTTAAAGTTTTACGTCTTAACCAAATATTTTACCCAGTTATGTATAGGTTTAATTGTTCTACATTACATTAAGGTTGTGGAATTTGAACTAATATTTTACAATATTTTGGAAGTACATTAGTATATGTCCATGCGATACATTAATGTTTATAATAATCCCCCCCCCCCCAAGACATACTACTCAGATCCTGAAACCTTGAGAAGAATCTTATTTTGGTAGCAAAATAGTGCAGCAACTGTCAACAAAGTCTCTTTGTATTAGCAATCTCTTAAAGTACCTTTTAGCTGGCATCACAGGGTTTGCCTTACAGATGTGTGCTTAAGCCCCAGAAAGCAGTGAAGGACTCATTAGCATTTCAAGGCAGGAACAGGTGTGGGTTACGGCTAGAAAGTAGGTCCGTCTACAGACATAAGCTGGCGCATGCGTGAGAAAGGCTCTCCCTTCAGATGGAGGCTGCCATAATTTTTCAAAACCTTGCGCCTTTGTCCCAGGCCCCTCTGATCACTAGCCTCCGCAGATTGAGATGGACACCTGAGTGGCACCTGTGTGGCGCGCTGGCTCACCGCACAGCTGCACGGGGGTGCTGGGATCACAACTACCGTAAGCAAACCGGACAGGGAACAGCTGGCCATGCACACGGGCACAGCTGGGCGGCGAGGCCCATGTCAGGAGGGCGGGCGATGAGCGGCTGACCTCATACGCGTGGTTGGAGCCGGAGACAGGATGGCCTGTTAGTCAGGGCATGGGAGAACAAGGCTGTTTGCAGCCAAGTAATGAAAGAGCACCAAACGTCAAGTCATTTAGAAAAACATACCCACAATTACAGGCCATCAATGTGTCGCAGCACCAGGTTAAAACATTAAAGGACAGAGGTAATGATACTGATGTTTGTCAGTGACTGCTAGCCTTCCTTAGCGAACACTACACATGCCAGGGACTAGGGCCGTACCTAGAAATTGTGAACCCCCTAATAAAACATCGCCTTAAACCCCCCACGGGTGATTTTGCTGGGGGAGGGAGGGGCTGGTAAAATTTGGTGTCCATTTAAAGTTTTTGGCCCCCTGAAACTGCCAGGGTACCCATGCTCCGCAGACACCCCTGCCAGGGCCATCGCATAACATATACACTGATGAGCCATTAACATTAAAACCACTGACAGGTGAAGTGAATAACATTGATTATTTTATTACAATGGCACCTGTCAAGGGTGTCATTATATATTAGGCAAGTGCACAGTCAGTTCTTGAAGTTGATGCAATAGAACCAGAAAAAATGGGCACGTGTAAGGATCTGAGGGACTATGACAAAAGCTAAATTGTGATGACTAGACGATTGGATCAGTGCATCTCTAAAGTGGCTGGTCTTGTGAGCTGTTACTGATATGAAATCATCCAAGGAAGGCCAACTGGTGAACCAAGGCTCATTGATATGTGTGAGGAGTGAAGGCTAGCCCATCTGCTCTGATCCCACAGGAGAGCTACTGCAGCACAAATTGTTAAAATAGTTAATGCTGGCTATGATAAAAAGGTGTCAGAACACACAGTGCATCGCAGCTTGCTGTGTATGAGGCTGCAAAGTCACAGACTGGTCGAATGCCCATGCTGACCCCTGCCCACCGCCAAAAGTGCCTACAATGGGCAGGTGAGCATCAGAACTGGACCACAGAGCAATGGAACTAGGTGGTCTTATCTGATGAGTCACATTTTTTATTACATCATGTGGACGGCTGGGTGCATGTGCGTCGTACACCTGGGGAAGAGATGGCACCAGGATGCACTATGGGAAGAAAGCAAGCTGGGGCAGGCAGTATGATGATCTGGGCAATGTTCTGCTGGGAATCCTTGAGTCCTGGCCCTCATGTGGATGTTACTTTGACACATACCACATATCTAATCATTGCTGCAAACCAAGTACATCCCTTCATAGCAGTGGCCTCATTCAGCAGGATGATGCACCCTGCCACACTGCAAAAATTGTTCAGTAATGGTTTGAGTAACATGAAAAAGAGTGTGTGTGTGTTGACTTGGCCTCAAAATTCCCCAGATCTCAATCCGATCGAGCGTCTGTGGGATGTGCTGGACAAGTCTGATCTATGCAGGTCCCACTTACAGGACTTAAAGGATCAGCTGGTGCCAGATACCACAGGACACCTTCAGAGGTCTTGTGGAGTCCATGCCTCAATGGCTCAGAGCTCTTTCGGCAGCACGAGGGGAACTTATGCAATATTAGGCAGGTGGTATTAATGTTATGGCTGATCAGTGCAAGTCTGCTCTGACTATGATGTCACACCCTCCAGAGTCAAAAGATCAACGGATTCCCTGAGCTGCAGACTCTGATTAATGAACAAAGCCTTACTGATGGGAAAAGCTCTGACACCCATGGTAGGTGGAATCACAATGCAGCGTCGATTAATGGCTGCTTAATCCAATGGGAGCCAAGACGGAGGCCAGTGGGAAGTGGCTAAAACCTGGCTGTGACTGACAGCCCAAGATAATCCCACCCACTATGGGTTTGGAACTCGCATTCCTTTCATCACCACTAATCCCCTTTCCTGATAAGTTGTGCCCAGCGCAGCGATACGCCTCCGACTCCCGCAGCTGTTGCACGGTGAGATCGGCAAAGGGCCAGAAGGTGCGATGGAGTGGAGCGCATGGAGAGCACAGCTGCTTGCCCACTGATCCCAAAACGTCAGCATCCAAGGAGAGATCCCCATGCCCAGCTGAGCGATGGAACATGAAGCTCGTTCACAACAAACTATTATATCCTTTAAATCCACTTCCTATCACCTCGACCACCGTGTTATATCATCGGGGGCCCATTTCGAACGAGAGTACAGAGGTGGGATGAGCCATTGAAACACGGCTGCCTGCGGAGGGTGATTACATTCATTTAGAGCCCTTCACTTCATTACGATTCCCGAACTGCACGGATTGGTTGGCCGTGGGGGTGTGGGAATAAGGGGATGGGTGGGGGATGAGAATCCTAAATAGGAACCTTGATTAATATTTATTGTAATCCCATCCTTAACAATGCCTTTAAGCAGCCTTGGGAAAACCACTCCTAATCTGACACTCCCAGTTGTTGGGAGCTACAGTTGCGAGCACTCCTGGCACAACGTTGCTATGGAGACGGATAGATGCGTCCCGCTGGGAGCATCCTATATCACCAGACCTGCCTTTCTTACCCCAAAATCCCATGCTCAGATGCATGCACGACACTACACGATCAGCATGAAATTATATCCTGAGCTAAGTGAACGTCTTCCCCAGACCCCCAGAACATTCTGTGCTGCATTAAATGATCTATTTGATGGAGAAGGCTTATTTTTCCAGGCATTAGGGCTGTAGATTTGTCACCCGTAGACCTCTTTAATATTCCACTGTGGCAGTTCCGTCTTGTTATCAGTATGGAAGAGAGCCCTGCTGATTAAGTCTGTGCAAAAAGCCCTCCACGTCCACCTGAGCAAACTGGCCAATGGGTAACAATGGCGCAGCCAGCATGCTGGCATTCTAGGTCTTTCCGGCGTGAGGCAGCAGCAGCTTCCAAGGGTCTCAGCCATGGCATTTTATTTTCTCGTGCTGGAGTAGCATATTAGAGAAAGTGATTAATGACGGCAGATTATTCTACTGGCGACAATATGGACACCCTGTCACTTATTGGCTTAGTTGATGGGTTTATCCAACAGTGCAGATTTCATTTATTTATGCAGCTGGATATTTTACTTGAGAGATTCAGGTTAAAATTTCACAAGCTTCTCCTGTACTACAAGTAACCCAGGACTAGCAGGCTAACCCATCTGGCAGACTCCCTACTGTCTGCTCAGACAATGCTGAGTGTAAAGGACAAATTCCCCAGCCGCAGTACTCTGTACGAAGAATATCAAAAACAGGCTGAGATTTCTCTTCTCAGCATCTAAATATAGGTAATTAAAACTTAATTATTCTTCTGGCTGAGGCCCAGAAATCTCGTTGAATGTAAGGAAGTTGCTTGTGTCGAGTTAATTACAGCGTTTCATGTTCACCGTTAACATGCATGTTACAAAAACACAAAGAACAAAGAGCGCCCCCTGGTGGCCCACCCAGAGGCTTTGCACTCTGAAACCCTGCACCGTACACCATCACATGCTCGACATCCGTGCCCTGGTGTGTCTTGCTCACCGCCACGATCGCGTGTCTGTGCTCAGCTATGCAGTCTGTCCTCTTCCACGCGGCTGGTTTTCAGATTCACATACCTCCACACGCGCCGAGAGACACGTTCACACAATGCACACACGCACAAGGGAACCCGGGGAGCCATGCCGGCTCATCTATTTATATCCCCCTCCCACCGCGAACATTTCAATCCAACCATTGAAGTAAACCTTTCAGTATGAACATTGATCCAAAAATCACATACGGCAGCTCAGAGGGGACCGGCCCAAACCGCGGACAGGCTCCCGTGGGGCCTGGCAAAATTCAGGAAGACAGAAAGTGAGAGGGAAAGGTTCACGATGAGGTTCTCTACCTGCGACCTTGAGGACACTAAGATTTACCACTGTTTGTTTAGTGGACCCTTCTATCCACTGAGACTTGCAAATCTGTGCAAGAATAAGTAAACAAAGAGGTCATCAGCTGCTCTTTGTTGCTCAGCTTATTTGAATTTTGGAATAAAACAATTACACATTAATGTTTATTATATAATTTCTGCTTTGAGAACTTGGCCATATTCAAACACTGAGCGTGTCAGTGATGGATTTTCAGTTACAGATTTCACAGAAAACCAAAACGTGAGTCATGTGAGGTGGTACATTCTGGGTATTTTCTTAGTAGGGGGCAAAGGTTAAATACAGATGGAATCATGTTTCTTTCTGGAGGTACACAAGAGGCCTGGCCTGTAAACACCCCCTGGTGCGCCTGGGTGCCGGGGCCCAGCTGTTTACCTTTAGATGCTCCCTCCCTTGGACGGGCTCGCGCTCCGCCTGAGCCAGGCTCCGCTCCGCATCACCCAGCCACTCACTCAGGGATTTCAGGTTCTTGTTGAAGTGTTGCAGCTTGTCCTGGGACAGCTTGAAGCGACTGAAGGATTGACGCAATGGGTGGAAAATACAAACACAAAGGATTTAAATATGGAAACAGAGTGACAACAGGTGGACGAAGGGGCAGATTGTTGCCTAAGGGATTTAGCACTAAATTCTCACTGTTCATATTCAGCACTGATGAGTCTTAACCCTAACGTGACACATACAGCCATACACAGTGGACATGGCCAGGCCTTGGGACACATACGCTAGTCGGTCACAATACAGCTTGTTGACCTTCTCCCAGTTGGAGCTGAGCAGCAGCAGAGTGTCCTGGACTCGCTTTGCCTCAACTGGGGAAGCCTTGTGGAGGATCTCTTCCTTCCGGCCTTGAGCTCTCACCACTGGGGCTCCTAGTTTCTCTAGACTTAGCTTAGCATCCTACAAAATAAAAATAAAACAACACGGTGCACTGGACTCCATCACATGGCTGTCACATGTCCATACAACATATCAGCAGTCTTCTCAGGAAACACCTGCTCCAGTGAAAAACATAATTAATTTAAAGGCACCCTAAAATATTATAATGTAATGTAAAGCGAAATGATTTAAATGTTTTCAAATGCTAATATTAAACTGCTCTTTTATTCACTTTACAGGTTGGTTTTAAGTTTCTACTTCCCCAGTCAACATAAACTGTTTACTTTCAATACTGCCTTTAAATTTAGACCCTGTCTACAGATCCTAACACTTTATTCTTCACTCCTCTCACTAACACCAATTCTCTCCTGAATATAGCCTGGCACCTTTTCAGTTCTTATAGTTCACTTAATCACTTACACACCCTATGTCTTCATTCTGTGACCAACATGAAGAATTTGCTCACTGACTTTCAGACCAACATTTATCCCTTTATAAGTGTACCAAGTACCCAGGTGTTCACACTTGTGTACACACACACACACACGTTTGAATTTATATTTTTGGGGGGACTGTCCATTCACTTCTCTGGGCATAGCCCTAAAACTAATTAATTGTAATTATGATAACCCAAGGCCCTAACCAGCACTAACCTTACCCATAAGTAACCAAAAAAATTCAAGACTTTTGGCTTGTTTAGTTTTTTAATTGCATCCATAAAATTGAGTTTCCTATTCTGGGGACCAAATGTCTCCGAAAGGTCAAAATAACACGTCTTTATCACATTGTGGGAACATTTGGTCACCACAATATAATATATACAGTATTTGCCCATACACACACACACACGCACGCACACACACACGCACACACACGCACACACACACACAGAGGAACTCACCTGAAGGCACTTTTCCTGTTTGGGAAGCTCATAGAATACTCCTGCCCAGTATTCTGGGGAATTGAGCAGGAATTCTGTCTTAGCGATGGAATGCAGGAGTTCCTGCAGTTCACATAAGTAGCCTGGGGCCTCCTGGACAAAACAACAGCTATGTTTAGTCATGGCAACAATCACACCAAACATGTTTGATGTTAACCTCTCTCTTAAATGAGACCTTAACCCTGGCCACAGAGCTAAACACAACCTGTAACTACAACCACCATCACAGCAACCCCAAACCTAATCACATGCTTAATTTGAAAACCAGCTCCAACCCAACCAAAATGCATCTCCTGCCAAAGCCTAGCTATAACAGTTAAAAAACAAGAAAAATACTAATTTTAAATGTTTCTCCGACTCTGCATTTGAATCCAGCTCAACACTTTAAATTTAAACACCAGCAAAAAAACAATACTAATATACACCACATAATTTGCGAAATCTGAATTTGCGAAATATGAACGCAATTTGAATTTTCTACTCAAATTTTTGAGTCGTTTGTCTGCAATTTATGCATGCAAATCAATTTCTACCACTCCATGCTGATCCCTGCATCTCCAGAATAATTTCCAAATAACTTAGCCATACACCTTAAAACCACCCATCCTTTCTGCAAACGCACAATGGAACTGCCAACTACAAAAGTGCGGAGAGAATCTGAATGTCTGAAAGACATGAAAAAGATTTTTTAATTTTGTAACAATGCCAAGGTAATATTTTTTAATATGTTGCAATCACCCAACACAAACACAAACAATGTTTTATCCGTTGGATGGCTGTTCAGTAAAACTTAAATTTTGTTTTTATTAATCAATTTATCAACATGTGACTATTTCATCACCATTGCCAATAGTGCAGAATAGCAGTGAATTTGCCCAGCATATGCTTGGGTTTCAAGAGACTGGACATAAAGCAAAGGACAGAGCGATTACAGAAATTTAACATGATGAATGATATTCAAACCTGCCGCATTAACTGTACCTAGAAAAATGATCATAATAATAACAACAACAATAATAAAACATAAATATATTCCCCTGTTTCTGTGCGAGCCAGTCCATATTCACTAAAATTCAGAAACATTTCTGGTAACCTCTCTGACAACTTCATTGTTTCACCTTCATATGTCAACCCACTCTCTCTGTGACCTGTCAAGCATTTCACCTAACTGTCAAACTAACTAGGGTAACGTAAGTAGACTTAAACTATGAGACGTAACATTGTCGTAACATTTCCAGTAAACTCGGTGACTAACGGTGTTCGATTTATGACATTATCAAGAAGTTTTTATAACAGTGTAGGGAACTTCCTGAGAAGGACAGAATTCTGTTTTTTAATACACTGAGACAAACCTTGGACAATTCAGTCCAAACAAAAAAATTCTTTGTAGTGCCAGTTTTTATCCATGAATGGTGCCACTTTCAAAGACATGAATTCAATTCCATTTTACCATTTATTTTGTTTGTGTCTTATCTGACATTCTAGCACTTTTATCCAATGTGACATACCTTACAGATTTATTTTCACCCACTTATACAGGATATTATTGGTTTTCAGCATAATATATCATTTAAAGTCGAATAGCTTTCTTCGGTTTTTAATAAGCCAAAAAAAAAGATTTCCACATATTTCTAATGATTGTTGTTTATAACGATTCTCATTCATTAACATATTGTTAATGGACATCAAATTGCAGGTTAAGCGAGTGCACTTGGCTGTCAGGTGGAGTCCCCTTGAAAAAAGTAATTGCGCTGAATTGCTCTAGAAAAAAATACCCTGCCATTTTAATGGGCAAAAAACTGCAAGTTACTTTGGATAAAAGTGTCAACTATGCAAATAAATACAAAGAAATAAAACCAGACCAATCTTCTACTTGACTTTTCTTCTTACCTTTTTTGGCAAGTAGAAGTCTGCATATTATTCTATATATTATTTTGTTATGCAGTGTTTTTGTTCTTCTTTGGATTGTTCAGATAAAATATATTTTATCTGAAGTTTTGCAGAGATATTGAAAAAATAAGCAATTCTTTAAAATGCACTTAGTTTTGAAAAGGTTTCATGAACAGTATTTAATTTGTGTTATTTTTTTAAGGCTTCATGAATCAATTTCAGTCATAGACTGAAAAATTGTTACAGTCTGTTTTATTTTTAACGATAAATTATACTTTCAGTGCTCAATACTCATTTTTTATAGTATGGCCAAAGGTACGTAGAGATAGGATGATTGACATTGTATGCTGCAAGGAGGAATTTAAAATAAATCACACAAAAGACCAAGCAAACATAAATTCACATTTCCGGGGCAGAGCAGGCTTAACACTGAACAATGGCAGAGGCAAATTAATGATGCAACAGAAACCAACAGCTCCTTCTGCTCCTCTGTCTCACAGAAATGGGACAGACTGATCCCTTGTTTGTAACATTTGGCCGGCTACTCTCCTGAGGTCCTCTTGTCATATGGTTAGCTGCACCGAGTTAGTGACAGTTTCTGCAAGGCAGGGTTAGGGCC
>JAAGVU020000001.1:48112235-48139989 GCA_011763525.2 Mormyrus iriodes
GAGGAACGTAAACTGAGGCAGCAGACCACTGAGGCTTACTCAGTAGCATGCTGCAGTGAAGCAGCTCATTGAGGAACATCACAGGGACTCGTTGAAGGACTCCATCTCCTGGATTCTGATTTAACTGCATTCGTAACTAATGACTGACACCTAGATAGACCACTGGAACCTAGCCTAAGCTGATCGAAGGCAGTTTAGAGTTTGTAGCCAGGGTTACATCAGCATGTTTTACTGCAGTGATTCAGATTAAATGTCTTGTTCGGCCCATGATAGCAAGAGCCTTCCTGAAAGCAGCAAGCTTCTGGTTATGCTTCTGCGTCTGTAATTACCATGTGACACGGGGCACATGCGAGGAGTCGTTCTCCTCCGCCTTTAAAAATGCTTTGCATTTCCAATCAGTGACACATGGTGGGCAGGACAGTAACATATTCCAATTTTGTGTTTCAGCAGCAACTGGAATGCTCCTGTATTTATACAGCCCAGTGCAGACAGGTGCTCATTTTCCATGTGAATATCAATCTACCTCTAAACAGCAATCATAATAAACAAACCCAAAAGCATTACATCTGTACAAAATATTTCCTGCTTGTAAGTGACTATGCAGCCAGCTTACTTTGTACTTCTGTATAAAACAGCAATATCTGCTTGACAATGACCAGACAAAGACACACAGACTCACCAACAGGAGGCGGAGCCACTCCTCACTACGTGATGTCACGGCAATCCAGTTGCACTTGAGCAGGCTGACCTTGTCTTCCACCAGACTCTCCTGGCCGTGAAGCACTGCTTTGAGGGTGTCGGCCAGTTCGGCCACACCCTTCAGCTGCTGCTCATGCTGCTCTGTCTCCTTCTGCTTGGCCTGCCGATGGGAGAGCAGAACAGGGGGCTGTGAGACAGATTTGTAAATCTTTATAACCTGTTTTCGTGCTTTGTTTGGGTGGCTTATGAATTATTTATTGTTTTGCAGTGGTACTAGATAGGTGGTAGAACAGTGTTTCTTAAGCCGGTCCTTGGGGACCCCCAGAAGCTCACATTTTCACTCCCTCTCAGCTCCCAGCCAATGAAGAACATTAAATACCTGGTAGAGGTGTGCTGGGGACTGGGAAGGAGCAAACATGTGGACTGTCTGGGGGTCCCCAACCTCTGAGTTGAGATACACTGTGCTGGAAATTTTGTGAATTCTTTAGAACTTGTTTGTGTTCACAAACATCTCTACTGAAGATCAGATTGATAGTGACTCAAATTTATGTTTTTTGGTTTGGTTTTATGATTTTTTATTTTTTAAATACGGCAGCTAGACTCAGATTGTCATCTCACTGATGGACACTCCTGATTCTACTTGTCCCCTGAACTGATAATCCTAGAGGCTCACATACTTTTTCTGATAAAGACATTTCATTCAGGATCATTAATACCGATAAATGGAAGAAAAAGTATAAAACGTTTGTTTCTTATCAGATTCTCTTTATGTATTTTTATGACACTGAAGTATATTTGATCGCATTTTAGGGTAAATTTATGCGGAAGTTTAGTAAATTCTTTTTAGCAATACTGTAAAGTGCCTGAACAGCAAATATGCAACTGATTTTTAGGCAGAGCCAGGGCAATAGCTGTGTGACTGACAGGTCGCTGGGAATGTGCACGCTGGTATGAGATGGGGGTGCGTTTTCTAGACAGGGCTCAAGGTGTGAGAGACGGTCTGGCAATCGTCAAAGATGAAAGGGCTGTGCAGCAGGACAAATCAGCGTGTGAAAGATGGATCAGACTGCCACGACCCTGTACCTTGGCCCAGGCCACCTCAGCGTCTAGACTGTCAGGCATCCCGTCCACATCTGATCTGCGCGTCAGCTCTGCGTCCGTGACAGCCAGCCACTCGGTCAGGTTGTTCACCTCCTTCCGTAGTTTTCGTGACAGCTTCAGGCTCTTCTCCAGCTCCTGCTTGCCTTCCGTCACCTTCAAAAATATGGTCCACTCATAAGGAGCCTCATTACAGCGCCTATCTGTCACAAACTGCTGTGTTTCACCCAGGTCAGTGTTTTGGTTTGGAACGGGTTAGACAACATTGCCACCCGGTGGAGAGATAAATGCCTTGCTATGTCTAGCAGAATGTATGGTAATTTAGGGATTACCCCCTTCAATGTACTTAAAAGACCAAGTATGATTATAACAGTAACTGTGGCGTTGTGTAAGAAATATTAGCAGTGGTCTGGCAGAAAAGTTAGGAAGGCAAAATGAAAAGTTTCCAGGAGGAGTGTTACCTCGTGCCACTGCTCACTTGTACATGAATGGTACAACAGTAAAGCCCACTTGACTTGAAAGTGGGAGAAATCATTACAGCAGAAATAAAACGGGTTAAAAATATTCAGAAAAATACTCTTTGAAGAAATCACCTCAGATCCCATTAAATTAGCTGCACTGTGAAACAGGTCAGAGAAAAACACGCTAATCATTCCTAATTTCTTTTTAATTATGTCCCCATGAATTGTAATAGGCATTTGTGTAAACAAGAGGGAGCTCTAATTGTAGCACTGACCATCCAATCAGAGAAGTAATTAGGGCAGTAGGTGGCCCTGATTGGCTGACCTGGGCCCCTAGCTCATTATACAGCAGCTTGAGAGCTGTGAGCCGTTCGTCCAGCTCCTTGGGGTTCTCTGTCTGCTGCCTTTGAACGATCTGTCGGCCCGTCTTGATCACTGTCTCCACCTCTGCTTTCACCTCGCTCAGGCTCTTATAAAAGCTCTGTTGGGAGAGGCAGTGAACATGACCAACAGCATACAACTCACAGCCCAGGGTCAGCAGCGTAATTAATCACTTAGTCATGCACATCTACACATTACACCCACACCTCTCACAAGCATCACCTACACCAGGGGTCAGTGATCACTGTTATCAGGAGTTGAAGAGTGTGTTGGTTTTCACAGTATGACTGTGATTTGAGCTGTAGTTTCATTTTTTATGAAGATCATCTCACATTGGACGTAGCTCTAAATCCAGTGAAAATTTTAACAAAGGTGCAAGCTGCAGCAGTGTGGCTCTTCAGCTGCCTCCCTGTAAGCTATCATGTTCATGTTTACGCTAATACATTGCACTCACGTCACTCTCTAGTATAATTTACTGTCTCAGTTTCAAACTGACTTCAAAATCGACACACACAAAAAACAAAAATATTAATGTTTGTGAGTCTAGCCAGGTAAAGTCTGCTCACACACGGAATCTGATACTGATAGAAAAGTGATTAGGACACCTGCAAATCATTATGCAGATGAATAAATATTAAAATGTATCAATGTGTATTGTAAGCAAGAAATAATAAGAGAATAATTGAAAACTTGAAAATAACAAGGTTGCCTTGTTCCTTACTTACTCTATACCCTCAGAGACATTTGAGTTGTATTTTATTTATTTGCCTAGGCAGGTGTGACACATCTTAATGTAACAGAGATACCAGCTAGTTTCTGTCATTCAACCCATGCCTGTAACAAGGGTGCACAAGTACCCACCATGCACTGGTCCAGCTGGGACTGCACCACCTCCTGGTCGACGCTGCGCACCCCGAGCACACTGAGCTGGCTCTTCACCTCATCCAGGACCCGCTCACACGCTTGCAGACGCTCGTCAAAGTTGGCTGGCTTCTGGAAAAGCCGAAACTTCTTGACGACCTCCTGGAGCTTTTTCTAAAGCACAGGGAAAGCATGACTGTTAGAAAATGTATTTCGTACCGAAGCCGTGACAAAATTGTAATTCTCATCGGTCAGAAATCTGCTGATACCAAAATCTTTATGAAAGAAACTACATTTCAAGGAAAGGATAGAAAACGTACAGTTATATATGTTTCAAGTGCAACTTTCCTGTGTTAGTGTATCTTACCTATCGGATTTTTACCTATGAGCTTCATCATTTCTGTGATACACAGGTCTCATCACTGTGCTGTACACGTGTGGGTGCTGTACAGTTCTCACCTGGGTAATATCTATCTGAGAGCACACTCTATCAGACGGATCTTTGTTTGCATTCTTTTTCCTCAGCTCATCCAGACTCAGTTCATGGCTGTTCAGCTCTGTCTGGATTTTCTGTAAAACACAGAATTCAAATTTCTTCCTCACCTTGTCAACCAGCTGTGTGATTTATGTACCTGAAAGAAAGTATGAGTGATTTACTATCTCACGCGACAGCCGGAGTGTGGGTCACTGAAAGACAATGTGTAAATAATCTCATGTCCTGTGGTTAGTGCTTGTATAGGGGTATGTGTGTGTTTTTAATCGAATATTTGTTTCAGTTCACTTATTTGAGCAATGTTCTTGTACAGCCAGTGCGTTATACAACCTGCGTATTTACAGGTGAGACTGGGTATCCTTGTGATGTAGTATAAGTGTCATTGTTCAGGATGACATTTCCATGCACCTCTACCTCTCTCCCACAAGGTGGCACACTGCTCATATGGGAGAAGTGACAATTATCTGGCATGCAGTGTCATTGTTCACCTTATATCATTCGTTAGTGGCTCACTTCAGAAGTCATTACATCACGCAGCGATCATCTCCGCTAATCAGCACATTCTGTTTTGATTTGTTTCTTTTAACCATAAGATGCCATAATATAATTGCTGACAAATGCATGGTGGGGGGAACGCTAGGTGGATGAAATGTTTTGTGTCATGTTTCCTAATGAATTCATGCCTTGTTTGTGCTGTGAGAGTGATGAACTGACCCCTGGGGGGGGGGCACAAAACACAAATCTCACTCAGGCCTTAATTGCGCCCTGCACTTGAAGGCCAAAGCTGGCTTTGGTAAATAAGCTCATTTCAGCACGGAGAGCTGACAATGAGTAATGGCTCTTTCCGCCAAAGAACCGCCCTCACAACACAATTTCAATTACAGAGCCACGCGCTTCCCGCTTCCCCGCCAACGGAGGCGAGCTCCGTCTGGCTAAGAGACACAGATGCCTGCTGAGTTGTCAGGACCTGATCCACGCTGACCCCCCTCCACGGCTTCCAAAGCCAAGCCAACAGCAAAATGCAGCTGCCCTTTGTACATTCCCCTGGTCGCTCCTCTGCAACTACAGACGACATGATGAGCTGTCACCAGTATATACAAGCTCATCCTACCACATTTTCCAGTACAGTTTCCTCCCTTGTTCATGCCCTCTTTCCCTGGTCGTTTCATGTCCACCTGAGCCTCCTGGGGTAACTGTCCAGCGTCTAGATGGTCGGCGATGTAAGCGGACAGGTGGCGATCCGTGGTGTGCAGAGATTCCTGGATGAGACGCAGGGCCTTGTCATGCTCCTGAGCAGACTGAATATTCTTCTCAAGGTGCTTCTGCCTCTGTGCCGCCTGCAGCAACAGAATCGCACGAGATATCCCACAAAAGAAAGCAAGGGAGTGGATTGTGAAGCTGTACTGTATGTGCCACTCCAACACTGTTGTCCCTTTCAGATCCTACGTGACGAAGTAACACCAGCACTATGCCATTTACTACTCGGCGCTTAGCTACATCATTACAGTTACACCAGTCCTGGTACCTGGTTCACTAGTAATCTCCAAGCTATATATGTGCTTCCATTGTCTTTTGATATACAGCGCCAGATGGATCACCACAGAAACTTTACTTAAGGGAATGTTCTAGCTTTCCAGGAAGCCGATCACATCACGTCTGAATGAACTTACCAATGTATGATAGGACCAGTCGTATAAAATCTAAAATCCAGATGTCAACAGGGGTGAGAGAATTAAATTACCACCCCCAAGATTGTGGTGGGATGGATATGGGTATCCAGTACCTTCAGTGTTCTGCTTTTTCACACCCTATGTGATACTTTATCAGAATATCTCTGATACCTCCTTGTTTTTACAGATACATGGATAACATTAGGATGGTTTATCATATCCCTATGTACTGCAGCAGAGATGCATTGCATCTCCTGTACTACAGACTAGTCCCCCTTAAGCCACATTGCCACTCATTCCCCTCACCCTTTCCATCAGCTCATCCCATCGTGTGTTAAATGCTTCTAGCTTTTGGTTGATTAGCTCATCCAAGACACCCCCATCCATCAGGGTCTGGGCCAGCTCGCGGATCTGGTTTCGATTGTCCTCTGGGTGGCGAAGCAAGCTCTCCAAAGACTGAGGGGGATAAAAAGAGGGCTAGGAGAGTTAGAGTTAAGGGGTAAAGCTGAGACAGTTTGTCAGAAAAGCAAGGCCTGTAAGTGGTCACAAAAAAATCTGTATGGGAACATTTATTGTTTTGAATTAGAGTGCATGGGTTTGTAGAGAAATGCACCACAGTCTATATGGGACCATAGCAGAGTCACTGGGGATTTTAGAATAGCTTAAGCAAAGGGGAACAGAAGGTCAGTGCAGTAGCATCAGTATAGCGTTGGATGACGGCAAACTAGATCCAGTGCTTCGAATGCTTTACAGAGTAAAATATAAATGCAATGTTAGAGGAGACTAACATCAAGAGCCTCAGAGATCTCCTCAGCTCCACCATGGATGCTGTCTGTCTCATTCAGCTTCTTCTCAAGCTGGTCCAGCCAGCCATTCTCTAGGCCCAGATAGGACAGCAGCTCACACCAGCATGACCAGACCTCCTGCAAGTGGTGAAGGAAAAAAACGAACCATTATTTTTTATGAGGGAGCCAACAAGTTCCACTCACTAATGGTCACTGCCAATCTTTCACAAATGAGCAATGTGGGTGACAGCTGTGACAAGGACAGATAACTACAGTTAGAACAAAACAGACAAAGATAAGGAGAAAGAGGTCAAATGTCACAGCTACCTCTAAAGTTTTGCACTTCCCCTCAAGCCGACTGCAAAGCCGCTGGTAGTTTGTCGTTAGGATGTTGAGTTCAGTCTTCAAAGCCTCATGGGCCACAGGAGGTGCCTTGGCGATAAAGCTGTTCACTGAGTCTGTCAGCATTTTCACCTTCACCTCCTTCTGATGGACCTCTTCCTGGGCCCTCTGAGACATTGACAGAAAGCAGAGAAGGAGTCACCGAGTCTGAGATGAAACAGACACCACATATAAACAATTACAAACCTGACATTTGCCATCCATATCAAAATTGATAGGGCTAGCATGTCAAGCTTAAAAATCAAGTGCTGCAGGGCATCACCACGAAAATAACAAGTTGCAATCAAATATCACCAGTGACATTTCCTATGTTTTCTGCCTGATACGGTCAGGTTGTTTTTTCCAAAATCAAATCTTAAGACCAAATTAATCCATGTTTGCTTAACACAGTGATGTTTGAATCACTCCTGTAGGTCATGAGCTGGAGATTGAAGCTGAAGTTCCACAGACCTTTATCTCCTCCACACCTTTCCGTAGCTCCTCTGGAGTTTTGTACTGGAAGTCTCGCTCTAGAAACTCCTCTTCGGCCTGCGTGATCCATTCTTGCATCTCTGATAGGTCCTTACGCAGACTTACCGTTTTGTCCAGCCCACCCTTCAGGGCTGACTTCTTTGCATAAGCCTGGAAGACACAGCATATTCATCCACAGCAGCAGGCAGACACTTCAAAGTCAAAAATAAATCTATGGGGGAAACCTAAACGAAACAATAAGATGAGCAACCTGTTTACAAATGTTTTCCCACTGAGCGTTCAGTTGAGTAATCTCCTCCTGTAGCTTGCTAGCAAAGACAGGCTCTGCCTCCTTCTTAAGCGCATGGCCCACTTCATTAATGCCATTCACGCTGGGCTGGATGGTGTTGATGTCATTCACCAGGGCCTGAGGCAAGTAGGATACGGCATCCACATTTACACTGGGGCAATGAATGCTTATATATCAACAGACGGTACAGACCAGAGGTGAACTGCACAAATATGTATGAAGACAGGAGATCAAGAGGGACACGAGGCATTAATGTCTGTCTACATGCTCTCCCCCACCCTCCTACCGTGCACTGCTCCAGCTGTTTCTCCAGGGCTTCTGAGTCACCCAGCGCTGGCCACTCCTCATTCAGGAATACATCCACCTCCATCATCCACTTCCTCAGGGTCTTTGTGTCATTCTGAAGAGTGAATGATGGCAAACGGGTCAATATGAGTGGCCAAGTCCATCCCCTCCAAACATCTGTGTGACTCAGACTCAGGCCAGCGCACTGATGTCATCATCCCACCCTGTTTATCTACACTCTACCTGACCTTTACCTGTGCTGCACTGCAGAGATAGGATTATGCTCTGCACTGCAGAGATAAGAAAAGACAATTGAGAGGATAGAATAATATAAAAAAAATCTGTCAACTTTGTTATAAATCAAACCAAAGATAGGGCAAGTATTTCAACACAATAAATACATGAGAGTGCAGTCTCTTTTAGGCACATTTTTAAATTTAAAAGAAAAACTTTCAAAGTCACAAAATGACTTAATACCATCATTAAGGGATTTCAAACACTGGCAATAATTCAGAAAATAGTTTGTTCGCACTTAAAGTATAATTACATTAAATGCTTTTAATCACAAATTAGGCTACTCCAGGAGCACAAAGTATCTGAAACATTCTAATTACCTTCAGATTCCTTCCCACCTGTATAACTTGAGCCCATCATATAGGCACTTTCCCAGACTGACATAAATCTCTGTGCTGCTACTGACATTTCATCCTGAGTAATATCAGACTAATCCTCACCACTACATCTCACCCAGTCCAGCGCTTACTATAACTGCCTTTTAATTGCTACTACTCCAGGCCATGAGATCAGTCATCTCACTCATTGTTTTAATTTAATGTGCTATTTAAGTTTTCCTTTCCTGCTCAGCACTGCTAATTCCATTGGTCGCCAATCACACACTGTACACATCTGAAATAAAAACAGGAACCACCTCAGAACTCTAATTTCTCCATTGTATCTACACACCTTCCAAAACTTTACACAGCACACCATGTATTTCCTTCTATCCATCCATCCTCTAAGGGCCTCTAGCAGGCCATTACTCCATTCTCATCTGTTCATGCTGGACCAAGTTCCTGTCTCAGACAGAGCAGTGGGCTCCCTCGCCAGTGACCCAACACTGCTGGTCACAAATGCATCCATCTGTCTTCTGTGCATGCTCTTTTGCACACATTTCTTTACTTCTACAACAATTACTATGGACTTCATTATACTCATTGGTTCACTAAGATCATTTTTAGCTGTGAATTGTATGTTGGGTTATCTTTCAGAATATGTTGTGCCTGCCAAAGGTATGGATAAGAGGTTAAATAACTGATACTATGTGTTGTTTAGCATCAGCTAAATGAAGATACATTATATAAACCACTAAATTATTAGGCAAAGTTAGTGCTGTTTTAAACTTTGCTTATACTCACTAGATCTTTGTTTTATGGCATCTTTCTTAAACATCTCTCACCAGTAATGTAAACAGGGAAATACGAACAGTATCCATTTATACCTGGAACTGCTGCAGTTTGCCCATCAGGTCATGCAGCCTTTGTATCTGCTCTTCCAGTTGTGTAGACATTCTCTTCCAACGCATCATGATGGCATCCAGTTCCATGCGGTACTTGTGGCTAATTTCATGTGGCGCCTTTTGACACACCTGCTCCACAGTGACAGTGAGGTAGTCCAGACTGCTCTGGTGCTCCTGCAGTGACACCTGGAGAGCCTGGAGAAAGACACAGATACAAAAGGCATTGAGACAGAGGATTCAGAGCACAGCAGCACAGACATTGGACACAAACGCAGAAACACGGGCATGGGATACTAAGATCTGCAAAGAAATTCACGTATAGAAATATGGCAGCCATGCTGATGCAAAGAGTGAGGCAGAGATCTGCACTGGCTTTTCATAATCTCAACAGTGTACCAATCAAAAGCAGCAGACAGACAGACCTTTCTCGGTGTTTCTCAGATAGATTCCTATAACAGCTTGAGACAGACCAATCCACAGAGATTGCTCCTCACAGACAAACCTTCATGTCTTTGAGTCTCTGCTCCATGATGGGATACTCATTGACAGCAGTGGAGGGAACAGGCAGCTGAGCCTCACATTGTTGAAGCCAAGTGAAGAGGGAAGTGGCAGTCTCCCTGTACCGTGCTGGAGGCAGGCTCTCCTGGACTAGAGAAGGAGATAGTGAGAGACATTAGTGTAAGTTGGCATCTGGTAAAGTGTCATGAAGTATTACACAAATAATAATTAAGTCCAAAAAGATATGAGACAAATGGATTTTCATCCATCTAAGCATCTTCCATCCACTCATCCAGGGTAGTGGGCTGGGGCTGGGGCTGGAGACTATCCCAGGCAGCACAGGGTACGAGGCACAGGTACACCATGGATGGGAACACCGGCCCACCACAGAGCACATGTGGCACTCCTCAGCACCCACACAAATACGGACCACAGCTTCTCTCTTTCTGATCAGGGGATAATGCAGCTGCCCTTCCACTGAATCTACTGACAGACTATTCCATACTGGCTCAGTAAATTACAGAGAAAAAAACATACTGACACAAAAAATTATGATACTTTGAATAGAAAGCCAAGCAAAACAAACCAGAATAAAGTAAAGCATTAATAAGAGCACAGTGAAACAACACAGCCAGCCTTGATAAGGATGGTGCTGTATTTTACACCTAAAAAACAAGGCCTCAAACCATTTCTGGCAGAAAGTTTTTCTCATCTGTGATTACTTACCTAAACTTGAGAAATACAAAACATAATGCTCCCACTTTCTCTTCCTCGCTTAAAGCACTGGCAATATGCAGTTTCTTATTCTCTTTAGATAACTGATGTTACTGATGAATTGATTGGAAATATAAGAAGAAATGGATGGAAAGAGAATTAAAGTCACAGACGTCAAAGAACCTTGTAATAATCCAAGATGCCTACAAGATACTAGCTGTATACAAATTCTTAAATGCACTAAGCAGATCATTCTTATAAATTCAAAGAACAGTTCACAGAAGGACTCCTCCCAACCAATGAATAGCCCACAGAGACAGGCAAACGATGAGGCGTACACAAAAGCAAACCCTCCCCTCACGTGTCATCCACACCAACCATCAAGCCCTGACCTCCACCTCTCCTCCTCCCTCCACTGAGGGAAAAATAAAGACCTCAGCCATCACTCCTCATCACAATCAGCTCCTCAATGCCCCAAACTCTATATTGGGGCAAATAAATTCCAAAAACAGACACAATGTCAAGGTCAAAATCACACCCCCCAACACAGACTGCAAAATACTACAAATTATGAGCATGGGTAAGCTGACACTCACAGACCCATTTACATCCCAGAACACAATTGCCTCAAATCACAGGCATGCATGCGTACATAGAAAGACGCATACCCTAACATACAGGAGAAATACAACAGACCCCCCATAAAACTGCCATAAACCTATAGTCCTTTGACATTTATACAGAAAAATGAATACAAGAACTTCAGATCCAGAGCCTTGTAGATGAATCCACCACTAGGCCTTGAAACGAACCCTAATCACCCAGAATGCAAGGTTCTTACGGAAGTAGTGTAGCAGCATGTGCAGTATTTATCAATGTCTCTTTGAGGAAGAGAGAAACAAATGCTTGTGTCCTTTGAGTCTAAGAGCTAGCTTAAGTCAAGCAAGCACCTCGTGAACCCTAATCTTCTAATAGATCTCATCTGGACCATTCTCATTCTATCTCCATAGTGATGAATTTTTTGCATTGTGAGCAAACTGCTGCTCCTGATGTTCCTCCCTGATAGATTACATCCTTCATATTGCCTAGTGGTTGTACAGTGGTTAAGGACATGGACATCTAAGCAAAGCTTACTACACAGTTACTGTCCCAAAAGGTTCCTTGAGGAAAATGTTTAATCTGCATCATTCTAGTATAAAAAGGGGGAAACTGTACATGACTGTAGATTAAGGGTTTCAGGTAAGCAATGAAATGCAATATTCCTCTTTCAACCGTTTTGTTTTTCTGACACTTTGCTCACTGAATTTCAACAGCAGTGCAGTAGATGACAGAGACCCTGGGGCGTACTCACTGAGCTGCAGCTGGCTCAGGCGTGCCTGCAGGTCAGCCAGCACCTGTTTGTAGTGGTCGGTCAATGCTTTGATGTCAGCGTTGAAGAACACTGGAGCCTCCTCCTTCTCCCGTAGGTCCTTCACCTGCTCCTTCAGCTGATTCACCTGCGGCTGCAGGGCGGACAAACGAGCTACCTCATCCTTGGGAGCACAAGAAGGAAAGAGAGAAGAGGGGAGGGGAGGAGGAAGTTACAGAGAGAGAGAACACAGAAAAGAGCATTCATTACGGAAGGAGAAAAACGAAGCCAACACCAACAAATTAATTACAATTTAGAGAAACAACCTATTGCCTAAAGAGTCTACAAGGTGTAAAGTTCACTCACAGAGTAAGATATTAGCTAATGAGATAATTATCAAATTGGTGTACAGAACGTATAAACAGGTGTTTCCAAGAGCTGCCTGACTCCAGAGACTTTCCAAAATAAAGTGTCTTTGCCCAAACTTTCCAGGTCTGACCTACACCTAAAAGCTGTCTTATCTTTTGGAGAAGGACAAGAGCTATTGTTCAGTTAATTGGTCCAGAGGGATGGAATTATCAATACCATCCCCACTGTCTGGTAATCATGGTTAATAGGAAAAAGGAGAGTAAAAGCGCGAGTCGGTGTGCCTTCTTATCAGCATGTGGGCCTTTCTTCGCCATTGTTTAATTAGCTTCATTTCCAATTTGATTAGTGTTTGCGAATCGACTCGCACAAAACTGAGACTATTATACCTTTGCATTAACTGTGTTTCAGGCTGAACATTTCCCTTCGAAATACCCACCAATACAGGTTTTATTTCCTGTAATTTTTGCTATAGTGCAACAGGGCAAGTGATTTTTGGTTTTCAATTGTCTTTGTCTTCTGCAAAAAGTCTCTATCACAAAATACAACCCTGACAATGAAGTATCTTAATATTAATCACACCCAGGATGCAAGTATTAAACAGTTTCTGCATAATATACCAGCCACCCTGTCCTGACCTGTCTAAATTTCTTAATCATGATCAATACGCATAAAAACTTTGTTAAACTGAGAACATCACGCACATCATTCATTTTAAGTCTCCAGATTGCAGCTTTGGGGCATTCAGCTATACTTTTACAGCTCTCCCATGCCCAACATCTGTTCCATTTAATACTGAGAAAACCCCAGGCTTTCAAAGGCTTAATGAGATACAGAAAACTCTATAGAAAGTGTACCAGTATAGTGATGCTCAGGCACACGGAGTAACAGATCCATGACAGAGAATGAGGGGATGCTGACAGACACACAGACAGTATAACAGAATTCTGACAGAGCACCTCTCACCTTGCAGCGATCCACCTGGATCCTCAAGGGCTCCAGCTCAGATGCAGGCGGCTGCTGCACCTTCAGCCAGTTCTCAGCAGTAACGACAGCCTGCTCCAGTTGCTGGAACTGGTTGTAGAAGGCCAGCACCTTGGTCTGGTAGGCCAGCCACGCCAGCCTCTCATCTAGCAGCGCGCAGAACTCCACCCAGCGGCTGTTCAGCTGGTCTGCAGCCTGCTTGATATCATCCGCCTTCAGGCCCTCTACAGGGAACAACTCAGAATAAGTAGACCACCCATCTGTCAGGAGCAACATACAGTAGGTGGACCAGCAGGTAATACAGGAAATGTCATAGTAAGTAAACCAAGAAGGAATACAACACAGAGTACCTGGACCGACTTTCTAAAAGAAATAAAGAAAAATATGCATAATGGCATAAAAACAGCTTTGGTGATATTGAAGGACACAAGAAGTATTATGGGGACAACATCTGAGACTGAGACAAGGGTAACCATAGAAACGATCAGAGGACAGGCACTTGGGTTGCCATGGGTACAGAGAGGAGGTGTGCTTACCGCTGGCCAGCTGATCCACCACAGCCTGTGCTGAACGAGTGGCTTCCAGCAGCTTCCTCATCTTCTCCGGTTTTTCCCGCTCTATTGCCTGAGAGGAAGAATAAAGGAGGAGGAGAAGGAAAGAAAGAGAAGGGGAGAGAGGAAGCAGAAGTACTGAAGGATTTGTACAAAATGCAATACTTAGATTGCTTTGCTGGATTGATCAATTGAGTGATTAAATAACTAATTATGACTGATTTTTTGCATTTTATATCCTTCTATACAAGTATAGCAGTGAATGTCATTTTGAATATGATAATGTCTAAAGTATAATAAATGTATGGATGTCTGTGTCAGGAATTTGTGGCATAATTATGCAGATGCTCTGGGTATAATGGTGCGTGGCTGATTGTGGAGAATAAAAAGCAGAATGAAGCACATGTATAAATGTATGTCTCAGGCATACGAGGCAGAATGATGCAGGTGGGTGGTTGTGGGGCAGTGTGGGGTGGGAGGGGTTACCAGCACTTTCTCTTGTAACTCAGACACACTGCCCTCTTTGCGTGAGAACGAGAACTCGGGGCTCTGCAGAATGGCCTCGGACCTCGTCATAAAACTGTGCAGCTCCGTGAAGTCGACGTCGAACCTGAATGTGGGGGGGTAGCAACATGGGACTGGCTTAAATGTACTCATTGGCTCCTGCAGGATCTTCATATTTCATCAGCCTGAAATCTAAAATTTCACCAAGCTACATATATATAACACTATGCACATTTTTTCTGGCAACATCAGACCTTGATAATCTTATAACAGTGGCGACTTCAACAGTTTTTTCAGCTACAAAAAAAAACAAAACAATCTAAGGCAATGCCAACCCCCCCCATCCCAACACATCATGCACATGTGAGTCCTGATAATGTGCTTGATCTTTCATGCCCCTGTGCTCAGTTTCAGACTTGTTAACTCCCCCACCTGGCACTAATAGATTCTCCTCACTGCCGAGGGTGCAGCTGTCCCACCTGTGGTAGGCTCACCTTTTCCGGAGCTCTGAGTCCACCACAATCTGCCTCTTCTTCTGAGGTAGTGGAGGGGCCACCTCCTCCTTTGTATGCGTCACCACCACCTGCCCCCGTGTGGTCACTTTTGTCACAGATGACATGACCGTGGTCTTAGTCAGCTCCGTCTGTGCCATGGTAACCGACATTGAAATCTGAAGGAGACACCGGTATGAGTTGGAGCATCTGTGGAAGTGTGTGTAATTAAAAACAAAGCAGCTTATCAAATAAAGAGTTTTGGTCTCCAAAGTGAATGGAAGGAAGGGCATTGTATGTAAGTGTGACTGCATGTGCGTTGCTTACAACATGCTAGGAGTCTTCCTGTGAAAGTAATTCCATAAACAAGGAAGCAATCTAATCATCAAGAGCCCCTAAAAACAGAAAGATCCATAATGCACAAATGCCGTGGGTTGACCTGCGAACTGCTTTTCTCCAGCTTCTGAACCAGGCTCTCCCAGCGCTGGGTGAGGTTCTCCAGCCGTGCCTCCAGCTTATGGGCTAGGTCTTTGTTCTTCACGCTGGACAGCAGGTCCTGGCTGAGGGAGCACAGCCTGTCCATCACCCGCCTCTTCAACTCCAGTTCCCCCTTCACAATCTAAAAGACAAGGGGCACTAGTGAACACCTATTTACTACAGGCGAACACAACCACAGCAAAGTCCCTCTACATTTCATTCATCTACCACATTTCTCAAAATACATAACATTCACTGTTGGCTTCATCTATGTTATAAAAGCTCAGTAACAGCCAGGCTTTCGTGCCAGCACTTCCTGTAATTCAGTTCTAGGCTCCTAAAATGGTTAATTCCACCCCACGCCATAAAATTTACAGAAAGCAATCCTAACCCATCAAGACCTTTCATTACTATTAAGCTTCCCCAGGCTGACTGAAACTATCCCCAAACTCTATCACTCACTATGGCCTCACTGATGATGTAACAGTCACTGCAGCCAGACTCACTCACCGCAAGCTTCCTCAGACTCTCCACCATCCCACTTTGCTCCTTAAGGCCACTGCATTGAATGGAGCGGACAAACTCCTCCTTCTCAACTAACCAGCTGTCAAATGAACACTGTGTGTGACATAGAGAGAGAGGCAAGGACTTCAGGGACATCATACATGATGGCTTGAGAAATAAAGCATACAGAAGAACCTAAAACAGAAACAAAGGAGATCGCTATACATTTACTTCTATAGTTTCATGGAGGGTCCTGAACTGTACAACAAAACCCATTATTAATTACATTTTAAAGCCAGCACTGCAAATGCATTTATTCAATGCATATTCCATTAGTTGCTAATGTTTTTTCTCCCAATGAATATTAAATGCCACCTTTCTTTTGACTTGCTGTGAAACAGACTCTCCAGTTATAGACGAGGCATTCCACAAAGCACAAATCCAGAGATTTTGATCACAAAGAAACAAAAATAATCTGCAAGATCCAAAAGAAAAAGACAGTTGGTGACATTTGACCCCAACTTCACAGCTAACCTAGTCAACATCAGACTGAACACAGCATTGAATTAGCATGTTATGTCCGTCCTAATGCTGATGTGCTGAAACGTATGACGTATCTAATAACTCCAGGGGATTTAAGACAATTCTGGCACTTTAAAAAACACAACACTGGCTGATGAAGATGAATGAGAATGAAATATAGATGTGAAATGCACTGAGCTAGAAGAAAAATTGATAATTTAGAAACCAAATGAAGCAAGAAAATTGTTTCTATCAGGGAAAAGTTTGTGGTCTTCACTTACGTATATCTTTAGGTAACTCCACTTATGTAGCATGCACAAATTAAAATTCTCTAATACACAGATACCACTTATTATTCTTCAAATACATCAAGAACCTATACTGCACTAAGAGTTTATTAAGTCACCTCAGGCGCACTGAAATACATAAGAGGCACTCTGTTTTATGCAACAGAAACTTAGGCCACACAGTCACGCTAAAACCCATGAGACTGACTAAAAGTGCCTCAGGGAAAATTAAACTGGCTGTAAATGCAAACCATGAGGCACTATGACTCTGGTTCCATTATCAGGAGGCTATAAAAAATGCATACTAATTTAGTGAGAGACATACTGAAAGATACAAGCAAAAAGAGAAAATGTGTTGCATAAATCTTATGGAGGTTTGGGTCCCATGAAAAAAATACCACCTTGAAGACAGTATCCATTATTTACACTTAGTCTACTAATAGTAACACAATAACTCAATCAGAATATCCATTTAACTATTCTAGAAATAAATGACTGTGAATGATCTAGTATATTTACTAAATTCAACTGGTTACTTTTGCTACTCATTAAAGAAGCTAACGACTACCACAGTACAGCAGTAGGGCCCCATATTAGTTAATAGCATAAAGAATCCATGAATGCCTGGCTAATTCAATAGAGACACAAGCTGACTAAGTCACATGATCAGGGTGAGTTGTGTAAATTTATGAGTATACAAAGCAAGATTTGACGTAAGGGCAGGTTGATGTTTTTCCATATACTGAATTTGGGATAATAAAATATGTCCTAAGAAGTGTTCACAATGGAGTAGGATGAAGTATGAAACCCATCTATTCATTACTATGTTTTCAAGAGAAATATTATAATAATAAGCATGATGATTAAAATTAACAATAATTATTTTTATCATTGTTTTTTCAAAGAGTCTCGGGTACAAAGTCTATTTAAAATAGCTAGGTATTAAGGTTTTGTAGTCAGGGAAAATGCATTTAAATCAGACTTGGTTTAATTCTTTTTATAATTAAGTATATATTGTATTTGGAAAATGAATGCCTATTAATGTAAGACCAAATAATACATTACCTCACAGCTGTAAGCCCTGAAGGTACGGGGCCAGCAAAGACAGAGAGACAATACTAATATAATCCGCATCAGGCACATAATGTAGAACAGACTACATATATTAAGGACAAAAAATAATACGCCAATATTAAGCCCCATGCTGACATGTATGAAATTCCTCATTAAGACCTCAGGGTGACCCAGTCCAGAATTTGAAAACACTGGTACTTTAACACACTGAGCTTTCACACAGTGTCAGAGGGTTGCGTTTGAAAAACAAATTGATTTTGTAATGGGCCATTTGTATGAGCCAGCACAGCTAATTTCTTAATTCAAGGAGTGCTACAAGGAGTGCTGAATTTTATGTTAAGAACAAGAGAACCGCTCCCAACTATGCAAATTTATTTGTGAGCGCATATGAGAATGACATGGTAATCAGTCAAAGCAACTCATGCTTTGGTTGTATTAAGCCCAGGCAGGTGGTATACAATAAATTGATGATATATATTTTATCTTGGATGGTTCATTTGCTACTTTTTCATAACTCTTTAAATACATTGGAGGTCACATCTCTATGATAATGCACAAAACACTTCCAGGGTACCCTAATAATCAAGAAAAACAATACGTTCAGGACTGATATACTTACAGTATAAAGCCAGTGGAAAGAAATGATGTCCATTAGACAGTATTCTCATCAGGAGGAAATCCAGCAAGCAGAGCTGGCAACATATATCATGTTTCCTCCAGTGCTTCCCATTACACAGAGAATTTGATACAATCATTAAGAGATGCTCATTAAGAACCCATCAGGCAAGACTACTTAGGTAAAGGGTGTGATTACACGCCCTGCCATCAGTTTCTTATAATAAAAGCCCTTGCATTTAGGCCTAGGCAGAAAAAAACCCAGAGATCTGAATGTGTCAAGAGCACCAAAACTTCAGACTTCATGAAATCCCATAGTAATGCCTCCACATTAAAACACCACGGGACCAGGCCTGCGAAAAATTCGGCACAGCGACAATTTACCCTCATGTCACCAAACAATTTTTTGCTTTAATATGGATACAGTGTCACCCTGTGGTCTTAAGAAGAAATAAAACATAAAAGCCTTCTCATATAATGTAATGTGATTCCTGGGATAAGACAGAAAACACAACGACTTTGGCTAAGCCTGTAGTCATTTTAAAGACATTACAGATATTGCACATTACTGAAGGTTCCCCCTTTGTGAGTTGACTTTCCTGTTATTCACACTTAGGTCACTTAGCTCATGCTTTCACCTTTTCATCTTTTATAACTTGCTGCACCCCTGCGACAAGACATGCATGCATGCTCTTAGAACAACAGAACTGATATAAATCCATTAGTATCAAAACATTGTCAAAAAAAACTTACACACCATTCGAGGCTTTAAATGTTTTTTGAATACTACTACTACTACTAATAATAATAATAATAAACAATCAAAATTAAATTTCTTCTATACGATTTTTACAATCTATATGATGTCCCTAATGCAGTTAGAACTGTAATTTCCGTAGATGGTCACATACAGAAAAGACCCAAATAACTAGTCCTGATAAAAGCATCTTGATTAAAATTTATATTAGGAAGACAATAGAGAAAGAAAAGCTCAAATATGTGTTCAGATGTCTGGGATGGGCACAAAAAAAATCTTATTTGGGAAAGAAATTTAATTCTGCACTTGTGAAATCTGTCTATATATGTCAAAGGGTGGACAGATAAAGCTTTAGCGGTTTGTCAGGAAAGGTGATAATGTGCTTTCAGAATGGTTACTGAGCACTCAGGTGGGCTTGGGAGAATTGAATTTATATATATTTAAGATTTCTTCAATTTATCCAGAACTGCAGCAGACTGAAGATACTGTGTACTTTTCCATAGCAGAGGTAATCAACCCGGCTTCCTTTAGAAGATGAAAAATCCCAAATTTTTTGTCATTCTTAAAAAAAAATTATAAATCCAGCTGTCTGATACTGCCATCAATATAAAAGAACAAGGCAATCCTATTAAGTAAGCATTCAGATTATCTTAACTATAACTGCAACTGACGAGCATATGTGAAAATTTTTCCGAAAAGCATGCAATAGCACTTCACTCACTCTCCAATCAGGGACTGGAAATAAATATCTCAATGCAGGAGACAGAAAATATATATAGAATGAGAAAATGTCCAGCTGGGTAAACAGTAACATCCACCATTGTCAGGATGAACAAGGCTGGCTGTTGGCAGCTACACACTTTATTGCATTTCAATCTCACAATCATTTTGGAGCGTTTGGGAAGTTTCTGAATCGCACTGAACGGCGTATTCTATCCATCATCCTCCATTCTTTTGAGTGTTACCTCCAGTTCATCCTACTGCAAAACACCAACAGACAAATGGAAGTAGACCAACTGAGCAGAAACAAAGTATTTGTCTATTGACTATGCATCAATTATTACTTTATTATTAAAAAAGCTAATTTTTAGTCTGCAGCATAATTTGATCAGAAAGTTAAGGAGAGTGAGCCACTGATTTAAATTGTGAAAGAACAAAAATACATTAAGGGCATTGGCTCTCAAAATGTTTAAATTAGAAATGAAGGTCAGTCTATAAAGGGCAAAATAAATTAATTATGCTGCCGCAGTTAATTGTAACAGTATGGCAAATGTATTATTTATTACAATATATTTTCAGTCTATACTGACTTCAACTGGAAATCTGCCTTTTGAATCATAGGATAAAATTTTCTTTTTCAATAGCTCTAGCTCATGATAATGAAGGACAACTTTCTGAGGGACGTCATTTAGGCCTAATGGATGCTGTTTCTAGAACAAATATGAGGAAAAAGCAGACTGGAAAATTAATATTTCAAAACAGCAGTGGTTTTAACAAGCATACATTTTATATGTTGTTTATTTCTTCACCTAAACCCCCCCCCCAAAAAAAAGGTGAGATAATCTACAGAGTACACCTTTCTGTGGTATTAATTACACTCTGCAGTGATCTGATAAGTTAATACATCACTGGCACAATATGACCCAAAATGGTTCCAAACTGATCAAAAGGACAGTGGTGAGACACCAATATGATACGTTTGTGTTTTAAAGCACCATGTTAATTGCACAATGTCCAACATATGACTATAGTACACTTTTATATAATGTTAACCTTTACTGCTCCCAGCTGGCCACTAGTGGCATTTGTGGTATGAGTACAATATGATGCGCAATCTGCAGGAAATCTATACCTTAAAAATATATATTTAAATATACTGCATGTATTTAAAGTGACCAAAATGCCAGTGCATTTCACATAATGCACATTGAGTCATAAACATTTTTCCTGTCAAATTAACATTTTGCACTACATTAGTTTTCATTGTAAAACACCAGAGAAATATCCCCTTTATTATTCCAGATTGAATATGTAATTTAATTACTATTAGCTGTTCCTAATAAGTAAATTGTTATTCAGCTAGGATGAGGATAACAAGCCAGAACGAGAAAACAGAAGCGCCAGCTGATCATAATGGCAACGGTACCTTTTTACATAAATACCTTACCGTTAGGATTAAAATGGAATTTTCTGCATTACAAACAAAGTATTTGAAATCATTCAAATTGAGATAAACCGCATTCCCTTTACCAGAAAATTACAACAGGGTATGAAAATTTAAACATGATTGTGTGTTTGTTAAGGCCGGTTAAATATTCATTGCAGCTCACTCCCAGTGAATCACGTACAGCACAGGGGAACACGGTCCCCTGGGATGCAGACGCTTTGCGGACTGAGCCGCGGGGATAAGCTCACCTTATTTGACCATGCTAGGCCCAACTATGCATACCCGCTCCTCGCTAAAGTGCTGCCATAATAACTGGTGCTCCTCAGTGATGCATGGTCCCGCATGCAGAGGGGCCACAATGTCCCCTAGGAGCCTCATGAAGACCCATTACTGCTAACAACCACAGAGAAAAAAGCAGAACTGCACCCACTTGCTCCTCTGTGAACTGCTGCCACTTCAGCAGGATCTCCTGTAGCAGGACCCAGCGTTCCTCTGTCCACTTGCAGATTGCTGCCCATCTGTCCCCCAGGTGCTGCAGGAGTAGCACGTACATGTCAGAGCACACCTGTTGACAAGCGTGTTAGCCCCCACATGTATACAGCAACATTAACCTACCCGGGTCTTTCTGAAAAACACTAGTACCATACCCACTCTCCCTCCACACATGCAACACCCAGCTTTGCTTCAAGAACAACCTTTGCATGATGCAGGTAGGAAGGTAATATACAACTACTGAAAAAACACACAGTTTTCCCAGTTGTGCTGTGCATTTACTACTCACCGAAAATGCACATCTGTGCACATTTGCTGTCTGAAAGCTGAATTTGTTGAGCCTAAGTGAGATTTTCAGTCTGGAAAATTTCCCCAGGGAGCTTCACACAGACTCTCAGTTCCTCATCTGTGTTGTCTTACACTAATTAACAATTCTTTTTACAGAGCATGTCACGATCATATTTATGCAATTATACATTTAATCAAGTTTAGTCAGCGAATCTAGTATGAATACAACTAACTAAATTTACAAAATTACAGAACCAAAGCAAGAATTAGAGAAAATGAAACATTAAAAAACACAAAAGAAGAAGATGGATGCTTGTAGAGGGAATTCCAGGTGTTAACCATTCAAGTGAATGAATCTATGGTCCTAGCAGGATAACCGTTTTTTGAAGATCTCACTTGGTACTCCCACTTGTAAGACTGTTGATAAGATATATTCTTTTTCATTATTTCATTATTTGCATGACTAAAAGCTGAATAACACAAGACACGTGACATAATCCTTTCATTTTTCAGTGCGCTTCCAATATTTGAATTATTTGTTCTTTGACCGCCATTCGGTTGGAGGTGCTCGAGAGTAGCGTCAGACATATGGTGGATGCGATTCACTTATTCACTTATTGTTTCTTCATGTGACTCATTACATTCCTCATCATTGTTTCACAAACATCTCTTTCAATCATTTTACTTTCACACTTGACATCACATACAATTACCCCTAAATGTGAAACAGAACGTAACATTAAGCGGCAAAAATATAAGGTTACATTTTTCCTTTTCCTTTATTAAAGTAGTTATATTGTAACCCGACTCTTTGTTACACAAGTAAACAGAAGCCTGGCACTACAAAGATTATATGATTAATAGTGCTCCTGTGCGAACGCTTCTAATACATTACAGTGTGTTTAATATTATCATTTTATTCATGCACCGACAAAAGTTTTTGTATATAATATTGAGCGTCCCACAGCCCTGGATTGTACAAGTGGTTGAAAAACGTATGAATAGATAATTTAAACTATAAAACAGAACAAAAAACAAAGATGATTAGAATATATAGAGAAAATATAGAATGATATATGATAGATTGATAGTTGTGATAAAACAGAGTGTGGTGGGTAGTGGGTAGTCCTCACACCTTTGTGCTTGGGGTTTGAATCCAACCTTTGCTTTGTACATGTGGTGACTGCATGTTCTCGCTTCTGTTTTATAGGTTTCCTCTAGATATGCAGTCAGGTTGACTTGTGTCTATTAATTGCCATAGGTGTGTATGTGCAGGATACTAATGATCCCTGTTCTGAATAGATGAGATTCTGCTTAATTGTCATTGTGCTAAGTACAAGTACAGAGCCAGTGAAATGCAGTTAGCGTACAACCAGGTGCAAGTAAATCATATATAAAAATAATGGTCGTGTGCAAAATTATACATGATAGTTTTTTGATTCTGCAAGTATTCTGACTCTGATGATAAGCTCCAAGCCCCCCCTTCGGTGAACCTGGCCAGGATAAGTGCTTAGAAGATGGATACAATGAAATAACTGTGAGAAGACAAGTCATCAAATATGCATAGTTTTTGTTCTAATATAATAATTTTTCTTTAAATATCACAAAAAATTCAGTGCTTTGACAACACTAAAATATTTTTTTTTCTTCTGACATGACCCCTGGCATACAAATAGCCTCTTGTATGAGCTACACTTTGCACAACCTGTAAGAAACAATGCAGGGCAGCTACCACTGACTGGAGCATCTCTTTGTCTACTTTATACCTTCCACTTTATTATAGAATGTTCTCTAATAGCGAAGGAGGAAGAAACAACAACAGCTATGAATGATCAAACTTCACTCTCTGTATCACTAGGCCCCCCCAACACCCCCCACTTAGATTAGAAAGGTTATCAGTAAACTCAGCATAGAGGCTGATCATGCACCATCCATAGCAGCTGACTGACACATTCAATTACTCCTCCACTCCCGTGACAGCTATGAAACCCCTACACACGACGTCTACAGCGGGAACGCTCCCTCCATATTAGCAGAAGGCTGAGAAACAGCAGACTCATCTGATCAGAAAACCACAATGTGTAAGAAGCATTCAGCGAAAAGAGGGGCTACGGGCCCTGGAATAATGTTCCTTCACGTCTTTTTGTAGGAACACGTCATCAAATCTCTGAAAGACAAACACCGGCTCTTTCTCATTTAATCTGATTCAGAGAGGAAAATCGGCGCAGCCCATTATGGTTGCAGAAAGAGTTGGCAGTGCCTTTGTCATTAAAAAGCTGACTTTTTGTGTGTTTGCATTCATATACTACAAGCCACAAAATTATGTAGAAAATCTGAGTTTTCTTCGTTTATTGTGTTTCCCAAAATTCACCTAAAAGTATCTATTTTGGTCATTTTTCTCTTGCTGCAGCTACAATTTAAATACATTTTACTTTATATGGTTATATTGTTATTTTGGACCTCATCCTGTCAGTGTTTTTTAGTGAGATACACCAGTTCCTGAAGCTGCTTGCGGCAATAACCAGACTTACTGTATGCAAAGCTTACCTTTCCTTATCTCTGTAACTATTTTCAGTTTTTATTCTGTCGTTCATGTTATGTATGCCTTCAGAGTGGTTGGCAATTGGTTAAACCTCAAATTGTGCAAAATAATCAATATTCACAAAGCATGTCCTGAAATGTTTAGATTGTGTGAAACCTCATAGTACATTGTATCATTTGCATGCCCAACTTACTACCACAGTTCACCTCTACTTTATTTGTGCTGCTGAAGAGAGATCTGTATGTGTATAAATTACCTGGAATTAAAAACTCTAAAATAGTTTCGAGGCTGTGAGACTGCAAATTCTGCTTCTCGGACTAAACTAAGCTGCCCGCTTGCCAGCCGCCATGACCTCCACACTCCCCAGCCACTCACTGCGGACCGGCTGAGACATCTCTGTACATTTAAAAATGGGAATTATTCTGCTCAAGTACTTCATGGAAAATGCATCACAAATGCAAGTCATCTAGCTGCAGACAAACTGGTCTATAATAACACATTTTTATTTATATAGGATCAGATTAAAATTTCATAAGTAGTTTTATTTTAAGTGTTGAAAAATGTTGTATTTTATTAATCTTTTTGTACCGGTTCTTTTGTGAGACAAAAGAACATATTAGAACATATTAGTGTTTACATTTACATTTGAGAGGTCAGACAGTTCCTAAAGCAACTGGGGGCTAAGGGCCTTGCTCAAGGGTCCAACAGTGAAATCACTCTGCTAGCACTGGGATTTGAACCAGCAACCTTTCTGTCACAGGCACAGTATGCCAGCCGATGCGATAAATGCTCACCCCACTCTTAAACCTCACATTAAAGCCATCTTAAAAACTTCTTCCTAAATTTCTGAATACATTTTAAAAAGACTGGTAAATAGCACTTCGCAGCATTCTTTGGTGCTCACATTCACATGCACTGTCAAGCTATCTGTTGATTTATTGCATGGCAGATTCAATGGCTGTTTGATGGCTGTTTATTCTGTGGGCGGTATGGGTGCATGCGTCACATGTCAGTGTGTTTTACTACACAGCAGGCTAAGTGATCTTATGCCATTGTGTAAACTATACCACTGAGTCAGGAGTAGCCTATCAGCATGTTTGTGCCAGATCTGATTGTGACCGCTCCAGCAAATCATACCACTGTAATAAAACAGTCACCCTCATCATTAGACCATCATGCCATCATTCCTGAACAGCACCACGGGTCTGACCCTGCATTTATCTAAGCCAATGGCAAACCTCTTACCTGCAGTTTTTCTTCCAAGGCAGCTGTTGCACTGTCCCCATTGCTTTCATCCACCACCACCACCATGTGGGTTAACGAATTCACACGCACCTGCTCCATCTCAAGATCTTCTTGGAGAAGCTAACAGGTCAGGGGGTGACACAGTCAGAAGATATAAGATACAAAAACATTATAAGAGCAAAAGAATATTGTTACTGAAACAGGCAGGGAGATAGACAGGGAGATAGGAACAGTGGCAGCAAAGGACCCTGTACTTTATGCTCTTCAACTTGGTGCTTGATGTCCACCAGATCAGGCCCAAGTGGTTGTGCCTCCATCCGACTGATCCGCTCCTCAGTCAGCTCTAGCCAGTCCGTGAGCTGCTTGAGCTGTTGGTTCTGCAGGTCCATTAGCACCTCGTGTAGCCTGAGGGAGAAGAAAAAAACAAAATAAAAAAACAGTAAACCGCTTCAAAGAATCCACCCACGCTAAACATCACAGCTTGAGAAGAAGAGAAGAACAAACAAAGGGGCCCGAAGAGGATGGAATACAATGAACAAGACTCACAGCCAAACAGCTGCATGGGGCTGCACAGATATGTGAGTCTGTTGGTTTGTCTGAAATAAACTACACCTGCGACTGGGCAAAAAAAAAAAAACACAAACAAACAGAACAAAACAGCCAAGGCACTCGACCCAGTCAAACACCTCTGCTGTAATGTCGTATCCAGTCGTAATGGACGCAAAGGCTAATTGTGACTGTTTGAGTGTGATGGTTATGTCTTGGGCAGGCACCTGCTCTGTCTCTCCATGCTGGCCACACGCAGGTGCTCCCAGCGGGAGTTCAGCAGGTTCATCTGCTCCCGGATCTCGCTGTCCTCCTCTTCAGTCAGGCGACCCTCTGCCAGTAGCACGCTCCCCGACTGTAGCACCCTCCCCACGCTCCCCTGGTGTGATGTCAACTCCACCATGTAGCCCTGCACGATGAACCGCACCAGGGTTACGTGTGCCTCATAACACACCCGTAAAGCACAAGTGCACACATGAATGCAAATTGTAATCTCAGAGTGCATAAATACTCACAGAAAATACAGCTGTTAGATACAGCCAGCATGTCACAGAAGTACGCAGGCCACAATATAGGCGAACTCTAATTTCACATAGAAATGATTCATTTATAGCCTACAAGTCCATAACAGTTTGCAGTAATTTGTAATCACGAGGAAAGAACTTTAAATTTGAGACTTTACTGTAATGGTGAATTATTTAGTCTAAATTTAAATAATAGTCTGTCATTTGGTGAATGTTTTTTATCTGAATTGTGGCTTTCTGGAAAAATAAATCAATTTTATACACAAAAAGCCACATTAAAAACGTATTTACCTGGGAAATGCTCTGATTCTGAGCTTTCTAGTAGACATTAATCTAGCAGAAGATGTTAAACTAGTAAAGGCAATCTTCATATTAATACTTCACTTTTCTCTGTCTTTGGAGGCTAGAAGGAGCTCACTGTGTTATATTTGATATCTATTTGTTAAGCACTTTTATAAATCTGTTTTATTCATTAGAAAGTAATAACCAGTTTAGCTGATTTATACATAGCTGGAGACACATCTGGGAGCAGGGAAATAACAGTACGCATCTGCGACATCACCATCGTACCTAAGAAATACAACTTGGGCTGTCAGCACCATTGAGAGAACCTCTCTCTGAAACAAAAGAAAACTTCATCTCTATACCACTGCTCTTGATTAAACTATTTGCACTTAAATTTACACTTACATCACTTGTTTATTAATAATTTTTCTAAAGTTTTGTTTATAAATGTTTTCTAACTGGGGGGCGGCACGGTGGTGCAGTGATTAGCACTGTTGCCTCACACCTCTGGGATCAGGGTTCACATCTCCGCCCGGGTTCCATGTGTGTGGAGTTTACATGT
>JAAGVU020000001.1:48140956-48152536 GCA_011763525.2 Mormyrus iriodes
ACGTATGACAATTTAAAAATGCTGCTTTACGCAGAAAAAAAGTTGAATATCCTGAAACTTCATGCAACTTCAAAGAGGACCACATCACTGGTCACATCACCGAAATATGTGGAGAAAAATTACAGAATTATTGCTGTATGTTTGTACAATGTCTTAACATACTTAACATAAATGAGAAATAAAATAGCTAGTAGACTGGTAAATTTTACAGGCTGGTAACGCTTAAAACTTTAATAATGAATGAAATAAATGCATGAAAACCATTCTTCGAAATTTAATCCCAGTGCCCCTTGATCATTCTTAGTGTACAAAGAGTACTAATAGAACCACTGATGAAGCAATGATGATCTTCTGCTATTCCTCTTTAAGAATTTGAGCAAAAATTACATTCAATTAATGCTACTGAAACTGATAATCCTCCATACTATTAATGTTAAATACTGCAATCTGTATGACAGTCTTAGTGTGTTTCAAATACGAACATGCTGCCTTAGAAAAAGGTTACAATCTGTCAGGAAACTATGAATCAAGCCAATATTATGCTGTCTATGAGTATCGCAATGCAATGTGACTGCATTCACATGTTTCCTCTTGTGCTCAGTTAATTATGGAAAGCATGCTCTCTAGAAATTATCAACAGATAAATTTTTAATTTTAAAAGGGCAATAAGAACATTGACCGTTCATCTATCTTCCATACCGCTTAAGTAGGGTCACGGATATCAGCATTTTACTTACTTTACTGAGCCTTTCACGCTCTAAAAACATATGAAAAATCTAAATACATTCCACATAACATTTGTCAAGTATTACTGTATATTGGCAAATATTATTTTCAATGCTACATCTGTATAAGCAATAGAGCAATGCTAAACAGCGTTTTATAGTGCTGGTAAGGAGTTCAAGCCAATGACCTTTATCTGTTATATCATGTACTGTTTCTACCTTCTACATCACTTTCAAAAATGTCAAGTTAATGCAAACATATTAGAATATTACACATACTGAGGTACATTACAAGGTATGAGATTAATAAAGCATATACTGTGATATGCCTCTATATGTCCCTGCATTCACAGGGACTTCCTTAAAATGGTTACTTTAATCTCTTGTACTATTTCTTGCATTAATACATGAAAAACTATTCAAGGTTAAAGAGAAATCAACACGGAATGAAAGTAATGCGACACCACAGCTTATGAAACGTAAAAGACTGTAATAATGACTAATAAGGACAATTTAGTCCTTACTGGAGTCTGTCTGCCAGGATTCATTAGATTTTGTGTCATATTAAATCCTCACTCCTTTGCAAATCCTACTTCCATTTATTGAAGTTTAAAATACAACAATAGCTACTCTTCAAATGAGCTTCACTTCTGTGCTGCAAGTCTGCTACGATCAGAGTCAATGCAATTCATCATCAGTTTCCTCTGAAAACTGACACCTAGTCATAGTGCAGTCCTCCAGCCATAGTATAGCCCTGATTACTTTTTAATACATCCTGTTTAACACATTGACAGAGCAGTTGTGCAAACTCCTCCTTGGCGCTGAGCCCATCAAAGTACTATAAACCATAAATATTCCTCTCGGTGTTTATTATGAATGTTTCTGTTGCCATTTGCAGTCTGACGATTAAAGCTGGCATTCTGAAGAAGGGGAATTGTACTCCTGTGTTCATTTCAGCATTGTGATTACAGACATCAATCAAATCTCAAAACAATATCAGATCAGAGGTCATTCTTAAACTAAGCACAGTGAAGCCCTTTAAATGTGTGGGGAAACATTTTAGTTTCATATCCTTGCCTTTGGATTGTTGCTAATAGATGGGGGCTAATTTCAATGAGAGATGCCTTCAGTTAGACAACACTGTATAAAATATAGGGGTAGTGTGAATGCAGAATACTCAAGACACAGAATAATACTCAAGATATTAGGAATTCATTAAATTGTAGTATATTATGCACAGGGAGAAGTGGGACGAAGGGTAAACTGGGACGCTTATATTTTTGATAGTCTATATCTTTATGCCTCTGTGGCCTATTAACTTAAACTCAGTTCTTAAACTTTCAATAATACTTTTATGTTTTAATATTTATAATTAGGATCATACTTTTAAAGTGAAGGAGAAAACGAAATTTCAAAAATTATCCCAGTTTACCAATATCTACCCTATAGTTATTTCAGCTCTGTAATGGTATAGACTTCTCTCATTGTGATTTGCCTTTGATGTGCTGCAACACAAAATTGCACAGAAATAGCAAGTGTTCAAAAATAACTAAGGAGTCAATGAAATAAACCAGAGTGTAAGATCCTTGTCACTTCTGCTGCGTGACATGTAGCAAAGAAAATGTTCTACTTCCTGATTTTTACACAGTCATCAATCCATTTGCTGGTTAATTATCCTAAGGCACCCCAGCATATGGAGTGCAACAACACTTCCTTTTCTCTGCCACTGTACATTACATTCATTGTTCACTGGTGATGAGGAAGGACTGATACTCATTTAAAGCTCATGTATTAAGATATGGCATCACTGTGTTATGTACAGCTGCAGAGCTGTTGGTTTGAAGCAGCCCTGATACACTTACTGCTACATCTGTTTAAGAATGTTTCATTCCATAATTCAAAGTCTCACTGCTCATGTGCATTACCCGCACATTTCAGTTTTAAAATGGGGGTGTGTCTCACACTGGGGGTTTGTGTAATTATCCCATGTGTTATTTTTGGGGTCGATGTAACCCCAGTCCATTTTCAAAATGTGGGTAAATTCTATATATTCTAGAATTTTGAACGGAAGAAGTAAAATACACAAGGGTTATAAGATGGATTGGCAGTCCATCCAGAGAGAACCCTGTAATGCCCTGTTCTTCCAGTGCAAACTTAATTTAATGAGCAGCTATAGAGAATGGATCCAGATCATTGTTCTACAGGCACAGTCTATGTTAGTATTGCTGACGCTAAGCCAAATAAGGGAAAATTAGTTGCAAGTGTATCATTAGTTTATTGATACCCTGCCAGGCACAACAGGAACGCAAACTAGCATGAATCATAATAAATGGACTGTAGAATACTGTAATATTTCCATAGTTGGCTTGTATCCTTCCGAACACAATAATACACTTCAAAAAAGTTATTCAGTCAAGCTGTTTTCAGTCTTCATGGTCGCTAAGTCCATATAGAGCTAGTGTGAACTGAACAACTGTGCACTGCTACGAATAGCAGCATGGCCAATGCAGGAAACAGTTGGATGCCTCCAATTAGATGATGGACATGTTGTATGCTCTGCACTCAAACGTTAAACATTAGCAAATCGGTTGTGTATACTTGCACAACCAACTCATAGATTAAACTCATGGAGTACAAAAGCAATACATATTATATTACATATTATACCATGAATCCAAGAAAATGATTTAACATTTGGTAGAGCTGAACAATAAAAAATTATCTGACAGCTATCAAAAATCATTCAACAAAAAAGTTCAAGTGGCTCCACTAAAAGTAATCAAGCAAAATGCTGATAATATGAAAAAATTTGCTGGAGTTTATATAATTTATAATTTATATTTCACTGGGAACCACTCACATGCAGCCTGATGTTCCTAACTTCGATTAAGCAGCATGTCAAATCAAAGGTTTTAAGTTATAAAAGAAATCTGTTACCAATCTATTAGCATCATTAAAGACAGATAGGAAAGATCTTGCATGAACTGACATTTAGCCACAAAACACCAAACAGCATTAAAAAAGTGTCAGTATCGTCACTGAGCACAACAACTACTGAACACATGGTGCGTTTGGATACATATGGGCACACAGAAAAGCAACATTTTTACTTGTCAAAGTATATTTGCTTTAGGGGACAGAGAGCGGGGCAGGATGCCTTGCAATGAATCTTCATTTGCTTGTTACTGGGTTTACAGCACATCACAACAAGCAGGTTTTTGCAAATTAAGTTTTGATGTTCCCATTTGCTAAATGAGGCAAAATAAAAAAATGAAATTTAATGTTGTTGATCTGATTCGTATCATTCACAGGTTTAATCAAAATATGGTTGTTTTGAGGCATATACAGTATACTGAAAAATGGTCCTGTCTTTGCATACTCTGGGTTACTCCTGTCATATGCAGGGCTGTGCTCTTGGTCCTTGTTTAGGGCTGCCCTCTAAGCAAAGTAAACCCTTTCGCAGAATGCTGGCACTTGTTTATCTTTAAGAAATATTTCCATAATTTATTAGTGCTACTGGCGACTGCAGTTTATAGTGGGATTGTGATGTGTGTTGGCTATGTCACATATTGCCAAACCTATTGGTATATTACTGGTTAAAAAGCGAATACAATTGCCCCAAGACACACAGGAGGAGAGGTGCAGTTTTGTAAAAGCTGTTCATACACTGTCAAGAGCTGTATGCCTTTTGTGCATGTACAGCTTGATCCACTTCTAGGTGGCATCTTTCTCAAGGTTTGTTCCCTCCCTTGCCTCTGTTGTTCAGAAGTTATGCCCTCCATGCTCACAGCTTACGTGCTGAAACTACTAATTATATGTGAGCAAAGATACATACCAGGCGTTTTTCAGACATTTGTATTGTATTTTGTATGTGCGCTGAGAAATGTGGTATTTTACAAAATAATGTACACACCTTTAAATGCAGTACTGCACACAAATGTCATTGTCGGAAGTTACTCGAATTTATGTACCGCTCCCAAAAGCCATTGGCATTATTATCATTCAATCTGGAAAGATGCTATATATTAAAGCAAATGCCAACAACATGCCAATAAAACACACCTAACTAACACGTACAGGAATTTCTGAGCTTTCTGTATTTTGGATAGGACAAATAGAAATGGAATTTCAGTAAGGAAATTAAAAAGGGAATTTTACAAATGTCATCTGTGAAGAGTTCAAGACAGGTCAAAAAATGAAGGTAAATGTTAAGCCATCACCCTGGAACAAGAGATTTCCACCAGTGTGCTTGTTCATCATGTGTCAGCAGCCCTCTCCACTTTCCATAAACAAAGTTATTACCACAGTTCCTCTTTGTGTATAAGGCACTTACAATCCATAATTCTCTACTGTACCTAAGATAGCTATTGCCCAAATGTTTCTTGCAGTTTCTTAAATTTATGTCCCTTACTCTCAGGTTGGGGTTCTTTACTGAAGATACTCGGTATGATATGAAACCTTACTCGTAAAAGTGGAGTGCCCTTTAAATCTGGTTCTGGTCCAAACCCTTGGTGCTCTGCTTCACGTACTTTGCTCTCCTAAGCCACTTGCATGCCACCTTACCTCATGGGTGTGGAATTGCTCCTTAACCACTTCCACTTGGTTGGAGATGGGGGACTGAGCCTGCAGACTGTCTTCGGCTGAAAGGAGCCAGGTGAGCACTTCCTCCAGAGTAGTTTGGTACCTTTCAAGCTGGAGGTCCCAATGAGGGGTGGGACTACTGGTTGCCTCCTCCCCTTGGCTGTCTGGAGACTGAGGAAGGGATTCCAGTGACTCATCGACATGTGTAGTACCTACAGGTCTGTATTCACTGTAGCCTGCTATTAACAGACACACGTCATATTGTACTGAACATCTTGCTCAAATGCCATCATACTGTAGCATACAACAACAAAGACATGCACCTGTGAAGTAAAGCGCCTCCTCTTTTGTTCAGGTGACTTGACATAAGCTGCTTGAGTGTAGGCGTAACTTTTGTAGCGTGGTTTAGGAGTCGGGGAGGGACTGCGAACTCGACCCTGAGCCACATTCATTGTAATCTGGGAAAATGGGACAGGAGAGAGAGCTCAAAGGCAAAGTAAAAGGAAAATGACCCCCATGTACAAAAGCAGAGACATGGTGTGCATCTGAAATGTTTGCTATGTAACAGTAGAAATATAATATGCGAAGTGAGCAATATGTCCGAACCCTCAGTATGGATAACACACTAGGCAAATGGCACCTGGATGACAAACTGCATTTCGCAAAAGTCCAAAGTGCGCAACTGATGAATACTATACCATCCACACATGAACACTGGTGCTGCAACCAGAGATGAAGAACATTGCTTGCTCAGAAATTTTTGTCAAGATGGTGGAGGAATTGCCAACTATACAAATTTAACTAGAAAACAATACATAACTTGACTCGAATATGTTTTTTTTCTCCATTTTTTTCATTTCAATTTTTAACAGTTGTTACCTTTCACAGGGGTCAAGCTACATCACTGGTACCCATCTGGGTAAGATAATGTGCGAGACCATGACCACAGTATATCCAAGGTTCTCATGCATGCATACAATACACAAAACATTAATGGTCATGTAGGAGGCTTCTAGCGAAATTCAGTATGCACTGCATAAGTATGCAATTTTGGATACACCAATAAAAGCCTAATCTGCCAGAAAAGCCTAATCTAAGAGCTGCTGCTTTTATTTATCAACAGTTACATTTGGATTGTATGCTTGGCCATGTGTCATCATCATTTACAATCCTCTATACAAATGCCATCAATCCACATACCAACCATCATCCATCTTAAAGCTAAAAGTGTCACATTATTCATTGTGTAGTTTCAGCTGTATAAACTATCCACCAGCATCCATCTTATCAAAGGGCCTGTAACATCATCTACAATCTACCAACTGCATGTTTTTAGTTCAAAAACAAATGTAGCTTACAAAATACTGACCCTAACCACTCCCTATACTCTTTGGGAGAAACAAATTCAGAAGAAAATGCCCAGGCTACATTCTACCGGCACTAAAAATCAGACAACATGCTACAAATTGTCTCGGTGTACTTTCTGAATAGCTTTTCGGATTTTAGGTTCTATGGCGTTTTGCACATTCTTGTTCCCATAATCTTACTGCACGTGTTACTGGTCACTCACTGGAAGCTCAGCCTAGCAGCTCTTGTACCAAAGTTGGCTTCTTGACAGCTATATGCTTGTGATGTATGATTTACTTCATTTGTACATCACCTTGGAAAAAAGGGCCCACTAATACATAAGAAATGAGTGATGCTGTCCTGCCAATTGTGTGATATCAGCCAGCCTACTATGTACATTGGAAAAAGTAAAATCCATTTCCTTTAAATAGGAACAGACAGGCAGCAGCATTTCAAGTAAGTTATTTTGTTCGATTCGCTTTTATCTTCATAAAAATGCCATTAATCAGAACTAAACATTTGAATTAATCAACGACTATGGATTTCTGTTAATTAGTGCAAAATGACACTTTCCCAGAATACACTCTGCCTTTGCAGAGTCCTATATCTCTCACCACAGCGTGTTAGTGTCTGCTTGTTGTGACTGGGAGTTCCTGAGTAACACGTCTGATATGGTCCCACCACAAGCGTGGGACCATTTAAACTGACCAGTATCTCCATCATGCCTCCCAACTGGATGTCCCTAAGTTACTGACATGGTACTCGCCTAGGTGGCGCTACCTTTTCTACAACATCCCATGTGTTCTGAAGTGTAAAAAGGAGGGTAGCTGACAGATTTCTAGGACCAGTCTGTGAAGGTACTCCTTCTAAGCAACATGCTGAGCCATGCTTTCTACCATTGCGAATGGGAACTCAAGAGTCATGTAGCATAAATAACATAATCAGGTCGTATGTGGGAGTGTTTAAGTGAGCGAGGGTATCTGAACTGAGACCATCGTAAGCGCCTCCTAGGGACATGTCAGGCTACGAATTGCTGATTGCTTGCGGTGAGATAAATTTATGTAGTTTGCAGCGAGACAAACAGCCACTGGCTGACAGACTTGCTTATTGACCTGACAGGAAAAAACTCTGCCCTTGAGGGAGCTGGAGGCAGCAATTTGGATGGCTGAGTTTAAGAGATAATTAACAATGACTAAATTTGGGTAACAAATGGAGAAGGCAGAGAAAAATTCTGTAATTATGCTAAATAACAAAAAAAAAAACAGAGAGATACTGTATGAGGCAGGAGAAAGACTATGGCAATGCCTGGAGAGGTATTAGACACATGCTCTACACATCCATAAGAAGAACATGGTAGGAGCTCCACAGTAACATAGCGGAGAATGCAGTGCAACCATAATATTTAGTCAAGGTTTTTGGAATGATCGTATAGGAGACTGTAAGGATTAAGCAACGCGTCACAAATGTCTGCCTGGACTGACCTGTTGGGAAAAGCGCTGCTTGCTCTGAGCATGGTCTTCCAGTGCCATTGGGGCAGATGGAAGCCTCTCCACCTCCCGAAGAGCCTCCATGCTGACACCATGTGGTAGCACTTGGAACAGCGAAGTGACGTACATCAGAATGGACTTCTTGTCAGGATGTGCTGTGGCCACATCTGAGACAGATGACAAAGAGCTGCATTTATTCCTTTTAGAAATTACACAAAATCCGACTCTTTAAAAGGACTGAGGAGAGCTGGGTTTCATTTAATCTTGCATAATTTTCACGATCTATACAACAGATTACTTTTGCTATTCCAATAACGCTCGCAAATTGTAAACACGACATGGTTTGTGGAAAAGGAAAAGAGAGAGAGAGAATCAGCATGGTGGTCATGTTGTTCTGTGTGCTATTTTTAACTCCCTTTTATTGCTCCTTTCTGGCGCATCAAGAACTGTAATAACCCATGGAGACAGGAAGCATTTTATTCATCATTAGTTCTGATGAGAGTCGATACACTTATGCATGTCTTCCCCTTCCTCACACAGAAATGCAATCAGTCGCAAATGCACATACGAAGATACACACGCACTTCCCCAATTTGCACTGATATGTATCTCATATATTTCCCAAAAGCTCATGCATGCACATACACGCACATTCCATCTCTGTCTATATCTCTATTCCTTTCTCCCACACAAACATTCATACCATTTACACAGCTGAGCAGACAGAATCATGGTACCTCCTCCCTTGTTATGGGAGCATCTTAGTCATCCACAGTAAGAACTGGAACTTACAATGTACTCTGAAAAATGATTTTACCTACAGGATAGAAACAGACCTGGAGCACCATGCTTCTAAAAGTTACATGTAAGAAAGTCATAGTACCAGCTCTCCTACTACATAATGGCTCAAACAGTTACTTCCTTAAAATAACTTCTCTGGGTATAAATCACTCCTATACTTACATGCAAACCACTTATTTGTTTTGTGGCTAAGAGAATGAATAATTACCTATCGTGCTCCTGCCACAGACTCATTCCTGTTGCACCATATTACAGTGCCTTACCAACCACACCACCATTTGAATCTCTTCCCATGGCGTTTCCTGCTTCCTTCCTACTTCCTTGAACACACTACACTTTACCCCTGCTGTGAGCTGACAGCTGCTTAGCATGCTATAGTTTTGTTCCCACACGCTGTCTCAGGACAACTTGTGAACTCAACTTGTGAACTTTCCATATGAATCTCTACTCACTTCATGGTCATCATCACTATTTAATCCCCATGTGTATGTATCCATTACATCCTAATTCAAAATCAGTTACTAAATCAATTATTACTACGTATTACATCAAATCTTTATCTACACTCTTTCTATAGCCTAATTCTGTCACATACTACAGCCCAACTTCAATGCCACTACCAACAACATATCCTTCATCCAGCTCTTTCCATACAGCTCCAGAAGTCAAATGGTATAAGAATAATGGGTGGCAGGATAGTAAATGGAGGGTAGAGTAATGGATGTAGGTAGGTAAATGGAGGGCAGAGTAATGGACAGCAGGTGGGCTAAATGAGCAGCGTTGTACTTGGCAGTATCTGACTCTGGTGAATGCCTCTCCTATTTTGCAGTATAAGCCTTGACACAAGGCTATGAATTAAATAATGCACATTGCCTCCAGCTTTTGTTTGCAGCTGTGCCTCCACTTATTCAGCCTCTTTTCCAGAGTAACACCATTCATCATTCCATTACTCTTCACTGGAACTGTGAACAGTGTCTTACTGGTGGATGTTGACCACTCTCAGTGAAGCAGTGGTTTGTCCCTGTCATCAGAAGTAGCTGTAATTGCCATCTTTTTTTGGGGGTGCACCATCATGTGTTGAATCTCCCCATGACCAAAATATAGGGATGTGATACATGTCAGAAACTTGTAGGAACATCACCAGAAACTACTGGTTGTGCATGGAAAGTTACAGATGATGGTTTTAAAAGCATGCTCTAAATAACATATATTTTAGTAAGTGAGAAGCAAGGTGGGTCACATCTCCATCTCCATCCCCAGAGCAACTCCAAGGCTTTCTTGACCCATTACGATTTTAATAAATGAATGAATCAATGATTTCTGGACTAGTGGTTAGAAGATAGAGGGATATATGAGCCAATGTATAGCGACACTGGCAGGTCTTAACTGAAAACTTTTGAGTCTAAATCCTACCAAACCTTTCAGAAGAAAAAGGGCTTTTAATGCAGACTAAAACCTGAACTGAGTGAGATTCTGAAGTGGGTTGTTCCTCTATTATAAGGCTTTTAAACAAATGTCTTTGTGAAATGATTAACTTTAATCTGCTGTTGTAGGTAACAAAAGCCTAGTCATAGATAACAATAAAATCCTGGAAAATTGATTGGGATAAGGTGCCTCTTCCGGCAACAACACATTCTATTATACTAAGCAGCTTCCATTAAGCGGTGTGACACTGCAGCAGAAACAAAAAAATACCCTGTAACTTACTGGTAACATGGAGGGAGCTGACAGTGCTATCAAGGGTTAATGTGTGGCTGATTTTGTGTTGATAGCATAAATGAATCAGTGACGACTGAAAAATTCCAGGTAAATGGAGCAGTTCCATTTTTGACTATTAACGCATAACTAGCAATTCAGCCATTCTGATTCTGCCATGACTTGCAACAGATGGGATTCCATGTTAAGTGCTGACCTTCACGCTCAGAGGGAAGGATTCTGAGAATCTGGCCTTAGTAGTTAAGAGCTGCATCACTGTAATCAATCAGCTAGAGGGAGATCAAATCCCTGGTGTTATATTTCCTTTAAACTCTAAAACAGCCTAACTCAAGTCTCAAATGCAACAATCTCTCAAGCTAATCTCAGACCAGCAATAGTCATCCACTGTCTCTTTTGCACCCCTCTGCATCCCCTCATTTTCCTCTTCTTCGTCTTCTTCTTAAGTTTTCCCAGCAGCATGTCTGATCCTAGTTCCTACCCCAGTGTCCGTAGTTTCTTCTTACCCTCAGGATCTAGCAGTTTTTCTATGCAGAGGTGGTCCTTGGCGGTACTGAAGGCATGGTCGAGCCTCTCGATGTCTGTCTGCTTCTGTTCCACGCTGCTCCACTCAAACAGCTCTGGTCTGGGGAAAGTAGAATGGCTTTAATCTTATTACACTGGCCATTCAAGCGATTTGTAACCTTGCCACACCATCCATTAAAATGCACTTTAATCTCATCTCACTTCACAACAACATATGCACTAATCTCCACTATAAAATCTATATGGTCTACACTCTAATCTCAGCTGGCACCTAAAACATGCTTCAGAATAAGAAGTAAAATACATGACAGTAATATAGTGATTCCTCGCTATATCGTGCTTCGACATTCGCGGCTTCACTGTATCGCGGATTTTATATGCAAGCATATCTAAATATATAT
>JAAGVU020000001.1:48152636-48193643 GCA_011763525.2 Mormyrus iriodes
ACAAAACGAATCTTACCTAATATCTAAGACAATATAAAGGGTTTATAAGGGCTTAAAATATACAAAAATAACCATATAAACATATGGTTTTTACCATGGATTTTATGGATTTTCAATTTCGCAGGGGGTTCTGGAACGCAACGCCCGCGATAGACGAGGGATCACTGTATGTAGTAATATATTAAGAAATAGCATGGTGAATGGGAATACAGAATAGTGCATCCAGGTAGAGGGGATTAAGCCATTAGAAGAGTATTTTAATGAGTATAAAACTGGTGCATCCAAGAAGTCACTTCAATCTGCCTGCACCATACCCCATGTCTGTAACAGAAGTGGCCCATTCAAAGTGAGACAGCAAGGCAGGAATGAGTGGTAAAGCATTATAAGACATCCTTAGTCAAAGGGTGTTGGAATCATAAAAGTAATACTGTCTTATGGCAGCGCCCTGTGAGCTCTAACCTGTGGCTGTGGATAAGGGCATTGAATGCCAGGCCATCAGACCAGCTGCTGGAGAAGTTCACCACGTTGACTTGCGGATAATCCCGGGTAGACTGACGTACCCAACTCAACAGAATCTTTTCGCTGTTCGTTTGTTGTAGGTCAGCCATTACATCTTTCATCACATCCTTTACCTAAAGAGAATTAATCAGACACACAAATGCAAACAGCATATCGATGATTGAGGCTTTAAAAATGCACAAACATTATTCTCTACTCTTGCGGATGTTATTTCCAGTGTTGGGGAAGTTACTTTTAAACAGTAGCTTTTCAGGCTACAAACTACTTATGGTTAAAAGTAGCTAAGCTACAGCCAAGGTACTGTTTTAATATAGTAGTTAGCTACACTACAAGCTACATAGAAAAAGTAGCTAACTACATCAAAGCTGTTTCATCCAGTAATGATATTTGTGCTGTAGGATACTTTTAAAGCGAATTAATTAAAAAATGTGAAACATGTTAATAGTTGAAATAAAACTCTTTATTATTATTTTTTTAACAATGTAATGTCAAATAGCAATAAGGTTTCAAAAGAGTTTTTGTATTTGGTGTAAACCTAGTGTAAACCAAGAGTACTTCACAATTGCGGTATTAAAATTAGAAGGGTTACAACAAAAAATTAGAGATTTTGATAATCTGCCCAAAAACCAAAGTGATCCTACGCATTTCAATGAAAGTGTCTAAAATTTTTTTTGCCGTAAAGTATTTTTCAACCCTTTAACATCCATCCCCAGAATATTCAAGCAAAAAACACCAAATCAGAAACACCTGGTAGTTGAAAATACCCGTCCTTGTAAAGAGGGAAAAATAATACAGGTCGTCGTAGACTTACGACCGCGATCGGTTCCGACTGACCGGTCGTAAATCGGCCCATTATTTTATATGCATTTACATTTACGGCATTTGGCAGACGCTCCTATCCAGAGGCACTTACAACAGTGCTCGGTAGTCCACGACTATTTTTCAATCTGTGAAGCTAGACTTAAATAACAACTGTCAGCCAACTAAGTTACTGCCAGCACAGTTAAACACCTAAAAAAACCCTGTTACAGAAAAGGACATTAGGGCAGAGATAAGAAGAGTGTGTGTTAATGGCTTAGTAGATTTTTTAATATGCAAAAATTATATTTAAATTTAAGTAATATTGTTTGGTGTTTTAACCTCTTTATCACCATTTTCTTAGGTCCTTATTGTTATAACCTTTTTATCACCATTTAAGCTGCTAAAATACAAACGGATACGAATGTATACTGTTCTCTGACCGCTGCGAACAGCAGCCTGAGCACGAGGCGAATGAATGAGCGTCTGGCGGGGATGGTCGCGCAGCCGGTAGTTGGGGCGGAAACCGTCACACACTCACGCTGGACAGCACTCGCGCTGCCAGATGCGCGCAGTAGCGGCTGCGTATTTGCGGTCTCAGAATGGTTGTAAAGTCGATCAGTCATAATTCGCATAGGTCGTAAGTCGACGACGACCTGTAGTATATTTTTAACGATGTAGTGTTTTATCACGCTCCATCGCTATTTGTAAAAAAAATTGTTACTGGAAAAGCTACAACGTTTTAAAAGTAGCTGCGCTACTGAAAAAGTAAAGTTACCCTGCCTTCAAGTCATGTCGGAAAAATCGTAAATATAACACGAGAGCACATGAAGACCACTACAAAGTAGTATTTACCAGTGGGGAAACTCGGGTTGGGGGCGTGTCATTACCACAATCACTGCGGAAGCAATGGATAGCGCCACTGTGAAAGGTAAATTATTTTGAAAGTAGCAAATTCTATGCAGCGTGTCATTACAAACTGAATTGTTTTTAATGTTGAAGAGCTTATTAAATGTTGTACTGTGGAAAAAAGGACCGTTTTTTGTCTCAATATTTGATAAATAGCTGGTCAGCTACCTGCTGTTTGAACAAGGGATTACAAAAAGTTTAATTAACGCTAGGAATGCGTTTTGGCGTTGGAAGAACGAAAAATACAGCGAAACAAAAAGTAGTCTTCTTATCGCCTACATTTTGCTCCGAATTAACATCTTGAACACGCGTCATGTTGTAATGACGATTTCCCAATGCCTAGTCGGATCTTCCGAGTAGTACTGGAAGGCAGCATTAGTAGCGTCGCTACTCCCCAACACTGGTTATTTCGCAATTCATTCCTATGTAGTGCGGAATGACGGCAACTTAGTATACAGCAGATTGTATACAAAATATAACGAAATTAAAAAGAGAACCTCAGTTTAAAAATTTGTTAAAGAATATGTTTGAAGTAACAAACCCATTAACTATAGACAGGATGGTTGGTTTATATAACTTGATCCTTCAAACCTGGTGCCTCCATTATTTATGGAAAAATTACACAATATATTCTCAATTCAATAGTAACAAACCCTAATTATAACTTTGAGATTGACACGTAAAAGAGAAAAGGTTTCAGCACCCAGCACATGTAGTCAAAACTAGTTTATCATTTTTTTCTACTGGGAATGTACAAAGAGCATATCACAATCTAAATTACTCAGCAGTACCTTGTTTTAAACGAGACACTAAGATGCATTAATCTTTCTAAAATGTTCATAACACAATGTACCAAAGTAATGGTTCAAAATAGCATTCTTTAAAGTTGCATAATAGTGAAAATTAGAACTGACTACTATTGGAGTCCAGTCTTACAAAATCAAATAACTAAGTTAACTTGGCACCTTTGAATCAATTCAAGGATCTGGTCAAGCAACATCAAGAGAATATTTGAGCTTTTAAAACACGAACCATGCAAAACCAAGAGGAGCTTGGGGCAACAGGAGGAGATAAAAGAGAAGTAAAACTAGAGCTGAATAACAGACTATAAATCAGGATTCCTGGATGTAACTGCAGTAAGGAGCTTAGTCATGTTTCCAGGAGATCCCCAATTAAATAGATGTGGACAGATGAACAGACATGTTAGTGATTTTTTACAAAGCACTGAATATGGTTGTGGCTCATGAGTTAGCACTTTAGCCTCACAGGCCCTGGGTTGGAGGTGTGATACTCTGTGTATGTGGAGGGTTTGCATGTTCTCTTCAAATTCACTTACGTTTACTTAAGGTACTGTGTTCTAGTCACATAGTTTAGTGAATTGGTGTCTCAAAATTGCCCACTGTATGCAATATTGTATACGCAACACTGATATCAGCTGATTTAAATGACATGTCTTTTTTGCTTATTAAAAAGAAGTCATAGTATTTACATGTAATATTAGTCCAGTGCACCATATGGCAATTTACTGGCTGCTTTGCTAATCTTCAGATTACAGCAGGGGACTTAACAGACAAGAACCTATTTCCCAATGCTGCACAGCAGTCTACACACCACTTAAAAGGAACAACCAATACTTAAGACTCAACAAGATTCTACTCTTTCTGCTGAACTGTTGTCTTTTTGTTCAACTTTCTATCTCCCTTACAATCACATTTTTCTTTAAACTATAACTTGGTGCACAGCAGTGTTTGCTAATTAGCTAGTAGTCTTCACTTTAGAGTACACAAAATAAACCAGTAACACCCAATTCAAATGTAAATGATAATTTGTATATAAAAATTATTTATACAATCCTCATTAAAACTTTTGCAGTTTATGTTGAAAGTAACTACAAGTTAACAGATACAAATATTTTGACAAACTGTAAAAATCCATCCCTCCATTTTCTATAACCACTTATCCCATTTAGAGTTGCCCAGAGCCTATCCTGGAGGCTGCAGGTGAAAGGCAGGGAACAACCCAGGATGGAGTGCCAACCCATTGCAGGCCACATGCACACACACATGCACCTACGGGCAATTTGGCAACTCCAATCAGCCTTAGCATGCTTTTGGACTGTGGGGAGAAACCAGAGTACCCAAAGGAAACCCCACAACAATATGGGGAGAACATGCAAACTCCACACACAGAACCCAGGCGGAGACATGAACCCTAGTCCCAGAGGTGTGAGGCAACATTGCTAACCACTGCACCACCATGCTGGCCTACTGTAAAAATCATAAGCACAAAAACATACTAAATCAGAATATCATTATATTTCACATATACGTAAAGATAGTAAACTTGACTAATGTTGCCTCAAGAAAGGAAATGAATGGAAAGTAAAGGTTCCATTAATGGTCACAATTACATAAAAATCATACATTACTGGGAAAAGGTAATCTAATTAAATTAAAAACATCATATTAAACTGAATGATTTAAAATTAAATCATGCCATACAGATTATTTAATAAGGTGAATATTTTGTTGTCAAGATTGTATTGTATTGCTTTTTTAATAGCAACTACAAGTGAAAAAAATCTATTTTTATAAATAACATTTCACTAACTGTCAGGCGAATTCCAGTTTATGGCGTGTAGCCTATATTGCTGAAATATTAGCAGCGCACATTGTTTTTTTAATTAAGCTTGGTCAATTTCATGTTGAGTTCTGATGGGATTAGCATCTTAATATTTATTATGCTTGCCAGAAAATATTTCATTATGGAGTTCTGTTTTGACTTTGTACACAATAACTAGATAGATGCACTGCTTTGACATTAGATAATTTCTTTGTTACTTTGAAATTGAAAAATAATCCTGTGCCATTCAGAGAATTTTTATGAGCTTCGAGGATGATCTTTTTCATAATTAACCTGGTCACAATACTGACAGAATGGTATAAAACATGCATTGCCTTAAGCTTTATTTCTAACAATTGTGTTAACAGAAATCTTAAGAAAAAATCCTGAAATCTTGTCTTGTAAAAAAATCTATTAATTAATCAGTCATTTTTAGTTTAGTCAAAAGAGTATTTTCTGACGTAAAGAATATTAAAAAAATTAAAATCACTGCTTTCATCAACAGTCCAAATACATGCAGTTCAGGTAAATTAGCGAGTTTGTTAAGTGTGTGCATTAATGTGTATAAACCGTACTTTCCATACTTCCTGGCATTGGCTCTGGATCACTTCAACCCTGGTTGGATAAGTGGTTATTAAAAAATAGATGGAATGGATGGAATAGCTATTACTCTGCTCTATCTAATGGCAAATGTGGTGTCCCATGTGGCTCAGTACGTATTAGTATGCTCTTTCCACAACATATTCTACCCCTTGGACAAATCCATTTTCACCATCATACCAGTGATACACAGATCTATGTGTCAATAATAAGACATAAAACTTTAGTGATAGAAACCATTTAAAAAATGATTTTAGAAGGCATCTGATTTCCGGTTGCAGGAAAACAGCAAAGTTTTGAATGATATGTATATACTGCATCTTGTAAAATAAAAATATCCTTGCAATAACATGACTCATTGTGACTGGGCTCCAGCAATGTTTTACCATTAGACAGCTCACACTTTGCTCCAAACAGCCTCTAACATCTGCTGTTTCTTCTGCTGATAATCACCTTCCAATAAGCGCTATTATAACTCACAGCAAAACCAAAACAGGTGCAATTCTGCCAGATTTGTTCCCAGTAATTTCCAGGATTTTCGATGAAATCCCACAAGTGTTAAAATGAATGTACATCACAAGCTTATTTTACCATACCAACAATCCACTGCAGGATCTCAATCTCAGGTGAAATTTGTGAACTCGGAATTGTTATGCTTACAACAAATCTGGTGGCAAAGTCTATCTTTTCTGGAACCACCTACAACTTTCTTTTGAATAACAGACTATAAGACTTTTTACCCTGTTTGTACTAATTATAGGTCCTTGTGATTGCATTACAGAATATCGCACAATATACAGTCAGCTCACATAGACATACATTGACAAAATTACTTACTTAATATTTGCTTCAACTAAAGTATTCTTCACCAAAAAATAAAAGCAAAGAAAAGATTACTACGTGTCCCTCTTCAGTTACTCCAAATGAAAAATTTTATTGACAGAATGTATCTGTAGTTACTCATACATAGAACAACCAGTATCTTCCCTTGAAATGTTATTAACTAACCTGCCAATGGAGGATGATGCTCCAGATGAGACCCAAGGTCAGTTTATGATTGCCATCGACGATGTCGACTCCACCTATATTCACTAATTCAACCTGGGTAGATGTGAAGTAAGCACGTTTTTTTTCAGGAGTTAGCTTTAATACCATGAAGAATGTGTATAGCATCACAGAATGCCATGTATCACAGAAATAAATGCTAGTTGTCATTACTCAACAAAAGATCTATACCACACCAATTGAATTAAGAGCCAGCATGCATTTGCAGTGGAAGATGAAGAATTCATTTCAATTACTATAAATGAATCTGAATTACTGCCCTAAACTATCTTCCATATTTATCATATTCCAAGTGAAACTGACCATTAGCAGACCGATAAGAGAATGAGACTCACATTGTTTTTCTGTAGGATCTGGAGCGCTCGGTTGACATTGTTGAGCGAGTGAACACGAGTGAAGCCCTTTTCTTTGGCCTGCAAATAAAAAAGTTTCCTTTAGAGTCTTCTGCTAGGATTTTGTCAAAAAAGAGGAGTTAGAAATGGATGCATGTTAAACCAGAAAAGAAGAGCACATTCTAAAGTAACTGAAAATCTAAACTATCACAGGAAGAGCTGGCTGATTGATCTGTACTGTATGTTAAATGTACTCACATTTATTTACAACATATGTAGCACAATGCTTATGAATATGAAAATTAAACTAACTAAAATATAATATCCTGTACAATAGCAAAATTGAATTCAGCATGTCTCACCAGAAAGTCATAAAAAATATTTATTAAATGTAACCATTTCCCCAACCATGGGCATGAATCAAAACCAGCCAATATAACCCCCTGGACCCCCTTAAATGGATGTAGACCGCCCCCAGTGCTCAACCCAAAGTTATGCCCTTGTCCCCAGTTGATTCTAGCTGCAACACTATTCTATGAGAACCCCTGAGTATCATGGTATTTCCTCCAGTGAGCATCTTAAGGTTTGTTTCATTTCAGATTAAAATTGGCTCTCCATAACAATATAACTGCAGTATTTTTTTTTTTAAATGCAATCGATACATATAATATATACACATTATTCTTGGGCTTTAATTATATAAGACATTACCTTAACTTGTTTTCATCAGTCTGTTAAATAACACCTATGCCTGACACCAAGAAAAAAAAAACCCCTACTGAGTAGAACCACTGAACAGATGGTCTATAAAATGTTTTTCAAATGCTATAGCTATAATGCTATAACACAAAGGTCTTAACCAGTCTTTAATTAGTGAGGTTTAATAAGGAATTAAGATCAAGATGCCACATCTTTTATCAATTACAAGGTATAAATCCTCAAAGAAGTACTTTTTTCAGAATAAAACTGTACTGCCTTAACCTGATTTTGTTCAGTCTCACACCTCAAAAAGAATCAGAATCAGAATCAGCTTTATTCGCCAAGTATGTTAATACACACAAGGAATTTGGTTCCGGCCGATGGTGTCTCTCCTCTGTACAGACAACAGACAGCAGCAGATATTAGTATTTAACTTAATTAGAATTAACCAGTCATTCAGTGTCTTATTTGTTCTGGAGTTATGAACAATGTAGCAATCTAAGTACTTAAATAATTTATCATAATTAAATTTGGCACTGTATTATTGCTTTAAGGACCAAAAATGAAGACCAATAATAACTTCTAATAACATTCTTATAATATCTCTCAGCTTTTTTCATCAATACACATACTGCTCAAAGTGCTTATTCTTCCAAAAGAATAAGAAATGTCAGGATAGATCAATTCATGGTTAGTATTCAATGGACGGCACAATCATGTCTAATTATTTAACAAAAACTCAAATCCACAAGGGTACTAAGAACCAGGACTGAATTTCTTCCAGTCTGTGAATCACATGATATCATGCAGAGCTAAACCCTTATTGGAGGAGTGACTGGACTGTACCTCCTCACAGGTATTTGTATATAGCAGTTGTCTGTATTAGAGACTGATAAGCTGTGTCACTCTGCCAAGACCCAGTTACAGTACAGTTGATTGAGGATGTATTGCTCCTCAAAGTTTCATTTATGTTCACCTGCAACTAAGCCAAGAGACAGAAGACACAAATAATATACTCACTAGTTCGTGTCCTGCCAGACCCTCCAACAGTTCCAGGAGGCGTCGTCCATCACATAGGTCAGTGAAGAGGTCATTGATTGGAGGCTTCCCAGCCTGCAAGAATAAAGCGATACTGAAGATCAAACCCACTTCCTACAGTAAACTTTAAATTCCTTTCACATATTGCACAACTATTCAGTTACATCAAAATACCACCAACATTATTACCGCATATTGCTCAACAATTTCCCATACACAAAGCCTGAAGCTGCTTAAATCATAAAACACTTTTAATGAGCACAGTTCAGACATTAGAGAAACATGGATGCTGCCCATTCAATAGAGAATATTCCAACGTTCAATGATGGGCTCAAATGTTGCTCAGGCAAAGCAGGTTCATTATTCCCACTGTTGCTCAGGCAGAAGAACTCTAATGAAGCTTTGATGTAAATGACTGCAATGTCTTTTATGCACACCTCATGGCAGTGAGCTTGGGAATGAAATACAAAACTGAATAAACGCCACAGTTAAAATGCTTTCATCTCCTGGAATGCACGCCCCTCAGTATTTACGTGTTAGATGGCCTTCACTTACAATGTGTAAGAAACATTTTTTTCACAGGATTAGAGATAATGGCAGAGTATTTGGTCGCCTAGCAACACTGGGTCATTTCCTGATGTGCACGCATGGTAGGAGGGCTGTTGTGGTCACGTTTGCCTCGAGGTCACATTTGCCATGTGGCCACATTTTTAAACTGTCCCCACAGTGTTATTCAGATATCACAGAGCTAGATTTTAGCTGCAGCATCTTAAACAAACTTTTTACACTTTCGGACCACTGGTCAAATTCCTATTTTAAGAGCATCCAAAAATATTAGTGACCCAAAGGACTTGATTGTTCCCTGCTTGTAGTAGGTTACAGTTGCAAAAACTACCAGATAACAATATGTTCCTAGTTACTAATATACTTTACAGGTCAGTCATCAACGATGTTTAAAATCTTAAGAGTTCACTTCTGACTAACAAAATCTGACAGTAAAAAGGTAGCCATTTTGCATGTATCATTCTATATGCTTAACCTGACCTGCATGCTGTATGTTTTATGAGGAATATGATATTCGTTGCATTTCCAGTGTGTTTAATCATTAATGTATTCTAGCATGTATTCTCTGCTTGCTTAACAAGTAAGGTATCTGACCTATATGTTCTTTATGTGTAATGTGCTCCAAATGATGTGTCCCGTTTGTTTAATGAGGAGCGTACCTTCTAGTAGGAAGCATATATGTCTATTGGGTGCTTGGCGTGGACTGTATATTCCATATGCTTCATTGACCACGCAGAGTTTTCTTCTGCAGTCCCCTTATTATTCAGTCAGTGCGTGAAGTTGAGTAAATGATGAATGACTGATGGATTATATGGGTTCTTTTTGTATGCCTTGTTGCTATGAACAATGTATCTACCCAACCCCGCACTACAGAATCAGTTGAGCAAATGAAGCCCTGAATGCTTTTGCTGCCAGACTGATTGCAACTTGATTTTCACCCACAGAAGAGTACTCAGTTTACACATAAATATTATCATTTGCAAACACATTTTTTGTGATATTTTTGTCCTTTTATGCATTTGTAGCTGCCCTGTGTTACAGCAGTAACCAGTCAAGTGCTATGGCTTCGTTTGTTATTCAGTCATCCATTGTTAATAAATACTGCAACATCACGTAGTTGTGGGAAATCGGGTGGAGATGGGGCCACACCCAAGACCAGAAGTGCTGTCCTCTGTACTGTCTTTTCACCCAATGTTGCATTTTTTAAATTTTGTTCAGCTGTATTTCAAGAAAAAATGCTGTCTTACCATTTTTGTCAGTCAACAACAAAATCTATCACAGGCTAAAACAAAAAACAACTGAATATAAGATACCAAACAAGATTGTTCTTGAGGTAAATATTCCTGCCATCTGTTCAATGACTATCACAAAAAACATAATTCAATATTTTCACATGCCAGATGTAAATAAATTGTTCTGAAATAAAAATCAATAAATAAAATAAATTAAGTTTATTTAGTTAAATACTCAAAAATGGGATGCCAGTTCATCTCAGGTCACATACTCACACACTAAGGACAATTCAGGGTCACCTAACCACATGGTTTTGAACTGAGGGAGGAACGCTGCACTATTACATGGAGAAATTGAGGACTGGAATGTCAACATTGCCACACCAGTGACCCAAGTCACAGTGCTGCCTAAGATGCCCATGCCAAGCCATGACATACACTCATCCCAGTGGTTAGATTAACACCATTGAATAATCAAACCTAATACTGACCAGCTGGACCATCCTATACTACACTTCATCCATCCATTTTCTGTATCTGCTTATCTCATTTAGGGTCACAGGGAGTCCGGAGCCTATGGATGCAAGGCAGGGAACAACCCAGGATGGGGTGCCAACCTATCGCAGGGCACATTCACATGCATGCATGCATACATACAGGTAATTTGGCAACTCCAAGTAGCCTCAGCATGTTTCTGGACTGTGGGGGGAAAGCGGAGTACCTGGAGGAAACCCCACAACGACACGGGGAGAACATGCAAACTCCTCACACGGAACCCAGCCAGAGACATGAACCCTAGTCCCAGAGGTGTGAGGTGACAGTGCTAACCACTGCACCACCGTGCCACCCCTCCTACACTTCAACTATCAATATTATACATTATACCAGCACAGTAAGTCATTATTCTTCAAACAGTCTGTGTATTTACTCATATACAGCAAACATCCTTAAATGTTTTGAAGTCATAAATCAATATTTTTTTCTGGCTTAACCACCCCTTTCACAAACACACACTGTTGGTACAAGTATGCTTCTGTATTTATAATAAAAAGAGAATTATTGGCCAGAGCCATACCCGCAGAGACGGAGTGAAAAACACTCTCTTCCCTAAACAGTGGTGTCCGGCCTTTGCTGGCATGTGCATTGATAAAGGCCCACAGGGAGCCCAAGCGTATTGATTTCAAAGGGGAAAACGACTCCCTGACACATTGAGAAATCTCAATCCAAAATAAATGGAGAAAACATGGACATGGCTCTTGACTGTAAATAAGGGATGTGAGAGTGAAAAGCCCACTGCGGCTTGAGGTGAGGAAAGGCCTGCTTCTAAAGGCACACAGCCTGTACCATCAATCAACATGCAGTACAAACAATGCAGGAGTGCTGTAATGTATTTGATAATGTTAAACTTAGCAGGTAATCAATCATGTTAAGGCTGAAAAATCCCCTTTCCTGGCAGAAATCAGTATGTCTGAAATCATTTCTGCTCATAGTGGGTCTCCAATTCCCTGGTTCACCCTTAATTAAGCCCCAGGAGGAGAGGGTCTGCCTACAATGCTGTGTCACTAATTGAGCTTCTCTCTGCAAAAGTGATTTTTTTTATTATAGATGAAGAAGGAGAATGGCAGCCGCAGAGAGCAGGAAACGCAGAAAGCAGTCCTCTGTCATTCTGCCTATCCATGTGTGTCTGAGGGAGAACGCATCTAATTGCTCAGCATCAAAAATCTCAGCAATGCAGCAGGAAAAAAACAAAAATGTCCTGGGCGGGAAAACAAAGAGAATTTTATGCCACGAATTTGCTGCTGAAAAAAAGGAATAAGCTCTTGTCTTCTACATAAGGGCCTCGTCTTCAGTAGAAGATAAGAGGTTTGTAAAGAGGGGTGGTAGTGCTAAGTAGGGAATTAGAAGAGAAGGGAGAGGGAGGGATAGTGGAAGAATAGAAGAGAAGAGAAAAGGAGATAGCAAAAGTATCTGGCTGACACTTAAGGGGAGCGAGTAACCTGAAGATATCCGCCTTGTCACACTGTCTCACTCCATTCTGTCTGCTTCTCTCAAATTCAAATTTGGCGGGATAAAGATTTGCATTACCAAAACATTTAAGCAAAACAGCTAAACTATACAGTTCCAGTGACCCAAATCAGTTTACAGATCCATGCAATAAAAAAATTCAATAATGTCTAAAATCTCAAGTATTATTATTATTAAATTTGTTGCTGTGCTTTGCTCATTCTCTATACCATTTCATGAGGTACTATTCAGACCAGCTCCATGTCAGCTTCTGACATTATAAGAAAGTTTGAACTAATTAGTATTAGTACGAGTAGTACAGATGAGTACAGTTCTCTCTGAACAACGCATTGACCACTGGGCATCCAGATCTGTTTTTGGCAATCAGATGAAGTACCCAGCCCAGTCTATATTTGGTGATTATTTTCTTTATCTTGTTCATATTTTTATTTACTCCCTCTCTTTCATCACCTTTAAATTCTCTCTACCATACAGTAAGACAAGCATGCTGTAAAGCCAGCCAACGGGAAATAACTCACACTACAAGTTATAGTTTCACCTCTAGGGACTGAGGATAAACTAACTAAAGCATACAATATCTTCAATGGCTATGAGGAATTCTCTGGTATAATGAGTGGGTTTTACCCCTTTTCTGCGTTATCCATCATAAGCTACACATCCTGTTTGTAAGACAAACCCAGGATTGTACAGTCTGGTTTTATTTGTACAAAACATTCAGAATGGAGGAGTTTCCCCTATAGACACAGCACATATAGTAATACAGATTCCCAATATTGTTGTGCCCCGCTGATGCAGCACTCTATTGAGTTCCTGAGAATTGAGTAGATAAAAGAACAGAACTGGAGAGTCCCTTTGTATAGCTATATAAACAGAGTTCTGAGAGGAACAAAATTCATACAGACCCCTTCATCTACTGTTTTTGAACATCTCACCAAATTGGAGTGTTTTCTTTACTTATTCATATACACTTGAATGAGCAATTTTTAATCTGCTTACTCTGGTCATAATTTTAGCCTTTTTAAATATGCCTGTTTACTAAAGACCTTGTGCAGTTTTGTGGCTGCATGGCGACAAGGGCGGCAGCAACCAGTGGCTGGGCATTGCTGGATAGAAACTTCAAGTCCCAATAGCTGGTGGCTGGTCAACTCACCCATCGGCAACTCTTTTCAAACCATCAGGCCTCGCTTTTCCACATGATGATTGCTGCCTACAAAAGCACCGCTGTCACAGATACACACAGCCTTGACCTGACCCCACTCAGCTGTCAAGGCCCCACACCAAGACCTAGTACTGACCTTGAGTCGATGTCTTCCATGGTTCGGTTTTTCTGTTGTCTTAATAAAGCATCTCACAACTGAGTCTAAACCACCTTGTCCTCTGACCAGTGTCTTATCTTGCCACAAAATTATCATGGTGTGGAAACTCTGGTCCTTTTGGGCTGCAGTGTCTGGAGCACTTAGAGTTGTTCAATTAACAACTTACAGCTGTTACAACTTCAATAAAACAACACAGATGTGAGAAAGGACAGAAACAGTATATCCTATGGTTCCAGTGACCAGGAGTTTTACATTCCAGCTTAACAACAAATTTCACAGTGTTATTACTATTCTGTGTAAGAAATTGCTCATGCCTGTGACTGTTTTCCTTTAATTGCTATCTGCACATGTAGTGTCCTAGACTGCCGACTGCATTTTCAACATATCCTGCCACTATGAATTGTGTATTTCCTGTGCATCCTATTTAACAATGTACCCAAAACAAAAATAAACAGCATAATGGACTTATATTTTTTTCATTTCTGTTATTGGCCCACTCAACTTCAGTATTGTCTATGACATTTCCTTTTCAAGCGTTTCCACCATTTAACACATGATGTCCCCCATTCCAAAATCCCCAAAACATTCCACACGTATGAGCATGTGTGGGGGAAGTGGGGGTCAGCAGGTGTGTATGTGTATATTCCGGTGATATGTGCTGGTGTGCGTGTTTGTTCCTCCCAGATTGAAATAGTGAGCCAATCAGCAACTCATCTCCCTTCTCCATAATTTCTCACATTCTTATTATTAAATTCTGACACCTGTGTGGGAAGATCTAGAGCTCAATCTGGCCTCTTTATTGAAAGCAGAATATCACACTAGGTGTGAGAAAAAGAAAATACCTTGTCACTTTTTTTTAAAGAGCAGGGAGCCTGAAAATGACTTCTATGCATCTGTCATATCAGCCCAGATCCATCACTTTCATTTCATCCTTCTTTAGATCTGTATTTCTCCATATCTACTTCTTTCTCCCACTACTCTCTCTAATTCTATATCTTTTCCTGCCTTGGGAAGCCCTCTCTAACTTCTATTAGACTTCAAGATTGAATATGTTTCTGGTCAGTTCCATATTCAGTGCTAGATTATTTCTCTCTCTCTCTCTCTCTCTCTCTCTCTCTCTCTCTCTCTCTCTCTCTCTCTCTCTCTCTCTCTCTCAGGGTCTGTGGAAGAGGAAGTTAGAAGAATAGTTATACAGGGTCCGCATGGGGTCACAGGATGGGTGTGTCTGGGTGTGGTTATTGTGATGTATGGATCGCAACATAGAGTCAGCATGTATGTCCAGGGTCAGCTCTAGCTATATGCAGAATAGGCAAGTGCCTACGGCCCTCCAATTTACCTGCATTGTGGAGGAAGTAAAATATTCATTAATAAGGTTAAGCTTTGCCTAGGGTCCCTGAAAGGGTAGAGTCAGCCCAGTATATGTCACTAGGTGAATATGTGTTTAGGACTTGGATCAGTGTTCAGATCACTGTGTGAGGGTATGTCTGATCCAGGAGTTAAAGTCTTACACCTCTTATTAGGACTCAATATCATTGTTTAGCAACATTTTAGCAAACAATTACTGAACTAAAGATAAAGTTACAACATACACAATAAAACCAACGAGGGCTTTACTTCCTCCAGTTTCAAAAGCTGAAATAAAACACTAAACCAAGTGACTGACATCTACGTGTCTCTCGTATGTTAATCAGTGCTTTAATTTTACCATGAAAAGGATTACAAAAGTATTAATATACAGATAAAACTTTTCTCATTTAGAAAGCTACTGCTAGTCAATATTCTGGGTAATAGGGGTGGTGAATATGGCAAAAAAAATCATATCACGATATTTTTCAGGCAGGATCACTATCCCCAATCTTATCACGATTCTTTTTCATGTATGTTTTTAAAACTATTTTGCAAGTTACTGAACAGTACAACCAAACTAATTCCTATTTTAAAAAATATAGCCCAACAAAGTAACAAAACCTAATATAAAAACATACTCAGCACACGCTTTCGGGTGTTCGCTTTTGAGGCATTTAAAAAGGTTTGTTATGTTGCCATCCAACTTGCAAAGCTTATCTTTGAATATTTGTCAGATAACTGTCGGTTGCACTATGATGATTCTGGAAAATCCAAACAATTTCCATATCACCAATGTCGAATTCATTTTAGGGGCCAACTCCTCCATGTCATCTATGCCCCTACGTTGCCAAACAGGGAATGTGTTGCATGTTGTGCATTGCATGTTGGGACAAGGTCATGAAAAGCAGAAAGGAATAATCCAAAGCACTACCTATTGTTTGCTATTACCGGTTTATTGGTGTGTCGAAGAAGATTTGGCTGACATAACTTTAGATGTGTGTATGAGCCATAGAACTGCAACTGATAGTATGTGCACTGTAGCACAATACTAACAATCTCTCTGTAAAGGCAGAGACATTTTAACCTAATCTAAGATCGTAAAATCACACATCACTACTGAGCAGCATTCCACGTCAGAATGGACGCAAGCTTATTTAATCATGTATCAATGCTTCTGTGTAGTCAGTTCATTTGTTAGTATGTTTTCAGAAGCAGAACATGATATGCAGACCATAATATGTATGGGTGTTGTTCGATTCTGCTATTGTCTCTGTCAGCATGAGAATGCCAGTTAGGGTATCCTGGGCTCTTCCCTTTGCTCCTCACTGACTCTGACGCTGCTGTGTTGAGTATGACTATGTCCACCCTCTTTTGGTTATTCTTGACTGTACTGTGGACTGTTGGTCTCATTTGATACAAGGAGCTGCCGCTTCTGTCATCTGGACCCACCAAAGCTGACTGTTTGACTGGTTGATTCTCCAATGGGTACAAGCAACACATTGACACACGTCTCACCTGTGGCCTCACCCCTGGAAGTGTAGTTATGTTGGTCCTTACCATGTATGCATAATCAAGCATGGAATTCTGGCCTCACAATTACCCATGCAAAAGATGATTTTGTGACAATTGTAAAAAGTAAACGGAATGATCTTTTAATCATTCAAAAATGGGAAAATGGGAGCTTCAGATGTGTTCATACTGGCACACATACAGAAATGTCCCTCCTGATTTTGCCCTGCATGTCATGATGGAATCTCCTGCTTTTATTAGTTTGCGTTTGTCTGGATCTGTTGGGTGATGAGGTAGAGTGAGAGAAATCCTCAGTACAACAACCAGATTCATGGTAACCATGACAACAGCACACCTTAAACCTCCAGTAATCCTCTGGAAGATTAAAGGGGGACAATTTTCTGTTCAGCTTGCAGCCAAATTCTTGTATGCGTGCCCCGGTCACACAATCCCAGTGTGGGGCATACTTGTCCAACAATTGCCATTTGCTGAATCAGCATTTTCTTGGTTTGTTTATCTATCCATCCATCTATCCATCTTTCAATCCCTTATCCTGGTAAGGATTGTAGAGGGCCTGGGGCCTATACCAGGCAGCCTAGAACACAAGGCTGGGGTGCACCCTGGATGTGATGCCAGAGATAAACTGATCAGCTGTATCATAATGCTCATCATCCAGCTAGCGTATTTGCTCCAGTTAAAGAGGTCCACCAAAACCAAATACTGCAATTTTTTACCAAATCTGTAGGCATCTTCCATCACCTTAACATTACAAAATTACAAATTACAAGAAATTAAAATAAGCCTTAAGTTAATGAGAATGGCAGGTTTGGATTCAGGATTTTATAAAACACAATGTTGTCTGAGGTGGCTGGTTGGACGTTTTACCCCTACCTCCCGAGGCTGATTATTGGTTTTGATTGCTGATCGAGGCGAAAACAAGAAGCTGACTTGTACAATTATGTTGATACAGAAGGCAAAAGAAGGCCCCATGCTGCTTCTGACAGATCAGGGTATTGTCTGTGAACATCATGCCAAATAACCAGGGACAGGATCTGGCTTAAATTTATGTGGACACATTCCCAGTAATCATCATCCTATTGTGTAATATCTAATGGAGAAGAACTTTTGTTTGGGGTACCTGCCTCAACAGCAGGGAAATCATTCTAAGGATTCCTTTCTAGAGCTGGAAATAAATTTCCTGTGTCTGGGGACACAGTTCCATTAAAGACATAAAGAATGGTTATTCTGACATTAAATGGAGAATAAATGTCGTAACCAAGACATAACAGACCACTAGGACTTCATTATTGTGTAAAATTCAATATGCATTCTTGTAAGCATGGGAGAAACGCCTTGTACATAAGGAAACATTATCTGTTAACAAAGAAAATCTGAGTCAGCATAATAATTCTTCGAGATGTATTAATTAAACTTGGAAGCAGCTGTGATTGGCCTCCTAATGGCCCCAATCAGACACTCTCCAATGGACATTCTCCAATTTTGTCACCCCACACTATCCTTTCCAGCTACTACAGCATTGCTCTACAACTCATCTAATATTCAGCTACTCACAGACTCTCTCTTTTTCCCTAAAACATAACCCTTCTACTGTCACCTTCTACAATACCCATATTCTCTCTTTTTTAATTCTTCATGTGAATTGTAATGTATAAGTGGTACCTGTTCTCATTGCACTATTGCATGTCTATTGTCTGTTCTTTATTTATATATCTGTATAATGTTAGGTGAACTTTGTGGCTCAATGAGTAAGTATTCCAGTGCACTTGTTGCACGCAGCCAATAAAACACATTGAGTCTTAAATCACAGCATAATCGTATCAGTTAATGTCACACTGGGGATTTATATATGGACTATCTTAAGTGAATTTGATTTTGCGCTGTATATTTACATGTCATTTCCCCTTCCCATCTTCGACTGCTTCTGCACTTAATCATTCTTCGTCTCCAGCTACTCTATTCATATTCTGCCCTAGTCTAACAGTGTTGTACTCAATCTATTCCCTTCTGCTGCACCTTTATTTCACTACTTCTCTACTCACAATCATTTCTTCTTTTGCTAATCACTCAACCATCGTCGCTTCCACCTGACATTTATCATTCTCACTCGACAAGTTTGTCACCATCACTACCCAGTCTAACCATAGAGCTACTTAATTCCCTCTGTCTCTAGCAAATCTGACTACAAAAATAACGAAAAAATGCTTGTCATAGCACCCAAGGCATATTTCCTGACATTGTTGAAGGCATAAACATAGCAGTACTCATTAAATTTTTTGAAAACGCAGACACTTTTGAATGTCAGTAACAGCTACACCCATGCAGTTCACATCTACCTATAAAACCATTTCTACACTGAAACATGACATGCCAAAGCTGTTGCCAGATCAGGTACTGATTGACCTTTACTATCATCACATGTATACTTCAGTTCAAAGCAAAGGTAATATAGACCTTCAGCACTTTCTTTGCTTCTGTAAATTAGACATTAAACTTAGCCCCGAGAAACTGTGTGAACTGACTGCTATTAGCAGTCACACAGCTCTGTGATTAGGAGAATACCTGCCTGATTTAAGCTATTGGGCACTGGAGTGCTGAGTAATCTGATGAGAGACTGCAAATCCTCATTCATATTCACAACATAGTGGTAATGTTAAAAACCTTCTCCTGCAATAAGAGTACTTGTTAATCAATTCTGAGGCCACACTGGAAGCCCTCTACTGCATTTTAGAAGTGCGCCACTACTCTGTCCTTGTTACACATTAATTGAGTTAAACACGCTTGGTAGTGGAAATGTACTCAGGGCCCACTGCTGCCTTCTCCCTTCCCTCCCCGCTCTGACCCTCCCTTCCCTCTTTATCATCCCTCACACGTCACGCCATGACAACAGTGCGTCTCTTTTGACGTGGCGTGACGATGACTTGTCAGCTTGGGCCCACCATGACAGCAGTGTGGCACAGCATTCGTCACAGTTTCTTTCCAGAAGAACTGAGAAACTTCTGTCTGTGTTTAATGTTTGCAAATCAAAATATGTTAATCAAAAAAAGAAGGTTTTTAAGAAAGCTCCCTGGGAACATGTCTTACCTTAGCAAACTGAGAGTTTATCCATTTTGTGAAAGTTTTCTTTTGAACATCTTCTCTTTCATCTGTAGAAAATAGGATAAATTAGAATGATTAGTGTGTTCTAAAAGGGATTACAATTATTTATTAAGACCTGATGTATTTTCCTAAGGATTTAGAAGGATTTAAACAATCAATGGTGTATTTAAATTGTCTCTGTGCGTGGGTGCGCATGCTCTGTGATAGACCGGTATCCTGTCCACAGTGGCCCCTGTCTTTTGCCCTGTGCTTCCTAGAATAGGCTTTCAGCTGACACTAATCCAGCATTTATGGCAAATGAATAGAAGGATGGATACAAACATGAAGTGTGTTTGTAAGTCAGACAAAAACACAAACTACCTCAAAGAGTCTGCTGTTTCAAACGCATAATGAATACAGTGCACTTTGCTTTCCATGCTGTTCATCATTAACATCTTCCAGGCCAAAATTTTGAGTTTGACTTCCGGACCAGTGATAGCAGAGCAGATTGCAGTTTTCTGTGTGTCTCTAGTGTGTTGAAGGGAGATAATGTAGATTAGTCACACAGAGGATACAAATCAGTGTCAACACAGCTGCATTGTAGATCTGCTGGGCGAGGACCAAATCAAAGGAGCAGTGTGCAGTAAAAAGGGCACATACAAAGTAGTACAAATATCAGACACTGAGACCAGGGAGCTCAACCTGCCAGCTCACATCACGTGCAGAGCTGAATTCATTCAGACTTAAAATACACTTAAAAGTATGATGGATGGCATACCAATCAATAATCTATATTAAACCTTTCAGCAAAAGTCTAATGCGTCAATACAGGGTACCATGGACTTGACATATGGAACTGTGTCAGCTAATCTCGCTCAAATCAGCTTCTTTTTGCTTTCAACATGAACCATGCCCATCAACAATATTGTGCCATACTATAAACAAAAAAAGAACCAAAAACTGCAAGCCTGCCTGATCAAATCATATGGCAGTCCTGCTGCAGTCCACTTATATAGGGTGTAGTACATGGATTTCTTCAGGGCAATATTTATTTGTGTAAACATGTCACTGAAGCAAATTCATGTAAAAAGGTCAACTAAACCTGTAGTCAATCAATAAACGGTACCAACAGATGCATTCAGTAAATCTGCTTCCCTATCTCGTCCTGTCTCTCATTTCTCTGTCGCCTTTCCTGTGTTTACATTGTCTCTGCTGTGTCCGTCTTCCCCTTCTGTGACAGGGAGGTTGCCCTTATGTCCTCCTACACTTTTCAACATCATCTGTGTTTTCTTGAATATAAAAATTAAATATGGAACTAGAAGGATATTAAAAATTCTGTAATCTAATCAGACAGCCATCTGAATCAGGGCATTCAGCTCACAAAGAGCCATCAGCATTTTAGATCCTTTCAGCCAAGTGTGAGTGTAAGCTGCACACTGCTGGTTCTGGCTGGGTGGGGCCATATTATGATACACATAATGCATATACCACATGTATTTTAAGGGTATGCAGAATATCACACAGCATTAATTAATTAATTCTACAGATAAGAAATTAGTTCTGAGGAACTGTTCATACTCAGTCTCTGACTCACTCAGTCAGACTTGCAAATCTGAATATGAAATACTGTTTATTTTAACACCCCCGTATGCTTTATCTTTAACATTAAAAGCCGTATTATTATTAACTACAATAAGTTTCTAGATGCACAGCAGGATTTTAAAAAATGTGAGATGTGTTTTTAACCTTTTGTTTTACAGGATTTTTACCTGATGAAAAAACATTTCATTATGCAAACAGAAATAAAGACTTAAACAAAAGAAGAATCACAAAAGTTTACTATTTAAGTAAACCAGGCTTGTCATTATGATCTCCTCTGTCATCTGTGGTGTCATTGACCATCATATAATAACTAACTAACATCTATTTTAAGTGTCATAACATGTATTCTTGGTACTGGACGATGCAATATGCTCCTTTGGCTTTCTCAAAATCCAACAGTCGCTACTTAGGAAGACAAGAGCCCATATCAGGTTGTATCACAGTCACACACTACTTGGCATTTCTATTGCCTTTTCTGTTTTTTTCCACAGCACAAGAGCTGGAAAAAGGCATTGCCCTGTTTGAAAAGGGGCTTTGTGCACAACAGCCAGGCGATGTTATCACACTTCCGGATGTTTCCCTTTGACTGTATTTCACTATCTGGAGACTCATGGCTGCTGCTGCGCTCAGCAAGCAGCATGCCTAACCACGGCTCTCCTTTGTTTCCTTTCACAGTGCAGATAAATGATCCTTTCTAATTTGCGTTTACACCAGCTGTTACCCTTTGAGGGGAACAAATACATAAGAGTGTAAATTCTGTTATAGATTAAGTTTTGGGGTCATATACACTTTAATTAACAACTTGATGTCTAACCTCTTTTATATGTGTGATAATATAACGGAAGAGATAGATTTCATTTATTAAGCACACGTATGCAGCTTATTATTTGAGATGCACATTTTTGGCTAGCTATTGATGGAAGGCAGCATTAGCATTAGCATCCCCTACTTTCCGCAGCTAACGCTGACTATTTAGATGCTGTAGGAAGTCAATGTACCAAAATATATCACATTATGTATTTCCAGTTGGGAACATTTAGAGATATATTAAAAACATTTTTAAAATGTTACACACTGAAATAAACACAGCAGCATTCTCACCTTTATCGAGAGATCTTAGGAAAGATTTGATCAACCAGAAAGTACTGCCAAAACAGCACCGTCTCAAAAGTGAATGGTAAGCATGCAGAAACTGTGCTCCCCATCTATATATGAACAAGAAGACCTGTATCTAATCTGCATATAAACATCTCAGCCATCTCAACAACCATATCCATTATCCACACAGATCACATCTTCATCCCCAACTAAACATGGAGGCTGCTATTCCATCTCTGCACCTTATTCTCTGGGCACCAGCCCAACACTGCTCCCAGACAGGGAGCTGCCGATAGTAACATACAGCCAGAGGATGATTTGCAGTTTTGATGGGGATTCAGCACAATCCAGGAAAGGGAACAAGGAAATCAATACTCTATTTAAAAGCCTGTTTCACAGCAATATGATGCCAGGCAACTTCCCAATGTAAAAAAAATGTTGTGTTTCAGGACATTAAATCTTCTCTAACACTAATCTTACATAATTGAATATGAAGCTGAAACATAAGACAGGATATTAAAGAAACCATGTTTCATTCCATTTCCGTTTTATGCAGTGTCATGTTTTACAACATCGTCTCCTAACAAACCTGAGGTTGCCGCAAAATTCAAAGTTTTATTTCATTTTCCCTAGTATTTCCCCTAGTCTCTGTATTTCAGAGACTTCTGCTTGTCATTTGTTCCTGTCTTGGTCACAAACACATGCAAGTTAGAACTGTGTCTAAATTCTTCTTTGTGAGTATGAGTGTATGCTCTGTGATCCTGTCCAGAGCTTCCTGGGATTGGCTGCAGGCGTGCCACAACCTAGATTTCACACACAGTAACATATTCTGAAATGCAGAAACCCATTTTCTCAACATAACTCTAATATAATCAGCTAACAGACACATTCACATGTGAGGCAGATAACTTTGGGCATCGTCTGACCTGCACACTTACAGAAAGCTACATACACTTACTGCAGACACATGCCCTATCTGCAAGAACACAGATTGGTTTAAAAAGTGCTTAGCTGGCCATTTGCACATTAACTCAGATAGATGCAGAAAAGTACTCTCAATGTACTTTTGTTGTCAAAAGGGACCAACAAAAAGAAAGATAACAAGAACCACTAAAAGCAATGTGTACAAGAGATATCACACCATTATGGGTCTCACCTCCAGCTCCTCTAATAATATCTATTACTGTAATTCACTAAGCATGAAAACTCTTGAATTAGGCATCTAATGTTAACAATTTGTTTCTCAAATGTGTTTTTAATGGATCTGAATGAATTACGATTTTTGTTTACGAAATGAAGTATAGAAACGTCTGGTTTTATAGGTTATAGCACTATGAATCCACAGACATCATGGAGAAGATTGTGAAGAGTTACACATTTGCACATATAGGTACTGTATATTCATTCATGTATTACACCAGGACAGCTATAAACAACAGAACATTGTAATGAAAAAGAAAAAGAAAAAAATGTATTCATGAACACATTCACTGAATGGGGATTTGCGAACAGTTTTAATGCAGGACTAATGCTGCCATTGCAGTTAGTTATAGGGGAAACAATGCAGTGACTGTCAATCACAGCTGGTTTAACCCACTTCTCAGTTGTTGATTTGGCTCTCATTGGTGTAAACCAGGCATTGATCTGGAATTCATAGAATGATTAAACCAGTTGTTTTGTATGCCAATAGTCAATGATATCATCATCCTGCTGCAAGCAGGTAGATGGGGTGATGTGCACTATTACACGATTAAAACTCTAAGAGAAGTACGCAGTTCTCTAAGAACAGTGATAACCCCTGAAATGCTGCATTTGTCTTACATCTCTTTTTGACCATTTCTCTCTCTATCCATGCAATGCCCCAACACAGGCTTTTGAAACACGCTAAAATATTCATCAGACTGTGTACATTTTCAGGACGCTGCTCACTTATTAAAATACTGCGGGGACTTTGACTAGAGAGCTCCTTTGCTACAGAGGGCTTTCCATTAATCCCTGTCTGGAAGGGTGCTGAAAATAACCATCTTTGCAGTCTATCTTTCTCTCTCATTCTGTTGCGAAGGTCCATAGGTCCATCCCTTCCTGTCTTGTGTCTGCATTGCAACCATGTCACAAAAGTGTCACATTGACCACAGTTACACAGGAATACTTCTTCATAAAAACCCATTTTGAAGCTGATGCTTATTAGATCCACTACAGCACTGTTTTCCTCCTGGTGCCTAAGCTATTCCAGACAGAAGTGTCTGTTTCTGCTGTCACACAGAGTCTGTCTGCTCCTACGTGGGGTTATTGCACCTATTTATCAATGAAATATACAATAACACATATATATGGCCAGTCAAAGACACTTTCTCCTCAATTATGCCAGAAAACAGAAACACAGAAGGCACAGTGCTCAACTTAGTGGTTATGAACAAAGAGTATCTTTCTGTGAGGCAACATAACTTTATATACATAGAACCTAGAACTCAATACATAAACACAATACTTATGCATATGTACACTCATACACACACGGTGTAAAAGCAGTTAAGTTAAGTTAAAACACTGAGCACATATACAAACAATACCAGGCAATGCAGTTGAGACTTAAAAATCAATCAATAACCAATCTACATTAAAAGCACAACATCCTGAATTTTACACAGCCTGGGTGCCATTGATTCCTTTCTGCATAAAATAGGAATAACCATATATACATAAAACAATCCATTCTAAAGAAATAGTAATTTATTTACATTAATTATCAGTGTTAAATGTAGCCAATTATTAACAATAACATACTGGTGAGGCCCATATTGATTCTGATGCTTACAAAATGATTCAATGAAAAATTAACAACTAACCAAATATGAGTATTGACAGAGCCCATGCATTTTAGAGAATGAATAATAAACAAAATGTAGACATTAATTCATTTTCAAACCCAAAAATCTCTGTATGGGAATGCCATTTTATGTTCTTTTATCACAATATTTTAAAGTACCAAAAAATCATTAGATGCTTGTATATTATATTGCTAGTTAACTTTTTCTGTGATTGACTGGCATCCTGTCCAGGGTGTTCCACTGCCTTGTGCCCAACATTGTCTAGGACAGGCTCCAGGCTCACTGAGACCCTACACAAGATAAGTGGTTTTTTGAGTTATAAATAAAATTCTAAATATATTGTATCAAGCTTCAGCCATGGCCCGGGAACGTCATTTCACTCACATAGGTGCCAATTTTTCACTTTTCACCTCAAAACCAAGAATGACTCTTATGTGGGGTTAAGAATAGAAAATGGGGTGAAGGAACATAATTGTGAGTTAGTTGCAAATCCCTCTTTCACTAATTTCAACTTGATAAAACTATTCGCATCAAAATGATTTGTATACTAGGTAGGTATGGAAAACAAGGAAACTTGTACTAAAGTACAGCTTGAGCTATCCTACAAAATAGTGTGCCACCTTAACCCCGTACCTTACCTAGGAGACAATATCACCTGTAGAGATGTTAGCCCACACACAGGCATGTACTGGGGATATATGCCCCCCCCTTTCCAAAAGACATAACCCCCAATACTGCTGACAATTACATTTAGTGCAGATAGAGACCGGGTGGGTACAGACGAGGCAGTGAGCAGGTGTGAACAGGAAGAACTGCAATCAGACGTGATGGGGCGAAAGAGTGAGTAGGCGTGAAAGAGTGACAGCTGAGGGAGGCACAGCTGAGAGAATAAGAGAGGCAGGTGGTTCAGAAAGTGGTTCTGAGGAGGGGTGGTGTGTTGGCAATGCAGCAGAGAGGGAGAGCCAGGGCGCTTCCTAATGTATCACATCAGGGGATTATTAAAGCCTGGAAACGGCCCTGGTGTGTCTGGAGATTAACATACTTCTACAAAGAATGCACAGAAAATGCTATCTCCTTCAAACCTAGAGGAACTTGGGAAAAGACTTCAGGATTTCTTTTAGCCAAGTAATATAAAACCTTTGCCAGAAATAACTTGGAACACACTCAATTTCAGTCCTGTTCTGGGCTCTTTTCCCTGTGGTTAACATAAATATCTGCCATTTAATATAGTATGTATCCCAGCACCCTAGTACAGTATATATCAATGTGGTTCTACACATTAATATATCTTTACAGTTGATACAATTGATATCTCTAACATGGTAGGCATCTTTCCTTGTCCAGCAGTGTACAATGGCATTACTTGCACTTTTCTTCCTTTTCTTTCAGCCATTCCTTTTCTTATCACTGTATAAGCTTGGACAGAAACTAACATGGTGGAAAGAGGATTCCTACTACTGAGCAAAAGATCCACTGAGCAGCAGAAAAGATCCACTGACGAGGACAGTGAGTGAGATGGGCTTACTGGTGGGCACAATATGGGGTTAATGATTTCCCTCAAGTAGTGCTGGACAGTAGAAAGGGGGAGAAGTAGAAGTACGTAGCCAATAAAAAACTGCATTTTCTCCACCCAGCAAATGTGACACCATAAGGTGAGACTCAATGCTCAGCACTATTAAAAGTGACACATAATGCTAACACTCCCACCCTACCAGTTGTAGTATCAACAGTTTACTGATCAAATCCAGGCACCTAACAGTGTACAGGAGACTTTTCCTCTTTCGGGAAACATCCAACGAATCCAGCGAACAAAGAAGTGCTCTCTTAGTGTGGAGCCACCAAGGCCGGTAAACAGAGCCCCGTTGTCATGACACTCCTCTCCCTGGGAGAGGCTGCAGTAATTACACTCCATTGGTCATCTGCAACAAATGTCAAATGCAACAAATGAAATAACACAGCCCTGTTGCCTGACACAACTAGCAAATATCACCTGGTTTCAAAATGAATGCAAAGTTAGCAGAATGCGAAAAAATGGGCCTGCAAAAGAGGAATATTAAGTTCAAAGCTGTACCTGCATAGTCTTGTACTAATTCTCAGCACAGTCATAGTTTGTGATTTTTTAAGTATATATCTTTGACTGTTGGGGTGGCATGGTGGCACAGTGGTTGGCACTGTTGCCTCACACCTCTGAGACCAGCATTCAAGTCTCTGCCATGGCTCCGTGTGTGTGGAGTTTGCATGTTCTCTATGTTGTCATGGGGTTTCCTCCAGGTACTCTGGTTTTCCCCCACAGTCCAAAAATATGCTGAGGTTAATGTGTTACCAAATTGCCCATAGGTATGTATGTGTATACGTGAAAGGTGTGTACGTCCATCCTGGGTTTTCTCTGCCTTGGGCCCATAGCCTCCAGGATAGGCTCCGTACCCCCCCGCAACCCAGAATAGGATAAGCGTTTACAGAAAACAGATGGAGGGATGGATCTTTTACTATTTATGTAGGTATACCCCCCTTTCCACCAGTACTCATACGATGATACACATTCTTTGTACTCACAAAAAACTCATCACATTATACCACATAATGTGTAATAATTAGTCCTTTTACTGACTAAGCCCTAAAAGAAAACGAGCAGCTGACATAAATAGGGACTTCTAATGTCTGAGTGCAGTGTTTTGTCTGACAATCCATTAAAGACATGAACATGGGCAAAGAGTGAACGCAAAGGCAGAGAGCTTTCTGATTCTAAGTGGTGTAATTTGAGATCATCAGCTGATGATCATCTGAACAACATGAAGATTCCTGCTTTTGGGTCTTGCTGGTTGTTACCTGTAGCCATACCATAACCATGCCGGCTTCTTCTGCACACTGAGAAGCCCCAATACATCTGTAAGCATACTATGAGTATAATATAATGCGGCCAGACCCATAAAATGAACAGCTGTTAGCCCACAACACAACAGGGGATCATCAAGAAACCAAAAGACAACAAAACTCACATTTTTCACTTTGAGATGGAGGCAGCTTTATCCTAGATTTATCAGTACAAGAAACCTTACAGAAAGAAAAGTAGCCCTCAGTACAGAAGTGCGAGTATATGTATGTGTGTGCATCTGTGTGCAACATCTGTTCTATGTGAGAACATATCATCAACATGGAGCTTCATAATCATGATGCCATCAGTAGGATCTCAGAAGACTCAACTCTGCCAACCATATTGTGTTATTTCCCAATCTTAATAACTATATCAGCCTAGCTGTCACTTTCTAGACCTATCTACCCAGACATTTTATTACACCCTGAGCTGGGGCTCATTTCATGCATATTAAAACCTTGATCAAGGACTTAAAACCTGTTTTCGTAGCTGAGTACCAGACCACTAACTGGTGAATAATGCCCACCCACCCCCCATCTCCATTCTGAGAAAACAGGAATGAATTTTATCACAGTTGCACTAGACTGAATCTGGATGCAAAAAGGCTGATTAAACTTTCTGGAAACAGGACTACCAGGTTTCTACACCAGGGAAGCTGAAGCAATGTGGCCATGATAAGTTCAGAACGGACCAGCCCACAGCGGCACATTAGACGTCGTTTTTTGCTGCAGGACATAGTGCAAATCCTGATTTTATTATATGAAAAAAATTACTTACAAGTGATGTAACGATCAATTATGTCACATAAAACAATTGTTTTGTTCAGTGATTTACTAGATATAATAAATTTGCTAACATAGGGAGCATTTTTAATACGCACTTTTGATTACTCTATTCCAAACATTAATCTCAAAGCTAAAACTATGGAATTAAAGCAATCTGCACTACAATTTACTTACATATCTCACAAGCTTAATTACACTCAAAATAACAGCAAAATTAGTGCCATAAATTTAAATTATAACCATATGTCTGTTTTATCATAAATCATATCATTTTAACTGCATTTCTATTTAAATAAAAAAAAAAACTGCTCATGATTGTGAAAACATAATCCATCTACGCAGGAAATATCAGAAACTACTACTACCTTAACTGATGTTCCAGATACAAAGAAGCAACATTAACCACGAATAAACAATAAAAATAAACAATGGAATTCATTTGGAAGAGATTCTCAAGCTAATCTGAACTCTGACCTCTCTCCAGATTCACCATAAAAGGGGGGAAGGGGGGAACTATTGCAATATCGCTTACATGGCCTGGTGAAATGTATTTGTCTTATTGAGGTTTTGGAACCAGAACAGACATACAGGTGCCAAACACACATTACAGCCACAATCTGTGACAAGGAGATATGAGAAGCATAAAAAACCTTCTGAAATATTGTACCAGTCTAGATCTATATAATAAAAACTCTTGTGTAAGACAAGTGGAAATAAACAATAAGCGTGTCCCCAGTGACCTTTTTACAATACTGAATGAGTAGGTTTTTGGCATATAAGTTACAGAACTTTCTTATGAGAGGCATCGGGTCCATGTCAAATGGATCCCTTGTTCTTACGCATTCTGGCAGCAGGTGGCATCATGGTTGTATAATGCTTGCACAGCTCATTCAAGTCCCAAGATGGGGCTCTGCTATAGCACCCTTGAACAAGGTACTTAACCTCAGTGGCTGCAATAACATATTTAGCTGTCAAAATAGGTAATTGTATGCTGCTTTGGATAAAATCATCAGCCAAGCAACTAAATATAAGTGTTTGTTCTCATGGAAGATACTTAACCTAAACTGCTTCAGTTATATATAGCTGACTGTTTAAAAAGGTGAAAGTAGTAAGGCATAAGTGGTTGTGAATAAAAGTGTCTGAATAATTTAGTGCTACATTCATGTCTAAGATAAAAGGCACATTCAGAAAAAAAATTCTAAGCTGAAGTGAATTAAAAAAAAGTTTTGTAGTGTCTAAATTTACTCCTCATAAAATGTTAAAATCCTTGCTGTTTCTTCTGTAACTTGCACAGTCACAATCATGTACCTTGAAGATTTCTTGTTCAAGACCAGGATGATCTACCTTTGAACAAGGTACTCAACCTCAATTGCTCTAGTAAAACACTCAGCTGTGTAAATGGACAACATTGTAAGTCCTTTTCATAAAAGTGTCAGATAAGCAACAGAATAATAATACAAGTAGAAGACATTCTGAATACATGACCCAGTTTGCTTTCATTATCAGAGCAAGGGGCAACAAGAGAATCTCTCTTGAAAAAACGCTTTCAGATTTCTGACAGTAAACAAAGAAAAAAATTATCATGCGAAGATGAGACTTCAGGAAGGCTAAATTAAATTCACTTTAGGCAGTAAATTTATCATCCATCCATCCTTTCATCCATACATCCATCCATCTTCTAACTGCTTATTCTAATCAGGGTTGTTGGGGTGCCTGGAACCTATCCCAGAAAGCATAGGGCACAAGGCTGGGGTACACGCTACATGGAATGCCAACCCATCACACGGCACACATGCACAGACTCACTACACTTACTCAGTAAACATGGTATCATTAACAAGCTACCATATGACAGAAAATTAACACAAAAGTATTTTATTCTGGCATTCTACCAGAATAAAACTCCCAATGGAAAAAAAATATAAAAAACATCAGTTTATGTCAGTATAATGTGATGAACATTCATAGCTATAGAAAATTATTTTGTTTCTATTGCTACACCAAAAAAGGAGAATGCTGCAAGATCATTCTTGCACAAAGAAAAAACCTAGAGTAAAGCATGCAGCACAGTATTAAGACAAACAGACATGAATAATTAGCATTTGAGTATAAAAAAAACGATCCCTCTCTCTTGGCATCAAAAGGCACTTAAATCCCTGGAGCTCAGAAAAGAATCCCCTAAACCAGCTTGTTCTGAGGCTCTCTGGATTAACCCCCTCTTGAAAAGGGAAACCTCAAGACAGCAGCACACAGACATGGAAAACTAGGATCTGCCATATGAGGATGAGACAAATAGAATTACAGCACCTACTAGGACACGCAGAATCACCAGTCAATATTAAGTGTTAGGGGCCCTGAAATGACATTACAATGAGTATAATCTGTCCTGTCCAACGTGAACGGAATTTTTATAATTATTGCAAATTAATGTACTGGTTAATTTGCAATAGAACATTACACCGTTTGATATATGTGTTTGCAGAGCCCATTGCAACTATAGTTTCCTTATTTGTCTGTTTATATTATTTAACATTTAATTATTTGTTTTAAGTTGAAGAAGTAAAGAGCAGAAGAGCCTGGCGTAGCACTCCAAAAAATTTCCTTTCTCTTGCCTTCTGTTTCCTCATTTGCACAATAAAGCCTGTTTGTTTTCTACCTCCTCTTGTCTTCTTCCTATGTCTCCTGAGACTTCACCTGGTTAATACCCTGAAGTCTGCCAAGACAGTGCTATGCACTCAAGATTAGTGTGTGTGTGTGTGTGTGGTTATGTATATATTACATTGTGGGGACCAAATGTCCTCACAACGTGATAAAAACCTGTTACTTTGACCTTGTGGGGACCATATTTTCAGACCCCACAAGGGGAAAGTTCATTTTATAAAAATCTGTGACTGTAATCAAAAAACGAAAAATGCCAATGCTTATATTTTGTTTGGTTACTTGTGGTTAAGGTTAGGGCTGGGTAGGGATTAAGGTGGTCATTGTTGGGATTAGGGTTTTTCCCATAGAAGTGAATGGACAGTCCCCACAACCCCACAAAGATATGAATACAATCGTGTTTGTGTGTGTGTGTGTGTGTGTGTGTGTGTGTTATATTGTATGCCCATAGAGTTTATGTTGACTTGCAAAATTGGTTTTTCATTGAGCATGCATTCAAGGAAATATCCTTATAAAACTCAGCATGCTTTGGATCAACCTCCTGAAAAGAAGGACAATTTTACTCCTGCTAATAATGACAGAAGATCAATAATGACTGATCAAAGTGATGACAAAGGACGATGAATTGCAACATTTACTGGATATATTAAAAAAAATTGACATTTGGAAAATACCACGTCTCCATGGTTTTTAGGCACAGCTGAGCTGGAACCTTATCTACTAATACTGATGCAGTTTTGTGCACCACAGTTTTTGGCGAAATCCTGTTTTTGTGTCTGATTTTACAGATTTCTCTTCTGTTCAGTTAATTTGAAAAGCAAATATGATATTCATTGCAATGTCAGAAAGGATATCAAATAGAGCTGCACACATTTTCTGCCTGCTCTGTATACAAGAGTAACCCCAGGGTTTAATTCGTGCCAGTCCACCCTGTTCACTTCAGCCCCACCTAGTTCCAAACAGTCCATATCAGCCTTCCTGTCTTCATTGCTAAATCTCAATCAGATCAATCTAAATGCCCTATTCGGACGGGTCCAAAGAATCTTTACTGCCAAGTTCTTTCCATCGAAAATAGCTGCGGAGAGGCAACCCCTTAGGGATCACCCATCAATTTAAAGTTCATCTTTTTGGCCAGCCTGTGGTGGAAGGTGCGCTTTTGCAGAGTCAGTTTTGGCAAAGAATCTACCTGGCCCAAACTGTACCCGGCTGATTTACTCCACCATTTTGGCTCCAGCACCTCCTCAGTGTGACATGGATTAATAGACATGTAATAGAAAGACCTTCATGGGCTGGGCCTTGATAACTTCCACACCCATCAACAAACCCCTAGACTCTAGACTGCTATGCACATAGCTGTAAGTCAATCATTGCTCCACGCTCTGCTGGAAATGATGAAAGCATGCTTCTTCAATTGGTGGAAAGACAATAAAACAACAGGGTTTTGCCCTGACCACATTAATCAGATCGTTGACTCCCACAGAAACTACATTCCTCCACTGAAGACACCCAGCAGTTCTATGGTTCCTATCCTTCTGTTGTGTTTCTGCGCTACCTAGGCAACATAAAGACCTGGCATAATACCAAGAACTTAACGGATTAGTCAGTACACTTATGGGTTATTAACCTAAACGTTTTCCTTAAATAAAAAATATCACTGTTGTTAGACATGAAACATTTATAGAATATAAAAGTGACACAACAGAATAATAATATGCAAAATTCTGGGGCAGTAGTTATCTTTTTTCAGAGGCCCTTCCCTTTAAGCATCTCCCCATCTTTGCCAACAGCAGAAGGAGGCAGGCTGAACATTCCTCCTCTAAATATGGGAAACCTGCCCGTGTTTGTAACAGTTTCCATCAGAGTCAGTGCTGAACCAGGCGGCCTCAAAGGTAAATCCTGGAAGTACCCCAACCAAAGAAAGCCAGCACAGTGCTGTTAAGGAAGACACTCCACTACCCCAATAACCACTGCAGCTGTCAATTGTTAAATACTTCTTCAAACCTTTCTTGCCAATCCAGAGGTTTCAAACAAAAAAAAAGGAATTGTGCACCCCTGCCCATAAACTCTTACCAATATAGTGAAGAAGCAGAGTCTTCCAAGGCAACAGATACCCTGATTCATTATAGGAAGGGCCACCAATAGCTGTCTGGTTCCTGAGCATCTGTGTCAGAAACACACTGGATTGGCAGGCAAAAGGCTGCTCCACCTGAGCTAAGCAAGGCCTTCAGGGGAATCTACAGGGCTCCGACCTCTGTATGTGTTCAGGGTTGCAGAAGAAAGTATTAGCTTTCTCTGTGTACATTTCGAGAGTGAGGGGATTGGTTTTGTTTAAGCGGGGCTGAATGTGTAATCCTCACTGCAGGTGTGATTGCCTTGTGTGTTAAATCCCCAAGAACAAAATAAATAACATTCCATAATAACACACAATCTCCACATGCTTCCCTAGATCTCACAAGCAGTACAGTGCACCTTCCTTCTCCAGAAGGAAATAAGTAAACATGTGTGCCAAACACAGACAGTAACAATATAGAATTAACAGATCCAAAATCATAGATGTCATATATTTCCATCGAACAATAGGAAGAATCAGAGGAGGAATCATTCTGAGAGCCGAAGGTGTTTACTCCCTACTACACTGCTGCTATAATCACTGAATCTTTTAGCTGCAAAGTCTTACTACAGCCACTGCACTTCACACTGCTACTATAATTACTGCTGCCGTCCCCACTTTATATCGCAACTATAATCACTGTACCCCTCTGTCCTTTCACTGCCACTATAATCACAGCCCTATTGTATACTTCACACTGCTCTTTCATTATAATCACTGCACAGTGTTGTTTAAAATGGAAATTCACTTCATTAGGCTGCCTCTGGAGAGGGCCACACTAAAGACATTCATCAGGGTATTAAACGATAAGCACTTGGCAGTGAATGGCAGGACTGTTGGGTTGAGTCTAGTTTATGATGTTGCTCTACATGTTCCCATCTCGGTATGAATTCTGTCCCTTATATTCTTTCTTACTTTGCCCCATGCCTGGCCATCCCCGCACTTAGAGAAAATATTAACTGAATGTGACTTATGGGGCTTGAACCTCATCCCTGAATCATAGATGCTGCCTGCCACACAGAAGCAAGTAGGTCTAGACCTCCAATAAATTTTTTGCAGTTATATTAATTATAGTAATTATCGTTTCCTTCACTTTGTTGTCTTCTGGCTTCTTTACTTATACATTATACAACCCTTACATTCATACTATACTCAAATTCTGACTCATGATGCATTGCACAACTTTCACTATTATTAAGTCCGTCTACAACACTGTAAAATATTTATTATGTTATTGTGAAACTATGTTAGGAAGAGCACTATATATTAAGATAAACTGAGTTGAATGTAATTTCTTGCCAGTCAAATATCAACCACCCACTCTCAATTGAGAAATTAGGATGGAACAGCCATGCTTTTACTCCTAAGATTTTCAGTTCACCCACTCCTCTCACAAAGTATATAAAGAAACCAGCAGGAAGGTAAGGCTGATAAAAATGTGGAGGCCGGTCTTATAGGTTAGTTAGACAAGTGAGACAGTCACACATTCATTTTTCCTGGTGTCCTGCTCTGTTTTAATCACCATGGTTCACAGATCATTTCCTTTTGTGATGCATTGTACCACTGAGGTCGCCATCAATCCTGGCTCCCAAGTCAGGCTCCACCCCATTAACTCTCCTCAAGACCAACAATTGAGGTATAACTCACAGGTATCCAGACCACTCAGACAGAACACCCCTGTCCTCTGTAGTAAGATCCAGAGAAAGCACGAACGAGGCCAAAGGAGACTAAATCATTGGAGAAGCAGGTGGCCTAATTACAGTTAAGGTCACAGAATTGGAAACTGAAAGTCATCTGATGCAGAACTCTTGAGACATTATAAGTCAAACAAAAGCATTGTCTAAGCAATATAATAACAATAACAGCAACAACAACAAACAACAATAGCAATAATAATAATAATTCCATCAATTTTCCAAAACTGTTTATTCATTATTTTTATATTTCTTATACTGCTTTATATTGCTTTGAAGTTTTATTTTTTTGTCTTATGTGATAATGAAAAACCAGGAGATACCAACCATGTCACCTTCTTTGATTCTGTTACCTCACAGCTTATCTTTGCTCCCTATGACCTATGATGAAGTTGGCCTGCCCTGGAGCACATGAAAAGAGGGCCTGAGCCTTTGAACCCTAAACTCTAACTTGCTGGGAAAATGAACCAGTCTAGAAGCATAGGACAAGTAGGTCAACAGACATGTGATAGTAACAAAAAAATAGTAACAGGAAGCTCTCTGGTGACACATCGCTGAAGAAAAATTGTGACAGACAGCTGCAAACCTAGGGGAGCAAAAGGAGAGAGCTCTTTCTTAAATGGTAATGCCGGTGAAGCTAACATGAGTTCTAAACTTCATGGCAATGCCAGGGTAGTTAACATCAGCTCTGTACTCTCTGTTACTTCCAATCTAGCTAATAAGAGCTCGCCGTTCTAGGGTAGTTCCAGTAATATAGGCGCTCTCTGTTCCATTATAATACCAGTATAATTCATATGGGTTATTTGTTTTGTGCACAGCTAGAATTTAGGCAAGATCTTTAAATAAGGACATTTTCCCAATTAAATACATTCTAGGAAATATAGAATATTAATATTTTGCATATATAATATAGCATTGATAAATAGAACCATGAATCAGAGAATTTGGAAAGGGACTATAACTTTATTTTTGCGGATTCCCTTTCCTGGGCAGCACAAGGAACAAAAAAGGGAAAGCTGCAGGGAGACAAAAGTTATGCACTTTGCTGCTTGGACATTGGGGAGCAGGCGAGAAAGAATTTAGGTCTGGGACTATTGATGAAATAAATGTTGAACCAATTCATACAAGCAATAAGTATCACATGATTTCTCATCAGAAGGGCAATGGCTCCACCCCTCTTTTCGGATAACACTTTAACAATAGTAAACAAAGTAAATAAACAGAGTCATGGATCAAGAAACATAATAAAACACAACACAATAAATCAATTCCCAAAGATTCTAGAAATCAAGTCAGGCCAGGAAAAATGTTTACCTTTTTACGCGTTTAGTACAACTGATCAGGGTCACATAAAGGACAGATTTCCGTATGTACTGCTGTTCTTAATTAATACAACGATCACTGCAACATCAGTAGGCTGTCTTGAAGAGCATCATTACAGAGAAGACCACATTTGACATAATAGGAAATCCAGAAAAGAGACCCAAAGAAAGCCTCTATTGTGTGTAAATCACATTGTGGCTAAGTGCGGAAAGTGGGCTCCTACATCCGGGAGACATGTGCAGTATGGAGATAAGATTCACTGAGGAAAAAACAGCAAAGAGAGGAGGCTCATCAGGAACAAAATGCACAGAAAAAGGAGTCGCTGTGTGAAAGCAGCACTGAGACCAGGGCCTTCAAGATTAAGCTACACAAGAGTCAGTACACATTGAGACTGGTCACCTGCCTTCCAACCATCATTACACCCTGCACAGGATGAAAGGCTTCCAACATTCTCTACATGAGCAAGTTTACAGAACAGATGGAATGGAATCACAGTTGTCCTCACTGGTAAGGCTGTGACTTAGTACCATTTATGAAAGCAGAGCACAAGAGATCCGAAGGCTAAATGCAGAAGGCCATAAGTAATCAGAAACACAGATGCACAGTGGAAAGCATCAGCATGCCAGAGATAAGAACAGTGTAACTATGTCATGGATAATTGAATTATATCAAGGCTAGGCCTAACAACCAGCTTTTCATATTTAACAAGTAGCTTTTCAGGTTAAGTAGTAATGATTTGGTCTACGTATCTATCTTTTTCATTTCCCTTTTGAATCCTTCTTTAAGAATTCAAAAACATAACATAGCTCAAAAAAAATAGAACATATAACAAATAATGAAAAATAATGCATGTACCTAAACAGGGAGAATTCTCTGGCTATAAGAGGTGTTGCAACTAACATAAAAACATACACAGCTCTCTGACTAGATGTCTTCTATTCACCTTCCAGCACACCGTCTCATCAGACAAAAAACAACTTCCTCTTTTGACAAATGATGGCACAAGCTCAAATCCAGGATCACTGCCCTAGCATTGGGCCACCACAGAAAAGGCACCCACTGTGCAACAAAAACGAGCCGGCTGTGTTAGACCTTTAATCCCTTTTTAATCAACACTGGTTCTGCCCACTGGGAGCAGCTGAGTCATAAAGATCGGTCATGACCACAACACAAACAGTGTGAAAAAACGTGGATCAATATTGTTCATACATTGCATGTTAATGGAACTTGATTCTACTATCTTACATATTGAACTTTTAAATTCAGGTTCATTGATATAAACATTTACATGGAGTAGAGCAGCCATAATGTATCACAAAAATTGCAAGACCCACCTTCTTGTAGATTTTCATTGTGTAGAAGTGATAATTCCTTGCATCATACATTGCATTTTAGCCAACACACGCAAACAGAACCCAAAGAATGACTGAAATACATGGGATGAAAATGAAAACAGTGCTGTTCATGCTATTAAAACCTAGTTCAAAAACAAAATAATAAAAATTTTCTATAACACTTTTATGCAGGCACTAAATCAACTAATTTTGATAATTTGTTGACATATTGTTCACTGTGAATTCATTCTTCCATTATTCATTTTTCATGTTGAACAGTGATTGAGTTTAGATTGTGGTATGGACACATATTACAGATTTTGATTGCATTTTGAAAAATCCAATCACTTCCTCAAATATTTACATCAACTTATGACACCCATACACTGTTGATTCAATGTGATTTTGACCCAAAGGTTTTTCCTTGCTGCTGGCTTTACTTGTTTTGAACTTTATGGGTATGAAATGGGAAAGTGGTATTGCCATTAATTAAGAAAATCATACAAAATGTATTCTATCTTTAAAAATCAAGGATTTTAAGCAGTTAAATATATAAATTACAAGTTTCATAGATAAATCTAAATTAAGCCTTGCTCCCACCACTCCCAAACCTTTTTCCCTGCTTAGTCCCCTTGAGGAATTTGAGGAATGGCTGTCTTAATATGTAGCTGGAAAAATTTTATGATGGGGAAGTGGCTTATATAAAAAAAAAAATGCCCTCTGACATAATCAAAGTGCCCTAAATATTTTTGCACGAAAAACACTGTTAAAAATATTCACACCCTTGTGGTCAGCATTTCTTTTCTTGTTAGTATTTTCTGGCAAGGATGTTCCTCATAAGTCACCTTCTGCATTGTTTTGTCCTGGAATTCCTTCTTTGGAATGTTTAACCATTCATTCATGGAGAGCAAATATAGATCCTCAAGATATTTTTGTTTGTGTCTAATGAGTTTTAATTATAATAATAATGAATGCAATAGAAATAAGATTGTTTGGTTTTTGTCATCAGACAAACGTTGATATTTATGTAACACTGAATGATGGTTTTGAACTTCGTGACTGCAAAATTACAGACTAAAGCTTCTAAAACCATCTATTACAATAAGAAGGGAATAAGACGAACATATGTCCCTTAGCTAACAAAGTAGCCACTTTTTTGCTGGCTATAAAATTTTCTAGTTAATCAACACAGTGAGAACTATAGAATTTAACATTAGAGTTCAATAATCTGCCATCAGTTGTCTTCACAGAATCCTTTCACCCTGCTGATCTCTAACAATAGATTCTAATAATTGAAGGAGTTTTTTTTCAATATTCATGCAAAGCAGAAAACTATCAAAGGCCATTATACAGTTCCCAGACATTACAATGAACAAAACAGATTTTTTTTAGTCATTTCAACTACATTTCATATAAAATTATATGAAGGGGTTTAAATAAATGTTCGAGTAGGTGCAAAAAAAATATTGTGAGCGAACAACTAAAACATTTTGTAGTGAAAGTATAATTCCGTAATTGTTCGAGGGTGAATAAAGCTGAAGGGCACAATTTATGTGAATACAGATGCTCTTTTTTTATGCCATATGTTATATAGAAATATATTAGTATTTTTATACTTTTATGTGGAGGGCTGAATTTAATGGTTTTTTTTCAGTTATAATCAATTACTATTTTTTCTTAAAATGAATGTGCAGGACATATGAAAAGAATATGAGAGAGCAAGGAGATTCTCTGTCTCCAATGTGATGAATGCTATCTACCAACTGCAACTTCAAGTATGATGAGAGGAAAGTAATGGAACATAACTTAAAAAGAATATTTACATATTCACATCTAAAAGCAAATCTTATGGTGACAAAACTGTTTAAATAATCATACCATTTTACATTCTGCTGTTTTACACTCATGACCAGCCAAATATCTGCTCAAACAATATCTGCTAAATAAATGTAAGACAGAATAAAAATACATTCATAATACCTGTCCCTATACTATCTAGTTTACCAACTGCAGATACATTCCTGAACAGCCTTTGAAAGTCCAACAATGTTATAGAGAGAGTTGACAGCTTTGCTATAGTGATTCTTTGCCAGCGTAAGATTGCTTGGTTGCCATGATTTCAGCGTATAAATTGCTGCACACATGCCACTGATGCTGTGTTGTAATAAAACAGTAGGGGTGCTAAATCGCTTGATATGTGGTAGAAAATGACACATTGGTCCTTCACTGACAGTGGATAAGAAAACTGCTGAGTGCAGCTACACTTGTACTATCAATACTTTTATTAAGTGAAACAAAGTCAATGTTCTGAGTATCTCAAAACAGCAAGCCAACAAAACAAAAGAAGAAAACTACATTACAAAGTTTAATCTATAACAAAAAAACCCAGACAAGGTTTTCTAAATGTTACTTTAAGTAATACCAGCTCATCCTACTGAATTAAGTTGTGCAACTGCAAAGGCTGCGAAGTCACACCCAAATCTTTTATTTTGTACAAGTGACACTGGAACTTAACAGTAAATAACACGAAATTCAAAATTATTGTTTTGTTACTGTACTGACAATAACAACTAAGTTGGTTTGTTTGAAGCGTCAGAGTGCAAGAGTAATCTTGCTGTTAAAAAGTGTTTTTGTATTTCATCACTCATCATGTTTACACTTCATAACATGGAGAAAATTCAAATATATGTCAATGTCGTATTAAGTTAGTGTTGTATTCTTGAGACTATATCACACTATACTGTCAAACTTTGAGGTTTCCACGGTGTGCAATAACAACACCCAACACTTACACCACACAGCAACTACTTATATTCAATAATAACCAATAATAACCACACGGCCTGTAAAACCCATCCATTTTCCAGAACCGCTTATTCCATTTCGGGTCACGGGGGGTCCGGAGCCTATCCCGGAGACTGCGGGTGGAAGGCAGGGAACAACCCAGGATGGGGCGCCAACCCATCGCTGGGCACACTCACACACCAGTCACACCTACGGGCAATTTGGCAACTCCAATTAACCTCAGCATG
>JAAGVU020000001.1:48203099-48236147 GCA_011763525.2 Mormyrus iriodes
CTATGCTGATTAGTATGATGCATATAACATATTGCAGCTACGTTCTGACACTACAACCTTCTGGACCTTGAGCTCAGTCAGTCAAGACGGTATCGAATCCCTTCCTGTAGGAGCTTTCACCCCCCTCGTGCTGCCCACGTCTCCAAGGTCTCAAGGCCAATGAGACTGGTTATGTGCAGGCTGGCTGTGAAACAAGGACACACAGTATTCAAAACAATTTCTTCCTGCCTAAGGCCTAAGACATAACAAGCCCAATATGCCACCCGACCCATGGCCTACCAATTTACTTTCCACAGTGGAATACCCAAAGAAAAAACCCATGTGTATCTGGGGAGACAATGCATAGAGCTGGGCAGGAATTCACAATGCTAACCACTGAGCGAACCCATTAAATCATTGATAAATAAATCAGTGATAGAGCAGCAACTTTCCCCCTAGAAAGGATACACATTGCCTTGTCAATATGAGGACATATGTATGGTTTAATTTTAATTGAAAACTTTACTTTCAGGGACAAGGAACCTTGCAGACTACAGCAGAGCATCTGGATGAGGATGTCAAGGGAATCTCCGACACGCAAGACGGCAGCCTAACCTTAAAGTAATGGCACACCAAGTGACAAATAGGTATAATCAACAAGATTGATTGGTCAACAGTGGGGGTCATATAGGAAAATAAGTCAGAATCATGACATTGACCCTGGGGAACGAACAACTGAGAGGTGTACAGGACATCAATCATCAGATGCTCTTAGAACTTCAGCGCATTTGAGCGTAGTGACACCTACTGGATTACTACAGCTCCATTTTGCATCACTCCTGAATTCAATGAGGTGGTCTTTTAGTCTGAAACATGAAGAAAAAATGCTCAGGGGAGCTAAGGAGAATAAGAATCTCAATAGGGAAGAGGCCGGGTGTAAACAGTATGGCAGGAAACAACAGAGATGCAAATAAGAGGCTCCACAGATAAAGGTGTGGATTTATCAAAACACTTACCCAAGAAACACACACTGTAATGGAGACAGGCCACCAGGTGTGTGGGGACAGCTAAGTGTGAGGCAGAGAGAGCGTCAGTGAAGGTCGGGAACGTGGGCAGGCACACGGCATGGTGAAGGAGGGCCTTGGCATTACAGGAGGAGCAAGTAGAATGGGAAGAGGAGGCGAGCACATCTGGCAGGACAAGAGGCTGCAGGGAGCCCCGGGAGGGAAGAGCGCTCAGATCGCTGGTCATGTGACTGTCACCTCTAGTGTAACCAGAGCGTGTCTTTGAGAAGCTGCCTGTGAAGAGTCAGATTTCTCTGATCCCCAGGGGTGGCAGCAGAAGACAGAAAGCTGGGCACTGGCTCTGGTAACCAGAGACAGGAAGGCAGTGGCAGCTCGGGTTTGTGTGGACCAAATGATTACGCCCACTGGGTGAGCAATGATGTTCAAACGTGTAGAACAGCCAAACCATGAATCAGATCAGCTAACACAAAATGAAACAGGTATTAAGGCTTTACTGATAGAGGAAAAAGCCCCCTTTGAGATCAATTTTAGATAACAGTTATGTGTGTCTGTTTTGTTTGGAACTTCAGATTAAATGCCCTTTAAGCAACATCGAAACTCATCAGTACTGACTAACCCTCAGACACCTATATCGACATCAAGCACTACAGCAGGGCCTCATTAATGCACATTAACACTCATGATTATAATGCAGTTTAATCCCACTTAGTACATCTGGGCCTAGTCCCACACCGCGTTCGCAAAGCGGCACACCAGGATTAATTTCAACGTACCAGCGTGCCGCACTGTATATTCAAGATAAAATTTAAAAGCAAATTCAACACTCCCAGTCGAGACTATTTATGCTAATGCGGTTGTGAAGTTTAGGGCCGAATTTTGATCATTTCCAGCTGAAGTAATTATCCGCGGCAGTGAAGCCGTGCATTAAAGTTGGACTGGAAGGCTCAGAGATCAGGCGGGCACTCACCCTGCTGCTAACTTACAGGATTTGCCAGGATCTGTAGGACACACTGTTTAGGAAATGAACCTTTCCGCAACATTCCGGACAGACATCGCCCGTGTCATCCTGAATCAACTCCCCCCCCCCCCAGGGGATGGGGGTGGGGGGGGGTGGTTATAATAAATCATCGCCATAATGAGCAGGTCTCACCTGCTAAAACGGCTCATTATTTGTGGAGTGTATTTGCATGAAGAAAATCCTTCTGCAAATAGCACTGTATGAAAATTAGCACTAAGTGGAACTCCACTATGCGACATGCTCTCATTAGCATTTCTCAGTTTACACAGGTACAAAATGCTATCGCAGAATACACAATACCCAGGCAAACGAGGGGCTGAGCCCCTTCGTCTTTCTGATTGGTCCATTGTAGAATGCGTCTAGTTTAGATTAATCACACATTGCAATAAGACAAACCTGGACTCCCATCCCTTGTTATATTCATGGAATGATTCCTAGAACATTGCCCCAGCTTGGTTACAAATTTTCAGCTCAAGGCAAACAGACTGAAATCTAGTATCATCTCTTAAAGTTTGGAGGTTGCCTGTTCTCTCCATGTCCCTCCATGTTTTCATGACTTTTCTCCAGGAATCTTCAGTGGGTTAGGCCTCTGTGTCTGTGACTAGAAAGTCACTGGTTCAAATACAGTCCTTAGCAGAAGAGTCACATATCTGTGGGACCCCTGAGCTAGGGCCTCAACCTGCCCCCCCATCCTCCGAAATATGCCAGGAATGTTGAATGAATGCCCTGACCCTGCACTCGGACCCCAAGTATCACTCTCAATTGAATATATGTGTGTGTGTGCAAATGGCAAATAAAACTTAATTTCATTTCAAACTATCTTCCACAGACCAAAAAGAAAAGTTCAGTCGGGATGAAACTGTCGACTCATAATGTGTTTCCATGGTATATTCCATGTCGCTCAGCTGATTTTGTTGTTCTGTCCTTTCTGGCACGAGTTCTGGATCTCAGCAGCCCTAACCGGCTAAGCAATTATTATCTCCATCACCCATGTGGAGCAAAGTAACTGTATGTCTGGCTCCAGTCAGGGAGAAAAAGAATCAGCCTCAGTCAATGATCATACTAGTGCTACAGCATCATACCAGCCCAAAGACAAGCTAAAATTAACATTTGCCCAAATGCAGATGCGAAAGACACAGCAGTTCTTTATAATAATTCTAAATGAACCAATCTGCATATGTATACGAGACCACATATTTGCAGGCACCAGCCAGCAGTCTGCTTTAAGGTTTAACCAGTCTGATTTGTGCTTGGTCATCACTTCACATTTATGTTGCTATGTATATTGCGAGTGTATAGTACTGTGCACACTTTACCTTTGGGGGTGTGTGGTGGGGGGGGGGGGTGGCGTTTGCAAGTTTACATTTGTGTTCTGGTTCCGGCAGCCGGCTCTGGGGAACCCTCCCAGTGTGCTCGAGCCTGCAGCCCCCCCCCACTCACTTTTCTTCACTACCCCCTAATCTTATTAATGTAATATTTGCCTCACACAGAATCTCTTAGTAATCCAATCATACTTGTTATGCTGAATTTCTAATTCCAGCTGTACTTGTGTACGAGAAGTTTGCATTTCTGGCGATGAAATGATTGCATTGTTCTCACTCGATACAAAGATTGGGCTGTTGTCGAATTTTTCTCCTCCACAGCTGATTGCTAATGAAGCCCTCGCAACTTTTTATCGTTGCATGAAAGGGGAAATCCGGAGTACACCACCCAGAAACACCTGCACGCGTGCAAAGCAAAAACTCCACAAATCACGCAAGCAGCGGTACAGCCCTTTTGTATGTTAAAGAAGAAATGCCTGTACACACAGCAACACTCACACACCCACACATAGATATGAACTGACCCACATAATACCACTCAGAATCCCCTTAGAGTGCAATTATGACATCATCTCTCAGCGCCTTGAAATAACTTTGCTGCTTAATAGACATATTTATCCACAGCAGCTACTGTGGCTTACATGGTCCTATATATAACTGGGTTAGAAAGTGTAGAAAAGCATGGCTCAATATGGGACCATGGCTGTGATGAGTCCATCTGGTACTGGGACAGTGGCACAGTTACCAGTCCAATTATATTTGAACCAATTATCTTTATACCAGTGTCTTTGTACTACATAAATATTGTATGTAAAGATGCATTCCCACCTACTGCTATTCTGATCCCAGCCCATCCCATTGATATCACTAAAATCCTAACGTAGCTCCCCTGCTCCCTCTTTCTTTCAACAGAAAAATAGAATCAGTTTTAGCCTCACACTGGCATGATGTTTTCATCAGATATAAAGATGTTCGCATCCTCTCAGAACCAAATAGGTTTTATAAAATCCTTTGTAGTTTGCTGCCATCTGCTGGTGGAACTGTGTAATAATAAGGTTTGCACTTCTCTGATGTGCTAGGGAACCGCTCTCAAATTGTTTATGGGTATGGCGCCTATCTTTTGATTTTGGAAGGCATCACTTCAGCAGATGCCTTGTAGGCACACATGCTAACATGGGAGAGAGACTAAAAACGGAAGGGAAAATCTGAAAATAGACCACATGCTCATGCCTTGCGACCAAGGACAGGGCCATGAGGGACTTAAATCGGACGTTCCATCAAGCCTGAGATCAGACCCTCCCCTCACTGTATCCCTAACCGCATAGTATTTAAGCCCAAAGACACGGGCACCTCACAACGTTACCTCCTATTCCAGACCACAGGAAACAGGCAATTACTCAAAGAGCAATCAAGACTGCACCCAAGATCAGAGATATAAGGATCAAAGCTGTGAATAAGATGAGTGAAGAAACAAAGTGTAAAACAGAATACAGTCCAGTCATCTTTTGGCAAAGCAATCAGGCATCTCCTTTTCTATCAGTGTAGCTAGACAGACACTCAAGGGGAAAACCCAGAGCAAGGATAAGCCAAATCATTCCTCCAAAGGACTCTCAATAGCAGATAAAAGCGCAGGAAGTGTGTAAGTAACTGTATTTAACAGCCGTTGAGTCAAGGCCCTTTGGCACAATGGACTAGAGGAACAAAGGTTCCAGGGGCTCTCAAGAGCCTATGGATTTCTTGCAAGCTCAGCCCTTAATTGCCTTTTTGAAGTAATTTGATAGCAAGTCCCCCAGTGTCTGAGGTGCAAATCAGAAGCTCTTTAAAATATATACTACAAAACCAATAAGTTCTGAAGGCCCAGAGTTGTGCCCCTATGCACCGAATGGTGCTGCTGGAGTCCAGAGAGGAAGCCCACCCAATCAGAAGAAAATAGGGCTCCATCCCCAAGGAGCATGCAGGAAATCTGAAGTAAACACCAGGAAACAGCGGTGCTGAAGTACCCATCTCTATTAGCCAACGGAGGAGGGGCGAGAGTAGGTTCATGTACATGTATGCCCAGGCTGGCCATAAAAAGAAGCTGACGCTGAAAATTATGCCACCCAAGAGAAACAGTCGGTGTGAGTTTATAGCCAGAAAGGAAAGACAGAGTTGCACTGGATCTGCAAACATGGATAGCAGAGAGAAGACCTCAGCACCTCTCAGCCCAACCCACTTTACATTACCAGCATCTAAAATTCCCTTCTAACATAAACTGCACAACTTGCCCCAGATACCAGCACCTGAAGTCTTCTGCAACAGTGAGCAGAGACGAGAATCACTGATTTCCTGACCGCCGAACACTGAGCTGGAGAGGCTCTGATACAAGATGGCACCCTAATTACCTGGGCTTACCATGCATCCCTCTTACAGGCTGAACCTGTCCTCTTAATGAGAAGCCACTGGCCCAACGAGTCCACGATGGGTCACAGAGATCCCACTGTCTAGAGCAAGTGTGCGAACTTGTCTTCTTCAATCACTGTTAATGTCACAACCGCCGCACACAGGCAAAGGCATGCTGGGTAAGGGAGGATCAGTAATAGATCCGTCGGAAGGGGGGACTGCGTGCGTTCATGCAGCCATGGTACGGCAGCGATGACTGATGTACCACGCACCAAGGGGCCGGGAACATGCGCTCGCACGCACAAATACACCGAAAGAAAAAAAAAAACTCAGCCCTGCCAGCACAAGGCACTTTTCTGTTTTATCTTTACTTCATAATCTAGTTTATAGCAGGTCTCCGGCTAATCTACTTCACAGCATGGGAGACGGGAAACCCAGGCAGATAAGAGCCGGTGAAATTAAATCAGGTGAGCATTAGCTGCCATCGCATTTTTAGGCCCTCCGGATTACACGGACGCATGGACGCACACTGCACACGCGCTGGCTGTGCGCGGGTTCCTGCGTTGGAACCTTTCTGGGTAATTTAATGGAATTACCACACTTCAACTACAGGGAGGCACTTCCCAGTGATACCTGCAGGTTAAAATGCAGCCCAGGCAGCAAAGCGCTCTAACTGCAAGGAAACAATCAAAACACCGAGGCTGAGTGCCAGAAACAAAAACAAAACGAAATGTACAGCTTCGCCGGACCAACACACATCTCTGGTGACGGCATAATGCCCCACAGAACTGAATCAATCGCTGTTGGACACGAGTGGACAAAAAAATGGAAACTACAAAATGCTCCCCCAGTGGGCTATTGAGTTTCCATGTGGACAGGAGTGTTAAACATGAACGCTGCCAGAGACATGCAGGTTTAAATTACAAAACATGCTCTGGTGCATGCATGTGGCATGGTGCCACCAGAAAATTGCGTATTTCATTCACTAAATGAAAAGAATTTATATTATACATTAAATAACAAGGAGAATATGGATTTAATACACAAGATGGATGGTAAGGCTGTGAAGAGTGGAATTTTATCATCTATATTCAACCCAAATGGAACATCTGCAATTCATATATGTTTTTGGGGTTGCCCTGTAAAATAGTGGGTCCTATACAATCTTTAAAGACATTAAGGTCTGGTGGCTGGGAGGGCTATGAAGGATGGCTAACTTGCTACATTAATGCAGTGGATACTGCAGTTGGTGTTATGAAGAATGCCATCCATTTAAAAAAAAAAAAACTAATGCATTATGGGATACAGAAAGTGCATGAGCAAAGTACCGTATCACATTGCATTTACTGTCCCATCTAATAAAATTAGCAGACAAAGCCAGGAAAAATACCATTATAGAAGTACTTGAATCCAGCACTCAGGGGCGTGGCAACACAATTGTTGATAAAATGATAAATTCCATTGCTGCCCATACGACCATTGACTCATACATCATAAGTCCATTATGAGGTCTTTTGCAGGTGTCAGGAAATGCTTTGAAATAGTCCCATTCACCTTTTGCACACTTCTGCCACTCTCTAGCACTCCTGCAATCTTGGTTGGTGTCCGGTCAATGCAAGGGGCAGCAGCGCTCAGAGCCAAGCAGCGAGGATGACAATGTCTTAACCCTTCCTGTATGACGTCACCCCCCTGTGACAATTCCCTGTGACACACAACAAATGGCTTCACGGCCCTTGCCCTAGCGGAGCCTCTCAAACACTCCTCAAAGGACACAACCTTCAGGTCCACAGAGTTCACCTCGAAGTGTCATGTTAGCAGAGCCTGACTGTAAAAACCCCACAGAGAGACTCACGGCTTTCACGGCTCAGCCTTGGCACACACCTGCATTAGCACTATGGGCGCCTTTAACCATGATCATTAGTATTCCTGTTTTTTTTCGACTGTCCAGATAGAAAATCTTGGTGATTTTAACGCAATTCTCTCAAAACAATGCCATACGTTCTCAGCTGCATTGGTTACACCATACTTCCAGTAAACAAAAAAAGTGGAGTAATTTTAAGCAAGGATAGAGGCAAAGGGAGAAAAACAGCATCGTGTGTATCAAAATATCAAGTGAAATGAAACCATAACATGGGCAAAAAACAGCCTGGGACATAATTATAGACGTCCTAAGTCGTAGTCTAAATGCGTCCTCCATAACCACGGTAAACTAGCATAGAGTGAAAGACATTAAAAACACACAATGTCTGGTGGAGGCAGTTTTCCACAATGCTGATAACACCTGTACAGTCACTACTTCCATATCCCATGGTACCTGTCTGCTTTGATATCATTTAGCAGGCACATTCATTCAATTGAGGCCTGACTTTATCAATATTCCTTAATATAAACATGCAGTCTCTACCCAAGCTGCTTCAGTATTCATAATTATGCCCTCTCTGCCCCTGCTTACCAGTGTCACTCTACCCTAATTGTACAATCGTGATCCATCATAGCCGTATCGCACGCTGATTCTCTTGCTAAAGCCTCCAAGACAGCCATTATTTTCAAGGTCATTCTGAGCTTGGCGCCGAGCATTTGCCCTTTAACTGTTGCTAATTTGGGGCCGACGTGAATCTGTAACCAGCGGCTTGCTGATTCAGATCAGTGTATATAATGGGACCTCAAGAGAGGAAATCCCTTGAAATTATACCAAATACATTTTTGCTAATCCTCAGGCTACGTCCGAAGAATCCAACTGAAATTAAATACATCTTGAATGGTGAGCTGGAATTTTGTTTTCAGGGAAAAAATAACACCCTAAAATGTCACCATGAGGTTTGTCTGTCAGTTTGATTTGGAGGTCCCTGGAGAGTAAAATCTATGCATTCTACAAATCCACTCACCACACCCAAATCTGTTGGCCTTCTGTCAATCAGTGAAATTTTTATTTTAAAAAATTTTCTTGAAGATGTCGACAGTCCATGACAGATAAAAGTTATACAATGCACTTTGTGTGAATGAGCACACGGTGTCTGGCAGCAACGAAGGAGCTCATTGTGATCGTGTTATTGATTCAGACACATTCTGGCACATTCTGTCACCTCAGGCACATCTGCCGTGGAATTATTCTCACAGTAACGACTCATTGTAAAGTACACTGTAAATACTGCATATTTCAGCGACGCTTCGTTCACCCAAACCCATTTAAACGGAAATAAAAAATGACTAATATACGTGTAATAGTCATAATGTTAGGCAACAAGAAAACAAATCAAAGAATACTGATAATAGTATACTCATATTGAATTCATATAAATTAAAATCAGCTTTTTAAATAAATGATTTATCCAAATCTTCGATCGTCTGTTACATTTTTTTTTACGGTGGCCGATTACTTATTTATGTAAGCAAATAAGCAAAGTGGACAGTTTATTTCACACGAGCGAGATTATCGGTCGAGTGGCATGATATACAGTTTGATGCCAATGGAAAGTTTACTTGCCTGCATTCAGATTTCAGTAGTGTAACTGGATCTAGTGAGTTTCTCGGAGTATGATAACCGTAGTCGGAAAAAAGGACGCGCGGGGAAACGAAGACTTAACTGAGCTTGGAAAAAATCTCTGTTATGTAATAAACCCCATCTACTACTGTTAAAGTTTAAAAATCATAAATAAAACAATCACATCTATTTCACTGACTATAGCAAGCACCCTGAGTCAAATACTCTTATCACAATGAAAATTGAAAGCAGTAATCCACCGAGGGCCTATTAAATTATATGACTCTTCCAAACTTGGATCTGTGAAATCCTCCCCACCCTCCCAAACCCAAGTCTCCAGCTGTCGCTATTTACAGTTGTCAGTGACCCGTCCTATTTCAAACTGTGCGCAAATAGACTCAACCTCCACTTTTAATGTAGTCTATTAATTATTGACAACACTGTAGGTGGGATATCACACGGCCACAGGCAACGCACCTAAGAGACGGATATTCAAGAGTCAAGATCATTCCTCCGGTGCGGACAAATTGATCCGTCAGGTGAACTCCATAACCAATATAGCATTATAAAGGAAAAAACTCCCTGAACGATGAAACTTTTTTTCTCACCACCAAGTCCTTGCACTATCCAACTCGATTCCTTTACATTAAGCGAGGGGCTTCTTGTAAGACAATAGATAGGTGTCTTACGCACGAAACATTGTATACACTTCCATTCGAAATTCCTGATTGATTGTTTTTGATGTTTATTTCATTGCGTCCTTTACGTTATTATAATGTAGTGGCGCCACGTTTCTTTATGGATAGTTATTTTAACCCCAAAACACGGGAATATAAAGTAAACAGGTTAGAACCCTACCAGATCGGCTCCTGATAATTTCCCCAAATTCATCATCGACAGCATCGTCTCGTCGATCTTCGTGGTGGCCCGCATCAGCCATAACTTAACAAGTTGCGCAAACGTTTTTAAAAAAATCCTCGGGAAGATAGGCAGAGCCTGGAGATCGGCGGAGAAAGCGGGCGGATGGTCGCGCAGAGACCGTCAAAGTAAATGAATGTTGAGCTGGGCTCGGCGTCTCAGGGACGGGCGCTCGGCGGAGCCGGGGAACGGTCAGTCTGAAGAGGATGAACAGGTGGCGAAACATGCTCGCCTCAAAATAGACCCCGAAGCTGGGCAAAAATCACGCCGGTGAAACCCGATACACAATGCATCAGCATCCATTTCCGTACCGCCGTAATTTTATAATATGTGATACTAAACAGGGCAGCTTTTCTTCCCTCGTTCCAAACGAGAATGCACGCAAGTCAGCTGAATCACCCAGGATCCAAAGGTATAACATCAGCTTATTTTGAGATTAATTAACGGTGTTTATAGGTAGGCTGATGATAAATATAAGTATTTTTTTTCAAGGAGAGAAGCGGCACTTCCAATTGCATATTCTAGTGCCTCCTTTCCGGGTTTCGGCTCTGGTTTCCTAGTAATGAAACTACAGGCTTGCCGAAATTGCACCTCTTTTCTTTATATCTCATTGAACTATCATCAATCACATGAGCACTGGTGCGCGGGCGGCTCCGTGTACAGGGCTCGCAAAAACATTGAAATTCACACTAGTAATAAACGAAAACTTGTAAATGATACAACTTGCAAAACTTGCAATCTGTGTTTATATGCGTATTGTCTTGAGCGCTTATATCTATATATTAATGTATACACAAATTGAGTTTTTGTTTTTTTTCCCCCCGTCATTTTTCAGGTTTAGCAAAACAAACACGTGGCGTCACATGTAGTGGTTCCTGTCCCCTTGTGAGTGTCAGTGTCTGCTTCTTGCTTGGCGCCAAGCCCATATCCGCTGAAATGTGATCAGTGATCGTCTGTTTACTGATCATACCGTTCATGTCTCTGCACTACCTACAAGGCTTCTCCAGTTGAGGTCTAGGCAGGGGAGTGGCGGGGAGAGGGGAGGGAGGGAGGAGGTTCTATTTACTTTCACTCCTTCATTCTGAACATTCCTTGCCCTCCCTTTTTCATCCCGATCGTCTTGTTTGTCCATGACCTCCACCCAATTAGCCTGACAGTCCATCCTGCTAAGTAATTCAGCCATTTTGGGGGACATTGTTTTTAAAACGCCTTTTTCGTTGGTAATTTTATATTTCGAGTCAGTTGAAGCATGGCTTTTAGTGTGCCGTGCACTTTGCGACATTAATCAATATGACATATTTTGCAAGTCTGAGGACAAATTAGCCCTCGCTCCCGTTAATTTCAATAGCTTGTTCGGGACCTTGTATTTTCTTGCGCTCAAGCCATGACGAGGTGCCATTCAGAAGATCATAGATCATACATATTAAGACGCCATACTCTTGTAACGTGTAGACCAACGGCTAAAAATACTGTGTTGTGTGGGAGGCCGGGTGCTGAAAGGTCATTATAGTATACGGTACATGCTACAGAGCTTCAGTTTTCCCCACTGTTAGGTTCGCAGTGCCGTGCAATTCTGAGCACCATGAGCACCCCATGGCTAAGGGAGAAAAAACCTAATTCTCAAAACAGCCACCGTACACTTACAGTAAGCAAAGCTCACAGTTTATGTTGTAGGCAACCAGGGGCACATTAAAGTGCAGGACCTGCCCCGCAAAGCCCACCATACCTTCCAGGATATCAGTCAGGTTTTGTTTGACAGCTAATACCCTTAGGTGTAATTTAACTGCCAAAAACGTAAAATTGTAAAAAGACACCCCATCTCTCTCTTTTGGTGCTCAGAACCATATGCTCAATCTCTTCTATAAATGTGGAACAATCTGAATATTAGATTCTAAATTGGAAAGAATGTATCTCTATCTCAGGTTGAGAACTGCAGCTGTGTCAAATATCCTATCTATGCATATTTTGTGTATATAATTTATATGTTTAATATGCATCGATTAAACAGGCCTATTTGTATGTGTCTATGGTCGGGCCTTTTTAAACAAGGTTGGACAGATCGATGGGGCAACCTGAACAAACGTCACAAATGTAATTATATGTAAAAGCCTTCCCAAGCAGCATGTTCATGGAATAAAATACATATTTTATAGGATGATATGTATGTGAAGCACGCATTTTAAAATAAAGTGTCCATCCATCCATCTTCCAACCTCTTTTTCAGTATAGGGTAGCACTTCAACTGAGGATATCCTGTTTAGTGCAAGGCAGAAGGTGACCTCTTTTACCAAAACCTAGGATACTACTAGATCTAGGATCTAATATCCTAGTATAGTGTATGTAGAATGCCAATGTTAAATTAAAAATGTCAATTTTTCCTTTATTTCCAGGTACCTGCATATATTTTTTTCAGTTTAAAGGTGCTGTAATGGAATTTCAGATTGAACTCTAACATATTCAGAAGTGTTCCTAATATCACTGTTTCGGACAGTGGAAATCAGTGTGGGTTATGTATGCATTCAAGCATATCTTATCTTATTTGGGAGTGGCTAATTTTGGATATGAACGATGCCAGTAGTCAATAACAGTTGTGTGCGTCATGTTTCAGTACATCAAAATGAGAAACAATTATTTTCACATGACCGCTAACTAATTATTATTCTTATTTGGAATGAAGGGAACAAACTGATAATTAAAGTCTATGTCAATTGTGGACATTGTTTCTGGTTCTAAGAAATTGATGGCAAGGTTCTGTTGTAGTTCTGCAGATTTAATGCAGAAATATAGAAGTTTTTAAAAGTATAGTGTGGTGCAAGTCCATCTCATATCAGCCCCTTTATAAGTCACCTGTCTTCCTCAAGTAGTCATGTCTTGATCGAGGAGTCTCACCTGGAAATCCATGGCCTGCTTTTACAGGTTTTTGGACAAGAAGTGCCTGGTTTCTGAGATGTTCCCTGAGAAGTATCATTGACTTATTGTTTCTCGACTGTGACTAGACATCTTTTTCTGTCTTTTTAAGGGGACATTTCAGCAGAAGTAGATCCACAAATCCATAACCTCTGATGCCTACCTCTGGTCAAAGCAGCTGTGCGCATGTAAGTCTTAGCTGTTGAGTTATTCTGCCGCAAGGTGACACCATCCGCACTGGTGAACATTCCGGGAGTGGAGGTAGAGATTGTGTCGGTCTTCAAATACCTGGGAGTTCACCTTAGTAACAAACTGGACTGGTCACACAATACAGATGCCCTGTACAAGAAGGTCCAAAGTCCTCTCCACCTGCTGAGAAGATTGAGGTCCTTTGGTGTGTGCAGGACACTGGTAAAGACATTTTATGACACAGAAGCAGCATCTGCTATATTCTACGCAGTGGTCTGCTGGGGATGCAGGAGCTCAGAGCGGGGCAGGAGCGCTGGCTCTGTCCTGGGCTGCTCGTTGGACTCCGCCGAGGAGGTGGGCGAGAGGAGGGTGTTGGCCAAACGTACATCCATCATGGGCAATCCCTCTCACCCCCTGCATGCGACAGTGGGAGTGCTACGGAGTTCCTTCAGCAACAGACTGCTACATCCATCATGTAAGAAGGAACGCTTCCACACGTCCTTCATTCCATCTGTCATTAGACTCCATAACATCACAGTCGACTAAAGTCCATTCATTTCTCCAACTGAATGCCCGTCACATATGAATGTTCTTTACATTTGTGGAATTATCACTGCATATGTGTGACTTCTATATTCATATCCGCTGGGTGCAATATCTATTTTAATATCAACAGTCAACTAAAGTTTCTGCTCTGTACCATTATCAGGTATTGAATGTTCATTACATATGTGCAATATCCACTGCATATGTGCAATCTGTGTAATTGTGTACACGATTTTTTCATAATTATTTCTATTGTTACAATTTTTTTGTTTTTCTATTGTTATTTATTTCTACTGGCTGTTGTAACAAGTAAATTTCCCCAGTTTGGGAAGTCCTATCAATTAATCAATCAATCAAGTTAGTCACAATGACATGGAACTCAAAACTTTTGCACTGTCTCTATAGTAAGTCAACCCTGAGACTTATATGTACTTCTGCAAAACCCTATAAATAGGAGACCACAGGCAGGCCTCATGACTTAGGAAGTTGCTTGACAGGCTCAGAGTCTGGCTCAGAGTAAATCCCACAATTAGTAGTTCCGAGGAAAGGATCTGATAAGGTGACACGCAATCCATCTGTGAACAGCATCATTTTCCATCATGATACCCACCGTGGAGATACTAAAGCCATCGTTCAACTGGTTTCACTCTCCCAACACTAGAGGAGGGAAAAGTCGGAATTTGCACAGAAATTTGAGAGGTGAGGAAAACTGTAGGAAAGTCACATCAACACACCTGTTCACCGAGGTGAGAGATTTCTCACACAATAAATGACGAAATGCCCCCATGCAGTAAGAGGTAGTGAGAAGGAGGCGGAGCACTGCAGAAGATGAACACATGACTAAACCCACAAGCAAAACCAAGCCCTTTGTCGCCACTGTTCTCTGCCTCCACTCCATGCATCCTGAACTAAGGCAGACGCATTGTGACTTTGGTGTCAGGCACCTTGGATTCTGTAAAATCCACCCATCGATCCATTTTCTGTGCCCGCTTGTCATATTCAGAGTCGCAGGGGATCTGCAGCCTATCACAGAAGCTATGGGTGCAAGGCGGTTTCTATGAAATACAAACAACCCGGATTATAATCGAATGTTTCAACACATGGGCATTTGTTGAAGCAATCTGGGACTAGGACTTAAATGGCAAGGAACAGAATAGTGTTTAATGGCAGGCAGTTGTAAAATAGCAGCAGAAGTACTGTTATACCTTTGAGCAAGGTACGTTTCCAAGAAAATCCTGAAATACTTTTTGTAAGTAGGCAAACAACAAAACAATTTGGTCGAATTTCCTAACATTCCAAAAAGCAATGGGCATTCACAGTAAAAGCCAATTATATTTTTGTTGTTTTTCTTTGGGGGGGGGGACGCTTCATAAAACAATAGTTACCAAAGAATTAAGTAACTTACAGGAACTAAACAATGTGCAATTACTACATATAATATAATCTTGCTCCTTTACTTAGTCTGGAAACACTAGGAGCTTATAATTATGCTAATAGACAGAATTATTTCATAAAATAATAGTAATTCTATTAAAATTCAGAGGGGACAAATGTTTCGATCTGCCATTTAGAATCAATGACTCACTGATGTGGTATTTATGCTTGTTTTTTCTGTTGGCATGGTAACAACTCAGGACTCTCTCTTTTTTTAAACTGGGAATGGGGCTGGGTAATTGAATATGTAGGGACACCCCTGTGTGTCCAAAACATACACAGTGGTTGTTTCTGGGAAAAATTAAGTTTTTTTTCTATTTTTCTCAGAACCCTCCCAGAGACTGACCCAGCACCCTGAAAGGCTATCCTTTAACAACCTGCCCTACAACAGCATGCAGAACAGCTAATCTTCAGTCACTGCCTTCAGAGCTACAGGAAAGAATGACATAAATTATGCTGTGATTCACAGGGAGAGAGGCAGTAAGTCTTTTAAAGGCAGCAGGTCACCAAATGTCTTTATATGGATGGAATTGCAGAGCAGAAGAGCTGTTTCTTACCATAAGGGGGCACTGTGTACCAGATTTTCTTCAAGGAAGGGCAATATGCAGACAAAATATAAAGACCAAGAAATACCGCAGTATATTATCATGTAAATTATAGAACATTATAATGTGTATAATGTGGGGAAAATGCCAGTTTCTGTATCTTTATTCTGAATGGCTTGAAATTGGCCCCGAGATCCACTTGTGGAGGGCAGGAGGTAATGTTGACCAGCAGTCATAAAAAAGCAGAAAGAGGATCTCTGGGGGAACATTAACATACACATGTGAAATATGGCCACACTGTCAAGGCCATTGCTGGTGGATATGCCAGTTTATTCCACAAAACCATTTATTTAAATTGCAGATCAGGAAAAAAGCCAGGTCACATGACAGCAACATAAATGGGGGTGTGGGTGTTGGAGGGCAGCTGTGCAGCCTGAAATAAGGGCATTTCGTACACCATGTTGCTCTCTGCAGTTTATTATGTTAGTATACAAAACAGGTGAGCTCCAGACACACATAGGTCCTGCCTGCACTGTGGTATCGCTAATTTCACAAAGTGGTCTACCGTGAAGCCCTCTCTCTCGCTCTTTCCCCCTCTCTCTGCCCACTCCCTTGTTCTCTCCCTTGAGCGAAGGCTATGTAATTACACAGGAATTGGGGACATTTGCCTTACTAATTCAGTAAGACTTTCACATCATCCTTCCTTCATCATACAAACACAGTTTACCACTTTACTTTTGCATGAATCTAAACAAGGTGACTTCTGCTAATGAGGAGCGACGGTGCCATTTCTGGGGCATGCAGCCAAACAAGTAAACAGGGAATCTTCTACATTTTCACTAAGCCTAAAAAAAAAAAATGCCCGTCTGAGATCAGCAAACAATGCACCTCAATAGGTCTGTATGTGTTATGAGGAACAGAGGAATCCAGTGACCCTTGCTGATCCTAGGTGATATTCTTTAAGTCCTTCCAGTTACATCCGACGGCTTAATTGGAAAACAAGTGACAAACACCTGGTTAAACATTCAGCTCCCCTCACAGGACAAATGCTCTCGCCAGTTAAACATCCAGAAAGTGGGATGGATTCTGATGTTTACCTTCAAAAGAAGATGTGATTGCAACTCCTGTAATGCAGCGGCTACAGTTATTTTGGACTCATTACCGCTTATGTAACTGGGCAAGAGCATTTTCTGTCACAGAAACACATCTTCAGCGTTTTCTCCTTGTCAGCTCTCAGTAATCCGCAGTAATGTCTCTATAGAAATGGTTATCTTTCAAATGGTTACATTCACGACCTCTAGTGGATCCATTTTGACGATTTTCCATTCCAGAATACATCTGTAAGGCCGATTTAGTCTACGTGACAGGGTCTTCTGTAATTCTCAGTGTCTACTGGACGAAATATCTATGCACGTATTAAACATAACGTCTTTATCCTAATCTTCTAAAAATACAGTATTTACAGTGACGTCAAAGCACTGCTATGCTACTGACAGTGCAGAGATACACTGGTGAAAATACACTTAAGGTCTTTCTACCTAAGTCACAAAGCAATCTCGGCTTATCAAAGAGATAGAATCATTGGATTCGCTGGGGCTACCTACCGTCTGTCCACTAGTGCAGTGATGTCTGGTGTTCACACTGAATGCACATGCACATACATTGACATTGATATGACTGTGGCAAAACGGCAGTAAATCAAGATCCATAACAGTTTAAAGAAACAGCCTAGCTAAACATTTAAAAAAAAATACAACTTAAAACTGGAAATGATTCCCTTCCAGGCTGAATTTTGGGACTTGTACATGAACTCTGATGATGAACCGCTGACCAGCACCTTGTCCATCTCTGTATTATCCACTCCCATCCACCGCTGTTGTGCTATTAAGTGTATGTATGCAGCAGGCTGTTACCAGCACATGTATAATGGACAATTGGCAACTGCAACTGGCAACACCATTCTGCAGTAATGTCTCATTGATTGTAGAGCTGCAGGGTCTCCATCTCAGCACAGGGCTTCACTGCCATATCCAAACAAGGCTCCATCGCTGTGCCTCTCACTGCACCTCCAGGTCCATCTCCACTCCACTCCACATTGGCTCTCCACGTCCATGTCAGTACAACGTGCATAAAGCCACAACCGACTGGCTACGGGAATCTCTATTGGCTTATCACCCAGCAAATCAAAAGCCACAATGGTGAGGACACACCCACAAGTAAGGATGCTGTGAACATGTAACGATGCCGTGATACAGCCATGCTAAAGATGCATTTCAGGGTATCGATAATATCAGATTATAACACATAGAGGGAAAGTTATGAAGCGATCTATAAAATCTGGGAAACTAGGAAAGTGCATCAAAATCCAAAGTGTGACTTAATACTTTAAAATAAGAGTGTCGGATTTAATTCCTTGCCGCTTTGGGAGTGATTAGCAGTAAAACTGTCGACATAAGAAGAGATATTGTCATAAAAGATTTCCATTGAGCATTATTCGCTGCTATTGAGAACAGTAAGCTGTTGTAGCATGGTCAGTTTTATGGACTCAGACTTTAAAAAGTTATTGTCAGTTTGACGAGAGGGGCAGTGGGCACAAGATCACCTTCAGTCCCACTGCTCATTGTACGGATTATCCATATAATACAGGTGAGTAGAGGGGAGTCAGACTGTATGGTGGTTTCTTTTTGAGGGGTGGGGGGGGTGCTATTTAGTAGTAGTCTTCATAGTTCTTGGGATTCAAGCAGTACAGGATGGCTCCACCAAAGGAGAAGATGGTGGATCCCCAGGCCAGGCCGTAGCCCCAGTTGAACTCATGGTATATCCTTAAGCTGATCGTCTCGATGAACTTGATCGGGTAGAGCACTAGACTACACACTTGCAGAACAACTGAGCGAGACAGAAAGGAAATAAGAACAAAGAGGGGAAAGATAAGCTATGATCATTTCTCCAACACGATTTTCCATTCAACATTTTTCTATTTTACGTTTAAATAATGTACATGACTGTCTCTAACAGCATTAGCATTCTGGACACAGGATGCAAACCCTCGAAATGATCAAAGATATTACCTTGCAAAGGTTAAATGTAGGGGACACATGTTAATAGCTATTTTAGGTACACTGACATCAACCTTGAAGACATGGTACATTATCCCTACATGCAGGCAGTCACCGGAACCAAGGCTTTGTCTGGACAGTAAATTCAATCAATCATCAAGTATGCAGAATGCCATGTGCCATCCACCAGAGACTACAAAGGAAAAAAAATGCAACATCACAATACCAACTCTTCCTCGATCATATATTGTGATGCACAGCCAGAACTGCAGCAGAGCAGAAGGCAAACATAGAACAAAACCCAGCACTTACAAAGAAAATAGGAAAAGTGTCCACACACATAATAATAAACATCAATTTAAGAAGAGCATTAAAAATGTGGATGTATCTAAAATTAGGCTGCGGATGAACGCATCCGGCAGCCAAAAAGCCAGAGGGGACCGATGACAGATAATCCATCAAAACGACGCAAAATAATAAACGGCTCTGCAGCCCTGTTACATGAAAATGTGAAGCAAATTACCAAACAAACACCGTCCCTCTGAATGACCACAGCAGTGGCACAGAGCAGGCATCTATCAGCTCGATCCACCGATAGATGCTTACGCGGCCAAACCGGGTCACGCCCCGGATCTGAGTCCATCACAACGCACATGACAGTAATTAAGAGTCACTGAGCAACCTGAATAATAAGCCTTTACATTGTGGAAGGAAGCATCGTGTAGAAACGCAGGGCTAGAGATGGATCTGAACCTACCTTAGATATGTGAAGCAATCACCGGCAGACTCACTATACTCTAGCTGAAACGGATGCTAGTTTTCAGTATCATTCTAAAGGGAATCTAAATGTTCTAACTCATTCAATTCTGCTCTTCAGTTCTTATTGTCTATTCAGTGCTATTCATAGCTGTTCAGCGCTAGTCTGTACTAAAGGGCCGCAATCCAGTGGGCCCTTTGTTCCTAACGAAACACAATATTCAGCGAACGGTCTCAACTGAACACGTTTAAACTGCTCTCCTTAGTTCCCATATCCCCTAATGAGAGAGAAGCAAAACCAGCTGGCCAGAGTAGGCCTGGAGCTGAACCCGCCGGATCTGCACTGTCACAAATACAGAAGATAAATCCTGACCAATGGGAAGTTCAGAGACCGTAGTGCTGGAATGATGAATGGCGACAATAGGCAGGCTAATCTTTATTATCTGTGCAATACACCGCTATCTTCTCCGTGTAGTTTAACAGTTTAACATATTTAATAAAAATTACATTGAAAAGGTCAGGTGCACAATGAATGGTACTGCACAATTGTACCGTTGGGCTCAAACATAAAAAAAACCTTTATATGGGGAAAGAAATGCGTGTAATGAGATTTTTTTTATTGCATTTTACATTTATTACTTACCTGTCTGGTTAATGGAAGGAAAAGTTTTCATGATCAAGAACGGGATGTTTGGGAGAGCAGTGAACCGTTTGCAGTGCAATCGGGCTTTGAAACAGCACAAATAATGGGTATGTGCATGGAAGTGTGTACATGTGGGCATGTGCCTGAAGTACAAAAGCGTGTGTGTGTGTGTGTGTGTGTGTGTGTGTGTGAAAGAGAGAGAGAGATTCACCTGCAGCAAACAGCATCACAGCGACAGGTCTGTAAAATCGTCTCCGGGAGCCAATACACACGGACACCAGGCCCACCAGGAACGAGAGAAGAATGAGGCCAGCTCCGCCTAGCAACAGGGCCAGAGTGGCGATCTGCCAGTCTGCAAGGATAGAGAGGAGAGGGGGAGAGAGGGAGAGAGAGAAAGAGAGATGGAGTGGGGAGATATAGTGGGCAAATGCAGAGGAGTTAAGAAAACAGGGGACTTTGAAAACCTTCTGTGCCCATACGTGACTTTAAAGTAGAGCAGCCCCGTGACTTCACTGGCTGATGGAACAGTACAAATAATCCAGGCTATTTAAACAGCCGTCCCCACTGAGATCCAATCCCTCCATGTTATCCTTTTGTTCCCATTTCCCCCCCCCATTCTTCCCCGAACACTGGCACATCCTTAAAAAACAAACCTATAGGTTCTGAGGAACGAGCATTGCATTCGGCAGAAAGAAAACAAAAGCAGATTTCCTCAATTACAGAGCTTCCAGGCAATCCTGTTTTGAAATACCAGCCCGTATTTCCACTAACAAGAAAAAGGCCCAGGAAAGGGGAGCTTCTTTATTTAGAGCGACAGCCAGTGTTTTCGAAAATACTTGCTGAACAACCCTGCATGAATTATGCATAATGATGCATTCATAATAAGTCAACCAGTTTGATTATACTGGGTGGATTACAGTGTTACAGCATATTACTAAAAGTAACTGTACTTTTCTCAAAATAGGATAAAAATCAGGAGTGCCGGAAGGCCTTTTTCTAGGTACTATTTGTGCCCCCACTAGTTTCATCATTCGTCACATGAAGTCACTACTTAGTATGATGAAGGTCAAAGTGATGCCAGCGTAGCATGGAGACACCTAGTTGCTGCACTCTTGTGAACACGCCATCTCTTACAGTGGCTGCCTTGGAAATTAAACAAATCAGCACAGTTACGGTTAAAAATATCTACGTAAAAAATGAGACTATCAAAACAATGCCTTTTTTTGCTAAAACTAAGTAGAAAATCTATCCTTCTGCCAAAAGAACTTGAACCTATGGTATAGGTGTCGCCTACATTAGAGAAGTATCAAATTAAAATAATTCCTGCATAATATGGCTATAAATATATTTTTGGGCTGTCAGCGATACCACAAGGACTTCCGATGCTAATGCTAACATTGGTGTAATTAGGTCATATTAGGGCAGCCTAACGTTAACCTCATGCCGTTCTTACCTCTCAGTGCAAGCGAGAACAGATTAGCTGACAAAAGTTCAGAGCAAAGTACTAGATCCACATTCTGCTGAACGCAGCCCCGAATATCGATCACTTTGTTTAGATCTCGCGTTGGCAGCCATGCCCTACAAGGTCTACAGCCCTCTGTGAGTTTTTGCTGAGTCCCTGGACTCATTAAACTCATTGTTTGGGTAGACGGATTATCGTCACCTGGCTTTTGCAGGAAAAATTAGCTTCTGCCAGCAAAACGCTCTATTCTGTAAATTATTCACACCTGCAAGTTAATAAATTATTTAGCAGAGCACAAGCTAAGGGGGGCACTCGTCCCTTCTTCACTCGTGACCCAGACGCCCCTGTTAAAATATACCAGGAAGTAAGGAACAATAATTCCTTCTCAGAATGCCTTAAAAGCCACCAGTCTTCCTCCTGGCTGCAAGGAAATGGGGTTCGACGTTGTCGTTTTCCTCACACCAATTTGCGAACATCTCAGCATTCCTCACAGGAGTTGAATCCTACTGTGAAATGCAGGAGGGCGTGATGTTTCTGTGGAGGGCTGAGGTTGGGGGACAAGTCCCTCGACTGGGGGGATATATAGGGATGGGGTCACAGAGGCACCAGGCCCAACTGAAAGCTTTTTGGCCCCCAGAGTGCCCACTCCCCTGTCACTTACCGATTCAAAGCATATCATTGGCTAATAAGGTTGGTCCCTCTATATGAATTACAGTCCATCTTATGCCCCCTACCTTAAAAAATCCACCCCCCCATAACAAACTGATATAACTGTGTGTGTGAGAAGCACTGGCCAAGAACTTACAGGTTCATCAGGTGCCCATTTAAAATGGAGAGCAAACCATGTTCTTTTTTTTTCATCCGTTCATTTACATCATGAGGCAATTCAGTAAATCTTCCCATATTCCTTCCTCCAAAAATCCTTGTGGCCCTTAGATGTTAGCCTTAAGAAAAAACTAAATGATTCTCACATACTGATCATCCCCTGCAAGATTATAAGGGATGTTCATCCTACTCAAATTCTGAACATTTATTATTCTGCTAAGAATTCAGAACCTCATTTGAAACCTCAAGGATTCTAATCATTGTTGTCACACTCGTCCTTCACACTGAGCCACGCAACACCTCTCAAGCCATCTTGAAACACCATTCTTCTCACACAATGCCACTTGGGCCATCCACAAAACTGCAGCCCATCCCATTTTCTGTTGCTACAGTGACAGTAGCCTGATTGACACCTCAGGAGCCTTCTATCCATCAGCCCAATCAATGATGGAGTCGACAGTCTACGACTGTCTGCTCGGACACACACACACACACAAACACACACAAACGGAGCAGTATCCCTGCAAGAGCCGCCTGCCTATGATCTCTCAAGGACACGGCCATTTTAATAAGGGTAATGAGACATTAACGAAGCTCCAGAATGTACCGGACTGCCAATGAGCCGGATTCTGGGGGCATCCCATCATAGCCACTGAATACGTCAGCCACTCTCAGTCACATCCTATATCAAACTCAATTTAAAATACATAATGAAGAATTCCCAGTTTTCAACGCGCAGCGGCAACAGCAATATTCCCATGTCTTTCCGGATGAATTCCCTGGCAGCGAGGGCAACGGGACTGGACATCTTTCCAGCCTCTGCGGGGAGGGCTTTGTCCCAGGAGAGGGGCGTCGCAGTTCATTAAACCGCAATCACATGACAAGGAGCATACGGATAACTTAGCGTTCCAGTGAACCTTAGCAGGCCTTGCTCATACAGATTTATACAGCTGGCTTGGTTACTGGATTAATTCATATTTAGCACGTAGCTCAAGGGTACAGTTGCAACTACAACCAGTTAGCCCGTTGGGGTAAAAATCCAAGCCCTCAGTTGCTATGCTACTTGCTGTTCTTAGTTTACTTATACAAAAGAACAACAGGTGCCTTTTTATCCCATGCTAGTTATGTATTTTGGAGACAACATGTGAGTCAGGGCGCTGTGCTTGTCATTACAAGGTCACCAGTTCGAATCCCAGGGTCACCAGAATGATTTCACCGTTGGGCCCTTGAGCAAGGCTCTTAACTCCAAATTGATCTAGGGACTGGCTGGCTCTGCTCTCTCAGTTGATCGTCACTTTGGATCAAAGCGTTTGCTAAATACATAAATGTAAATATATTTAATAGAGTAATAACCTACAGTTATAGAGTAAGTGACAACATGAGGCAGTTCACAGTCAGTCTCAGAGTCTGCAAAGCTGTGATTCATTGTTAACGTGTAAAGCAGTTCTTTTCCGTTTCAAGGCAGATGCATCTGTAGGCTACAGTAAAAACGGATACAGAAGCATTTTCTCTGGGAGCGAAGATGGACTCATCTCACATGCATAATTCATGCCTCGTGTATTTCAGATGAGGCCCGACATCGTTTCCTCGTGGCGGTCGTGGAACGGGCTGGCTGGCGGTCTTGGGAAGAGTGCACATTCCAGGAGAGCGGGTGCGCTTAAAAGGACTCCAGTCAGAAAAACCCAAGCGGGGGGACAAAAATAGGGCCTTACCTCCTTTTGTTGCATTTTATTAAAAGGACCCCTATTAAATTTTGAACAACAGAAAGCTGAATCCGGGAAGAGAAAGGGGATATGCTAATTCCACTGGCACCATCTTCCATCTACAGAGGAATTACACTAATATAATGTTACGAGATAACACACTGCTCAATATCCTTCTGCCTTTCTCTGCTGCTCCGATAAAACAGCTTTTCTGGATTAGCAACAACTGACTGCCTTCCAACAATGCAGGACTAATGTGTTTGAGAAAGTATTTACAATGAATGTGGGAAAACCCCACGCCAACCTGGATTCTTCTCGGACCGAGAGCTGTAAGTCAACAGTTGAGCAAGACTCAAATGAAAATAAAATCCCTGTGCCCCCCCCATATTATCTGAGTAATACAGGAAAACCAAGAGCACGCAATGTTCGGCTCTTGAGCGAAACAAGTCCTCGGGCCATCGTTTAATGGACGTCAGGCGGATTATCTTCACACAGGTGCTCGTCTGCATAGGCCTGTACTTCACTGACAGCACAGCTAATCCTCAGCTGAGACATTCGTGTGACTTTAATTCTGCTATTGCCAGAAACCCATTTACGACCAGCTACTCAAAGCTGATACCCACGGACCCTAAAAAAGGAGCAAAACGAGGCCCCCGCATGACATATATGAGAACAGCGTGAATATTTTGATGACCTTTTCTCACGGTTATTTGTTTTATTACCCTCCCCCCCGTCACTCCAAACTCATGTTTCTACCTCTGACAGTGGTCCTCAAACTCCCTGGTACGGAATGTTCACTCTCTGCACCACAAGGCAAAAGAACTACCAGCCACTAGCAGAACATAGCGCCTCCCACCTCTGGCAGCTGGCACCGTGCGGATACCCCGAGTAGCCTGCAGGGGGCACTTACTTGACAGGAAAGGATGGCTTAAGCATCAATTATAGCCCCCCACCCCCTTTCCAGCAAAACCATGACAATTATGTTGGCCGGGTGCTGAAGACTCTGGTTGAAATCTGTGAGTGACCCCGCTTAGCTGCCACCCACCCTCCAAGCCACCAGGCTATATTCACAATCACCTTTTTATACTACTTTTCATTCTGTCATTTTATACCGCACCTGGCTTAGGAACTGGTTCCCTTTGCTGTGACAGACAAATCGAAGCTACTTCACGTAACCTCAGTGACAAAAACAGACGCCTCCAGTTCACTCTCTCTGGTTCAAAGGAATAACACACCTTTCACTCACTGACTGGGGCGCCACACGCTGACTGGGTCTTCCCAGTAACGATCATGCATTCCTCAAAGAGCCTGGACCTTTCAAAAGGACTGACTGACTCTCGCTTGCCCTGGAATATTTCACTCAGTCTGGTCCACCTAAGGACCCATGTGAGACAATACAGCAAAAGCAGAACAAAGAACATAAATGTCACATGATCCCCTACAGACGACTCGTAGAGGACAGATGAGGGGAGACAAAGGAAAGTCATATTCTACCCATGATTCTATGCTATGTACGTGAGGCTTAACATCTCGGTGGTCACTATGAGTCATGTGACCACCAGTCATATGGCTTCCAGGGTAGTCTACATTCATGGATAGCATTGTGCATGCGTGGATCTCTGTCCTTGAGACACTTGTCACATTGTGCAAATCTCAGACTGACCCTGGTTCTCAAACCTCGGCATCTTCCATCTGTTTGTAAAAGCATTATGCGATAAGACTGCGGCAACTCTGGTGATCACAGGACCTCCGAAGCCCGTTTAAGGCACCCCACTCTGGCCAGAACACGCAAGGAACGTCAACAGGCATCCACAAATACAGCAACATTTCCACCCTCATTATAACTGCAAAGAGACCATGTCCTGTTCCGGTCTCTTGAATCATTAAGCGCAACATCCATCTTATTACACTTAATTAAAAAAAAAACAGACACACAGTCTGCCCTAACGGAAAGCTGAAAAACGCAGCATAAAGACCACAAAACAGCGTGACGGGTATCTAGCGAAGGCCGGCTGGCCTCTCGCATGACTGTTTGTTTTCACGAGTGATGAATCACGGCGCTTCATATGGTGGAGAGTGTCAGCTGGGTGCCGTCTCGCTGTGTGACATCCGCATGGTGAGCGACACCTCACACGCGCTCATGGCTGCAGCCTTCCGCATGATTCCCCTCTAATTCTTTGGAATTCCCTAACTGTATTCCCAGGAGCACTGTTCGTCACTAAAGTGCCCAGTCTCTCCCTACTCCTGCGGTTAGCTGGACATATCAGTCTACGCAGCCATAGTGCCTGATGCAAGCAGCACCCAGCCTGTTACTCTTGTGTCTGACAGCTGATACAATTTAGCAGTAAAGTGTGAATGTTCTCATTTCTAATCCATTTTCTGTACTTTAATCTATGCTTCAAGATTAATAATAGACCATCCAATGAAAGAAAGTAAATATAGTAATTAATAAGTAATTATAAGCATTTTATTGCTTTATTTGGTTTATTTTTTACAAGTTAAATGCACCAAAACACACATGAAATTTATATTAAAGCCAATAAGAACTGGCACTGACAGCGATAAATCAGTTTTAAATAATCTGTACAACACTACATAAAAAAATCCTTGGCATTTTGTCGGAAGTTTTGTCATTTACTTCTGCAATTTTTTAAGCTGTACAAACTATAACAAAGTTGGTCCATCTTCAGGTGGGAATGAAATTTCACAGTTGCAGCTAGATTCCTGCCTTGAAACTCATCTTCAGTTGTGCCTTCAGTGTACAATTATTTTGTGATTACCAAGCATTTCCATGAAAAAGCCGTATGAAGTTCCCTGACCATCTGCCATGACCACGAGCTTAGAACTATTTTTAGTATCAGATTATTTGTGTACGTAGGTATCTGCAATATCGAGTAACACTCATAATTAGTATTGTGATCAATTCCATGAGTGAGAGTAGATAATAGGGTATTATACTCGAATTATCAACCTTGCAAAATAAGGGGATTCACTATAAATGAGTTGGTAAGACACTGAAAAGATTCAGCATGTCAACCGTTTAGCATGAAATCTAATCTGATGTTTTGCTCCTCAAGGCAGTAATAATATGCAGATTTTGTGATATCAAAATCTTAACATAATTACGAATGGAAATAAAGATTATAGATAGCCTAATGATTAAGAGAGCTCACATTTAAATTCAATTTCTTAAGTAGCCGCACTAGCGTCATTGAAAATGCGTAGCATCTTAGAGGACGCATGTTATCAAACGACGCAAGAAGCGGTAATTTCACAACTGCTGGATTAAGTGTCAGTTGATAAAAGGGCCGTGAGGTATCTATCTTTGATAATACCACTCTTCTGGAGTTCATAAGAGAACAGATAAACATATTCAAATTAAATTTCCTTAACCTGTTAATAGGCTGATTTTTGAATAATGCTTGCTGATGTTGTCTTAGCCTCTTTGCTTTTATTCTGCCCCCTTTCGCATCAAATCATAGGGAAGATGCACAGTCCTGCATAGGAGGAGCACAAAGCCAGGACGCGCAGATCAAAGGCAATCATGGATTACAGATTATGAATTACACCACAGACCCATTTTAGTGAACGGTAAAAATGCACCTGCAAATTCCTTTCTGAAGCAGCAAACTTTTGATGCTGTCCATCATGTTGGGATTTTAGCAGAATGCCCCAAAAGGATTATACCTTTATATGGGATTAAAACGGAATGTCTTTCAGACAGAGCGTGCAATTACACCCGCAACAAAGATAAAGTTCCCGAATTCGCCGAATGACACTTTCAAAACACAAGAAAACGCAGGCGCATAAAATATGCGGCGTTATAAGAATGTTTATCTGGCAGCTACAAAAAGCTATATGAAACAAAAAGAAAAAAAAAAAAAAAAGAGTCATTCTGCAAGTATGGCATCGCGTTTCCCTGGTTACTAATCTACAGGAATTTTGGCACTCTGGGGAGTTTTGTCCTAAAAGTTCGCCCCGCTCCTCGGACTACTAAAGACCCTCAACAAAAGCTCATTTTTCCGGGCAACAAAAGCAGAACAAAACCCCCCCAGCTCAAGCAGCACGTTCCCACAAGGTCCCGATCGCATCTAAAATAAAGCAACGTCCACCAGCCGCCAGAGCGGAAAAAGATGACTGAACTGCAATAAGGCTGGAAAACATAAGGTTTCGCATACGCCCCGGGTTATAGGTTTGCCTACCTTCTATGAAGTTAGGCAGAAAGTCAAGTTTTTCGGCTCCTTTAAATAACAAATCTGACCCCCATGTGACATTTTATTATTTGTGCAGTTGTATAGTTTTGTTCCTTGTTCAAACTTAAATCCTTAGATCTATTTCAGGAAAACGTATTAGAATTAATCACAGATGATGTTTATGAAGCGGTCTGCATGCATAAGCGCTACTAGACCAGAGAGAGAAAGGTGAGCACTTGATGCTATCAGATACGATGGTGGGTTTGGTATAGTCATCGTAAGAGTAGCGAACCGGGCAGAGGCGCTTTGTCATCGCTGGGTCCATGAACATCTTGTGCTTCCTCCAGTGAGAATCTTTCAAACCTAAACCCTTCCAAAATAATTTGTTGTTTTTATAGATACAATGAAACGAACACGTTCTCAGAAATGCAATGCGAACGAAGTAAGGTTAGGGGGGGATAAGTATATAAAGATCATGGGACACGTCTCTCACCTGTCTCCAGCGTGCTGCTGCATTGCCATTTATCCGAGGCCGCGGGTTTCCAGCATGAGTCCCATAGAGATAGGTAGTACTGGTTATCTGCGGTGACCCACGCGGGGCTCAGCACGGCCCCGATGACCAGGCACAGCGCGAGGAAGATGCACACTAGCCCCACCAACTTCAGCGGCGTGAGGACGGAGCCGCGGACTTCCTCCGCTCCATTGGCGGAGGAAGCCATGCCGGCTGATATCAGCGCTCCGCTATATTGCGTGATGTTTCTATATCAGTTTGCTGACGCCTTCCGCCCGATGAAGAGGTGAAGGGACGCCAACAAGTAACAGACTATGCGGCAGCTGCTCGTTTCGCTGCTTGAGGACTGCTGCTGCTGCTGCGGCGGCGGCGGCGGAGCGACTCGGCGGCTTGCCTCCTTAGTGCGATGACGTCATGACACATCCGAAAATCGCGGGAGTATCACCTGCAGGGTCCTAACGCCTCGGAAGCCCTGGAGAAGAATGTGCTCCTATCAGCGGTACTCGACGGGATGGCAAGGCTTCCACCAGTTCTTTTTCATCCAGAAACAATGGTCATCTGAGAGCAGAAGCTAAGATTTAAACTGTGGGCAGTTTACACAAACAGGGACAGCACTCGATATTACTGTCACCCTGAATCTCTTGTAATAAGTATTCTACCATCTAGATGTTTACCTTAAAGATCATGAACACAGACTGACACCCATAAAGCCCAGCACGTCCATATAAACAATTAAATGCCTTTGAATAATGTGGCCAGTTTGGTAACTGCAGATGGCTTCTGTGTTTCCTGTCTCCATCAATTCTGGACTCAGTTGGGTCCCAATTTGTTTCTAATTCCAATTCCATTACTTCTCCCTCCAGTTGGTTCCCATGGTAGCCGTCTGCACCTGTCAAGCTGTGACCACATCAAGCAACCTTGGATTTATTGTTCTTCAATTTCCATATTTCATATGCCACACACTGATCCAAATGGTTTTATTCCCTGGCTCAATTCATGTGCTACTTCCAGGTCTGTGCGTTCGGCAGGCCTGCTTACGCCGGAGTCAGGCATATTATGCAGAACTGTTATTTCCATTCTGCTCGAATCTTTCCCAGATAGACTGCCTGCATGCAGAGTTCCTAGGTGAGGTTGATATGCTTTGATATTCACTCACCGGGGCAGCAGGGGGAATGACTTCAGGCATTTACTGTGACACGTAGCCCTTTCAAAAGAGATAAACAAACACTGGAGAAAGCTGCTAATATGCAGAGTTGAATGTCACCAGTATTAACCAGCTCATCTGTATTCCGTTTGTACATTACATTCTGTGTATTTAGCAAACACTTTTATGCAAAGCAACATATACATGAGAATCAGAGAGTAGGGTCAGGTAGTATTCCTGCGGCTAATAGTGTTAAGGGCCTTGCTCAATGACAGGGGAGGATTAACTTATTTGGGAGCCCTAGTCCAACATCAGCTCGGACAGTCAGGTATTACCAATTTAACTAACCGTTTTATTTTTCCCTGAGGCAGAGTGGGGTCCTAATATTTGTCAGGGCCCTAGGCTATAGCTTAGGATAGCCTATGCATTAGAGTCAAGTGCCACATAGCAACATTTCAAACCGCATATACAACAGTGGTCCAATGAATATAAAGGAGCCGAAAAATTCCTATTGCCTATTGATGTTGTAGCAGAACGCATTACTAACATGTTTGCAGTGACAGTGGCGTAAACCAACCTACTACGCTGCCAGTCTTATAATAGTATAACACATATAATTATGTAGAGCACATAATTCTCGATAATGATAAGAATTGCCGAGAATGCTGTGTTGTGCTGGCAGCAGCCCTCACACATCTTGTTTACCACGTCTCTTGATTGCATCATTTTCCCTTGTACTTGATTTAATGAATTTTTTAATCTTCATGTCATATTCTTACTGTCCCATTTCTATGATTAGATGCCCAAAGACTTACCATTGTATTTCAGTTACTTACAGTATTTAGTACAGTGACATGCTGTGCAGGTTTGTAGCTTAGGGCCAATAGGCTGTACCATATAGCCTTGGCATGTAATAGGCTAAACTATCTAGGCTTGTGTAAGTGTGCTCTGTGATGTTTGCACAACAACGAAGTCACCTAATGACTCATTTCTCAGAATGTCTCCCCGTCGTTAAGTGATGCATGACTGTAATCCACCTCTGCTGAAAAGCCCCAACAGTGAAAACTCTACCAACCACAGGATTTGAATTGGCAACTTCAGCACCAGTTTGAAACCCCAGTACAGTGGCATTCTGCATCTTCATCAGGCATTCAGACTGACATCCTGCATCTCAGACAGATTCAAATTACAACTCTGGGTTTCAAAGAGCTAATCAGACAGATATCCTGTATCCCAGAGAGACTTTGACACTGACCCACGATATTTCAGAGCAATTTTCATTTTTTCAAAAACTCATCAGGGTAGCAAAATCTCGACTGATAAAAAATGTTGTTGACACATAATTCTGTCACGTTGACCAAGTCAACTTGCACTCTAAGCCTAGAACTATCCCTCCTCATCGCTCATTCTGTTGTCTTATGGTTTAAATAGGTTGAGGCAGACTAATCCTGATCCCCTTCTCGACTCATCCAGCAGTCTGCTTTTGTATCCAATGCTGGTTTTCTCAGCTCTGAAACATGTGCTTTTTTAACCATGCTTTTGTGTGTACATGTGCAGTCTCTCATCTGTGCACTTGTCTGTTCTCAAGAGTATGTCTCAACGTGACAAGAAGGGAATCGATGGTGAAAGGATGGGAGGTTTAGAAATGACACCCGAGGAGAGAGAGAGAGAGCTGGGCATTTTCGTGCTGAAGCGAGCGCTGCCCTGTGTTCCGGCTTGGTTCCCAAAATCCTCGGAATCCCACCGAGTCCCAGTGTGTCTCCGTTAATAAAAGACTGCTGACAAAACCACCTGCCCACCTTACACGTTCGGAATTACAAGGATTCCTCTGCACCCTCAGATTGCTCTTTTGGCTTTAATTTCAGGGACAGAATGTAAGACCCCATATCGAAGCAAAAGGTACATTCAGGTCTTATAACTCTTCTTTGTTATACATTCCACATAAGAGCAAATTCCTTGTTCTTCCAATGCTTCTCATCATTTAAAACCTAAAACAAAATCTTGCAGGGAAACTGTGTCAGAGTTACCGTGTTGCTGTCAACATGTAGTCATGACTGCGTCGATTGTTGCAAAACACAAAGGCAGAATGTTTTCTTTGACTGACGGCTGGTAATTAGCACGGCTACTGTGCCTGATTGCAACACTGAATGTTTAAAATGAGGATCTGGGACATTGGTAGATCCAGACCTGGGTGAGATTGGGTTAATAATGAAATTTGGTTCATGTAGCGGCACTGATCAGATTTGAAATGGCTGCCTTGCTTCATCGAGGCGGACATCACTCCTTATGCCGCCTACCCCACAAACAGGGGGAGTTTCTCTCAAAGCCAGCTATCCTAGGTTGGTTTCCAAACCATTGCAGGAGTGTCATGAGTAAGGCAGGCCATGGGACCATATATCTAGCCACATGTCTACATAGGAGCCCACTCTACTTCTTACCAAAGGCTGGATCTGCAGATGTAATGGGTGATCCAAGTGAAGTTTGAAGAACTGAGGTATAATGACCTTTATTGCTAAATAAGCAGAGTGTGGCTGGTTGCCAGTCATGGCTGACCAGTCAGCCTGGGGTAAGTGCAGGCGCACAGTTGTCTAATTGGCCAGGCAGGAATCACTGATTTCAACCAAAAGTAAACAGCCAGCCAAACACGAACTGGAAAGCTGGGGCAGACAGACGATGAAAGCTACAGCCACAGAGTAAATGTACAGCAGGAAGCTGGCAGCTTTGAGCGCTACTTCTGTGTGATAATGAGTCAAAATCACTGTATGCACGTTTAGTACAGATTTGTGTGTGTGTGTGTGTGTGTGTGTGTGTGCGCGTGTGAGCATGTGGCTTGGGTATGCCTGTCTTCTCGTGGGGAACTATCAACCCAAAAATGAATGCAAGCCCTACCACCCTGCAAACACAGGCTCTATTCTGCATTATTCATCAACCCCCCCCCCCCCCCCCCCCCTACCCCACCCCCACACCCCCCCCCCCAACCCCGCACACACCAAAGCAACACCAGACGCACAC
>JAAGVU020000001.1:48236247-48249448 GCA_011763525.2 Mormyrus iriodes
CCCAAAAACGAAGACAACCCCCACCCCCCTCCAACCCCAGGCTCTCTTCTGAATTATTCCCCACCCCCCCCCCCCCCCGCCCCGATTAACAACGGCTTCTGTGCTCCAAAATAAAGCACGAAGATGCGGAAGAAAATTTCCCCAGAATTAATCACCGCTGTACGGACTACAACGATAGCCCCAGGAGAACAAGCCTCATGGATCAGAACTGTCTGCATCTGAAGTACCAGCTCTAGGCCATCTAGAATACCAACAGTGAGATTAACAACGAGGATTATATTAAACTAATCGGCGTACACAGTTGTTATTGAAAATGGATAGATTGATCAAGATAGACTGCCATAAATTACTCTTTTGCAATGGAAAATAGACTGTAAATGATGACAGACACTGTGAGAAATGGGTGGATAATTGATTTTTAAAGTGATATTTCAGCACCATCTTCTTTAACCCACTCTTCTCACCGCTAAACACGGTCAGAACTCCAGGTCCAACCAAAGTCAGGCTCTTTTCACACCCTCCAAGGACATTTCTGACCCAGCTGGAGAATACCAGCCATGCACTGGGCTGGCGCTCCCTTCCCACATGAGTATCAGTTTCACACTGGATATAAAAATAACACGAGGAGCCTCATTCACAGGTTGCCGAGGCTGTGACGCCGTTCCCAGGCGAGCTCATCGCCAGTTCGTCGCGGATGCAAATCCAGAACAGGGCGGCACTGACAGAATTAGTAAGACAGCCTTCCTGGAGGCAGGAAACAGACCAGCATGGGAAGAAGGAGCCGGGCCCTCTGGTGCTGTTATTATCACTGCTGCTGGGTTTGCCGTCAATGTTGTGGCAAATGAAATGGAATAACAGGCCTGGAAATGGGCCACGGAGGGGGTGGGGCTGAGGCTGAATGAGTGAGGGTAACGCTATATCCGCACAAACACTGAGTCTGAATCAGGAGGGGGGTAAAGGAGAAGCCGCAGCTCCATCAGCACAAATACTGTCTTGGTGTCAGCAGGGGGTTGATGGAGAGGGTGAGGCGTGCTCTCTCTCTGTGGATAAACACTGACTCTGGATCAGCACGGGGCTGATGGGGGAGGGTGAGGCGTGCACTCGCTCTGGATAGCCGCTGACTCCAGATCAGCATTCACCGTAACGCCATGAACAAAAAAGTCTTGGTGCTAGCTTTTCCGGATGGACTGTAAGTGAATACATGCAGTTGAACGCACCAAACTAGTCACATCGAAGCCAACACCTAGGGGTGCACTTTCTTATCTGGGGGCCCTAGGCTGACATCAGCATGGACACTCAGGTGTTGCCAAATTAAACTAATCAATCTGATTTTCCAAAGGTGTATGCCAGGGCCCTAGGCTGTGGTCTAGGATAGCCTATGCATTATTTCACCCCTGTCAATGGATCTCCCCCCCTCCCCTGGCCTTCATAGCACCCCCTCCAGCGTCACGGAGCACCACCTCACAACAAAAACAAAGCCTGGCACCAGGCTTTAAACTCGCACCGTCAGAAGGCTCACCGGGACTCGCTTAGACTCGGCTTGTAAACACTCCCCCCCGGGAGCAGCCGGGCTAGAGAGGCTTTTTTCATTCCTCTCCTGGTTTTGTTCTCCTCTGCTTTGGATGCCTTCATGTTTACATCTGAATTTACATACCATGTTGACATCCCCTGTCCACCTTGACTCTGGTGTCCCTTGATGTGTCACGTCCCTGCAGTTCCTCTGTGGCTGCGAGGAGCACTCTGTCTGTTATTTCCTAACTTCCACACTGAAGTATATCTGTGTTTTTTTTTTTTTTTTTTTAGCGAACAGTCTCTGAAGCGTGTCTCACTTCATTTGCCTGTACATTTTTTATGGAGGGGCGTATAGAGAGCAGGCCAATCATATTCAACGGCTTGTTGCCACTTCAGCTTTCATCCAGGGGCACGTGAGCTGGGATAGGTTATTAGTAACAGCCTGTCAGTAATGGAGGTTGAGGCTCGCGGCCTGACATGGGCCCCCCGTCCGTGATGCCGAATCACAGCTCAGACACACAGGCGAGAGCGGGGAGCCCTCTAGACGGAGTGAGCGAGAAAGTTGGGCCCGGGCGAGAAAGCTGCGTTCTGAGGAATTCGGGCCATGCTACTTATTTGAATTCCCTGTCATTTTCAATAATGAATCTCCACGCCGGAGCTTTGCTGCACATTAATTAGATTTCACATCAAAGCATCCGACAGCGGTTTCCTGCGCTGCGCCTGCTGAGAGGTGATTGGAGGATCGTTCCCGCAGGTGCTGTGAGCTGCGTTCACCCGCATCTGCTGTGATCCTCCTGCCCGCCATCGAGCCCCATGTCTCCCTCAATCCCCCTTTCTTCTTTTGTCTCTCGTTCTATTTTTCTTCTGCTCTGTCACAGTCCCACCGACTCGCATTAAGCTATTCCCCAGTCCTCTTCCTCCTGTTTACTACTGCCCCTCATTACCCAGAGCAAAGCCTGGGCTCTGAGCTCACAGTGAAACAACTGGACTCAGGATCCATTACAGCCTCACAGTACTGCAAAGCATTTTATAACTCTTTCACAAGTACTAGATCATAACTTTACCAGTTTTAGGATTCAAGGATACTTTATTGTTACTTATAAAAGTAGGAGTACAAGTACCAGTACAAGTACAAGTACAATGAAATGCTTGCATTCCTCCCTGCAGACTTAAACAATGTGTAGTGCTGAAGAACAATAAATACCAATAACTATAGTGAACAATAGGGAACAATAACCAGGGGCAGAGCAGGGGCATGGATATCCTGGGAGATTGAGGGGGCTCAGCACTTTACAGGGGCCCTTGAATGCAAAAAAATTATATGTAAAATTGTGGAACTAGGTGACATTTAGTTTGGGGGCCAAGAATTTCTTGCTATGTCCCTGACAATAACATACAATATACGTGCAATATACTGTAACATCCCAGTAGAAGTAGGTGCTGTAGCTAAAATAGAAAAGTAAACATCTCTCGCAACATCTGCATGTGGTTGTCCTTGCACTGAAGATTAAAAAGTTAAGCTTTTAGTATAAAAAGTTAGCTTTAAATATAATAGCACTGGTCCCCGATCTTGTTCCAAGGGGATCAAAGTATATTCAAGTTTTTTTCCCAGTCAGATACTTAAGTACTCGATTTACATTATTATTTTGTAATAAGTAATGTGGCCTTTGCTCTCAGCATTTTGGTCGTTAGTGAGAGACTTGGATTCTGACCAATCAGAACCAGAACCGGCATAGCCCAGGTGTAGGACCCAGATAAAGCAGAGAGAGGCATGGATGTGTGCCTCAGCGGCCAGGTATGGAAGGTGTCGCGTCTAGAGAAGCTGCGGAGAACGTGATGCCTTCTTGCCAGTCTGCCAGTGTGCCAGTGTGCCTGGACATTGATCGTCTGCAGGGCGGATAAGAGCGCGCTTGCTGTTGCTGTCAGCAAACATCTACGCAGTAGCTGGGTAAAGAGAATCAAAGCTGACATAACACTCATTGTGCGGTTCTCCCAGTTCCTCTGCCTGGCTTTGTGAGAAAACAGAAGTCATATCATAGCCAAACCAGAAATTGCATTTGCTCATATCTGTATTGCTTGGAATTACCTTGAGTTATTTATTATGGAGACCGGATGTAAAAATAGTTACATTTATAGTTAGGTCAATGATTTAAGCTATAGTGCTCTTATTTTTTCTATATGTTTTTTATAGCTAAATGTTTGTCTGTTCTGACTAGAAAGAACCTGGAAACTCTCTTTCTACCAAATCTCCACTACCCTCTGTGCAAATGAATTGTGTCTTTGTTTCAAGAAAACCTGGTCCCAAATAACATGAAATGCATGGCCTTGTGCTCATGACTTGGCATGAATATTAAAAAAGACTTTATCTATGACTCTCAAGAGGTAATATAATGCTGCCATGGACCACTTTCTCTACACAGTAACATTTGCCATGGACTAAAGAGATTAAATCCTTCTAAAGTGTCCTTATATGGCCGTTCTTGCAGCTTATTTCTGCACTAGTGCTATAAAATGTTCTGAGATGTACTGATCAAAACAGCACCGAGTATTAAAAACACAACCTAATGGCTCCATAATACTTCAGAATGGCTTTCACTTAAACTCCATGCACTTACAGATACATTAAGCCATTTTGTTTACTTTTTTTTAACAGTGATGGAATCCAAAATACTTTCAGTTCTTTGCTCTCCAGTGCATCGCTGCATTTGCTCCTCATTTCCAGCTCCAAAGCTTTGCCCAGGTCTCTCTGCACATCTTTTTCCCACTACATAGTCTGCCTGACGTTGTCTACAAATTTAATCTGCATACCAAATTTAGAGGTGCATCAGGATGTCATTTATTCACAAAACAAACGGCCGACGGTTGGCAGCTCCAGCATTTGGAAAGGGTGCCTTCAGGAACAAACGCTTCTTCTGGTTCATTGGGCAATTTTGTAGCTATGTACACAAACCGCCCTGGATTCCAGCTGCTCCAGCTGCGGTGGTTAATCTTCTGTGAGGAAATTCATTAAGTGCATCTCGAAGGTGTAAGTAATTCAAGTTGCTGGCTGCCTAACTGTCAGCTGTCTTTGGTGCATGCTAAAGAAAGTGCACTAAGTGCATTAAGCTTTTCCTGAACCCATGACGACTCTCCCTTCAAACATTATTGCACAGTAAGACTTCTCAACGAATATAAATAATAAAGTCTCACTTTGACTGTTGAGTAGCTGCGTTTTCCTTTGCAGGATGTCATTTAATTAATTAGACACACAAATCTGAATTATACAGGAACCTAAAACTGACTGGGGACCAGGCGTGCCTATGCGTCTTCATCAGGTGGCGGAGAATTCACTGCTGTGTAACCTGATGAGATCCAATCAAAATGCAGAGCAACAACACAAAAGCAAAACATTCACTGGGTCATATTTCAGTCGCTCAGGTTTCAGGTTTATTTATTCATTTGGCAGATACTTTTTGTTCAGTTGACACACGAGTGAGGAAACGCCTGAAGTCAGAGTGCAGGACCCGGCAATATCCAGGGACCCCTGGAGCAGTTTGGGTAAGGGCTTTTATTATGGGCCAAAATAGTGATATTATTACTCTGCCAGCTGCAGAATTCAAACCCACGACCTTCTGCACACAGATCCCTAAGTGGCTGGGCTACACATCGCCAGCATTGGTGCCTGTCTATGGCTGGATGTCTTGCTGAACCACTTCAGGGTACATGCAATGATCCTACAACAGTCCCCATATCCTTTGGCTAGAACAAAATCTTGGTCTGGATTTTTACTTTCTGGACCTGAAATGTCCACCTACATAGCTAATATGGAAGTCCCATTACCACTCCTCTGACCACCATGGCATGTTTATCATGAACTCCAACTGACCACCCCGCACATATTTAACATGAACTCACCCCACACTATCCTCACTATAATTATAAAAATTATGCATCAGTCAGTAAACAAACAGGAAACTGGCTCAGAAATGGTCTCTGGGTCAGAGATTAAAGTAAAATCTGCTTTTGACACTTCAATTTCGCATCCTTGGTCCAATTCAAGTCCCTTGATTAGCATTATAATGAGTCATTTGTTTGCACATGTGACACCGTTTGGGTAGCTAGCAGGGATGGGCACGACTTTATTCCCATCGGCGCCCTCTAGTGGTGTCTGCCGGATCTGTAATGGCAGAGGTCACACTGCTCCATGGAAGTGTCACTCTTTTGGGCAGATAAATGTTTTGTAAATGAGTAAAATATATCTGGCACTGTCTGTTCACTGTTCTCCAGCCAATGCCAGTGCATATTTTGTTAATTTTCCAGATATTTCTCAAGCTATGCCCTTCTTGTCTTGGCCTTGGTACAGATTCCAAGCATACTAAATCTCTTGGCTATACCACCACAGACAGCTTACTTTATATTAGTGTTGCACTAGAGTGATCACTGACTGTAGTGCATAAGCATTCAGGTCATTAAGCGAGTATTCATTAGAGACTAATTTTGTCACTGATGTCATTAAGAGGAAAATGAGAGCTTCAGATTAAGGCCTTCACTCTCCACCATGGGCCTTCTTCTGCAGAACGCTTAACATCTAACCTTTGAACGAGACTGAACTTTCCGACGTTAAAAGCCATTCTCCACACAGCTGTTCTTAGACAAGTAATTATGCCTGAGCATTTGTGCATTTAACTGAAAATTAAGCTTTAGACATTCCATGACATATAATGGGAACGCTCTAGAACGTTATCAAACTCTTTGAAGGGGATTGTGGGAAATGTGCAAGCCTTTTCTTGTTGTGGTATATGATTGCAACTGTCCCTGCAGCCTGACTGTCTGAATCTCTTCTTTGCCTGAATTTCCACATATCATCCATCACAGCAAGCTCTGCATGTGACGAAGCCGATCTTCCGCTACCTCCCTTTGTTCCCCCCCCCCATCCCTTACGCTCTCCCATGCTGACACGGCACTTCCGACCGCTAATGGGGTGTTAACTGTGTTTTGAGCTGCTTGGGAATTTGACATGATCCATAAAGGAGTCCCGCGGTGAGCAGTGGCTGTCTCCCTGCCCCATCGCTGCCACCTCAGTGATTCATTTCACTCCCCGCCAGCACAATCTTTCATTTACATTTAAGTTTCTTGGCTGTTGCTTTCATCCAAAAGAATGTTACGTTTTTTTCATTCATTTATATAGATTAAAGAGTTACCACATCAGACCCTCTCCTGGGACTCAAACCAGCAACCTTCCAGTTAGGAATTGATGACCTTTAGTACAATGCAGGGGTGGCAGAAATTCTGTGATTGAGGGCTGGACATTGTCAGCTGATACCAAGCCCAACTCTATCATGTAGCACAGGACATAGAATTCTCTGGGGGGTATTTTACCTTACATTTTATTTAGATAGAAGATACTTTCATCCAAAGGGACATATAACCCAGAAAGCAAGGGTCAGACAGTACCTGGAGTACCTCTCAGCCAACTCGGTGCTTCGAACCTGCAACCTTCCAATCATAGGCATAGTATCCCGACTCCCTGCGGCAAGGTTAGGAGAGTTCAAAAGATCCATCTTAAAAAACTGACTTCCTATTTGCGATTATCAAAAATTCTATGCCTGGCTGGCATTTTCCAGGTCTTGGGATGTGCCAAGCTCGCATCTCCATGGAGATGCATGCCCGATCTTGAAAGACCGAAGCCCCACATCTAGGTGAGAGCAGACAGGGATGGCTGTTCACTCACTGGTAGCCCTGAGAACCTCACCACTTCTGCCCCATAATATAATATAATAATATAAAACCTCACCACTTCTGCCCCATGGCCCAGGTGCTGTTCCTCAGAGCGACAACAAATAGCAGCTAAAGTCCCTTAATTGTACAATGGGACTGAAGCACACAATGAAGAAATCTTTGTGCCCATATACTCGAGCAGCTCATGGAAACTCACTCAGGCAGCTCCACACAAGGACATGTTTACACAACGATATGCACCCCAATGCACGTGTGACCACGCATGCTCACGCTAATAATTCCCACAAGGGTGACACATTAACACCTCCCAGCCGCTACAGTCATTCGATCATGAGGTGTCGGTGACACAGTAACGAGCAGGATGATGCATCTGTTGTCGTTTGGTTGCAAAACTGGGCGCGTGATTTAATGTTAAACATAAAGTCAAGCTAGACCATTTGGGTGAAATGACCTGCAATCATTAACAGATGTACCTCTGAAGGCAATATTGTATTTAACGAAATCAATGAACTGGCCAATGGCATCATAATGTCCTGATTGTGTTTCAGTCGAGCCTTTCAGGATACTGTTATCTGTCTATTATGAACAGCACTCCACTTTCTCAGTGGTCCATTCAGTAATAGCCTTAATTGGGAGCAAAATTTAAGTTTTGCCAGACAGCGCTGCATTCCATAAAATACAAATGCAGGATTTCTGCATTGCATGCGAACTACGGCTAAGAAAAATTCATTTGTGCACATTTATGCACAGCTATGCAAGCTACATTTTTCACACAGTATTTCCACATGCAACTACAACAATAAAACATTCATGCAATGAATAATAATAATAATAATAATATAGAAAACACATAATCTTAATCTGCATGGTCACCAAAATGGAGTGACAGAATGAGCCCATACTCTGTGTGTGGAGTTCTCTCTGTGTCACATCGGTTTTCTCCCAAAAGCAAGCAAATAGGCTAATTAGCATATTTAACTTGCCTGTAGTGTTTGCACATGTGGCTCCTCTGATGGACTGGCATCCCATCCAGGCTGTACCCCTGCCCCGTGCCCCTGTGATGGACTGGCATCCCGTCCAGGCTGTACCCCTGCCCTGTGCTCCTGTGATGGACTGGCATCCTGTCCAGGCTGTACCCCTGCCCTGTGCCCCTGTGATGGACTGGCATCCCATCCAGCCCTGTGCCCTGTGATGGACTGGCATCCCATCCAGGCTGTACCCCAGCCCTGTGCCCTGTGATGGACTGGTATCCAATCCAAGCTGTACCCCTGCCCTGTGCCCCTGTGATGGACTGGCATCCTGTCCAGGCTGTAACCCTGCCCTGTGCCCCTGTGATGGACTGGCATCCCGTCCAGGCTGTACCCCTGCCCTGTGCCCCTGTGATGGACTGGCATCCCATCCAAGCTGTACCCCTGCCCTGTGCCCCTGTGATGGACTGGCATCCTGTCCAGGTTGTACTCCTGCCCTGTGCTCCTGTATGTTTTTTATACATCATGGCCCCACATCTCTGTGTCATTTCTGGAAAAATCCACCACACGGAGAATCGCTTTACGTTGATTATCCCCTATAACAGCAGACCCTGGGCTGGTCTTATATACAAAACATCTGCAGAACTTTTTCTCTGATTAGGAAGCACTTTATTATTCAGTATTCATAGAACATTCGGTGCACCTTCATAATGCATTTGTAATGCATTCATAAAACATTCCTATGAATGTATATTAAAGTTGTTATAGTTTGCTAGGCTGTTAAGGTATACCCACATGCAGCTTATGAATGTTCTACAAATGCATTATAAAGGCATCATGAAGATACAGATAATGTGAAGCATTACCAAATATTCTGTGCATCTGTGAGCTTAATGGGCTTCCATAGCATGACTGTTCTGGAAAGATTAAAAGGCACTAGATAGCAGAAATTTTCCTTATTTTGACGTTAATTCATCCTCAAACAGGCCTTGGTTAGAAAAACATAATTCTCAGGGTAACCAGGTCATACACAGGAAGCCCCTTTCTGAATGTCTCTTACGGGAATTTTCGTTAAGTTTGACTTTGGCCTACGTTAAATCAGCTCACCACTTCTAAACGTGTTCAGTTTGGCGACATGACACATTCTCTCCCTAGTACGCTAAAAATTAGCAGTAAAAAGCAGCATGTGGCAGACGGTGCATCTCAGAAAGATGGCGGCTCCTTCCGCCGCCACATTTCCCCTCTTCTGTCCAGCCGATCCTTACAGAGAAGCCGCATGGGGCCAGACTCGCTGTCTTGTTATGCTGTCGTGCCCTTGAATCGTTGTTCACTGGCTCTAAGCATTTCTGATGCTAGATGACAACGAATTAAATAATGAATATAAAACAACAAAATAATATTTAAGCATCACACGGCTAGGATAAGTGTTTGAAATATGGATGGATGGATGGATGGATGGATGGATGTAACCAGAGTAAAGAATCAATTACAATTCTGTTATCAATTATCAGCAAAAATAACAGGGGGTTCTGTGTTACAAATGGAATTTAGGGAAATGGTGTACGCTCACATGAGGCCCACACCACGATAATTAGCTATAATAGATGTGGACAGTGACATATTACTAGCTGGAACCAATTCAGACTCTATATCACTAGCACTGACAGTCTCTGTCCTTCCGAAATCACAGTGGCATTAACAAAGATTAAGATGCTGCATTCAGAATGACTGAGCCACAGTGCTGCCAGCATCCTGTAGATTTTGATACGATCCCCTGTTGAAACAACTTAAGCCGATGATAGTCCATGGATATCATACATATTCAGAAGCCTGTTCAGGACTATAACGCTCACAGACCCTGTGGTCTTGTGAAAGCATTACGGTCAGACCAGGGTGGCAGATCCCACCATATCCCATCTAATGGGAGAGCTGTCCTGGAGGACAGATGCGATCGATTTATCTTCTATCATCTATAATTCCTGTCATGACGACATGTCTGCCTAGCTACTTAGATATTTCTCAGAGAGAGGATAATTTAGGCTGGCCAAAATCTGTTCATATTTTTGCTTATTTTCCTTTTTCTATGCATTCCCATCTATCTGAAACTGCAAATTTATTTATTTGCAATATTTATTATTAAATCATTATTCTCTTAGCTCAGACTAGCGCTTTGCTGCTAATTTTGTTCAGTACATTCACCAAGCTGCAATAAAACTCCATATTATTTTATACTTAATTGCATGGTGATTACAATATCAGGTGTAGTATTACTTTGGAGGATGCGCTTAATGTCCGCCCGGGGTGGGGGCATGAGGATGGGGCTTCAGATCATTAATTCAATTCCACTTAGGTAAAAGTAAATACTCAGTGGCATAACAACCGTCCCTTTTATGGATCTTATTTTAAAAAACCAGAAACTGTGCCAAGCCCAAGCTGCCAACTGGATTTAAATAGATCGATCATACACTTATCTTCATGTCTTTTATCAGCCGTTTATTTTATATTAATTAGGAGGTGCCGGTGTCTACACTCTGTAAATGACAATTCCTTCCTGTAGACATATCAATACAGAGAACAGACCAGAGAGAGGTGGTTACAGTTTACTATAGGGGAAATTGGGAGCCAAGACCTTACCACCTCTTAGAACTGGCCAGAAATCTGACTCAAGAAAAAAAGACACAGTATTAAGGTCAGCTTCCCAGCATACAGGAGGTAGGAAAAAGGAGAGCAGACACTATATGAGAAAAGAGCATTAGTGACTGTCTGGCTTATAGCCAATGTAATGTTAAGAATGACTTGACAGGCAGTAAACTCCGACAGTCACACACACACACACACACACAAAGCAATTTTCATCTGCATTTAGACATATCAGTACAGATATCCTACTGATTTCTGAATGATGCTACCATAAGAAACAGACTCCTTAAAATAGGTTGAACACTGAGCAGATTTCCAAACCCACACTGCCTTCAGAAAATGAGGGATTTCTTTCCGTGTTCAACTTTATGAAAAATTCAGGAGCTGTATTGGAACTACTCAGCTGACACAGAAGAGCTTGCTCTTCCATCCTGGGAAGACGTGGGTGCACTATGCTTGATGTCATCGCAGAGCAGTCAATCATCCGCCTCGTTCATCCTGACTCTACTTGCATTTCAAGAGCGCTGTTTCCCCCTCAAGTTCCTCGGGGGAAAGACTAGACGCAAACCCTCAGCTTTGAACGGCAGTCTGTCCATGAGCTGAGCACAGTAGTGGGTAATTACCACATTACGCTGATTCCCAGACCTCAGTGAGGACGACACCAAGTGAAAAAGCTAAGCTGCCTGATTTCAAAAAAGAGCCGTGTGCAGCTCTTTGGGTTATGACACTGTGTCTGTGATCAGAAGGTTGTTGGCTCAAATCCCAGGGCTGGCAGAGTGAGTCCACCATTGGGCCCTTGAGCAAGACCCTTAACACCCCTGACCAGTTGCTCCAGGGACTGTCTGACCCAGCTTTCTCCAAAAAAAAAAAAAAAAAAAAAAAAAAAAAAAAAAGGGGTTGCCTTAGATAAAAGTGTCTGATAAACTATAAACCCATCATAATACAGAGAAACACACCCATGCCATTATAGCAGGAACTGATAACTCAGGACCTTAGAAGACTCTAGTTCACCTTGATTTTAAAATGTGGTTCTAGATGACTGGAGTTCACAAATGATCTTTCATCACTGATTATTCAGTACAGGCTCAGAGCGTAGAACCCTTCCCAGGAGGCAGAGGTGTAGAGCAGGGGACACCCTGGATCAGATGACCACCATTTACTACAGCAGTGATGCTGCAGAAACTCCATAAACTGCAGTGCAATTTCAGCAACAGACTGAGCCAGTTATGCGGCCTCAAGGAGTGCTATGTAAGCTGGCTCCCACCTTCGCCCATTAGACTCTGCAGGTCACCCTGTGGCCAGGGGGTGGAAGTGAGCTGCTCTAAGCACATTTCACTGGGCATTCACAGCACATTTATTCATTCATTGTATTCTTCAATCCACTGGACCGGACAGACTGCAGCACAACCAGTACACTTAAGGACTGCAATACTGAGTGAGTCATTACTACGTGCAATGCTATGTAGTATACTATGAGTTTTGTGCACTGTATATGTTTATTACTTTGGGGGTTGTGGCGCCACTGTAGGCATGCCTTTGGCCTTAATAAACTAACTGACTAACTAAAACAGTCCAGTCCAGTCATATTTCGCTCAGAGGGCAACGCCTCTGTTCCTGTAATCGGAAGGTTGGCGGTTCGAGCCCGGCCTCGGCACATCAGCGGGTCCTTCAGCAAGGCCCTTAACCCCCAGCTCCCTGGGTGCTGCTATGGGTGGCTTCCCTTTGCGGCCAGCTTGCTCTCACCTACAGAGAGCAAGTTGGGGGAGGCTTAAAGAGAACTTCCCCACAGGAATCAGTATTATCTAAAAAGGTTTTTTAAATTTTAGAAGTGGGAAAAGAGGGTTGTGTAATAGCATGTCGTAGCTGGAGTATGAAAACTTTCTTCACTATATTGAAAGTAAAACCCTGAAAAATGTATGGCCAGATGTGGACTAATCGGGACATCTGCACAGTATGTCTTCTTGGTTCAGAAGCACATTGCTGCTGAACGTTTAACTCTTGTTGCCGATAAGACACCAAACACGTCTCAAAGCTTATCGTCCCAAAAAAAAAAAACTCTTGCCGATCCTAGAGGACACTGCTGACACATCCAAAGAGCTTGGAGGACAGCTCCCTGCTGTTTTCATCAGTTTCCAGACACCGGTGTGTGTAACACATTCATTGCACAAGCATATTTTATAGCATCTCAAATGAAGTGAGCCACAAATAACCAAGCCTGAAACATAAATCCTTCAAAGACATTCTTATTTTTCTAAAATAAAGTGAGCAACAACTGACTAAATATTTTGGTGTAGAAACTCCGCCCATTTTATACATACAAAAACAATTCAACGTATACAAACTCTAAATCAAACAGAATGACA
>JAAGVU020000001.1:48259496-48270346 GCA_011763525.2 Mormyrus iriodes
AGGTGCCCCACCTCTCACATCAATCCCTACCAAGAAATCCTTGAATGATGAGCTAGCTGATACCACCAGCCTGATTGACCACTCCAGTAGAGGTGCCCCACCTCTCACATCAATCCCTACCAAGAAATCCTTGAATGATGAGCTAGTTGATACCACCAGCTTGATTGACCACTCCAGTGGAGGTGCCCCACCTCCTACGTCAATCCCTACCAAGCAATCCCTGAATGAAGACCTAGCAGATACCATCAGCCTGATTGGCTACTCTAGTAGAGGTGCCCCACCTCTCACATCAATCCCTACCAAGAAATACTTGAATGAAGAGCTAGCAGATACCACCAGTCTGATTGGCCACTCTACAGCTCCCATCCAGCCATTAGCTGATTCCATCATTCATATCAGCAGCTCAGAGAGTGAAATAGATGATTCCATGGAAGACAACAGCAAGGACCCCCACTCAAGCTTAGTAGGGGACAATAAGGAAATGACAGACAATTCTGATCTTATTTCCGCAGTCTCAAATGCTGGAGCAGTCCCACCAGTTTCCGAGTCTTCTATTTCATCAGGTCAAGAGGAAGTTGAATTGTTAGATCAGATACATGAATCAGAACCAGATTCAGGACCCATCTCATCTCCACGCGGCCTTGTTTTGGATAAGGACAATGCCAAAGAGGATGTGCTGAGGCCAGGATGCCAGCTCACACCTCCAGCCGACCATTCTCTGCCCAGCAGACAGGAAGTGACCTCTGAACGAGGAAGTGGCACTGAGGAAAGTCCTACCATTGTTGAGGAAGTTGTTGAAAGAAAAGCTGTGAACATAGAAAGTGACTCTGAAGGTAGGGTGATGTAAATGGCATCAAGCAATGCATATGTGTATTTGATATGTACGTGCTTTGTGTTAGATAAAATTGCTGTGTAGATCTGGTACAAGTTGGCACTGTAGAGCACAATCCCATGGTTAAGGAGCTGTTGGTGTGATTGTCTACAGATCATCCTGGGTGGTGCCGGTGGGGCTAATCTCAATGTTCGCATGTCATGCTTCCACAGGTAGCTTCATTGAAGTGTCAGATTTAGAGGAGGAGGAGGAAGAGGAGAATGGCAGTGTGGAGGAAGACTCGAGTCTGGAGAAAGTCCCAGGGAAGGAAGAGACTGAGCAGGGGAGACCCCCAGTAGAAACTGAAACTGATGAGGTGGAAGATGAGGTCAAGCAGTCTCAGGAGATCCTTGCTGAAACAACTAAGGAAGAATGGGAGCATGTGGACCTGGTAATAACCATAGTTCTGCTTCATGACTGAAGTACAAACTGTAAAATGGGGGTCTCATAGTATGCAGAAATAAAGGATCAAATAAGGCAACAGATAGCGCAGCGGTCAAGGCTAAGATGCTGCAAAAGTACCATAGTGCAGTGCAGTGCAGTGCAGTGTATCCAACCTAAATGTCCAGCTTTATAAAAATGACACAAACTTTCTGTGTTTGAAAGCATGAGCTAAATTTAGGTAAAGAATGTAGCTGTGATCTCTGTCCCATTGTCATTGCTCATCCCGTGCTGCAGGAGGAGCTGTTGCAGCTGGAAACATCATTGGAGTCCCAAGAGAGCACCCTGAAGGCTCAAAAACAGCAACAGGAGCGTACCGCCGCTACAGTCACAGGGCAGATGTACCAAGAGAGCCAGGTGAGACGTCCACCTGCCTCATGTACAATAAATACATTAGGCTTACTTTTTGAAAGATGCTAGTTAGTTATAGGTAGATTTTACCTATATGTGTAGTGAGTCCCATGGCCCTGCAGATTGACAGCAGGGGTCTGAATAAACTGTGTTAACAAGCCAAGCATCTGTCAACATAGGGAGCACCCGATTGGCTGAATTCTGAAGCCAGGGGTCTTACCAGAAGGCTGTGGATTTTGCGGGGGGTTCTGTGCCTCCCAGCTGGCCCTGGCATGCTGTCTTATTTTAGATATCCGCTCATGTTTACCAGTGCAAATGATACCCCTCGTGGAAATATTTAGTCTGCAGTCCAGGTCAGTGTGATGTGTTTAAGTGTGTGTTTAGTATGAGGAGTGGTGTGTGGACGAGGCCAGGTACTAAATCTGTGTGTGTGTGTGTGTGTGTGTGTGTGTGTGTGTTGCCCACCTGGATTATCTTTATGGGGTGAAATTTTGAGACTAATCAAGTGTTTTTTTCTTTATTTTGCACCTGTGTTTTCTAAAATAGTGCTAGTAATTTAAGGTTAGTAGCATTAAATTAGGGTCTATGGGACGTTCCAAAAAAGCGTATCAGTGATACCTCTTCTTCGATCTGCTCTTCCTCTAATGTCAGGGGGGCTTATTCGGCACTTTGCCCAGGAACTCGAAACCAGGTCCTGAACTTTGGTGACAGTCTCGGCCAGGAACTTTTGTAGATCCTGGCCACTTTTGTGTATCGCTTTACCACCAGACAACAGGAACTGTGACCTTTATGGTAAATAAGTATGGGAGACATAAACAGCTTGTAGGTTAACTTAATGTATAATTTCATAAGGAAGAAAACTACCCTGCAACCCAAAACAATGGAGGATGAATGATTCGTTTTGTCAATTATTGGAGGGGAATGACGGAATTGATTATGCGGTTCAAAAATAAGGGACAAATTAATACAAGGCAGGACAAAGCATTTAATTTTACAAAATGCCCCCCCCCCCCCCCGTTAATGTTGCAATATTTTCCAAGGCAGAAATATGGAGATGCAAACAAAACAAAGGTATTCATTAATGCATTTATTGTAATTTAAATACAAAAATGATTCCATCTGCTCAATTTTTGCTCCACTACTTCGAACCATTTTCCTAGCACTTCTGCGTAACTTCCAAGTTGGAGCTGGTGCTTGTGGTCAACCAATCAACAAAGTTTATCGCTATAAGCCCTAAGGGATGCAGCTGTTCAAAAATATCTCGGTTCAGTTTTATCACATTTTAAGAGACATGGTTTCAATTCGGTATAAAACAAAACTCAATTTCAATTTCAAATACATTTTCTGAATTTATTTTCATTGAAGTAAAATATTGAACAAGTTAAAAATACAAATTTGAACAAAAAAGGGCAACATAATGTCAGAGTGCGACAAATAAAATAAACTCATGTCTTAGTAGTTGTAGAGCAGTAATATTGGCAACAACAAGAAAAAAAGATGTAAGCTGGTGGAGGCACAAGTCAGATGTACGTAGTCCATTGGATTAGAGGAGGCAGGACCAAGACATATGATTGGTTGGTCCTGCCACCTCTAGTTACTTGGCCTCACATCCTCTGCAATCTGATTGGTTCCTTATCCGAACGAATCATTTTTCATAACTCTTTGAGTTTGCACATGTCCGGCACCATACCGTAAGACAAAGTGAGAAATTCATGCATTATGTTAATTAATTTAAGAAATGATTGGTGTGCCTCCTTGTGTGCATGTGCTGGTGGGAAACACTTAGCAACGGGTCTGAAACTGAAGCCGAAACGTTCACGATCTCATGTCGCGGTATTCCCCCCCCAGCACTGTGGGTGCAGCCTGTTGAGCTCTCATTGCGTTACAAATAGGGATACGCCGATCCCACTTTTTCTGTCCCGATACCAATACCTGGGCTTTGGGTTTCGGCCGATACCGAGTACCGATCCGATACCAGTATTTAATTAATAAGCACTGTGCGTCGAATACTTCATACTTCTGCGTAGCCGCGTACCCTCTCTTGTAGCCTGACGCGCATCTACCCAGAAATGTAACTGCATGTCGCAGCGATGCAGACCACGAGAACTGTGACCAGTCCGTTTGGCCATGATCGTTTTTTTCTTTTTATAGGAGCGAAAAAAGCGGATACCCAGGTGTACTTATATTGGTGATTTGAAACTGAAGCGTTATTTATATCTAACATTAAGTATGTTTAGTTATTTAATGTTAGGTATAAAAACGCATTGGTTTCATTTTCTCTCGCTTCTCCAATATTTGCGCTCAAGCTTGTTGTTGCGGTCATTCTCTGCCAGCATTAGCAGACTCCGTGTACTCTGCGCTATGGTGCGTCTTTAGATGTTTGATCTAATTGCTTGTTAAATGATGGATTGTCCCTTCTTCCTCTTGACACTTTAGCAGAACAGACCGTACAGTCTGACAAAATGCTGCGGCTTTGAATTTTAACGTAATGTAGCAATTAAGTGGTACTGGTTCTTGGTATCGGACAATTTTTTCGAGTATGAGTATATGACTGCAGTATTGACCCAATACCAATGCCCGTATCGGTGCATACCTAGTTACAAATGTAACAAAAATGATTTTTCATTTCACAGTTATTTCTATGATGCATATAAATCACAACATTATTTATCTATTTAAAGTTAGGGCTAGCTGTATGTTTTGTAAATATTACACATTACTAGGGCTGTGACGGTACACGTATTTGTCGTGCGCCATTACTATTATACATGTATTTTTGTATTTTCGAATTACAAATTAGTTTTTGTAAATTGTAATTGTAATTTGTAACAAGATACTTTTTGATGCATTTGTGCCCATCTGTGCCCATACTCTGTGTTGCCACTAGCATACGCGAGATGCGTAAAGCAATATCTACAGAGCAGTTTTAGCGACAAATCGTTTGTATTGCTTTCATATATTATTGGAAAACTAAAACGCTCCCACACACATGACCTGTATGACAGTGGGGCATAACTTCCCTGGTGGTTTTTCCATATCAAACCAGAAACAACTCGAAAAGCATGAACTAGCTATTGACTGGCTGCAACTCTTATTTGTGTCATTTTTAAGGTCTAAAAAAACTTCTTTTTACTAATCAACTGTCGTAAGTGCGGTTTGGCTACATACACCAAAAGCGAACCGTCAACTTTTTCTGGAGAACCGCTGAATCCCTAAGCCTTACCCCAGTAATTCCTTAAAGCACCTCTCCCAGAGTAGGGACTAAATAAAGGTTCAAGAACTACCTCCAAGGAACTGCACTTCCTACGGTGGGAACGAGCCAGAAATTCCTGCTTCCTGCAAAAGTTCTTGGTTTCTGAAAAAAGTTCCAGTGGTGGGGGAGGGCCTAGTGTCAGAGGGGTGTCTTAAAACCACCCCCCCCACCCCTGCAAGCTAAATGCTCCATCCTTCCCCAGCGGTGAGAACAAATCCTGACCTTAGCCTGAGTTTTTCCACTCTCTTTATTAGTCCTTGACTAAGTGAGGGGGATTTTTGGCTTCTAGCTAATTAGCATCACCCAACTGCTATTGAATGTGATTTAATAAACCTGTTCTAGAATTTGCATCAGTCTCTAACTTTGAAAATGCCCTCTTCGCAATATTTAGTTTCTAAGGGTTCTTCATGTGTTGATCATGACTGTTGATCATTTCCCAGCCCAAGGTAAACATGTTTGTAAGCCTTAGATAAACTGGATAAAACACATGAATGCTATTTTGTGATGTCAGAAGCCTTCATGCAAAATAGGCCCTCTGTGGGATTTTGTTGAAAGGATCCAGTTTTGGTAATTTATCGATTGGTAGTTAAATATGCTGATGAGTGAACTGGCCTGTAAGTACAGCTGTTGAAATTAACTGCAGTGCTTTGAAGTGTTAGTTTCCTTTAGAATTATTATTCAAGTGTAGTTACGGTGTGTTTTCTCAAGAAATAAAGCCTCACATACTCTCCCTGCTTCTTAGTGCCACATTCTGTAGTGCTGTCTCTCAGCTGGGTGCCTGTACAGGGCTCAGCTGGGAGAGAAATTGGAGAAGCACTCGTGAAAATTGACTTAAAAGGTTGATGCTATAGACTATATATAACCAAATATGGTTTATATTGATTTATGTTGTGTAGTTTATGAGGGAAGCTGGCAAAGTGTAGTGGGGTCGCAGAAGCTCGATGCAGCACATGGAGATACCTAGTGTCAGCCAAGAGGGTGGGATGTAAACAAATGATTTGTCTCTGGGTTTTTTCTCAGTGTGCGCCTCCTGACCCCCCTCCTGACCCTGCAGGAGCTGCTCCATCTCTTCGGCGTGCCTTTCTTCGTGGCACCCATGGAGGCCGAGGCGCAGTGTGCCGCACTGGAGCAACTGGACCAAACCCACGGCACCATTACCGACGACAGCGACGTCTGGCTCTTCGGCGCTCGCCATGTCTACAAGAACTTCTTCACCCACAACAAATATGTAGAGCAGTACCAGTTCCTGGATATTAAAAACCAACTCGGTGAGAGATTCTAGCACTGTAACATTTCTACCCATCTGTCCCTATGCTTTCATATCCTGCGTACATGTTGTCTGGGATTATATGGGTTCTGCTACCATCTGGCATCTGACTATTACAGGTATTCAAATACTCTTCATTGTAAAATGTGTGCCATCACCCAGGGGAAATACATTCTCCTCAGGAAATTTCAAAAGATGACATCTACTGCCCATTCAGATACCTTTGCCATTACATATTTAAATATTAGGGTCCTCGGTCCTCAGCCACTAACATGACCTCTGTGCTTCAGGCCTGGACCAGGCAAAGTTGATCAACCTGGCCTACCTTTTGGGCAGCGACTACACAGAGGGCGTTCCAGGCGTGGGCTTTGTCACCGGCATGGAGATCCTCAACGAGTTTCCTGGGAAGGGCTTGGAGCCGCTAATAAGTTTGTTGTAAGGCGGGGCGGGGGGGGGGGCTCCATTTATGACCTGACTGTTGCATTTTCATGGCAGTGTCGTGTTCCTCAAGCGCTTAACTTGATGTAGGTGATTTTGGATTAAGTGGACTCTTCAGTGGAGTCTGCTGACGGTTATTTAACAACATAGGCCTAAGTGGAAGTATTAATGTTCTCAGATGTTCCTGCTGTGTTCAGTCAGTCGTTTTTCCCTGTTGATGGTTGTTTTATCTTGAGGCCCCATTTGTATTTGTCTTCTGTCACGCACTAGTCTAACTGTGCATTTTGTGGCTGGATTAGCGAGTGGTGGTCGGAGGCCCAGGAGAATAAGAAGGTGGCTGCCAACCCAAACGACTCCAAAGTGAAGAAGAAGTTGAGGAACATGCAGCTGCCGGCCGGCTTCCCCAACCCTGCTGTGGCACAGGCCTACCTGCATCCCACTGTGGACGACTCGCGCGCAGCCTTTAGCTGGGGCCGTCCACAAATAGAGCTCATTAAAGAATATCCTTTATTATTTATTTGTTTTTGATTTTGCAGCTGTCGCTGTGTGTAGGGATAATGGCTACATCCATTCCAAGATTAAAATTCTGTGAGTGCTTATTAAGCCTAGTCATACATATTATAACTGCTTACTCTGGACTGGGGACCTGGAGCTTGTCCCAGGCAGCATTGGGCATGGGGCTTGGGTCCAGCCTGCATGGGATGGCAGTAGAACGCAGTATACACACACACACACACACATATATATATACATACAATGTCATTTAGCCTACACTAGTGGCCAAAATTGTGGAAACACTTCCAGTTTTTAGAGATCGCAGAACTGTATTGAACAGTTGCTCCAGTTACTTATTTAATCATCCAGTGTATGATATTTGTGACATTCTTTGATTGTTTATAAACATTACCGCCAATATTCATGTAGTAATTTTTAAAGCGTAATGCCAAAAATGCTGGGTGTTTCCACAGTTTCAGCCACTAGTGTAGCTGCATGTCTAGACTGGAGGAGGAGACTGGAATACCCAGAATAAAGTCACGTAACATGAATATGCGAGCTGCACATGCAGAGTAGGTTTGAAGCCCTGCAGCCGCTGTTATTCATTTATTTTGCTCAGTTTTCAGGCCAAAGTCACTTTCTTGACTCCCTTGTACCTTCTGCATGAGTCGCTTTGGCTGGAACAGCAGGAAGACAGAAGAGGTTCTGCAACCTGTCATGAAGAAGCTGAACATCCAGCAGGTACACGGCAGGCTGGGCGGAGGCGTCTCATGTTGAGATACCGGTTTGGTTTGAGTCTGGCTTCACTTGAGGCGGTATTGGCAGGACATGTTTATAGTGGATAAGTGGACATTTCACCTGGCCTTAAGGTACCCCGCCGCCCTTTCCGTGGGATCAAACTTCCACTGATTCATATCCGCCAAGCCTCTCAACTGAAAATAAGGGCCTGAAAAATCTGGTTCACTGGAAAACATATCAGCTGATACTGTCTGCTCGTCTGGGAGCCCTGGTTAGGAATTAGTGTTATTCCTGCCATTTATGGAGAGCAGAATTGCGAGAACTTGTGCTTGTTTCGGCTTACGCCATATGAGGTTATCCAGTGTGGACAAAAAGGTGGGGCCTGTGCATCTGGCAAATGATACAGGTCAGCGGAGAGTCTGGGTTTAGCCCTTTTATTAAGTTCTCTACATTGGCCCTTCTGGGAGAACAGGTGTGCATATTGTGCAGGATCCAGAGGTGCAGGGATCGACATTCCCATTGTGTAACATCATCGCCGGATTATGTATTGGCGGTGTGATGGGTTGATACGCTGCGGTTAACCCGCCCCGTCATCTGCCTCGCGGTTATCGCTGCCTCTCCTCTCCATCCTTACCCCTAGACACAACTTCGGATCGACTCCTTCTTCCGCCTGGAGCAGCAGGAGCGGCAGGCTATCCGGAGCCAGCGGCTGCGACGTGCTGTCACCTGCCTCAAGAGGAAGGACCAGGAGGATGAGGAAGGCGGGGGGAGTGATGAAGGCTGCCCACCACCTAAGGCCGAGAAAGCAAATGTCGAGAGGATAGAGGATAAGGGGCGGGGCGGGGGGTTCATGGTCATGGCGGACACTGTGCCTGCCCTGGTTGGAGAGGAGGAGGAGTGCAGTATTATGCAGCCGGAAGAACAGCCCCCAACACCTGAGGCCAAGCCCAAACTCAGCCCCCTGAGGACAGGGCCAGGCAGCAGCAGCAGCTCTGCGGAGGACAGTGATGCTGATGTTGGGGTCACCATGGTTACCGCACGTTCCGTGTTTGAGAACAAGCCACGGGGTCGGGGTAGGCGGGGAGCACGCGGGAAGAACCCAAGAAAGCGATGAAAGCCGCGCTGTTTCTGTGTGATGATGAAATGATATTCCTGTGCGGTGTTGCCGTCTATGGCCTCGGTGAGCTGAGCTTCACAGCCACTCTGATATGGTAATAATCAGGAATAACTGAAGAACTTTGTCAGGTATGGATTAATATAAGTGCAGGTAACACAAGTTGTACAATTGTCCCACATCCTTTTTTTAAAATCACATTCATGTCTTTGTATGCTGTCTTTGTACCGAACAATGGAACGATGAAATCTCTGGCCTTTCGTCTATTCTCGCCTGCCTTTAGATGCAGAAAACCAGCATCTATAAGTCTGAAAATAAGTATGCTGAGCCATTTGCCCAGTTCTTCTTGTGACCTACTTAGTATGCTAGCATTTTCCTGTCTGTGCACACACAGCCCCCCCTCCCCGCCTCATAACCGTCCTCACCCCCTCCCCTTCTGCTGGCTTGACTCCTCTCAATCCCCTTTTGTGCTCCTCGCTCCCCGCAGCCTAGTCGTCACGGATATTAAGAACAGCTGCTGTGAAGGAAATCCGCTCTTACTCTTTCCACCTCACCCGCCTCATTATTTACACCCATAAGCTGCCCCGTCAGCGAACTCCAACGGGAGTGTTTTCTGGGATCGTGGAGGTGCTGAGCTGTAGAATGACGGGCTCTCCCCCCCCCCACCCCCCGATACACGCACAGACCTCAAAACGAACCAATAGTCAGAATAGTTGGATTTAAAAATGTTCAGGTAACTTGGCTCTCATGCTGCCCAACACAGTCATCCAATTAAATAACGACATTCTTGCTTCATACATCACATTTTTAACTAGTATGACCTGCCAGTTTAGGAAGATTAGCTATGTGACCATCTCTGAGTTTTAGATACAGGTTTGCTACTGTGTGTAAACAGATCCTGGTTGATCTGAGAACCAAAATCCTGGGGATGGCGTGTTCATTATAGTCCTGGTGTTACAATTCCAATTCTTTAAATGCCACTGGTGTCCTATTACCAAGCGCTTTTATCTGACTGCTTAACGTTTCGGGAAAAGTTTTGGTGGTACTTTAGGTGGTAGCTGTAATGCGCTCGGGCAGAACCGCATTTCTGCAGCGTCGCTGATAATGGGAGAGTGATGTAATGCATTCTCCATTACGTGTTATATTTACAGGGAGCCCGGGGCTCATTCCTGGAGCCTGGCTGACCCTGTTATGTCGAAACAGCTGCCGCAGTCACTCACACCTGTCAGCCAAAGCAGGATGAGGGGTTGCCTGGCCTTTGGTCAGGAGGAGAACGTGGTCCAGGTGGTGTGTCCCTGGGTGACAGGCAGCACGTCAGGAAAACGAGCCTAAAGTGCGGCCCAGGGCTCCGAAGGGTGCTGGCGAACGACAACCGTGCGTCAGAGACAGAACAGATTGGACGTGGCTCCAACTGAGAGTGTGGGCCTTGCGTCAAAGGTCAAAGGGAATGGGGGGTTGGCACTTGGTTAGTGCAATTAGCATATCAAGTAGCACTCAGGCTAGTTCCTTCTTATAGCATAGCAGGGATTTCTGCGGATTACTGTGGATTGCTTTGTGTATCCCTTGCACAGTGTGCATGTGTGTGGCTATGTGGCCCGGTGAATATAGCTCCCAGCACCGTGTTAATGCACAGCGCATTTAAAGTGGGATTAGCCAAACACAACTAAGCGTAACACTTTTTATAGTTTCTGTTGGCTTGTTTGTGGTTATGTAATACTGCAGCTGTCAGTATGGGGGATGGGGGGGAGATCAGGTGTCTTCATTGGAAGACTGTGCTGGGAACATGGTTAGGCAGTTTAAGACAATGAGAGGAGGAGGCTGTTGAGAGGTTGGGAAAATGGGTTATCAGGGTGGCAGGGAGGGGATGTATATTGATATATAC
>JAAGVU020000001.1:48285374-48305466 GCA_011763525.2 Mormyrus iriodes
ACCACGACATCACCGCCAATAGACCAGTCATGGAGTGAGGCCAGATGAAACCCAAAGTTCTGGGCAGACTGTAGGCTTGAGTCAGTTATTGATGAAGGGGGGGAACAGACCGCTGGTGAGAGTAAACACTTGGCAAGATGGGTGTCAACCATGGGTCAGAATAACGGCTTGGGATGAACACATTTTCTCCCAAAGTGACCAGGGCAGTGTATTTAACTAGAAGAAGACGCCAGAAGCCCTTACTTGTCATCTGGCAGGGCCGTGACGTAGAAGGGCTGCGCGGAGCCAGGGAGCACGGTCAGAGTGTTGGCCTTCTTCTTGCCCAGCAGGGCATTCTTGTGCGTCTCAAAAACATCCAGGCTGAGCGTGGTGGACAGGCGATGGGACACGATGAAGGGTAGGTCCTTGAGGCGCTCCAGCTCACCGACCTGCTCGTGACGCACCTGTAGGCGCACTGTGTAGTCACCCTTCTCCAGCTTCAGAGAATACTGGGGGTGGCAGGGGGACGAGGAAGAGCAAGTGAGTTTTACAGGAGAGAGAGAGAGAGAGACAACAATGCGTCAGTGCTCGGTGACTACAGCCTGGGCATGTGGAGTCAGGTTACCTGGTGAGGATAAGCATCCCCAGAACCAAGCAGCCTCTTGTTCTGGTCAAACAGGAGCCAGAGCTGGCTGTCAAACTCTGACTCGTAGAGGAGCTCACAGAGCAGGGGGCAGCTGGGGGTCACCTCACCGCTCTTCGGCTGAAAGAGCGGAAACAGAGGTGATACACAGGCAGCACGGCACAAGTGTGCACACATACAGACATCTGAACACGTCAGTCTCCTTGGATACGGAACGGACCTGGTGGAAGCTGTAGGTGAGTATGGTCTCGTAGAGCTGTCGATTGTTGGGCAAAATATCCCGAGGTCCGAGGGCTTTAACCTTCGAACTGAGTGGCCTGGGAACAGCGACAGTTAGAGAGATATCACCATCACCCACGAAGTAAACCTTCAACGCCTTCACACCGACCTGAGCTACTACCTCAGTGGCTGAACCCAGTTCTTCAGGGTGATGTTAGGGGAGATATCCTCATATTTCAGCGGGGACAGCACCTCGAAGCTGGAGACGCCCTCCGACGCATGCTGATGGAGGACATCGCGGGGACGGTCATGGAGTGCGCGGCTTGGTGAGAGGGGTACCGCGCGAGCAGGACATAGTCCAGGTACTCACAAAGTGCAGTGGGGAAGGAGAGACTGACAGTCCGTGGAAGGAGATGGTGTAGTCGATGTTAACTTCACCCAGGCTTGCCCACCAGCGGGCGATGCAGAACTCCATGGTCCGCCCTGGCTGAGAGAGAGAGGGAAAACACCTGAAACCAACCGGAAGCATCCCCCACGTAAGAGAGAAAGCACCTGGACCTCAGCTGCAATGTCAAGATGGTTCAGCTCAAGCTTTACACCCCCAAAACACAATGTAAATAAACCAATCGGGGGGAATTTTTAAAGCTCCCGTTGGCAGCCACCAGTTTCATGTACAGTTACTACCTCTGCATCTTAATTACAACTTGAGATGAGGTGATACTTTACTGATCCCTAGAGGGAAATCAGGAAGACAGCAGCTCAGATTCTGGTAGCAAGTCAATGATTCTCATAAATGATCTCTTCATTTCATCTCAATTCATCTAGTGGTTTAAAAATAAATAAAACCTATTCCCATTGAACCACTGAAGCGAATGTTAATTACATATGACTTGCAAGGTTTCAACTAGCGAGCCAGTTTCTAGGACTGCGTTGGGCTATGCAGGGGGATCCCCACATCATTCAGAAGGGGGGTTGAGTGACACCAAGCTGCTAAGCCAATAGCTGACGGTATGAAGTAGCCGAGGTAAGCAAACCACCCCCCACCCCACCCCACCCTAAAATGCCTTTGGAAGCCAGCTCTCACCAGCACGGGGAAGGCCTCTGTCAGGCAGCCCTTCTCCAACAGAGAGGAGAACTTGTAGAACTCATTGGCCCTGTATGCACGCTGCTTGACCAGGTGCACAGCGTGCAGGACGAACTTGGAAGACACGTCACCGGACTGAGAAGTTAGTGTGACCTCTACAGGAGGGAGAGGGAAAGGCAGAGGACTACAAAAGGACTCTGTGGGAAGAGTGACCTTTGCACATCATTATTTATAGCTCAGGGGAATCTAGTCTGAAAGGAAATTTCATTTTAGTGTGTAATAAAACTTATTTCCCCTTTTTCCCTGGCAATTTGTTTTAAATTTGTAATGAATATTTTGGCACCTCCACAGAATGCCAAGGATCCATAGGAGCTCAAAAACACTACCGATACGAGGCAGGTGGGTGGTCTGGCTCCATTTTACCTGACACATTAGCGCGTTACCTGAAATGCAACATCCCCTCCTCCTAGCTTGCTCCAGAGGCATCCTGCCATAGCCAGGCCCATTATCTGGATCACTCCTAGGTGGGGCGCAACGTCCCGCACTCACCCGCCCACGAAGCCCCCTGGGGGATGCTGAGGAAGTGCCGCCGGATCTGACCGGGCCTGAAGTGGACGTTGGTGAAGCAGACCTCGTGACCGCAGGCTTCTGTGACCCTGCCAGGAGTGCGGGGGAGAAGGTCACATAGGGTCATGGCGGGGGGCGGGGGAGGGCAGATGGTGGCAAAAAGAATCTGACTCACAGGCAACAACACAAAACTGCTATAATAAAAATCAGCCACCTAAGCGTTTAAAGAAGAAAAAAAAAAAAAAACACGCTACACACTTACTTAGTAGGAATTATAACTGTTATGGGCACCCTGAACAGCGGGCCAGAACTTGGGGCTGTGGTATCAAAACCACAGATCTGGAAAAAAAAAATAATAATGTCCTTCAGCAGGACAGTATAAAAGCCACATGCCTGCACAAGCCAGAGCTGAAGCCCCCCCGACATACCTCAGTATAGTGCAGGCCCTCTCGCAGCCCCACTGGGTCCACCCTGACGTTGACGTGGCGACACTGGTTCATGAGTTCCAGGTGTGAGGGGCAGTACACCCAGGGGGCGCTGCAGGTCAGCGCCAAGTGCAGCTGCAGGGAGATGCGCTCTGCATTCTCTACAGCAACCGCAGAAATGGGGAAAAACCCAAATCGGATGACGCAACCCGGTACCGCCTTTTAGAAACCCATCATTTTAGGCATTTAGGAATACAAGGATTTTCCAGGGCTGGTACTCTTACACATGACATCATCGGGGAATATATTCTCCACACAGCGCACAGCAGAGGATAAACAGTTTTTAAAATCCAGCTGTGTTATTTATTTTGCTGGAAGTTGCACTGACTTCCCAATGGACTTAAATGCATCAACAGCAGGGTACTAATGCAGTCAACCGTAATGAGATGCCTTTATTCACCGGACACATTCAGAGCATGAAATAAAATCAAATCACGAGCTTTTTGCCCGTCACATCTACCCTGGGCTGCAAGAGGGCACTCTTTATTACAATAAGGACTGACATGGTCTTCACTTACAAATGAGGTTTATATTTTACTCTTGAGGGCAAAGGTTTGAGTTTCAGAAATAGATCCGCACAGCTCTACCTTCCTTTTCGGTTTTAATTAGCTTTAAAACGTCTCAATGCTTTGTAGAGTTCTATTTATGGAGCCACGGTAAGAGCATTAAGCAAACTGATCCTCAGCAGGAAGGTTAAAGGGAAACAGGCACGGGTGACCACATGCGGTTGCCGTGGTCAGGATCCATTTTTCTGCATTTAATAAGGCCTTTTGATTGGCCAGGTGGAGTCAGGTGGTGTTGGGAGAATGACCCACCCACTGACAGATTTCTGCTGCTGGAAGAGGGATGGTTTCTGTGGGCTTTCGCCAAAGGAAAACGCATCCAGGGGTCAAGACCACAGTCAGGATCTCATTTAAATAGGACTCACTCCACAGGCCATGTCGAAATGGGCTAAATTTGTCGAGGACTGCACTTCTATGCACGTTGGTGACATCAAGATACATACCTGTGTTCTCGGGGAAGATGGGCTCGATGCCGACACTGTGGTCGGACGGGGCGGAGACGTGGACGGGGTCCCTGAGGTAGATGCCACGCTGTGCTCCCACGGTAACGGTAAAGCCTAGGTTACTAGTGGGCAGGGCAGCGTGCTGCGTGAGGTAGTCGAAAGCCCGGTCGACCTGAAGTGGAATGTGCCGTCAGCTCAGCTGGACACTGCACATCCCCAAACCTGTTACAGTCCTCACTCGCTCGCTCTCACACCCCGATTCCCATCACTCTCAAGGTTTCCATTTACCAATAAATTACGTCGTCGTTCTCCATCTATGGATTCCTTTTGAAGCATTCACAGAAAAGTGCAGGGGTCACCTGTTACTTCGATGGGGAAATATGAAGCAATAACAGCTAGGGTTTTAAGCTGAGGCGAGTTATGAACTTTCTGAAATGGAATCCCAGCACTTACCATCTACAGTTTATTTTTGTATTATGAAACCAAGAGCCACTGTCTGTCTGTGTAAGTGTATAAGTCTGTGTGTGTGCACTGTGAAACTACAATAGAAATGTGATCTGCAGAGTGGACATGTGCCCAGGACTGGCCAGTTTCTGCCACACAGGGAGACCAGAGGAATGAAACTAAACTGAAAAGCCCTCACAGAACACAGCACGCAAATATGCACCTTACTGCCGGAAATCTGCCTCGCAGTTGCTTTTTGTTGGCACCTACAAGGGCACCCCCCCACTCCTGTTGGCTTTGATGAATAGCTAAATGTAAAAATGACAAAATCTTGTAGATGCGTTACCTTTTTGGAAAAGGCGCGAGTTATTACCTTCATACTGCCAAATGTGTGAGATATATCATTAGATGTCAGCTTCCATTTATATAAAGAACTAAGACTATATCAATGGCTAACATGAAATACGCAATATATACTTTCTATACCTTCACAACATCCTTATTCAGCATCCATACAGCTCCTTTGTTATCATACTCGGATTTAACAGTTTACTTTCTCCATTCTTCTACCTGAATAATCCCATGGCCCTGGGCGAACACCTCAATGTCGTCCACCTTCACAGCGGTGTTCTCCAGCGCTCTGCGCACCGCAGTGAAGGTGGGTTGGATACCAGCACGTTTCAGCCCTGGAGGACGAAGGTGGATTAATCAGAGCTGAGAACACACACCTGACAGAGGCAGGGATGCCATTTATGAATATTTTTTAACATCGATAACCCCCAGATGATCCCCAGAGGGTAAAAGCAGCCAGGCTAACCTGAAAGCACCAAGGCGATGCCCCCACAGGCATTGGGCGAGGACATGGAGGTGCCATTCATCAGCTGGGTTCCACGGAGCGTCCAATTGGGCACTGAGGCGATGGCCCCTCCGGGGGCACTGATGCTGACCCCGAGGGCTCCATCCGTGCTTGGACCCCGGGACGACCACGTGTACTGGTTCGCTGGAAGCTTCTCTCGCAGCGAGTACTCAGCCACCATCATATCGGGAGTGACGTACGCACCCACACCTAACACAGAATCAATGCTGATTCCATGCTCTACTCCATGTAACAGAATCCAATCTATACAACCAATTACTACGCAGGCAGCTCTCAAGTTACGTGAATCTGGACTTAGGCATAAAAAAATAGCAGTGATATATAGAGTTTACAGAAGTACTAACGCAAAAAGGCGACAGACTAAAAAGATTACCTTTTTCCTTTATTTTGCATTTTTTCTTGTTATTTAGTATATATATTACTAATATGTTTTTCCTGTAAGGTAAATCCAACTTAAAATTAGACTTACACAGGTTTGTGGAACAGTGAGTTGAGAACTGCCTGAAAAAACATCTTACATATTCTGTATGTGAATGTCAACTATAGATGACAAGGCCTATGCCTGAAGAGTACAGCCAGACTGACCAATCACATTGCTGGTGGTTCCCCCGGGACAGCCCACCGTGGACAGACAAGGCCCATTGTTGCCCGCACTGGATACATAAACGATGTTATGTTTCTGCACCGCATCGCTGATAACCTCGCAAATTCTCCTGGGGGAGGGGGGGCGACAAAGTTAAACACACATACAGGACCAGGGCCTAACCCTTGCCCCTGGCCTGTCCATCTAAAATGCCTGACTTTCAATCGGCTCATGTGCTCACCCTGAGTTTGGCCAGTGAGTGGCCTCCCCGTAGCTGTAGTTAACAAGGTCACACTTGTAGTTGATCACTTCTATTATCTAGAGAGATCAGAAAGGGAAGACATTCAGCCAGGACCAAGAAGAACCTGTCCTCTAAAACCTGGCCATGGCATTCATTCTCTTACCATTTCCATGAGCGAATACAGGAAGTTCTCAACTCACGCAAGTAATCCTTCCAAAAATCTTTACAGTCAGATTTACCTTCCCATACCATTCAGGACACCTTACAGCAAAAACAGATAAGCCAAAAATACACTAGTAATGCATACTAAAGGACACATTAAGTATATGAAAAAATATGTATATTTACGTATTAGAATTGGGCTTATTGCATTAGCACTTACGTAAACTGTGCGTCTCTGGTATGTTTTGCATAAATCCGGATTTACCTAAGGTGGTTTTATGCAAGTCGAGTGCTGCCTGTAATTTATTTTTCTTACAAAGCTTCAAATACACCACACTAGCTCTCTCCTCTATTACCAAACAGCCCGTCCCTACAATCCCACCTACCGCGCGAATGAGCCCCGTCCCCGTCTCCATGGTGCTGAGCCGCGTGTCCCCAATCTTGACGGCAAGAATCTGGGCGCCGGGGGCCACGCCGTTTCGCTCAGGCTCCTCAGGAAAGTATCCCGCCGCGATACTGGCCACATGCGTCCCGTGAGCGCCTACAGAAAGACACACAAATGACACAGTATTCCCACGGAATACCACCAGTGACTGGAAGAGTTCAGAATTTTATTTAAAGTGTAAAATGGACCGGTGTCTGTGCTGTAAATAATATCAGCATTCTTTTTTACCCCCAGACGCTCTTATAGTTTCTCCCAGAACACGGAAAGATGAAGCCCCTCATATATGCACCCCTGGGTCCTACCTCCACTGGTGACGATGCAGAGGGTGTTGCCTTCATCGTAGATGTTGATGGAGTAGTTGAGCATCTCACAGGTCCCCAGCGAAGCAAACTCCTGTCTCTCTCTGTACGAGCTCAGCACGATACAAGAAGCCAAATCTCCACACTCTGATGTGTCAACCACCGCCCTACCACACACAAAAATGAACACACTTAATCCTCGCAATCCAAGTGCAGACTGATAACTGCAGATGTATACACAACGCATCTCATCATAGCATTGTGCACACATACTTTTTCCGTCACACCCTGAGACAGACAGCTTTATGCCAAACCAACACCACCCAAAAGTGTTGTAACATGAAGTCAGCAGAATTCAAGGAAAGCTATACCATGTTTAACAGCAATAGTTTTACAGTAGCATCTCAGTCCTTTGACTCCAGGCTGCAAACTGAAAGCCAGTCTCATGCCCTACCTCCAGGTTACGCCATCATGCCACAGCACACAGTCATACACAGGACCCGGGTCGCTGTACTTCTTCTCCAGGGAAGCCAGAAGCTCCGAGTGGCACTGCAGCTCCTCCTTCCACAGCTTCTCCACCTGCAGTCAGAAAACAGAGGAGGCAAAGTTTACTCTCTACCGCTCACACAGAAAACATGAAGTCCAGTGGCTCACATCGGGCATGGCACTGGCCATGTGCATCATGGCAATAGGACAGAATACAACAGTGATACTTTATTACCCCCTTGGCGAAATTCTCTTTTCACCTACCCAATCCTGCTCTCCATAAGACACAGACATATATTCAGGTCAGAACAAGCTTGGGTGGGGAGGGGGGTCATAGCTCAGGGCCAGCCAGCCTGCAGCACCCCTAAAGTTGGAGGTTAAGGGCCTTGCTTAGGGGCCCACATACATTTGACTATTCTGCCAAGGCCAGGGCTCGACCCAGCAGCCTTGCGATCACAGGCATAACAGCTTAACCTGCTGATCCACACAGCTCCCCATGTGGCCATGAGTAGCAAATTAATTGATAACCAGGATTTCTTTGTACAAACAAGAAAGAGTAACACTCTACAAATCAAGGCAGAAGTCAGAGAAGCAATGTCAATCCTTGGGCACAAACCGGTGAGGGGGAGGGATGGGAATTGTCAAACTCCTCCGTCTTGCGGGATGCTTCGGCCAAAGCGGCTCTGTGTGCTGGATCCCACATCTTCTCCTTACGCTCCTTCTGAAAAGGGGACAGAGGTCTCAGACACTGTAAAACTGTCTCCTCCTGTCAGTCACAAACACCCACGATACAACCCATCCAGTAAATCAAAGCTTATATAATTTAATTAGGTTTCTTCTCATTAAATACAGAAAATCTCAAACACACAGTCAACACTCCAAGAAAAAAGAGAATAGTAACATTCAAAATAATGTTAGTTAGATCAAAACTCTAAACTTCCTCATCCTGCCTATGTATGGAGAAACCACTACAATCAGAAAGACACCTTCACAGGACACTTCTACTCACCTGAAGCCTCTCTTTTAAAGCCTTAGGGAAAAACTCATAGCCATTCTTGACTCCAATGTGGTAGCGCCCAGAAGGGTTGACCCATGTCGTTGGGATCTGCAATGATAGACACCAGAACAGGTCACTATGTGAATAAAAGGTACAGCAGCACCAGAAGCGACACAGGCTAAAGGGCTGACACGAGGGTCATTACTGAGAAAGAGCGCCACCTTGAGGGTCCTGCCAGACAGTGCCTGCACCACGCCATCTTTGGGCTCCACCACCATCGACATGTTCACATCTCCGCTACCCGTTGTGTCAATGATGTCAACAATCTTGGGCTTTCCATCAGTAGTGATCTGCAAATAATAGTGCAACAAAGAGTGAAAATGTTTAAATACCTCTACTTACTACAGCTGCACATTTACGCTGGACACAGTTTTGGTTTATAGCTGACTGTAAAATGCCAAACACAGAGAACTGTATGATGAAGAAAAAAAATCCATCAAAAGTAAACAGATTCAAGCCAAAAAAAGCCGTCATGTACAACTCCGAAGCTATGTCTGGCAGACCAACTCGCATTGGCATTCGGCTTATACACCGGGTCAGTTGACAGGAATGACACAACTTTGCGAAAAAACAGCACGTGTCAGCAATATGATTGAAGAACGCATACTGACAAGGAACTAATAAAAAAAAAAATTATCCTTCTGAACCATCGTGATATGACGTGGATTCGTCTTCCTCCGATCAACTTTCACCGCATTTGCTGCTCTGGGTGAGATGTGCAGTGCGGGTACCACATGCAGGGCTCCGTACCAAAAAGTTCTTAGCTGGCTTGAGTCTTTTAACTCATATAAACATATGAATAAATAGACACTAAAAAGACAAAAGAATACGATTGAAAGGAAATTAAAACCTTTCTTAAAAATGTATTTTCCACGCTCATTAATCTGCAAATCACACGTGCACTTTATGTGGCATGCCGGCTCCCGCTGCTGCGGTCTGTCAGCCAGCTTGCTACAGATGGATGCGGTGCAGGAAGAAATACTAGCTGGTTTATTTAGACACGTTCACAAATGCTACAAAAAAAAACACAGGCAGCCCTTTATCTATAAAAAGACGTAGTTCACCATCATGTGTGTTAACAGATAAGAAACGGGACACGAAGAGGTAACTTACTAAGGAAGCAGAATGACAGAATAAAGTTGTTAATAAAGGCCTAGGGGTAAAACAGCCACGGCTCGACGAGCCACTTTCCATCCGGCAACTTCCACAAAACACCCCGAAGGTTCTCCGCTTGCAGCCTCTGCGGCCTACGAAATCCCCGCACTAGAGTTTACCTGCATGCCCGGGGCCCCTGGGTCCACGCCGGTGTCAAGGACGGCGATGAGGACGCCGCGACCGTCGTACTCCGGATACCGGGCGAGGAAAGAAGCGGCCCCGGTTTCTTTTTTGGGAAGCAGCCCGTGGAGGGGGAACGGCTCTTCAGCAGAATGAGCAGCCATGACTGAAAATGACGAATGCGAAAACAATAACAAGAAGAGCGTCGGAGAGAACCGAAGGCCATTCACCACAATTCACGAAATAGGGGAGGACTTTTAAAGCGACACTGCACCCGCTGTACTGCCGGCTGCAGGACTCCTTATAAACGACCAGCGCCTAACTCATCTAAACGTTTCCCCTTTTAAAATTAAAGCAAAAAATCCCATTCGATATTATAATGTTAAGTCCTTATTGTTAGCAATGAAATAAGTTATTTAGGTTTTAAGAATTTTAAGTCGTTGACTCGATACCTACCTTTACTACAGCCGCTAAACAAAGTGCTCCCTATTAATCCGTCCTGAGGGAAAATGTTTTCTCGACTGAATTTATTTTTTTTGTTAAGGCGTTAAAACTGTATCAAACCGTATTGCTGAAATGGTGGATCACGTAAATCTTCGTATACATTGCACTTAATATTTGTAGATTTGAAATTCTTCTTAAGGAAAGCCAAGTAGTAGTATAAGGTTATATATTACTCTCATATCCATTAAGTTAATCACAATTTCGAATATTTGTCTGGCACTCCGTGTACAAATTTGCCTGACAGACAAATGAAGACATACGTCTGGTGATAAATGTCAGCCATTCATATTTTCAATATCAACTGCTTTTTATATAAAATAATAATCAATGAGACTGATGAAGGCGAAAATTCAAATTGCATTTTGCTGCAAAAACTTTTGCAAATGATTTCCAAATGATTTCTATAGCCAACATAACTACCTCAAATATAAAACAATAACATTAAATTATAGCAACCAAAGTTACAAAAATCCAAGAAGGAATGCATGAAAGAGAAAGAAAAATACTAGAAGGACATCGAGGGAAAAAATTAAAAATAAAAAACGTTTAATGACTAAAGCCACTGTGTCTCTGTTGCCTATTAGAATAAGAGCTGGGAGGATCTCTTCACAACCAGAATAATGCACATTGCTACTGTGATGAGCAGACTTTCTTACATCATGGGTGATCTTACATCAAACACAATATTGTAATCCATGATTGCAGGAGCACCCACAATGACATTGTATCATATAATTGCGAGCGTTTTAGCTTTGTTCACTATCATCTCTTGATCTATGTTATATGGAGAATCTACATGCTCTTGGATTAGAGACTACTTCACATCATGTCTTTCATGTCTCCAACTGGCATAAATTTTCTCGAAGTCTTAAAATTGTCACTTGAAATTGGATACGAAATTGCACTTAGTTCTTTAGGCTATGAATGATGAAGTCTTGCTCACAAGACTTTTTGCATGTGGTGGTGGAGGACAGGGCTCCAAATTCTTTTCTCATTTGTATTTTGAGTTCCTGTAGAGAGGATCATGGAACTAAATTTATGCAGTTACCAACTCTTACCACTAGGCGACAGTAGCCTGTTACTTATTCGTCTTCCGCCTCCGCGTCTTTTTCTCCGAAACTTGTCCTCAGTGCACCACGTAACAAATGAATTCCACACCCTGATGCAAAATTCAGTCCCTCCCCAGTTCACATGCATTGATTTGTTTTTCTACGCTTATGTATGCTTCAAGTAGGTGAAAAGTGTGTTACTCTCCAACTGTAATGTATGTTTGACAGAATTATAGCTTCAACTTCGCTCCTAGTGGTTCTTGATAAATTGTAGATACCAAAATTGTTATACAGGATGCCATTGATATCAATGTTTGTGTTTTATACAGAGAAAAAAAACTTATTGAATTAAGGTGGACAGCAGAAAAAGATCACAATGGTGCTGTTGCTGCTAATATTTTCAAACTGCTTTCAGAGGTGTGTGTTATGTGGTTGTATTACTGTCCATCATGTCTAGTCACTATTTCTTTATGCTTTATTGCAAAAGTCAATACTGCTGGAAAAATAAATAAACATTATTTTTTCCAGATAAATCATTTTCAGGGGGCAGAATTTCCGGTGCGCCGCAGCGAGAACGACCTACCTAACCAACTGTGAGAACAACAGAAGGCAAAGAAGTGAGAGCAGATGGTGACAGGACTGGATCCCTCACCAGTCGAGCTGAGAATCAGTGTTTTCGCGACAGCAGCATCCTTTCTGCAGTAGTCTAATCGCTGATTGTGATTGTGGAGATGAGTAGTGGTCATCGTACGTCATCTTTTCCGTACCTTTCCTGTCAGGCTTTCATGGGGTAGCATGCAGATACATGAAAAGGGGATATAGAAATTGAGAACTTATGTAAAAAATAAGATGGGCACCTTATGCTATTAATTGGTAAAGTGAAAAAAAATATCTGCGGTTATCTCCTTGATCTGGTGTATAAATATCAGTATTTTAGCGTAATTCGGCTCAGTAGCCCATGTGCATATATTTTCTACTTTATTTTGCTATATTTTTTCCAAAGAGCAAATAACTTGTGTCCGTAATCCACACACACACAATTCCTTGCTGTATTACTTATTACATTCCTTGTTTTACCATCATTCACAAAAAGTGCAAATTTCGTATTTAATTCATCATCTTGTTAACAGAATCGGTACATTTAAAAAGCACGCTGAAAACCTGCAGAGCTCCCTGCAGCTCTTTGGTAACGCTTGACCATGTGATAGATTGCCAGCGCTCCGAAGAGCAACATTTTCGGAGGGTTTTAAACGCGCAGCGCTGTCTGGTTTAGCATGCACACTCGCGGTTGACCACAGGGCGTATTCATCCGTGCTTCAACCCAGATTAAAAGAAGAGAAAACAGAAAAAGAAGCAGCGTTAGCCCAACGGATCGGTTAACTGCCTGCATACTTAGCTAAATGTTCTGGTTTGCTAGTTTTACATGTATATTGACGTCGCGAAAATACATGAATTAAATGATAAAATATACATTTTGGTGAGTTACAGGCACTATTGTTAGAACACTCGGCGGACTCACATTGAGAAGTAGTTTAATTTTATTTAAGGTTATTTATGTTCATGTTAATCCGTCAGCCTCGATCCAGTCATCCTTAAATACTGATGAAGAGGTTGGCCAAATACCAAGTGAACAGTTGCGTGAAATAAATAAGGTCGACGGCTTAAGATACAATTGTTACTCGGCATCTAACTAACTAATAAATGATAATATTAGACACATAATCGTACGATAATGAGCGGTCAATAAACGAAAAATGTGTACCAATATATTCAATTCATAATCACTTTTCGTTTTGTTTTACTTGTTAAACTTTATCAGCGCGAATGACATGCCCAAAACATGAATGCATCTTTGTTGCCCAAACGTGACACGGTGAGTTGTTTTTCTCCCCTATTCCACAGCAGTGAATGCGAGGCAGCTCCGGATTGGTTAAAACCCGGGTACTGTTTGACTTGGCCCTATCGAATCCTCCAGCGCTTTATAGCGGTCTCATCGACAGACTAAGCCGAAAACTCGCAGCGGTGCCTCGCTGGAGGAGCCCCGCCTACCCTTGCCAGCTTTAGGGCGAGTTTCAGCAGTCTGTCTCGGCGATTCAGTGTACGCTGGTAGGGCGCAGCGAGCTGTCCGCCCTGGTGTAGAGTTGCGTCGCTGAGCTGAGTGGAGGAGCCTCTCTCTGTCCAGCAGCAAAGAAGAAGAGTCGGGCTTTGTGAGGATGGCGGTCGAAGAGGAAGGTCTTCGGGTATTTCAGAGTGTGAAGATTAAAATCGGTGAGTGGAAAGCCATATTCTGCCTCTTTACCCTGGCGTGTCGGAAAGCATCGCTTAGACCCCAAGAGAGCGACCGAGTCCTCTCCAAGGATATTGCAATGCAGATCACATACAGCTTATTGCGTTAAGGCAACGCTGGATTCCTCCAGTTATGAGGCGTTATTCGTCGTCCTTGCACATATTAACCTCATCTCACGGTGCTTTCGCCATAAATCGGTTCATCTGGCTGGAGCAGTGTTGGGATAAACGGGTACGTTTGTGGATGCGTTGCTGGAAATTTAGTTGTGGTATGCAACGGCGCAAAATGCAGAATGGTGCACGCCGGGGCATATGTGATTCAGAGATATGCCAAGCCTGGGGAAGTGGCCGTCTTGTGCAAACAGCTGCCGGACCAGATGGCCGAGGGACTTTCTTTATCGGGCCACTGGGAGTGGATCGTGTAGATGCTGCGCCTTTTTCCTTTCAGACGCTGGCTGATTGTCTTGACATAGCGGAGCTGCTGTTCCCTCGGTTTTGGTTCGCTGGAGGTCTCCAGAATGGGGGGCTGGAATTTGTGGTTAAGACTCGTACGGGGGGGGGGAGAACGAAATGTGTTTTGCCGACGTCTATACTCTGATCACTACTATCTGCGTCGCCTAATCGTTTTTGCATTTATTAATTAAGTGTAATTACAGTAAACTGAATCCCGCTTTTCTGTGCCTGCTCGTGAGGCTGCGTAGGAATCTGGTAACAAACATCGGACCTTTGATCTCCGGGTAGACGGATGCAGGCGTGTGGAAACGCGTGTGATTAATCCCTAGCGTAGAGGCGTTGGACCGTGGAACATTTCCACCGATTCATTACAGGTGTCTTATTGTGAAGTACCAAGAACGTATTTATTACAGGTGTCTGAATATTGCCTTGAAGGGGGAAAGCAGGATACCTCATAATACTGTAAGTGGGATTTGTCTGGTTTTGAGTGAGGCAGTGATCTTTTTTGTGTGTCGGTTTCACTGTTTTGATCAGAAAATGAATCAGATTGGAGAAATAAGGCTGCCGATGGGGGCCACATATCACACAGCATTCCGGATATGTAGATAAGCAACGGTAGTCACTCCTTACATCAGATAAGGACCCTGAGTCAAACCTGATGTACCACTTTGTTGACAGCAAAGAATCCCCACAGCTGTCTTTGGAGACCTTCTTGTATAGATTTTTTCTTTTCTAGGCACCGTCCCTTGTATTTTCTGTGCTTACAGGAAATTGATATTACAACTGAAACACGGTCAACGTAAAACAATCACAATAGTCCGTAGAACATCATTGTAATCTCACAGTGGGATATTGCAAGGACGTTATATGTCGACCTGTCGTTGTTGACAGACGGAATGCAAAAAATATGGATAGAAAACCAGTGTGATGAGACTGGAAAATTAAAGCCGTGGTAAAGAAAGGTGGGCAATTGCTGAAAGTATCAGTAATGTGGAGAATTACGGGAAATCACAGCAAACCTCAGTAATAATACCTTACACGTTACGGATGTGGAGGGTGACTGAAACTGATAATAGGTGAGAATCATGTGATCAGTACCTCGACTTCTGGATGTGATCCAGTTTTCTTCCTGTCGTTACCCCTTATGGTCTTGCTTTTGCCGCTTTTCGAGTTTATATAGCCACTGGATATTTTTTTTTCAACATTGCGAGTATTTCAGTTCGCCTACCACAAGAACCAGTTTTTAGAATTCATTTATTTTTAACTGCATTCCCCCCCCCCCCCATCGGGTTTGTTTGCTTGTTTATTTATGGTGAAATCGGGTCTTCGCGGTTTAGGATGAGCTTTCGTTAAGTTCCCTTTTTGCGGCGCATCACCTGCGCCATTCGCGCTCCCCCGTGCGCGTCCCCGCGAAGAGCCGCCGGAAGCGTCATTGTGGCCGGCGTTGGGACACTGGGCAGAGTTATTTCACACTTGAATGGCGAAACGATTGCACGACATCGTCGCACTTGTGTATTCATCGCAAGCCCGGACTGTCTTAAAGACCTGTTGTGTTGTCACACCGATTATCTTGAGCCTGTCTTAATGAGCGCACTGATTGTTTTCCCACGTTCCCGGCAGTTAGACAAAGAGGCTGGTTTTAATGCCACAACAGTAATCACACGTGTTGTTATTAAAGGAGCCTCCATAATTATCATATGCTCAAACACTGTACCTGCATCTCCACAGTAACCATGCATATAAAGATTACTATTACCATTATTGTATTCTAACACAAATATTGGTCTGGCACTTTGATTTCTCACAAAAACAAGTGCAAAATAAGTGGATGAAACAGCTGAGAAGTAAGCAAGACTTTATACCACAATTTGCGATGCATGAACTAGGAATAGAGATTGTTAAAATGAGGAATTCTGGAGTTTTATTTGGAAAGTAATATTTAGTTATCCGAACCATAAAACCACATGTAGCTGGCAGTACGTGGCTTTGCCGTGGGTTCTGTTCTGGTGTGCCTGTAATATCCTTCTGGAAGGCCTCAGAGCCTGGGCCTCGCCTGAGGTCCCGTGTCAGGCTCGCAGAGGCCTTGGTATGCAGATGTGCGCGTCGAGTCGGCAGCAGCCAGGGTCCAATGCGTCAGTCTGTGTGATGGTCGCTCTGTGAAGTGTAAAGTGTACTGTGTTTCTGAACGCTCTTTACGGTTACCCCTGATGGCCACATGCTTTAAGGGAAGCTTCGCTGGGATCTAGAGGTGGGGCCTATGGACCGGAAACAGAGGAAACTTGAGACCGCCTCAGAAAACTTCCTTATTGGCTGGATGGACTACAAAGACATTTGTCTTTTTTTTTCCCTTGCTCACCAACACTCATTCAAACCAGCTAGCTTCATATTTGGGCTGGATTTGCACAAATACACACACTCGTGGTGTCTTCCTTTCACCGACATGCCAACGTTTCTCTTGGCGGCAGCTGTTCTGTCCGAGCCTAGTGGCAAGCGGGGGAGTGCAGTGGGGTTTCCTGTGCTGTTTGGGAGCAGGAGGAAGTGTGCCTGCGACAGTAGGAATGGTGTCAGTAGTGCTGCCTTCTCCATCCGCTCGAAGTAGTCTCACCCAGAAGCCTCGTCTGTAGTCTTCCAGAAGGTCCTGAATGTTTGCTCATCCTGCTTTTAGTCATGAGAGGGGAAAACGTTTGTCATTACAGAGGCAAATAGATTTTTTTTTCAGTCAAACTATGCTTGTCATAGGCCCATTGTGTATTCACTGACCAGTCATCTATATCAACAGCAGCTTAGTTAAAGTAGAAACAGCTGTCAGCTTCTCAGGTCTGGATATCTTGATAGTCTGGAGTCTTAATGGTACATTAATCTGGACCGTAGGTTTAGAGTTCAGTGCTAAAAATCACCATCGGATCTATCCAAGGCATCGTTTCTTTGACCAAAAATCGATCCAAACTCACAGTCCTTCAATTCTAACTCCTTCAACAAACATAAGAAAATAATAACTGGGTCTTCAGGCATTTCCCATTATGTAACTGTGAAAGTGGTCGGTGTTTTTCTGCATCTTTATGAGTATTTTCGGACAATGATACAGTCTTAACTGATAGAGAGGGCCGTCTGTCTTCCTGTGGTTTCAGCAAAATGGCTGTCAGATTGGCATTTTCTGCACTGTAAAAAGACATAATGGGCATCTTGGCTGTTTTATAGAGTGGTTCGTAAAAGACTAGGCGATCTTTGGTAGTGGGTTTGATGCCTTTTTTATGAATGCCAGCTGTAAAATGACTTATGCCCTGTAACCCCAAAGAGAACTTTCAGTTCTCACAGTGACTAAGTCGCATAGGAACTTGCTGCAGCCGGCGGTGTCCTGAACACACCCCCACATGATGATGTGCTCGACTCTGCTCCCCATTCACCCATTGTTCACTTTACTGCTAATGACCCACTTTGCCTGTTGATTTGGATAGTCGCCTTATTAGCTTCTTGATATGTTGAAATGTGTAGCTTAGCTCTTGCTACAATACTGCTCACACTCGGCATTCATTGGAAGCTCAGCGTTACAGCACTTATGCCAAGTTGACCCCTTGACAGCCGTATGTTTGTGATGTGCTGCTTGCCTCACTTTGGACAGAAGTGTCTGCTACATGAAAGTGAATGGTGATGTAATGATGCCACCCACGTTTTGACATGTACCTCACTGGCACCTGATGTATTCAGCTTGATAGTGGTTTCATTTACATTTGGAAATGGTGTGCTCCTCATTGGCTTAGCACTCTCTGCCCATAATCAGAAGGTTGCCGGTGTAAATCCCAGGATCGGCAGAGTGATGTCACCATTGGGCCCTGAGCAAGGCTCTTAACGCCCCAGTTGCTTCAGGGACTGGCTGACCCTGCTTTCTCAATTGTATATTGCTTTGGATAAAAGTATTTGCTAAACAGATAAACTGTAAATGAGCGTGTGAGCATCTCCTGAAGTTATTCCTACGTGCCGATTTCAGGTGAAAAGAAAGGAAGGGAACGTGTAACAGGAGGCCGATGGTTAGTGACTGGGTAGGTAACCAGCCCTTGGTAATTAACCAGTTGTGCCTTGATTAACGATCGCTGTCTCCAGCTGACTGCTAACGTGTCCCCCTTGCACCCCTCCCAGTAGGGGCAGCAGTTGTGAATTATGTGATCTGACAGTGCGCTGAAGCACAGATCCCCTATCGGCGTTGATGCGGAGATGAGGCCTCCTGAGAGGACACGGCTCACCGGGGAGCTGTACTGGTGAATCCGCGCTTTCCTGCAGTGGCTGTTTGGGATCTGTGCCGTCAGAGTTTCTCTGAGTCACCCGCTTGCATCCAGCCCGCCGTGTCTTGGTAATGAGCTTCCCGGTAGAGCGCCCCGTCTCCCTCTCTCACGGTGCCTAGCAAGCCAGGTGTTCCATTTCGCTCCCCACCAAACTGCAGGCCTGTCAGGGACCGAAACCCTGCATTCATCCTTCAGCCTCTTCCTGCGGGGGAGTGTCTTCGCAGCCCCCCCTCCCCCCTCTCTCTTTCTCTATTGCTGGCACTGCTGCTCTGAAACTTACAAACTGAGCATCTTGGACGGGGCTGGCATTCCATTGCCATGACCTCATTTCCTGTTTCTGCTCTCCAATTTTCAAATTTAAGTAGCTTTATTGGCAATACAAGGGAAGGGTTTGTTTTGCCAAATTGTCTATGTGCCACACAAAAACAGTAAATGGGACATAAATTGTCATTATTAGGTGCACGGATGTGTACAGTACACTGTTAGCTAAAACTGATAATGAAACGAATCATTGAAAGATATATATATATATATATATATATATATACACAACAAAGTTTAAAAACATCTTTACTCAGCTCAACGAATCTGTAAAGTTCCTTTTCTCGGTTCAGCCTTAGTTCAGCTGCTTTATTGTTTTAGCAGAAGTTTTTTCAGTAACTGTAATGACAGGACTTGTTAACTGTGATATTAATTTTGAACCTTGAAATAGCACTTGCAGATATATGAATGCAGCGGTGAGGAAAGTAAGTGACATGATAACATGCTGGAAGGGGACAATGCGGTCGACTGTGATTTTCGGGCTTTTGCTCTGCTGTCCGTAGCCCAGCCCTCACTAGGGGTGTAAATACCGTATCACAGCTAGCTGCTTGGAGGAAAAAAATGCTGGTTTGCTTGCCTTGGTCCTGAGTGCCAGTACAATGTGGGATCGTTACCCTCTTGAGGCTGATAGGTTACAAATGTATCGTTGCTGTTTTTTTTTCCATTTTTTTTACTAAATCTGGTCTTCCTGAAAAGTGCGGAACTCTTATGACCAAACTCTCTTCTGCTTCGGTGCTCGGTACAGCAGCAAACTGGTTCTCGTCTTTCTTTAACCGCACGTCATCGGGAGTTTGTGTCTGTGAGGAATACATGCATTTTCATTTGTGCTCTTTCTATATTTGACATTTAAGATCGATACACGGATTCTTACTCTTCTCGCTGTCAGCTTTGTGCATTTTGACTTCAAGGTAATTCCACAAATAATTGATCACTGGGTGTTTTTTGCATTCTGTGGTTTATTCAGACGTAGTTTCAGCATTTATGAAAAATTGGGAGATGACAGGTTTGGAAAGGAGGGTATTTCGTTTCTAATATACAGTCTACAAGCAGCTTTCAGAAGATGAGTTTGCCTCCCCTAATGGGGATGACTGTGTTTATATGATATGTCTAATTGAAAGCATTTTGACAGTAAATAAAGAAGCCGTGCGTAACGCTGGCCCTGTAATCTCGCTCTTTCACACTTTCACTATTCTTTGCCTTTCCAACCTGACTTCCGCCACATTATTCTGTTCATGTTTTTTTTTTTACTGTAGAGGGACCATCACTCTAATTTAGTCTCATTTGATTACATTTTATTACCCACAAGCCATCATAAATAGGAGTTTTTCTCTCCCTGTGTGTGTGTGTGTG
>JAAGVU020000001.1:48327718-48366698 GCA_011763525.2 Mormyrus iriodes
CCCCCCACCCCCATCTTACATGTTCCCCGCCTCTGTGGCCCCCCCCCCCCAAAGCCCGTGTCAGCGTCTGCAGCTCACGTCCTGGGGGAGGTATGCCGGGAGAAACAGGAAGCTGCCATTCCCCTGGTCCGACTCTTCTTGCACTATGGGAAAATTGTGCCTTTCCTGAGCTCCATCGCCACCGCGGAGGTCAACAGGACACAGTGAGCATCTTCACGCTTGCATACACATGTACAGACACTCGGGGGGCCCTCATAAGCGGCACTGCTAGGCGTCGAAGAATTTCCAAGACCTTTGGCGAACACCTTCACTCTGCCCCGTTGAGTTTCCCCTTAAGCTAGCATCCTGTAAAGGCATTGGTCAAGGGCACATCACATGAAAAGACCTCATCTTCCTCTTTGTAGGGATCCCAATACCATTTTCCGTGGGAACTCGCTGACCTCCAAGTGCATAGACGAAACCATGAAGTTGGCCGGCATGCACTACCTGCAGGTGACGCTGAAGCCTGTCATCGATGAGGTGAGTATGGTCTCCCTGTGGTGAATATCTGTCACAACCGTCACGTAACGAGGGTCCTGTGCTGGCTCAGTGGGTGTAGCACTGTTACCACACATCTAGCACCATGGGGGTTTGAATCTCGCCCCCATCCTCACTCTGCGTATGGGGTTTTGATGTGTCAGAAGGTGGATGGATGATGAAAAAGAAAAACAGGTGGTAGGAAGGTTTAAGGACACAGAATTAACTTCGGTCTAAACTCCTGCTGTATGAATGGGAGAGGAGCTTGAGTAACTTTTGATGTAAGCATCTGTTACATGATGTCTGAAAGTGTATTAATTACAGGACTGTGGCTTACAACCACAGCAGGGTATTGTGCACATCTGAGGCTGAGTCATTTGGTAGTCCTACTAATGTCACCAGGTATTAAAATAAACATTTGACTTCACTCTCTAATTTGCATTGCCTGGTTTTCAGTCCGTATGTCTCCTAAATTACTGAGTGGTTTGATTTTTTTTCTCTCTTGGCATGTTTGGCAGTTGAGGGGGTTGCAATTTTGGCACGGCTCTTACCAGATGTTTCTGTTCTGCGTAGATCTGCGCCGACCACAAGCCCTGCGAGATCGACCCGGTGAAGCTGAAGGAATCCGAGAACCTGGAGACCAACAGGGTGGGTTTCGTCGAGCGCTGTGGGCAGGGTGCACATACTCAAATCTGTTTACGAGCATGCATGGGCCCGGCGTGTGCCTGTGGGTGTGCCTGTGGCTGTGCATGTGTGGGTGGGTGCAAACATCTTGCGTTCACCTGATGCGTCGACATCTGACCTTCTACCCCAGGAGAATTTGCGTCAGTACGTAGATCGCGTCTTCACCGTCATCACCAAGTCCGGGGTCAGCTGTCCCACAGTCATGTGCGACATCTTCTCCTCCTTGAGGGAATCTGCAGCAAAACGTTTCCAAGGTAAGCAGCCCCACCCCTCAGGTGTAGCGGTACTGTTTCAGAGATCGCGGCCCCAAGAAAATCTCACATCTTAAATCACCAAAGCCAAAAACCCTGTTGGATTCAAAGTGTTAATCCTGTTTGTGTCTTTATTACCGAGACAGAAAGAACAATGACTAGAACAGGCAGAATGAGTAATAGCTGCTCCAAGAACACTTAAGTGCAATATGGATCCTGTTTACATTGCTTTCTTCCATGGTCGGCAATGTTGGCAAATACTGAGCATGCTGCTCCACCTGCTGGACGGCACTGCACATTGCATCGGCATTTCCTGACATTCTGTGAATCATTAAGTCACCAGCTTTTAAGCATGGATGTATTTATGTATCATAAGCATCCGGACTGCTTTCGTTGTGTGTCAGTGCAGGCTTCTTTCTTAGCAATGTTTTTATTGGAGGCGTGCGTGTGCTCATCACAGAAATGATGACGTTTGTTTAGATTTAAAGGGGATCTGTTCCTGTACTGTTTGTTTCTGGTGTACATTTGTGTGTTCCTGGAAAGTTTTAGGTTATTTATGATGTGTTTCGTTTTTTGGTGTAGCGTATGTAGTTGCGAACAGGAGGCATAATGTAAACGGCGGGGAAACCCACTGAATTTTCCTGGCCCCGTGATGACAGCAGTAGAGCAGTGTTTGTGTTAGCTGAATGCTAATGATGACTATATACCATATGCGTGGGTAAAATGTACGGTTCATGTTTTAACATCAGATTAAAATTGGGTATAAAGGATACCCCCACTTCTCAGTATGACGCTCAATCCATTTTTGGGCCTCTTTAGTCGGTGTAGCAATTCCCTGCTAAATGAGGTGAATGTAGGGTCGAACATTACATCTGTAGGAGCCCCTGAGCTGGTTATGAATTTATGAAGCCGCCTGTGTCTTCTCAGAGGACCAGGATGTGAGGTACACGGCTGTCAGCAGCTTCATCTTCCTGCGCTTCTTCGCTCCGGCCATCCTATCCCCCAACCTGTTCCAGCTGCGGCCACACCACCCGGTGAGTGTGCGCCCTCGAAATCCTTCCCCCATCCCACAAGTGCCCGTCTGCTAAATCCTTCCCCTTACATGTGTGTTGGAATTATCCTCCTTCTGAGGTTGGGTTAAGGGGAACCGCCCCACTATTTGTCATTGGTTATGCCGTCATGCCTTCCTGTTGATCGGCGGTTAGTGTGTACATCCGTCTCCCGTATAATTACTGGTTTGATGTCACTGCCCTCTTGGTTACCGCTCATCGTCAGTGTATGCCCGGTTGGGGTGATGGTTTCCCGCAGGATGTGTGAATCAGGGACCGTCTCTCTTTCACAGGATCCCTCCACCTCTCGGACCCTAACCCTTATCTCCAAGACCATACAGACCTTGGGGAGCCTAGCCAAATCCAAGTCTGTGAGTCACTCCGTCACTCACCCTGTGAGGCTCATCCTCCTTACGAAAATGAACCTGGAGGGCAGGAACTAGCACCTATTAGGTCTGGCGGTATTATTGTACCACAGTATATCATTTTGGGTAATACATGCCATTTTGAAATTGTTGCGTCAAAATTAGCCAAGGAGGTGGGGAGGAGGGGAGGTGGTCCTCCACGATAAAAACCTGCCATTTGTGAATTTTATCGGCAAGATTGCAATGCTGCTGTCTAAATACTGTACACCGCGATATAATGTCTGAACAGTATGACAGTACGAGAAATGAGATACAGCCCATCCTAGCACCTATCCCTGCCAGTGAAACGGAAACACATCTGCCTCGATCCAAGGGGAAGCTAATTGTTCTCTCGCCCCCGCAGGCCAACTTCAAAGAGTCCTTCATGGCGACGTTTTACGACTACTTCAACGACCATAAATACGCAGATGCTGTAAAAAATGTGAGATCTGTCTTGCTTTTAATTTAACGTTATTCAGTTTGGGGATGTCCGGTCCTGTGGGCCTGTTCTGGACAGACTCACTCGTCTGTGTTAGCTGTAGATGATAAAAAAGGGCTCCCTGTTTAACTGGCTTTGTCTGGTGGAACTCCCCCTTGTGTCCGATATAAACAATGCGAGCTCTCTGTTTATACACGCCAGACAAGGCTGTTTGCAGCCTCTGCATTGAGGCGCTTTTCCACTGGGAGTTGTGTATACAGAAGGCTGATCTTTCTTTATATAGACTGTTCTCTCTCTCTGGTTGACATGCCTGGGTTAATCTGTAGAGTATTCAAGCAGTTCCTGTAAATATCAAGCACCATTTCTGGTTACAGGGAAACAGTGGTACATGCAAGTTTTCTTTTTACCTAACTTGAGCAAACAAATATCCTTCCTAACTGAAATAATTTGGGTTAATTACTTTGTAATTAATTTGTAAGTGCTCCAGATGATCTGGTCTGATACCGTATGGGTATATAACTTGAAGCGAGCTTTGACGACTGTCATATTCCTCTGCTCAGTTCCTAGACCTGATCTCCTCATCCGGGAGGTGGGACCAGAAAAGCATCGAGACGCCGATCATGCTGAAAGAGGGGTGAGATTGCTGATGACCCCCACCCACCCACTGTGAAACAGGGAATTCACTACCAGGGGATGAACGGAGTTTGAGCCATCCCATAATAAGTGGACCCTGGGCACTTAGCTCAATAGAACCCAACGGAAGTGGTTTATAATTGCGTCCCCACACTGAAGTTTGAAAACCGCATCACCTGAATGAAAAGCAGCCCAGAAAGGAAATCATTTACACGCGCAAAGGCCGGGTGGCACTGCTTTCTGTCCAGATGGTGGCGTTGTTTAACAAACTCAGTGTTGTGACACAACGAAAACATGCTAGCCTTGGGGTTTCATTTCTGCTGGAAAATCAGCTGGAGATCTTACATTTGAAAGGAGACATTGACCTCAGCTGTGGAATTGTCTGTTGAGGGAATTGCTGGTCTACGCAGGGAGACGACCTGCCCTCTTTGTGTCAGAGAAGTGCAACTGCAGTCTTTGTGTCAGGTGGGAAACGTTGCAAGTGCCAGGACAGTGATATCGCTTTTGTTGGATCGTTGCCTTTTTCTCAGAGTTGACCAGAGTTGGTCAGCTGCGATCCATCTGTCAGAGAGATGAGACTTATCGGTGCGCTCGAGACGGCTTATCTGTTCTCTGGAAAAGGGAGTCCTCTCTCTACCTACAATTAAGAGGGGGGGCATGCTCTCTGTGAGATAATTGAGGAGAACTACTGAGGTTACATCCACACTTCTATGTTTCTGTTTAAAAATGCAGATATTAGTCTTTGTTTTCACCTTTTGTCTAAACAACCTTTCGTCTATGAAAACTCCATTTGAGCATTGTGTGCATGAGTGAACACGGAGACTTTTGGAAATACAGACTCTAAAAGTGCCCAGATTGATCCCTACTCATCACAAGGTCCTTTCTTAATTTGATCCCGCTAGGTACACTCTCTCTTTGCCTTATTGGTCACCTGGTCACCTTACACAGAAGTAAACAGTATTCCAACATGGCGGATGCGGAGGAGCTACTTTCAATGGCGCTTTTCCTGTTGCTGACTTGTATGCAGCTAAACAGCATGTTGTTCAGTGTGACTGCTGCATAGTTGCACAAAAGGCACTAATTTACCCATTTGATGCATGTATGTCCAATGTCGGCATATAGCCATGTCATATACGTTTTTGCTCATTTCATTGTATATGGAAATACTTTCATAAATTATGTGAAAACATTTGTGTGGGTGGAGATTTTTTTTCATGTAAAAATAAGTTTTTAAACCTAAACACAAGTAGTGTGGATGTAGCCTGAGTCTCCTGTGTTGTCTTTCCCATGGTGGGTGCAGGAGTGTGAGACTTGTGATTAAGAGGCTTGATGGCAGAGGGTCTTCCAGGTAAGCGGCTGGCTCTGTGACCTTGTGACCCCAGCTGTGACCTTGTGACCCCAGTTGTGACCTTGTGACCCCTCCCTCTGCTTTCTGTTCCCTAGTTTTTGTAGGCAAGGTGTTAGAAAAGCTTCCTCTTTATAGAAGCTCAGTGGAATCTCCTCCTCCAGTGGAAAAAAGCTCTTTTTAAGAGTTTTCTTTCTTGCTTGTTGAAATAAAACAGTGAGATCGCAGAAGACAGGCTGCGTATCCGCCACACGTATTTGTGAAGAGTGTGAAAACGACCAAGCTGAGTGTATCTGTTAGTTGGCTTTGTGCAGTAATGCTGCATGCTCACGATTGGCTGATCCCAGTCTGAGTCACACGCCGCTGTCATATTAAATGTTTCGGGGCTGCAGACCTGTCACTTGCTGTGGCCTTGTTTGTGTAATTTTTCCTGTTGACGGGGGCTGCATGCTCGCAATTGGCTGATCTCAGTCTGAGTCACACACCGCTGTCCAATTAAAATTTTCAGGGCTGCGGACCTGTCACATGATGCGGCCTTGTTTGTGTAGTTTTGCCTGTTGATGGGGAGCAGGGCTTACCCCCGGGCGGTGTTGCTCTAACCTGCCCCATTGTGGCCCATCCTCCTCTGAGTAGCGGCAATTGACCAGTTTGATCGATGGATCCTGACAACCTGGCACACAACAAAGTGGGACTCAGTGAAATGCGTCTCTCAACCTTGAATGGCTTTGTTTCCATGAGCAAGCCACTCATTAGCTGAATGTGCTTTGCCCTGACACACTAGTTTGTGCTTTAGAGAATAAATTTAGCAAGTAGCAACACAAAGAGATGCCTGCAGTTTTCACAGTGAGCAATTGATCTTCTCAACTCTCTCACTTCTGAAGTGCAGACCAGGGGACAAACTGTTTTGGAAAAAGTACTATTGAATATGCTATTGGGCACCCCATCTCTCTTGTGACAGGACGGACTTAAATTGCACCAATCAGTGATCGCAAACATAGGGTCACATTCAGCGCTGAAGATCGCTACCAGATCTTTGCTTCTTCACTTTTGGGATGATAACCCTGGATCTTCTCCATGCTGCGGTGACATCAGACTGGTTGCCAAGTGTCCGCTCTATGATCTCACTGTTTTAACAAACAATAGAGTAGTTGTGCTTCATGGGGAAATTGGGTAGTTTTGATGGCGTCTTGGTCTCAGTGAGAGACACAGATTCACATGTACGTACAGGCGAGAGCAAACATTAGGATCAAAGTGCAGGGTCCAGCACCCTGGAGCAGCTGGGGATAAGGAACTACTGTGGGAATCGAACCTGCAACCTTCCGGGCAGGGACACAGATCCCTAACCAGCCGAGGGGGTAAAGTGTAACACCCTGTCTTTCCACTCCTTCCAGATTCATGATCAAAAGAGCTCAGGGGAGGAATCGTTTTGGCATGAAGAACTTCAAGAAGAGATGGTTCCGTCTCACCAATCATGAGTTCACCTACCACAAAAGCAAAGGTAATGCTGAGCATTTGTTGGTAATTTTTTCTTCACCACACATCTCTTTAAAATGGACACCTGAAACTGCTGTATATTATTGGGTTCATTGGGTCCCATGGTCCTGAGAGGGCATTGTGTGTTTGTGTGATCCGGTCCCAGCAGTACCTTGTGGCTGCAGTATAATTGAGTCCCAAGATGACAGTGTGTGCCTGTTGTGTGATGTGGCCTGAATTAGAGATGCATCCTGTGGTCCCAAGCTGAGCTTGTGCAGTGATTGCATAATGTATTATGCTAATGGTGTTTGTCACTTGCTGAAAAACGGGAAGAGTCATGCTTAATGTGGATTAAGCCCTCTGACCCATCTACTGTTGGTGTCTCTGAGTGCCCCCTGGGGGAGATGTTACTTCCTCTTGTGTATTATGGAATGTCTGTAAGTGGTGTAAGTCTGTATGGCGTCTGTATGTAATGTGTCTAACAGCTGTACTATAATTTGGGGGTCTTTAGCACACTGTGTGGCGTAGGGTTCTTAAACACCTTGTGATTTGGCTTGGGGGGGCGGCATGGTGGTGCAGCCGCTAGCACTGTTGCCTCACATCTCTGGGACCTGGGTTCAAGTGTGGAGTTTGCATGTTCTCCTTGTGTCATCATGATGTTTCCTCCACCTACTCTGGATTCCCCCCACAATCCAAAAAAACATTCTGAGGTTAATTGGAGTTGCCAAATTGCCCATAGGTGGGTGAATGTTGAGTGTGCCCTGTGATGCGTTGGCACCCCATCCCGGATTGTTCCCTGCCTTCCTCCCGCTGTCTTTGGGATAGGCTCTGAACCCCCAGTGATCCCAAATAGGACAAGCGGTTACAGAAAATGAATGCCAGGAGTGTCTGATCTAACCCCCATTATGAAGTGGAATTTGTACGTAGCGCAGAAAAGTGTCTTAATGGTGTGCTGTAACAAGAGTGGTCTGTGGAACCCTCTGGATGGGGTTTGCACCTATGTGTTGTGTGTGGGTATGTCTTTTAGCCATATGCATTGTGTATCACTAACCCCTGTGATCTGTGACTCCCTCTCATGGTTCTTCAGGAGAGAGTCCACTGTGCAGTATTCCCATCGAGAACATCCTGGCAGTGGAGCGATTAGAAGAGGAGTCCTTCAAGATGAAAAATGTAAGAGGTTGCTTTCTAAGCACGAAGACTAAAGGAAACGCATGAAGCCCCGCCCCCAGCGGAGGGGCCACTCACAATGATAGAAACATCATAAACTGCCTCTTAAATATGAGCTTTTATTAATGAATGTTGTTCCCTGTACTTAAAGTCTACTGCAGTCTTCAGTTTAGCGTGGGACTTGACCTCTTTGTTCTCTGCTGAATGTTGACAGATGTTCCAAGTCATTCAGCCTGAGAGGGCGCTCTACATCCAGGCCAACAACTGCGTAGAGGCACGCGATTGGATCGACATCCTGACAAAAGTCAGCCAGTGCAACCGGAAGCGGCTGAGTACCTACCACCCGTCGGCATACCTCAACGGACACTGGCTGTGCTGCAAGCACTCCGCTGACTCCGCCCCCGGCTGCACCCCCTGCACGGCGTGAGTTTATATGGACCTCCAAGGGGCTTGCCCCCTACTGGGAAGCCAGGGGAAACAGCTATGTGGAGTTTCCGGCACAGTACCATGTGATCCACAGTGTGCAAAGACCATTAGTGGTAAAGCCTTTGGGTTGGCACAGGTGTTAAGGTAGAATACACATAAGGAAATGACAAGAAAATAATGTTTTTGAACTTCTGAAGTATTACATCTCTATTTTCTGGCCTTTGTTTCCCTGACAGCGGCCTTCCCGCAAATATCCAGCTGGACGTGGATGGGGACCGTGAGACAGAACGCATCTATTCACTCTTCAGCACTTACATGGCCAAGCTGATCAAGATGCAAGGTGACACTTGTGTGTGTGTTCGTGCCCTTGCTGTGTAAGTGTGTGTGATGTGCATTGTCTCACGGCATCACCTCCCCTGCTGACCTCCTCCCAACAGAGGCATGCGGTAGCAAGTCCGTGTACGACGGGCCAGAGCAGGAGGAGTACTCCAGCTTCATCATCGATGACCCCCAGGAGACATACAAGACGCTGAGAAGCATCATCACAGCAGTGCAGAACCTGGAGCAAGAGCATGCTCAGTACAAAAGGGACAAGTTCAGGAAGACCAAATATGGCAGCCAGTAAGTCCCAGGCTAAGATCAAATCAAACTGGACATCAACAGCACCTCCTGTTTGTTTACCCAGTATGATTAAAGGTTAGCGTCAGTCGAACTCTGAACATTATTTGAGGAACTCTCTGAGAACTGTGATTTTTCAGTCCGTTAGTGTTAAACCTCATGTAGTATCAAAGATGAAGATGAAAGATGAATGAGTGGGGAGACTTTTCTACCAAACTGTATGCAAAACGTGACACAGCGCTTGCTGCCATGTGACATGCGCCTGTGCAACTCCATCAAACTCCGCTTCCCATAATGCACTGTCAACTGCAAGTACGGTAGCTCGCTAAGCTCATAATACACAGCAATTGGAAATAAATTTTGGAAGTAAGTTACCAGTAAATTGTGTGTGTTTTTTTATTATTTTATTAACCTATTATTTGGTTGTAACGCTTTTCACAGAGAACATCCAATCGGAGACAAGAACTTCCAGTGCTACATTCGGCAGCAGTCGGAAAGCTCCACCTATTCCATCTGATCATGACCAGCGGTTCTCTGAACACTGGCTGACATGGATGTTCCACCTCCCACGAGAGAGACAGAGAGAGGCGCGCCACAGGGGTCCTGAAAACGGATCCCATGCGTTGGAGGACATGGGATTATCCCATGTAGAAGTGTAGCGTGAAGATTAAGGGTCAAGCTAATTCCAGTATTTTCTATGAAGTACTAAACTACAGGACAGCTCTTCACCACATGGTGTGACCAAAGCGATGCACTTTATTCATCCTGTACTGTTGGATGATGCAGCTCTGCCTTACGGCACATTTTAAATTTTTATTCTGTGAGATTATTTTTTTTTTTTAATCAGTTCCAAGGATCCGTTCATTTTAAAAAGCTCTTTTAAAACAAGCATATTTAGTGTTAACCTTTCCACTGAATTTCAAGTCCTTCAAGACCAAACTACTTCCCCAGAAACCAAGCACTGCTCATCTGGTGTTATAGTGGAAGGGTGTTGTTGCTTTGTGTGTGCATGCATGTGTGTGTGTGTATGTGCGTTCATCTCAGCAAGGGTTAAATGCAAGTTTTACTGTGTGCACACCTTCCTTTTACTGTACGATAGGACTCTTTCCTTCAGTGTGTTGGTGAGGTTCATTTAAAATGCAATCAGTGCATTTTTTATTAACAGAATCACATGCAAATTGTACCCTAATTTTTGCAAAAAATCTTTTTTGGTTGTTTGCCTGTTTAAAAGCATTTTCTGGGTCAAAAGTCACAGTAACCATTGTGACAATCCTTCTGCCAGTTCCTACTCTGAAATGGTATTTTCTTTAATCCAGAGGCAATTAAGAGCTCCGTAGACAAATTAGGAAATTAGGAAATTAACCTCCATGAGTGTTTGCAGCAATATCCTGAGTATTTAAAAAAAAGAAATATTTTCAGATACTGTACTTTTCTATGTCATTGTTTGTACACTCAAATCGGAAGTGTCTGTGCAGTGGGGTTTTAAAAATTCAGAATGTTAAACAATCATGGATATAATTTCTCTTCACTTAAAAATGTCATTGCTTTTTTTTAATATATTTGTGTTATTGTGTGGAAACCTCTTAAACATAATGTCTTTCAAGCTTTGTGTTTACAGTGGAATGCTGTTCAGTGGTAGAGGTGTCAGATACCGGGAAAAGAAGCATGATTTTTGTGTATATGTTAATGGTTTTAGGTGCCTGAGCAGGACAGTGTGTGCGCGCACCCTCGAACTGGCGAGCGGGAGTGCGTGCGTCATTGTGTGTGTGTGTGTGTGTGTGTGTGCGCGCGCTTTTTGTCCATAGATATACATTTCTAAGAGGAAGAACGCTTTTGATTGGACTGTTGTTTTTTCTCCCTGAGGTGACACTGCGAGTCCGAAGTTACAGGCTTGCCAGTAACTTGGCTGGCAGGGTAGCGCAGTGATGCAGCAGTTCACCGGCGTTACGGGAACATGTGGTTCCGCACCCATGGGAGCGCCATTCCGCTCTGCACGTAACAGACTCGCATCACGGTGGCGGCAGTGTTAGGAAAGCTGTGCTTGATTTTCCAGATGGACTACGGAGTGCCTCCTTCGCCGTTTTTCTTTTGAGGATTTTAGGAAGGTTTGGTTCGGATAATGGACATTGCTCAATAGTTTGCCCTTCTCAGAATATTTTAGTATTTCCCTCACTAAAGGTTTAATGCTGTTTTACAATCATCATTTAAGGTCTGGCACTATCCATGAACACATCTATCAATAAATGTAAGGCATGAAAATTCTGATTAAAATTAAAATAATACACCAGTCACCCAAACGAGGTCCCTTAAATTCCTCAAAAGAAAAAAACAGGACAAACTATGTATTTTTATATGGATATATGAAAGTAAATGTACAGAAATAAGGTTGTTAGAAACCACTCCCTTTGGTTAAATGAAGGCATTAATAATATTTTGCTGTCTCTGCTTTTTTCCCCCTTTTTTACTTACATCTTGGTGGGGGGGGGGTGCGGGGGTGTTGCACGTTATGTTTCATTGGAGGTTACAACCCACACGTGAAACAACCGATTTTAACAAAGACGCATACTACCGCTTATGACAACAGCGCCACCTCTGATCAACTTTCGTGTTACATGAGTAGTATTTTCATTAAAAAACATATAGGCTACATTTTAATATATGTACATCTTGCTCGTAGATTGGTGTTATGTGATTGATCCTGGGGGATCCGTTATTTTCCGCCTTCCGCAAGAAAACAATAAAAGAAATACGGTAGAACTTAAAAAGACTATAAGCGACTGTAAAATGAATTGATGGCCTCTCCAAGATTTTTTAAAAAACAATTTTGTAGCACTCAGAGAAAAGGCGTTCATGAAAATACTGCTGATTCATTAATTCGTGTATTGTTTTTCAGCAGCTTTCCATTGTCAGTGCTAAACGGGTTTAGCAAGTCACACGTCTAATTAAACCCTAAAATCACATCACGCCTTTTTAAAGCATTGTGTTTGGAGACCACGGCAAACAAAAAGCTGAAGAACTGATAACATATTCGTTTAACGACTAGACAGAGGTCAATTTGAGGAGGATTAATTCTTTTGGGGGGGGGGGTGCCTAAGTTTGAATAATGAAAGCATCTGGCAGTGTTTGAGAAGACCCGAGTCCTTCTGGGCAGCGGAGCGCTCGATCTGCGGAGACCCCACGCCGCTTTCCTGACGCCATCCCCGTCCTGCTCACGACCCCGGACGGAGGGGGGCAAAAGTCAACAAAAATCAAGAGGAAATAGTCAGTTTCAGGAATCGGTTTCAGAAAGCCGCGTAGGCGCACTTTGGAAGAAGGTTCTTTACAATGTGGAGTAGGAGATCGGCGGTGGGGGCATCTATCAGTTGCCTCATCCTTCTGGCCACCGTATGCGATGCCCATAGATGTGAGTAGATGTGGGGGGGGGAGTCATAACAGGAGAGATTTTCATGCTCCGGGTTTCGTGCAGCCGCCCGGATGGGAGGGGGGTTCAGCGATGTAAAATTTTAAACATTGCTTCCGATGTACTTTCCGGTGTATTAACTTTTGCGGTAGAATAGCAAAAACCCAAAAAGACATCGCGAAAGATATTCTTTCAGTCTGTCAAAACGAAGGTCGAAGCGCAACGTTTGACTTTACTTCGGCACACGCCAATAAAAGTTTTTTTTTTATTTTGAAAACCTAGCATATTTTTGTATAATGTAGTCTTTTATTTACCCATTCAGTTTTTCCGGTAGGACAGGCATTATACACATGGGGTGGTAAAATTTACCAAACAACAGAGGCCTTAAAACATTTCTAATCCGGCTACAGCATAATAAAATTAGTTGCTAACTAAATATTTATATTAACGTAATTGCCATTAGAGTGCAACATTGATTACAGTTGCACAGCGTGTGTACAGTCACGTGGTTCTGGGTGCTGTTTGGGAGTGTTCACTATATCCTGATTATCAAAAATGGAAATATTACCTTTGGTATGAATTGGACTCAGTAGGGATCCTAGATTCGGTGCCTAGCTCTGTCTGACATGACTTGCATACAAGTAGTATTGACAAAACATTACAATTAATGTCAAACAACTTTAGTAGTATTTTGTTTTCATATTGCATTTCCAAATTTGTGGTGAGGTGAGTTGAGGTCTCTGAATTACCCTTAGTGTGAGCTACAATAGACCGGTATCCTCTGCCTGCTGGTTAGGGTCCACATTCACTGCAACCCCAAGTTATGAATGTGGGTGGATTAATGGGTGGATTAATATTACTCAATTTTGTCCTAGAAGCAGTTAGGAGAAATTCTATCTCTAAATAGCGTGTTTGTGTGCACACACCCTGTCACGGACTCGTATCTTGTGCTAGACAAGCAGTTTCGGATGGATGAATTAATATCAGCAATGAAGGCGGCATCGAAAAGAAGATTTTAAATGTAACAGATGAGCACATACTCTGGCCAGCTATGAGCCTGCTGTAGGTGTTACATGGTCTATCCCCTTCCTCTGATACGTAAACCGATATTACGCAAATAATGTACCCAGCATCACCCGCAGTACCACCACAAATAAGTCCCTCTCTTGTGCTGACAGTCTACATTAAGGAGCTTCACAACTACAGCTTCTGTTGGAGCCATGTTAGCATGACTGGCATATTTACTTCCACTCGCAGTCCTGACGCAGAGCACGGCCTCGCAGTTCCTGGCCCGCCGTCGCCGGGCGAACGCGCTCTTCGAGGAGAGCAAGAAGGGGAACCTGGAGAGGGAGTGTATCGAGGAGCTGTGCAACAAGGAGGAGGCCCGTGAGATCTTTGAAAACCAGCCGGAGACGGTGCGTTTCTGCAGCAATCCCATCTGTTCTGGGGCTGTTTCAGAACTTTGGCCATGAGGGTCCAGGAAATTACCTTTATGGGAGCACTGTGTCTGGCATTAGGCGTAGACAATTCTAGATGGATGAGATCAGGCACATAAATGGAGATCAGCTCCTGGACAAATCGTTCCTCAGCACTTCAGTGTCTCCTGACGGGTGTGAATGAATGGCTTGTCAGTTTCCTTGTTGTTTTCTCTTTCTTTTCACTCTGTCATTAGTGGGGCTTTCATTCCAGCAGAAGAAGCTCGAGATGTTACCCTCCTGAAAGATCACCAGTATTTCTTGGCCTGCAGTCTCTTCCTGAATGTTTATAGTCCAGTATATCAGGGGGCAAACAAGGCTGTAGTCCCTCCAATATATATTATAATTACTGCTTTGGTGCCAAAGATGATTTTATAAAATTATATATTATAAAATCAGGATCCACATATCACCTTTGGCACCTTACATATGCCGCATATATAAAATCCACACAGTTCTCCAGTGATAGGCTGGCTTGTCATGTGACACTTGTCTTAATTGTATAGAAACTCATCAAGGAAATATCCGTAAATCCATAAATCAGGTCTGAACTGGCAATTTTCTTTTTTTGCAAAATGATGACATGCATTTGTCACACTGACCATCTTTTATTTCATGTCCATGTCATTGTGGTCATGTGTGAATGAGCAATACCCGGTTACTGCTTGATTTATCGACTCCGTCGACTTGTCTGCTGCAGTTGACTTTTTATGTCGATGTATTTACTGTGTATGATTAAATGTCTGGAGTTAGACGGGAATCTTGGTTAAGTGTTGGTTAAAAGTGTTTGTGTGCGTGTCAAGTAAAGCATACCAGTGGGTAACACGAATGACCTGTAGCTGGCCCCAAAGTGTCTTGTTTACTGACCTCTGTGAAATATTTGCTTCTTCTTATCAAATACATTTGTTTCACTGCAAAATGGACATGGGGCTTATTTTCGTTGCTCACAATGTTGTACAGGAAAGGAAAATAGTTTCTTACTGACTCATGTGTTTAAACATATAAACTGAAACTCATCCGGTTTTATTCGTTTCGTTTCTCTTTGTTTCACAGGAATACTTTTACCCCAAATATATCGGTAAGTCGTATCAAAATTTTTACAGCACCCAAATCAACTTACACAGCCAAATACTAATAACTGTAATAAAAAATATCTGGAATAGTTTTTGTAATATTCCAGAAATCGCTGATGTACCTGTTATATTTGACTCAGGTGAAGTACTTTCTTGAAAAGGTTCAACGGTAGGCCAAGAATTTGTGCCAGTGAGCTTTAACTAATCTACATCATCTGCCATGGTCAGTCCCCAGAGCATCTGACCATCCGCTGTTTGGGGACGATCACGTGTTAGAATGGGACATGAGCAAGCGTGAGGTCCCCAGCTGTGGAGCTGTCAGGCGTGCGGGGTGTTGGTGTGTTTTCATCCCAGTAGGCCGCATCATGTTTCCAGGGCTTGCCTTGCTTTGATGTGAGGCCTAGTAGGACAGCGATGATGGGTCTCTGTTCCAAGAGCATTAAGAGACAGTCTGCAGAGCAGTATTGCGACATTACTAAGTTACACAAGACAGAAAAAATGCCAAACTCAACCCAATAATACAGCGACTACCACCCCACTTACGGGAAGATTACATAACACAGTGTTGTGAAATCTTTAAGCAGCTCCTACCTTTTTTTAGGAGACTGAGGGTTTTTTTTCTGGAATTCATTAGGTAGTATTTATATGTGGTAATGGCACAATGAATTTGATGTCTATTTCAGCATGTTTGGGATTGTTCCGTGTTGGCGTGGACAAATCCTCCACTGAGCAGGATGGAGCCCAAAACCTGCGCACCTGTGTGACAGGTGGGTGTGTAACATTCTAAGACGACCCCCCCCCCCCAATCATCAACATTTGTTGTAACTGAATGTGTGATCTTTTGGGTTTCTATACATTGTCTTGTTTGGTATTGTTTATCGAAACGGTTGGCATTTCATCTGTGTGCACCTCTCGTAGAAATCAGCAACCAGTGCAACCCGCTGCCCTGTTCCCAGGAAGGCTACGAGCGCTGTGAAGATGGGCAGGGCTCCTTCACCTGTGTCTGCCGGCCTGGATGGAAGGGCATGCTCTGCGATGAGGGTGAGAGAGGAGTCTGACGGGCCTGCCATGCCTATGAAGCAGTCTTCCAGGTCGGTCCTTGGCGACCCACAGACAGTCCCAGCTCCCATAGGAGAGCAAAATGTGGACTGTCTGGTAGAGAGCTCAGAGAGAGCAAAAACATGGACCGACTGTGGATCCTCGAGGACCGAAGTGGGAAACACTGCTGTATGGCAGTTTTTGCTAAGATCTGGAACTTTGGAACTCGACTACACGGTCAGAAAAAAGGGTACAGCCCTGGTAGATTTTTGTTCTTAAAAGTACAAACAACATTAATGTACTCCACAATGGTATAAAAATGTTCCTTAGAGTCCATTTCTGTACCTTAAACTAAAATGTACATTTACTTACAGCTAGGGTACAATTGGCAGACCATTTGTACCACAGGGAGTCCTGTATTTGTACCCTCAAAGGTACAAATTGGTACTTTTTCTCTGGCAATGTAGATAAATATGACCAAAATGAACATTATGTTTGGGCAATCGCAAAGAATTTGACAGCAAGTAAAAGTATAAGTTGGCTATCGACCCATTCAGCAACTGGTGGCCAGCTAGGGTGCTATCTTCTGAGGGGGTGTCCATGAAGGTTGCCTAGGGTGCCAAGATTTTAATGAAAACCGGGTGCCTGCATTGTACAGCCTGCTATGTAGGGGAATGGAGGAGAAACAAAGATCCAAGGTGATGGATGTTGGAATGAGCTGCTGGTTCAGTTTGAAAGACAGCAGGTGATAACTCAGCTCATCCAAAGATACCCTTTAGAGGAATAGTTCCCCAGCTTTCGGAGGGTTTACTCAGTGCTAAAAGGAAAGGTGTGCCAAACCCCACTGATGTGTTGGAACAGATATCGACGAGTGCACGGACCCGGACTTCCTTTCCGGTTGCGAACAGAAGTGCCTGAACCTCCCTGGAAGTTTCCACTGCATGTGTGAAGACGGCTACGTCTCCTGGGAGAAGGTCAACTGCAAAGGTAAGTCTGTCCGCTGTGCGAATGACAGTCCGGGCCCTGATATGCAGGGGATGAAGAACATTTCAAGGACAGCCTGGGCTGGAAATGGTGTTTGTTTCCAGCCCAGAGAACCGAGCCAAATGTTTTGGAGCCTGGACAGCTGTTTCGGGAATGCTCATATCTTCCCATGAGAGCACAAACGTTTCCAATACAGCAGCATAGGTCACCAGCGGCGTCCAGCAAAGTGTGGGAAATGGTTTCTTGTTTTCTCCCTCCACATGGAGCCTAAGAACAGTTTGAATGTGTTTCAGTGGTTTAGCTGGCAAAGTGTGACAGTGCGTCTGTATTTCTGAATCAATCTCCGACTCGTCCTTCCCGCAGACGTTAACGAATGCGCCATGTACCCAGCTATCTGTGGCCTTGCAACCTGCCGCAACACGCTGGGCATGTACGAGTGTCTCTGTGAGCCTGGGTTCAAGTACACCTCGCGCTCCTGCCAAGGTGAGAGGTCCTGCCTGGCCACTGACCAACCAGCCCTTTCACGTGGACTGCCTCTGATGAGCTGGAGGCCACGCCTACTCCCAGCTACTGAACCAATCATCATGTCCTAAGTGCAGGGCTACTTGTGAGGAATATGATTAGTAGGGGGAAGGTTTTTCCTGCTCAAAGACAAGAGTAATGGGTTTCTTTTCACTGTTTGAATATTCTGTAAGATCATAAGGAAGTGGTGGTCTAATGACTCTTGAGCTATCATTAGTAAATCATAATCTAATCATAGCTCAGACACCTGGTTGACAATGTGAGGGCTTTTCCACCAACACAGAACCGCTTCTGTTCTGGTTTGCGAACCAGTTCAGTGCCAACCAGGTACTGGTCCGTGTTTCCACCAGTTTTTGTCTTGGCTGTTGGCACCATCACGTCCTTAGTGGTGGGTGTAGCTGAGTAGGCGGAGTTTAGGAAACACCAACAAGATGGCTGACCTCACTGTTTACCTGCGAACAGAGAACAGTGTGGGATTGAGCTTTAAATCCTGCTCTCGCAAAAGTTTTTGTCCCTCTCCCACCCACAAAGGAAAAGTATGTTTCGTTTGACTATGCTTATTTTCAGGTAAAGGATATAGACAAACCTGTAGCCTCAACAAACAGGCTACGTTCAACATTTATCAGTTAAAGCAGGCTACGTTTCTCACATAATAGCAAGCTAGTTATACATATGCGCATATTTTTACTGCAACGACATTTGTAATAACAGGTCATAGATCCGCACAAACAAAATCCACACATTTTTCTGTTTCAGTATTTAGTGCAGTTGTTACTGTTGATTTATTTGCACTTGCAGTGAATGTCAGTGTAGTCTGGCCCTTACAAAACTGAACACGCGTTGCTGCAAAGTGTCAGATAGCACTTTATTGCATTTGTCACAACAGGCAAAAAGCAGGTGGCTTCCATTGTGGTTGCTTACAATGGAATAGAACTGACAAATATCTGGATTAATTTGACATTTATGTAGTTATATAGTGTTCTATTCACCTTTCCTTAAGCAGGCACTTACATCCTCAGGCGTTAAGGATTTTCGTGCTGGCTCTGCCATCATTAGCCAGGTGCTGACAAGAGTGACGAGGGACTTTCAAAATGCGAACATCCTTCTGAAAGTTCCAGGGTAGGCTGACTGTGTAAAAACCAAATTAGGCATCCATCCATTTTCTGTAACCGCTTGTCCTATTCAGGGTCACAGGGGGTTCGGAACCTATCCCGGAGGTTACATGCGCAAGGCGGGGAACAATTGAGGATGGGGCACCAACCCATTGCAGGGCACATGCACACCACTCACTGACACATGCACACCTACTGTCAATTTGGTAACTCTAATTGACCTAAACATGTTTTTGGACTGTGGGAGGAAACCCCATGATGACACGGGGAGAACATGCAAACTCCACACACATGGAGCCATGGCAGAGACTCACACCCTGGTCCCAGAGGTGTAAGGCGACAGTGCTAACCACCACCGTCCCGTCCCCCCAAATTAGGCAGAGTAGCCTATTGTTCTTTTGAACAGTGAAATTTTTCATGTAACTTTATGTTCACTCATGAACACGAATAATAGTTTGATAACAAAAATGATATTTTAGCAATACTTATTTATTATTAATTCTTTTTGTGGGATCCCGGGAGTCATTTCTGTTCTCCTGCTCTCACAAACATATCAGTCATTTCCTGTCCGCTCCCACATTCAAAAATAAAAATGTCTCTCTTGCAGTGTCCTGTGGGAGTCCTGCAGGAATGCAGACCTCTAACTGCAAGCATTCGTGATTCGCCAAGGGACAATAGTACACGCCCACTCATGACGTCATCATGATTCCATTTCAGGGACCAGCTGTTTCTTGGTCCTCAGCTTGAACTGGTATTTTGATTTGGAACCTGTTTTTAGGTTGGTGGAAATGTGCAGAACCGTTCAAAAATCAGTTTGCAAACCAGAATGGAACTGGTTCTCTGTCGGTGGGGTGGAAAAGCTGTGATAGGCCGGAGCCCTGTCCAGGGTGTGCCCCACCTTATGCCCTGCTTTACGTCGCACCTTAGCCCATGTTATTGGTCTGTCTCTGCAGATATCGACGAGTGTGCTCTGGGGAAGTGTGGGGGCACCTGCATCAACACCATAGGAAGCTTTTCATGCCACTGCGATGGGTGGAAGGGCCTACAGCTGGCCACAGATGGGCGGAACTGTGAGGTACACCTCCAGGGAAAAGACGGCATGGAATTTTATTCCTGAGCGTAAAGTGAGACAGTTAAAAAAAAGAGGTTGTAAGACACGTTTTCCCGGACAGAAAATCCCTGTTTGCATTGAACTGGACGACTCCAAGGATGCGGAGATACTGTATCTTGGAGAGCAGTTCACTGGGATTCCTGTCATTTATCTGCGGTTCCGCCTTCCGGAGAATTCCAAGTGAGTCCCCCCCCATCCCATGGAGAAGGAGTGGAGTGTGTCTGAGTGTGTGTTTGGAAGCTGTCAGACTTACTCAATGTGGTTCAACTGATTTTTAGTGTCAGGGTGTGAGGTCATTTTTTGAATTTTTCGATTTCCTCACATTCCTGAGTACATCATCTGTTCCCGCTCTAAGGTTTGCAGCAGAGTTTGACTTCCGCACCTTTGACCCAGAGGGCGTGATCCTATATGCTGAATCATCCCCAGAGGCCTGGTTCATGCTGGGTCTGAGGGATGGTCAACTCGAGGTCCAGTTCAGCAAGGACAAATCGTTCAAGAGCACGAGAGGCGGAAAAGAGATCAACGACGGCCAGTGGCATGTGGTGAGGGCACGATACCTTGATGTCAAGCCGTCATAAGATATCGCCTTCGCACTATTGGCCAAACAGAGCTTGGGGTTTCCTGGACTTGTGACTTCTGGTGCTTTTCCACTGGCATACAGGAACTGACCCGTACCTGAGCTGTACTGCAAAGAGTCTAGTTACAGTTGACAGCTAGTTGTAGCTCACTTCCGTTTTCCACTGCAGAAGGGTTGGCTCGGTAAAGATGATGTCGGGTACAACAGTGCCGTAAACCCGAAGAGAGCTTATTTACTGTTCATGTTCGGTGTACATCATAATTTACTATGTGCTAAATTCTGCTAGCACGTGTGTGAGAATCACTGTGTTATGTTGGCATCAAATGCTAGTGGAATTAGCATTCACTTGTGTAAATTTGCATTAAGGATCCATCCAGCTGTTCTATAGTACTTTTTAAGTGGGAGATTGGAAATTTTCAAATTCCGAGTTACCGGAAATACATTAAATACATTGCGATGTGCGAAATTACTAATGATTAATCATATATGCTGTTTTTTCCTTCAGATAATCTATGCATATCGACATAGATCATTGGTATCTCCATGCATTTCGACCAATCAGATGTGGTGACGCAACCAGTTTGGTTTGGTCACGCTTCTAGCAGGGCCGTGTCAGTGCGGGTACGGCTCAAGTATGGCTCACATATGTTGTAATGGAAAATCATCCTCAGGTCAATCATCAATCATTCCTTTGTATGGGTCGGGTACAGCTCAGTTCCTGGTGGCAGTGAGAAAGCACCATTTTTTAAATATTGCCCTGTAGATATCAGTGGAGGAGCTGGACCACAGTGTGAGTGTGAAGATCAGCAGGCAGGCTGTGATGAGCATCACCAGCCCAGTGGGCTTGTTCAGTCCTGTCAATGGGAAACTAGACACCAAAGTGTACATCGCTGGGCTGCCAAACCGTACCGACAACCTCATGAAGCCGGTAAAAACACACCTGCCACACAGCCTCTTATCTGTTACAAATGGCACTCATTTCCACACTATAACCATGTTTGTCATTACAGGTAAATGCTATTATGAGTTTTCCCCAACAGCAACCGGGGATATTTAAGGTGCAAGAACATTCATAGTGCAGCTCAACATGTCTTCTGATTTTAAAAAGTTAGTTGTACTGTTGCCTGAACTACAACTGTTCTGGCTTTAACAAAAGCTGGAAGATAATCCAGTACTCTAGGAGATTTTTGGGAGGAAGCCAACAGATGGTGCTGTTTTGCTGCAGGTGTTGTACAAAGTGCCAAGCAGTTACTCGAGTTTCTGAGAAGGGCTTTGTAAATGGTGATGCAGATGTCCCCAACGAGCCTTCCACAGTTTTGTTTTTGCACTAAAATCATTTAAATAACCCAATGCTTATAGAAGGGATTATAGGCACAACATTCCTGGAATATGTCACTGTGTTATGCTATCAAATTATTCACCCCACCAACACTTTAGGTAAAGTGTAACAGCAGCCTCACTAATTATACCCCCAGAGGAAAAACCATTTTATCAGGTGCACTGAAACATGCTCTAGACCAGTCTTTGGAGTTGATTCAACATGGCTATTGTTTAAAGGTCTGTGTGAGTCCTCAGCATACTGCTAGCATGTGTGTGGCTCTGGCTCCCGTCTTAGATTAATCCCAGGCTAGATGGCTGTATCCGTGGTTGGAACCTGATGAACCAGGGAGGATCAGGGGTCAAGGATGTGATCCAGGAAAAGAAGAGTAAGCACTGCCATATTGAGGTGGAGCGAGGGTCCTACTTTGCTGGAGCTGGGTTTGCAGAGTTCAACCTCAACTACAGTAAGTACAGGAGTCTCATACCATCTGGACTACAGTATGTACTGGTACATGTCCTTCATGTTTTGCAGTGAGTACAGAAAATAGTTCCGTGGGCTGTAGAAACCAAACCGGTGCAATCGGACCTTATTCTTAAGGGTGATTGCTGGCTTATGTCTTGTCCTCTAGTCTCTCTGGTTATTTCACATGAAATGAAATGAAATGGTGATTTGTTTGCCATTTGTACAAGTAGGAGTACAGGCTTCTTTCAAATATCCCATTTTGCTCTCTGTGACACACATATTATACACAGTTCATGGTGAAGCTTGGGGTCTGACCATGAGGTCAGCCATATATCCGACATGCCTGGAGAATTTTTTTGGAGGGTTGTTTATATCTGTTTAGATTTTTATATATATATTTCATCAGCACAACAATTTACATTTACATCTTTTCAGAGGAAGCAGATTCTTGGAAGATCCATCTTAATATGAGAATTCGACCATCCAGAAGTACTGGAATTGTGTTTGCCCTTGTCAGGAATGACACAGTGCCCGTCTCGGTCTCTGTGGTGGCCCAGGGACTCGAGGAGGCGGTAAGTCTGTCCGGTCGGTTGCTGTGATGGCCAGCTGACCGACCCCATCTTCATCCTGTCTGCACAGGCCCCTGTGATCTCCTGAGTATCTCGTTGCTCTTTTCAAAGACGCTGCAGATCTTCCTGGGAGACGTAAGTGTAGCAACGTTGGAGTCCGTGATGCTGTGCTACCCCGGTCACCTGTCTGTGGAGCTCACCATGTCCAGATCCAGACTCGAGGTCCTGGCCAATTCCTCCAGCATCATTTATGCTCAGCCCGATGTCCTACAGAGCCTCCTCGCCACACTTGATGGTGTAATGCAAGAGCCCATCAGCAGTTTTGTTGGAGGGATCCCAGGTATTTTTAACTCTCTCTATATTTAGGTACCTAATGCATTTATACTTCACATGCATATAGTTGCTTAATTCTATAACTCAGTACTTTTTTGAGTCCTACTCTTTGATTCATTTTTATACTTGTATATAATTTTCTATGTAATTTACCTTAAATGTAATACAATTTTGTTGATTCAGCTATGCTTATTAACATTCTTTAGATGTCCTTCTTTCATTTAACACACTGTCAAGACTAACTTACTCTCTCCATATTTTCCCCATTCACATTCTTCATCCCATTCATTCGCTGCTCTGTTTTTTTCACATCCTTTCATAAAAATGGCACCCATCCCACTCAGTCAGCACTTGTCTTATTCCTGCATTCTACTCATGCAGTCACTTTTTAATTTAACTCCTTTTGCCTTTTGTGTGGGCTGGGCTGCTTGCGTTGTACTTTGCACCCTGGAGTATATCTCTTCCTGTCTTCCTGTCACCCTGAAGGGATGTTATAAAACCAACACTAGTGACAGGGCTACTGGAAAACAGAAATATTTACATGTAACTTTCTTATCTCGCTTCTAAACTAAACACATTGTGTACTGTACTGCTCTAATGGGAACCTTGTATTCCAGCTTCGAGAGATGGCTGGCTCCACTGTGAAGAGTATATTCTGTATTCTCTCACCTTATAATAAGTATTTTTATAAGTCCATAGCCAGAATTTGGCTCTGACAGCTACAGTATGTCTAAATATCAAACAGCACAAATGCCTTGAGTTGCCTATATACAACCTATTTTATTCTTTCAGCATTCCTAGTCAGAGAGAAAGTGTTGTAAATATAATTTTGGAAAAAGGAGAAGAGACTTTGGAATGGGTCTTTACTCCAACGTCTGTGTCTGTCTTTCTGGGGATAGAGGTTCCTCTGACTGCTACCCCGGTGACAGCCTTCTACTACGGCTGCATGGAGCTCACCGTCAATGGCCGGAAGCTGGACTTCGACGAGGCTGTGAGCAAACACAACAGCATCAAGTCCCACTCTTGTCCTCGAGTGTCAAACTTTGAATGACCTTTTTTTGTTTTTTATCCTGTATAATCCTTTCTTGATGTGTAAAATATGGCATTAGATTGCTTTCACTTTGTAATCAGAGCATAATTTAATCTCCGTTATATTAATATCTCATTAATATTTAATATTTTAGGGATTTTAATATTCAGACAATTGTGTATTAAAAAGAAGTTGCAGAACACTGGTATGTGGGTTTTATGGAAATGTAACGCTTTATTTGCAGGTCTAATACAATGATTCTAGTTTTAAACGATCTTTTTGGATTTTTTTTATAAACTGCTTTTTAAGTGGGAAAACCGACGAATCCATGCAGATCCCTTACAAGCTGTTAAAATATCAGTCTCACTAAAGTATCCATTGCTTGTGCAAACATCTGATTGTATTATTTTATATTTATCGTATTTTATTATACGGTGGGTCCTTTCCGCTGAGATTTTTTTTTCAAAGACGTGTATTTCGTTAATTTTAATAAAAGCTGCTGAAAGTGATTTTTGTTGAAACTTTTTCATTTGCGCTAGTGAAAATGACCTTTAAACTTCAAGCGATTTTTGCCGCGGAACGCCAAAATAAACTAATGGCGAGTGGATACATTAACCGATAACTGTTATTTGTATAAGCAGAACCGATGTCCACCTTGCGTGTGATGGATGGATGGATGGCGTGACTGGCGGGACGGGGATGGTTCACCTCTCCTCACGGTCTGAGGCAAAATATTTCCAATTTTAAGCGGCGTGTTTTTAAATGGGCAGGGAAACAGTGCGTCATCCGGGATAATTTGACAGGCTTTTTAAGAGGGCGGTGCCATAGACGCTCAGTTGAGGAGTGCCTACAGTAGATCACCTTAATTTTACGCCATTTTTTCCCTAAAACAGGGGGAGGAGAAATAAAGACGAGGGAGGGGAGGGGTAAAGGAGCTCTCCGGTGGAAAGATCTTTTTTTTTTTTATTACGCCGAGGGCAGCCGGCTCCGCAGTCAGGAGACACGCAGGAATATGGAGGCAGTATAAGAGGGGGAAGGAGGACCATCTCCGCGGCGTGTGTGTCTGTGTAATGCCGCTGGCTGTGCGGGGAAAGGCGCTGATCTGTATGCAGCTACTGCGGTTGTCGGCCACCACACTCAGCTGAAGCAGAGAGGAGGAGGAGGAGGAGGGAGAGAAACTTTCTCCGTCCGGCAAAGCAAACATGCGGCGGGCTGCGACTCTGTTTCCGCCGGGATGCCCGCCGCTCCTGGTTCTGCTGCTGCTGCTGGTGCTGCTTCCCCGCTCTTGGCAGCGTAAGTATCCGGAATCTACCTCTATTTGTTCTGTTCACAATGCATGTTTTTTTCCCCCGGGTTTATGCTTGAGCTTCGCCGGTTGCATTGCCCCTTGGCTGCGGGAAAAGCAGCCTCGCTTGTACGCTTCGATTCCCACCCCTGCGCATAGAAGCATCCCGAATCCCGCTGAATCCTCACTTTTCCCTTCGGCCGCATAGGGCACATGAGGGACGGCTCTGCCCGGCGCAGGCTGGCAGCTGGCTGGGAAAGGGGGTGTTGTTTTTTTATTGGGGATTGCCGCCGATATGCATTTTCTTTCCGCCTTCCTTTATTGCAGTGTCGCTGTCGTCGGAGGAGGCGAACCAGTTCCTGAAGCGGGGGCGACGCGCCTACCAGGTTTTCGAGGAGACGAAACAGGGCCACTTGGAGCGGGAGTGTGTGGAGGAGCGGTGCAGCTATGAGGAGGCGCGGGAGGTGTTTGAGAACGACCCGGAGACGGTGAGGGAGCCCGATCCGCACGCTGACCACCGGCATTTCACCGCAGTCGGTATTTTTTATCACTGCCACGGGATCAAACAGCGGCGGCTTAGGTTTTATTAGTCCCGTATGACCTTTGTCAGGAAGTGCCCCTTTCTGTTTTTCTTTGACCTACAAAACAGCACTTTGGTTAAATTCACATGCTTGAGCAAAAAAAAATAATCGTTTTGTTTAATGGTGAACCCCACATTTTTACAGTTGTTTGTACATACCTTTGTTATAGTTAAAGATTTCAGATTCTTTTGTGATGGGGAAAAGACTGATTTGTTAAAGAGTCGTGATCATACCCAGCAGTGCTGCAGTGAGGATTGCGTTAAAGCTGGACTTGTAGTTCCTTGAACAGCAGGGCTGCAGTAAGATGTGTCTTGAGTATGCAGGGGTGGCAGTGGTGTTATAGAGACACTGCCAGATTCAGGGGGCCAAGCACTTAAAGCAGAGGCCCTTGAATGTGTATAATTATAGGTAAAATTTGGTGGGGTTGGGGGGGGGATAAGGTGACATTTTGCCAGGGGGGGCAAAATTTTTAGGTGTGACCCTGTAAGCATATGTCAGTGTTGAATTTGATCAAATGCACTTCATGCTGCATGATACATCAAATGCTGATTTCACTGAAAGTTGTCCTCTGTTGTCCCCTTTATGTGTGACCCCCCCCCCCACAGATTTGGGCACTGTTGACCTCAGCAGTCCTCCTGTCCCTCCCCAGTGAATTGTAGTCAGAGGAGTATCTGCAGAGCTCCCATTAAGAGTGGGTGACTCATGGTTGAAGGCTTATCTGATATACAAAACCACCTGGCACACAAGTAAACCCCGAAGATGGAGGTGGGGGGGGGTTGCTGTGCTTCCAGGTGGCATTCACGTTTGATCCTCAGCATGGTGCTGTTTCAGAGCCCCGTGGCCCCTGCCAGATCCCATTACATCTAGTTCCATCCTGTCGCCCCCCCCATCCTGGAAATGTCAGGGGGGGCATAGCCCATGATTATGCAAGACAGTCAGCTTCCAGGCTGGTGTGTCTCTTAGCATCTTCTTAAAGTAAGAGGATGAGCACGGTTGCGCTGGCAGAGTGTGACTGGGGCGCGTTTAATCATAAACCCGGTGCAGGGAGGTGACCCTGGGCTCCAGGTCGTGATGTTTGTGTTTTTCTGTATGTAATGTAATCTTCCATTCGCCCGTTGCCGCTCAAGAAAGGATAACGTGTGGCTCGCCAGATTATGATGCTGTGTCTGTGATCAGAAGGTTGCCGGTTCAAATCCAAGGGTCGACAGTGATGTCACCATTGGGCCTCTGAGTGAGGCCCTTAACTGCCAATTGATACAGGGACTGTCTGACTGTGCCGTCACAGTCGTATGTTGCTTTGGATAAAAGCATCTGCTAAATTTCTTAAAAAGAAAGGGGTCAGCTGAGGACTGAGGTCTTGTGGTTCATGGAGGAGACAGCCTTGTGAGGTTCAGTGTGGAGGGATGTGGTTGGCAGGGCACAGTATCTGGAAGCTTCTGATTGCCATGGCGATGCGAGGATTCGCTTGCAGTCATGGCGAACTTATTTATTATTAAATGATGTCCTGCAGGCTCTGCAGTGGGACAGTTTTTGCTGCAAGTCATGGCGTCTCAGGCATAATGTGACGCTTCACTTGGTTCCGCCTCCGCGTCGTTCTGACGGACCGCCTCGTTAGGCGCCTGGAACTCAGACAGCAGCCGGATCGTCCTGACTTTCATCTTTGGAGTCCTCGAAACGCAGGAAAACGAAACGCAGACATGTCGTAACAGGGAAACCCAGGGGAACACTGACACACGCATGGGCGGATCAGAGGAGTCACTGAGAGCCGCGTCCGCGGAGGTGAAAGAGCTTCAGCTAAACATTTGGCCTGGGGGGGCATAAGGAGTAAAGGGCTGTTTTACCCAAACCTCCTGTGCTGTGGGGTGGTTGATAATGGTTCTAAACCTCATAATGACAATGTCATGATGATGATCTGGTCCAGCCTTTGACTTGTCCCCCGGTTCAGGACGGAATCGTTGTTTGTCCCTAGTTACTGCCCCTCCAGGCCAATGTCCCAGGTTTAATACCCATCTGTAGGCTGTAGAGTTTGAGCTCTCTAACACTTAACGCGAAGGAAAAACAGGCAGTTTCACTCTTTGTTCTTCTGTGGAATTTGCCATCCCCCCCCTCCCCCCAGGCACGCAGGACCCGGCTGCTGTTTTGGTTCCTCGCTGGCTTTTTGGCTTTGTTAAAATGCAATGCCTGACCCACATAGAATCAGCATACACATTCCAGGCGATATCAGGGTGTTCACTGGGGGCTGTGTGCCGATAACCAGCTCAGACTGTGTCAGCACAAACTCCTATAGCAGGAATTATTTTTTTTTTGTTAAACATTATGAAGTTCTTCTTTGTGTGTAAGAGATTCCCGACTCCTCTTTAGACCCAGATGAGCAGGAAACCACCTGGGATGCACTTTCAGGTCTGTAAGTGGTGTGTTTATATGCACTCTGGTGTGCAAAGTGTGTGTAGTGACCCCCAGCGTAACCCGAGTGCCAGCCAGGGTTATAGCCCTGGGCAGAGTAATTCTGGGATGGGTCACTGCAGTTTCAAAGCAAAGCCTTGACCGCCCCGGTGACCCTGACCTCCCGGACAGGGTCCGCAGCCCCTCCCTGTGACAGCCTCCTGTCTGGTCTCGGAGCCCTTTGAGCTGCAGATACTGTCTGGGAGGATTTGCGGTCCTTCTGCTGTTCAGTGATGCTGCTGCAGTTGTGATTCACCCGACTCATACCATGACTCAAGAACCCCGGTATAACCGCAGATTCATAATCTCTACATGATCTCTGAACCCTCTTTCTAGTTTGACCCTAAATCCTAGAAATTTCCATATTACCATACGTCCAAACTGGTCTCCCACTAGTATTGATATTACTGAAGGAGATGATCTGTGCCCTTTAGGAATAATGTCCAGCTGGGTACAGTTGTCGGCTAAGATCTCCTAAATATTATCTTTACGCGGTTGCATTCCGCCTGATGTTCGGACATTTGCACCATTCGGAATGCCCTCTCAGCATTTCCGTTCTCCCTCTTTTTCAGGAGTACTTCTATCCCAAGTATCTGGGTAAGTGACGGGCGCGATCGCTCTCCTTACGTAGGATGAGTCTGCATTTGCGTGAACAAGGTCGTGGTCGAGCGTGACTGACAATTCCGCCATGTCTCTCTGCGTCAGACTGCATAGGCAAGTTTGGGGACTCAGAGGGGAAGAGGCAGGACCTGATCACCTGTGTGCACAGTGAGTACCCTTAGCTGTGTTCCTATTTCCTGCTCCCTTTCTCCCACATTTTCTGTCCCTCCCCTGCTTCCCTCTGCAACGAGGATGTGTGTGAGTTTTATAAATAGCGGGATGGGGGATGGGGGGGGGGGGGGGCGCCCCCCGGCTTCTCGTTTGGCTGCACTGCCGGAGCGCCCTGCAGCGGGGAGGGGGGGCACGCGGACAGGACTGCCGCTTTGCAACCCCACAAGGGCACCTCCCACAAAACGGGGACCGGGGCAGAGAGAGCCCCCCCCCCCCCATACAGGACCTGTTTATCTTCCACAACATCTGGCTGCCCTCTCTCCACCCCCTGCCTGATTCTGCCCAGGCATGTCTAGGCTTGTTCGGCAAGGCGAGGCAGAAGCGGGTTTGACGGGATCTAATAGGAGCCCACAAGCCCTGGGCAGGTCTCACGGTCTGTCGGGTTCCTGGGTATGAAACTGGGGAGAGTGTGTCACCATAGGAATCTACAGTATTTACAGTAAAGGACAAGCCAGTACTGCGTGGAGACCGCAGTCATTTTTTACACTGGAACAGGACTGGTCCAGAGCCTTATTAATCCATGATAAATCTGTTATTCATTGCCCGTGTCTACTCACATAATCTGTTTATTCGTCCTCCTTCAATTTCCAGCTGAAACGCACGTTAAAGTGATTTTACACGACTTATTTGAAATACTGAATCTGGCCACTGTTTCCTTTAAGTCGTCAAGATTTTTTCAAGTTGTAAATTAAGTGGCAATTAGCCAGTTTCTAACAATGTGTTTTCATCCTTTTAAAAGCACCGCCACCCCAAATCCTATAAGTATTTTCAAACTTTGACAGTTCATATAGGGCCACTAGCCAGGGAGATTTTTGAATCTTTTGAAATCAGTGCAATTGAAGTGCAGCATGAAGCTATTTAGTGTCTTAAAAGAAAATACAAAACGTTAGGTGACTAAGGATTTTCCTAGGGTTAGGAAAAGGCTTGCTTGCTGGCCTTATTTATTCCATTTAAAATTACAAGGCCTCGATGCTCACTCTAGGGGGTGGCGTTGTGCACTTGCCAGTCGCAATTTGGTTTAACCCACCGGGAACCAATTGTCCACGGGAAATCCGCAGAAAGACAGTACAGTAATCCAATCACTGGTCTCATAGCAGATGATGAATGGTTTGGCAGCAAATAAAATGTGCTGTGTGTGGCTCTCTCTCCCTGCCAGACATCCCTGACCAGTGCTCCCCATCACCGTGTTACGAGCGGGGGACGGTGCGCTGCGAGGACAAGAAGGGCAACTTTGTTTGTCACTGTTTCACTGGATGGACCGGCGCCACATGCGAGAAAGGTACCGGCAAACCCGCGAGCAGCTCGAGCTCACGCGCCCGGTCAGACGAGTTTGCACGCCCATGCGAGGATAATACTCGGGTGACACGGAGGTCCTTCTGCTCTTTCGTTACTCACGTTCATGGATGGCTCAATGTTATGAGTTCCATTTCATCTTAAGTGTGATTAAATATCAGGAGATTCTCATCTTGAGAAGGCAAAGTGACAGGCGAATCATTGCCACAACATTACAATCAGAGTTTGGTGTACGAGTGTGATTTGCTCAGTAGGATAACCTCTGATTTGTTACTCGTTTTGCAGACCTTGTTTATGTATCACGTGTCACCATTGAGGTTTCTTCTGATCTAGTACTTCGCTTTTCTGTTTTTTTCGTCATGCAAGTGATGTTTAATCTTAATAAAATAGTGAAATTAACTGAATTGGAGGGCCAGCCCATGGCAAAGCTGATGTGTCATTGTTTTGAGAGACCTTCAGTTCAGCCCTGAACTATGTAACCGCTGGTTACAGGTTAACTATAACCAGGGTTACAGTGTGGTCAACCGTGTCACCAACCTGTTTGCTCTAATCGTCATTTATAAAATGGACTAATTTGTTATAATGAGCTGCATTACTGTCCCCACCCCACACTGGGGGTTGCGAGACGTCTGGTGCCACTTGGTGGCTAATTGCAGGTTCTGGCTCTTAATAGCCCTGCCCACTCCATTCTTCTCTAATGATTGGCCATTTGTGTCATGTGACCTTTGTACTTCCGGCAGACATAAACGAATGTGACAACAACAATGCTGGCTGCAAACACAACTGCAGTAACACTCTTGGAAGCTACCGCTGCCTCTGCCAGGATGGTTACGTGCTGGCCAACCGGCATATGTGTACAGGTAGGTCTGGCTGGATGTAGATCGGGCGCTCAGTCTAGAGAGAGCCAGATGTATCCAGGTTTTTACTCCAGTCTGTCTCATTATACAATTAGCGATTTTTGTTTTTTATGACATGTATCAGATAGTAATAGGTACCAGCTCTCATTGCTGTATTCCCAATGTCACACCCATAAATATAGTGAATTGCACCTTTATAACTTCTAGCCAGCAGTGAGTGAAACCACATACCAGTCTCACTGCTCTAAGCCATGTCGATAAGCTTAACCAGAATATGTAATGCCATATAAACAAAAGCTTCAAGACAGGCAGCACCACATCCTGGACAAGTCTGCCAGCATTAGGCGGGCCCCCCCCTGGCGTCAGAGCCAGCTGGTGTTCATTTACTGGCATTTAACCTCTGAAATTCAATGAAAGAAACTATAAGCAGAATGTGTTATCGACTGCGAGATGGATTGGTGTGGTTTTTCTGGCATGGAAATTCTCCCCGCAAACTGTGGTATCCCCCTCGTGCTAATGGACCGCCCCCTGCGCCGCAGACGTGAATGAGTGTGTGGACACCCCCGAGGTGTGCGGCACGGCGCAGTGCGAGAACTTCCCTGGGGGCTACCAGTGCCTGTGCGACCAGGGCTTCGTGTATGACAACATGTCCAAGTCGTGCCTAGGTGAGTCCGCATCGTGAGGGCGCACACGCGTCCCACACAGGTCATGCTCATGCCTACAGACTGTATGCATGCGGATGGGGTATGTTTGAGTTGCTGCTGTCTTCCCAACATTTTATTTTTCCCGCAGCAGCAGCGAACACACACAAAGAAGCTCACTCGGTCCAAATCCTGTCCCACAGAAACACCCGGTGCCCCAGGCCCCCTCCTCTGTTACATAAATCTTGATTAATAATACCAGTTTGTCAAAAAGAAACAGAAAAACATATATGAGATTTCTGGGAATGGGGGTGGGGGGTGGTATTTGAATATTTGAAGTAGTTATTTGCTCCTGCAAGCCTGGGCCTGACTGGTTTTCAGAAGGACCTCGGCTGACGGGAAACTGCATTGGCACAGTAATAATAAAACGGAGAGCCTGGCTTCCTGTTAAACGGGGTGGCATCGGTTCCGCATGGCTTTCTTTGGAGGCTTGTTCGTCTCTGATCGTGTGCTCCCCCTCCCGGCAGATGTGGATGAGTGTGAGTCGCCGGTGTGCTCCGGGGAGTGCGTCAACATGCCAGGGGGGTTCAGCTGCTATTGTGACGGCCGGCGGGGCATGAGACTGACGCGGAACTGGACTGCCTGCGAGGTGACCGTCCTCCACAGACACACACACACACCCACCGAGGAGGACCCCCACCCTGCATTCACAGGACAGCCGTGAACTGTTTTTATAAAATTCAATTTCCAAGGACTAGCAGACCACAGCCCCCGCCATTCCGGTCAAACAGAATGACTGTTTCCTCCTTGGCACGCCCACCCCCCATGCCTCTAACCTCGTTAATAATGGGAGGCTTCACACCCACGTTCTTCGGATAACCATGTTGTTAAATCCGATAGGCACTGATAAACGCTGTGAAGTGTGTCAGGCCGTTCTGTGATTTGACAGTGTATGATAACCCACCGATTGTGGCTCCACCCCCAGCCCATCGAACCCGGGCCTCTCCCTAGCCTTAAGAGGAATGCCCGCTCCCTCTACCTGGGCCGCATGTTCAGCGGTTCTCCCGTCATCCGCCTCCGCTTCCGCCGAAAAGTCCAGACCGGGTGAGAGCCGCTCCCTGATTACTCTTGGCGGTTCCGTGCAGCACCACCTAGGGGCAAAGCGCCGCATCTACATGGCCGCCATACATGACGCCCATCACTTCCTGCCTTGCAGCTTCAGCGCCGAGTTTGACCTCAGGACTTACGACCCGGAGGGGGTTATTTTCTTTGCGGGGGGCCACCAGAACAGCTCGTGGATAGTGCTGGCCATGCATAATGGGAAGCTGGAGCTGCAGCTGAAGTATGGGCCAGTGAGCCGGGTGACCAGTAGCGGGCCCGTGGTTAGTGATGGACAGTGGCACAAGGTTAGAGGCGCCACCCAGTGGTCAGATGTATAATTTCCTGTTTAGTTTTAGATTAGTCAAGTTAAGCAATGTAGTTAATCTAATGTAAAAAGCGCATAATTGATGTGTACATACTTGTATATTGTCTTTAATAGTTTTATGTTATATATTATACTGGGGTACATCCACCAAGAGAAATTCCATTCTTGGCCTATAAGGACATTTTTGATTCTGATCCTTGTATCTCCAAGTTAGTTTTGTAAGGATTTTATAGCAATACAACTGGCAGTCATAAAAATAGGGGTTAGGAGTCTTGTTTCTGTTAATTTTCTTTCTTACTTTCTATTTAGTTTTTTTGTAGCATTCTGTCTCGCTGGTGTTGTAATGTATCACTACACACCCATGTAAAGCGCCCTGGGGCGACTGTTGCAAAAGGCGCTATATAAAAATGAATTTTATTGAATTGAATTAATAAATGACCTTTTATTCACATTCACTTTAACATTTTAATCGTGAAATTTTGACTTCTGGTTTGGGGTCAGATCTCTGTGGAGGAGCAGGGCCGTAGCCTGGTGATCAAGATCGACCGGGAGGCTGTGATGAAGATTGCGGTGAACGGGGATCTCTTCACGTCGAGGAAGGGGATGCACGAGCTCAACCTCACTGTGGGGGGAGTGCCGTTCAGAGAAGCCGGCTTGCTGAATAAGGTGAGTTCCAGCCGGGGTGGGGGGGGACTTGTTTATACTGTACATCAAGCTGACCTGACCCCCAGTCACTGTGGAAACTGGAGGGGGGTGATTTTCATCTTGGATCCAAATCACGAAAAAATAAATGCCTGTATAATGGACCTGAAAAAACAGAACAAGCCGTAACGGAGCCCATCGGTGCCGTAAACGCTCTGGCCGCTACAAGCAATGGAAAATGGTTTTGGCGGCCTGATGTACGGCAAACCAAACTCTCCAGGAAGCATTCGAAATACTCTGGGAGTTTAGCTGTAATTATTTTCAGTTGTAGTCAAAGCACTGTAATCCCTTAGATCCTGGTAAATACTGATTCTGCTGCCTTTGTACATGTAGGTAACAGAATAAGGTTTAAAAACTCATGTTGCGGTCACTACATGGGTTAAGCAGGGGGGTGTGGACTCAACGAGTGATTGACAGGGAGGCTAAGCCCAGCCCTGGTGTCTCCTATGAGCACATTTATGGTTAAGAATGATATTCTATATAATGTGCACAATTCTTGTTGTAGTACTGTACTACTGCGCGGAAATCTGCTTTTCTGTAAGGGTATAAGAGCTTTGCTTCTGAGCTGGTCAGTGTAACCTCACTGTCAGGGACAAGCTGCTCATTGTTGATCTTAGTCTAGGCTACACAAAATTTCCGCTGGGAGGGTTGGGGGGGGCATTCCTTAGGGAGAGATTTTCACTAGTAACACATCATACTTTCTCTCACATTTTCATGTAGAAAAAAAATTGGTTGGGATAATATATTTTTCTTTGCTGGATTTTAGGCCATTTCTGGGACTCAGTCTTTGCACTTTTTCCGTCTTGGATAGTTTGACGTGGAAATGGGAAGCATGCAAGCAAAAGGGAAGACAGTGTGTGGAATTCAGGTCATGTCGATTTCAGATTAGTTCCCTCTCGTCATGATGACACTCACCTGACTATCATTGAAAGTTAATTGCAGCCATTTGTACAGAGAGATATGTTTGTCTCATGATTTGACATTCCAAAGGGACTATTAGTATGTATGCAATGTCCTTGACCACTCCGCCCTCTGCTGCCTATGCCATGTATCCCAGCTTGTGTAAGACCACCCCTCCCCCAGCCTCCTCATCTGCCGTCCCGCCCCCCAGATGAATCCCCGCCTGGACGGCTGTCTGCGGGAGTGGCGCTGGCTGACTGGCGAGGACTCCTCCATCCAGGAGACCATCCGCGCCAACGAGAAGCTGCAATGCTTCTCCACCGAGGACCGTGGCTCCTATTACCCCGGCAACGGCTTGGCGCTCTTCAACCTCAGCTACGGTGGGTGGTGGGCGGTTAGCCGACCCTTAGTTTGAGCGGTGTGTGGCTCAGCGTGTTGGGATTCTGCGCCTGTGATCGGACAGTTGCCGGTTCAAATCGGCAGCTGATTGCCAGAGTACGTTAATTAATTTTATGACATGAAAAAAAATTCCATTGTGACCAGATCAAGAGGAAACCACCCCCCACAAAATGGGGGTTGTGAATCCCAGACACTAATATTTTGGGGGCGTGGGCTGAAAAGTTTGTCCCCAGACTCCAGGGAGACTCTGGCCCTGCTTTCTCACTTTTTTTTTTTTTTTTGATAAAAGCATCTGCCAATTAAAACATTAATAATAAGCGTAGACCACCTGTAAACTGTTCTCACCTTAACTTCTCTGTAAGGATCTCCTGAAATCTGACTTCAAAAGAGAGCCCTTCAGAAGCTGCTAGTAGCCTTAGCGTGAGTGAGTGGGATTTTACTGTGAGAAGAACCCTAGCTTACATGTGTGAGTAAACTTCTTTTGTTTCATATTTACTGCATTCATTGTGCCTTCGATCCCTCCTTCCCCAGCAGCGGATTCCCCAGTGCAGAGTATTCAGCTACACCTACGCCCCGCCTCCACCCTAGGGCTTCTCCTCGCACTGGTCCGGCAAGACAGCGTGCCCCTGTCGGTGTCCCTCTCCAACTACCATCCTGGGAAAAAACTATGGCAAGAGGTGAGGCTGGTCTCCCAGGCTGGGTTTCTACACGTGGGTCCGTATGGCGGTTAATGTCTCCATGTGTGTTCCCAGCACGTCCTCGTTGCTGTGGGCAATACGGTGGTGGCCAGCCTCCCCGCACAACTGAGTGACTCGGAGACACATCTGGTGAATGTGACCATCACGGGAGGTCTGGTCCACCTGGAGGTGGATGGACAAGCGGGTCAGGCTGAACCGGGCCTGAACCAGGAGGTTATCGACCTCTCCTCTCCGGTCGGCACCTTCCTTGGTGGAATACCAGGTGGGCTTAGACCCTTGGGGCACCGAGCAGCATGGTAGTAAATCAGAAGCAGCCTTATTGTTGTACCCTAGAATATAATTGCATGCCATCTCACAATTATTATAATGGTCGACCTGTAACCTTTCCACAGACATCCCCCTGGTGTCCACGCCCATCTCTGCATATTACATGGGTTGCATGGACATCACCATCAACGGGCAAATGTTGAACCTGGATGAGGCGACCCACAAGCACAACGATATCCGCTCTCACTCCTGCCCCCTTGTGGGGGCTCACCAGTAACCCAATTCCACATGCGTGAGGGTCCCCTCTCTCTATCCACTTTTCATCCTACCCCACTAGTCTGGGGGGGATCCCTTGAAGTATGCATTTAAAGCAGAGGCACAGAGAAACACAGGGCCTGTATTTATATTAGCGAAACACTGCTTCATGACCTACGGAGAAATCCGCTGTAATATACTGAATATGTAAATACTGTACTATTCATTGCTTTCAAAAAATAAGACTTACCTTCTATGAGTTTGGCTTTAAGTCTCACAGGGTTACATAGTAAGTCACTAACACACAAATTGTATATTTTCACTTATGATTCTGTTCTGTTATAGTCACCGTCAACAACATTTGTCATATTTAAGACTTTTTTTTTTTTTTTTAATCTTCGTGTTGTATATTTTAAAAAATGTCTGTCCTGATGAGAATCCACCCCCCCCCCCCAAAAATCCAAAATGCCAAATTGAAACGCTATTAAAAATAAAGATGGTTAACAGGCAATATTCTTGCCTGGTTTTTTCCCAAGGCACATATTCATTACTGGTATTCTTTTGGATGTATAGTTAGTTATTATTAAAGACACTTACCAGAAGCAAGCAAATAAGCATGCATAGACAACCCAGTAGATTACAGTCCATTTCTCAAAGTTTAAGCACTCTTACAGTATGATATTTATACGATTTCAGCTTTACAACAAGAATTACAACTTCCTCTACATACATGCCTGCGCTTTGCTGAAACTACTAAACACAGTATAAGGTAGTTTAGCTCTGACTTGAGGTTTAAGACAAAAGGGGCAGATCTGGTTCTGAGGTCAAAGAATCTTTCACATGGACCCGGGTGAACAGCGTGACAGGTGAGGATTATAGGCTGTAAGAGCTGCCTGGATTCTGCTGAAAAGTCAGTCATGCTCTCACGTGTCCCAGTCTAATTAAATTACCCACTTAAGAGATGAAGGCAGAACTTTGACTTGTCTTAAGACTCACAACAGCCATAACTGATATTTTAAATGCACTGTTTGTACTGACACCTTGAGGTATAGACAAGACCAACGAGTCATGTGAGGCGGCCTTCAAACCTGTTCGTCGTGTGAGCCCTAGGGGAGGGTGTCCCGGGTTTGACATGGGGTTGAGCCCCCCCCCCCCAAATGTGATACAGGCGAGTTCTCCATCTTACAGAAACTGGTGCAGACAGGTGATGGGGCTGGGTTCTGTCGGTGGTTGCTACATGGGCCAGGGGCTTTTCTCCATGTGTTTCTCCTGACTCAGCAGGCGTACGGAGGTGGCTTCTCGCACCCCCCGTATGATGTCCCGAAGTAGGCAGGGGTGCCAGGGGTCAGCGTGTAGCTGGAGGAGGCCTGTGACGGGGGTTGCGATGGAACTTGGGAGGGGGGCTGGCTGTCCTCTGAGGGGGATGTGGGGGCGTCCGGGCCTAACGGTGTCACTGCCGGTGCTACTGGGGGGGGCTGGTACACGCCGTGGTGCTGCAGGAGAAAGAACATTCTGCGGGTCAGATCAAGGCAAACGGGAGAACCTCTGAGGGGCTGGTAGTTCAGCTGAAATGGAAATCCTAAATCTCCAGTCTGTGATTCAGGGATGCTCCAGCCCTCCAAGGCCACAGATTACGTTTTTTTTTTCTATTAGAGTGGCACCTTAATTCAAAGCTTATGATTCAAGATCTTTATTGTCCATGTGCAGCAGGAGCACTGGAACACTTAGTCATTCAGCAGAATTTGGTTACAAAAGTCTAAAGACAGAACAAGAGAATATAGAGCCTGCAGAACAATATAAGACTGTCCAAAACTGGACCATCTGCACTGACTGGCTGATAAAGTGCAGTGACATCTATAAAATGCATGTGCCGTGGATATGACTGTCATGGGAAATGCAGATGTTGGAAATGTGAATAGCTAGGGGAAAGAAGCTGTTCTTGAATCTGATAGAGATCTGATGCTTCGAGACCTCCTACCAGACTGCAGGGGGGTGAGGAGTTTGTGGTTGGGGTAGCCAGGGCCCTAATTTATGGACTGAACCTTGTTATGGCCCCTTGCAGTGCGGACAAACTTAACGGTTTGAGTTTCACTGCCCCCCTGTGTGACTATGAGGTACAACTCAATGCTCCCTAAAGAGTCAGGGGAGGTATGCAGGATTGTGAGTTAGGTGACCACACACGGGGAAGAGACATGCTCCATTTTAGCTTTAAAGTCTTAAGCATAGTTCATACTTTGCGCTTTCCGCGTGCGCTTCCGGTTTGTAGACGGTCGTCTGCGCGGCAGTTTGTGCTCATACTGTGGATGCGGATTGTTGCGGTCGGCGCATGCGTACTGCAGTGACATTCCTCCAGACCAGCAGTGGGCAGATGTCGTCTCTTAGGTCTGAATG
>JAAGVU020000001.1:48372700-48383080 GCA_011763525.2 Mormyrus iriodes
GGGGGTGGGGGTGGGGGGGTGGGGGGGGTGGGGTGGGGGGGGGTGGGGGGGGGGGGGGGGGGGGGGGGGGGGGGGGGGGGGGGGAGAAGTGTGCTTAGGGCCTTGCTCAAGGACCAATTGGGGACATGCCTATCCTGCCAGTGATGGGATTTGATCCAATCACAGGTACGGAGGCCTAACCCACTGAGCCATGCATTGCCCCCTAACAGTGAGATCACTCAGCTGGTCACTGTCCTTCAGGACATTAATTTCTTGACTAAACTAAAGCTGAATTTCAGAGTAAATGCACACGACAGCTGTTCACAGGCATAGCATTCAGTCACCACAACAAAAATAAAAAACCCTTTTTAAACAAATCACAATTACCTACCAACGTTACGCACATTGAACTGAGGGACAATTCTGCACGTAAAGTGAAGCCAAATGAGGGCATCTGCTTTTTAACCAGAAATCTTTACATTATAGCTATTAGGACTTTTTTGACCCCACAGGATCAATCGCTTCAGCAACGTGTTACATTTCTGTTTAATATATTAAACTCTTGATAAATCCTTCAGCTTCTTTATTTAGATCACGTAGCTAAATCATTGATTGGTTAATGGCTTTGGGACAGTCGATCTTACATTCACATCCTTTTTTCAGCACTGACTGAGCAATGAGAGTGGAAACACTGGGACTCGCTTCAGACACAAGCCATTAGTTCCCCAGGGAGATTGTGTCCAGCCCCTGATCCTTATCCGGAGCCATATCATAAAGAGGGAAGTGGGTGGAGACGGACTCTGCAAGTGGCTTTTAAACAGAAGAACCATAATCCTGCTTTCAGGGGCTGCAGCAGCAAGTCATTCTGTCAAGCTGTAAACCAGCAAGTTAAACTGTCTGAGAAAGTAAACAAATATTATTATTTTGACCATTATGCCTTAATTGACTGCAGAATTATGCGTCTTCCTAGTGGGAAAGCGATAACACTTTGGGTAAATCAATTGCCAGCCATATCCCTTTGAGAATCTACATCATCCACACTCATTACTTTAAGTAAATAGTCCTAGTTGCCTGTGTGATTTTTCAACAGACAATAGAAGACAACTATCCCCATTGATGCCAATTTCAGACTTACCTCTGTGTGATAGGTGTCATACGACTCTCCTTGCCCACTGCCATAGAACTCACACCTTCCCTCCATTAGGGGTCTTTTGTCCTGAGCAGAGGCAAAGAGAAAGAAGTACAATCATACTGTAAGTAGTTCTGCTGGGTGAATGTTAGCTGCCCTCTGCTGACCTCTGTTGGCTGTTAATGGTACTGCCCATTATGAGTGGAAAGTCACTGTTAGAAGCCAAGCGAAACAGTAGGATTAGCATGACATTGCTGCAAATGTTACAGAAGTATTAACTACTGTACTGTAATTTTTTTCCCCTTGAAATACAAATGCCGTCTCATACAAGGGTTATACAGGGGCAAGGCCACAGGGGCCCTAGGCCCCAGCTGAAAGCTGATTGGCCTCCAGAGTGCCCCCCCCGTCACTCACTGATTCAAAACATGTCATTGGCTAATAAGGTTAACTCCTCTGTATGAATTATGACCCCTCTTATGCCCTCTTCCTATGTCCTAACATCACTCCACACAATGACAGTTGTTTCAGCTCCACCACTGTCTGACAGCGGTATCCAGCTCCAATGCCGAATCCTCAGAACAGGGCCACTGACCTCATCATAAACGGAATGGATGCCGGTTCCGACCCGGCCGCTCGGAGAGGAGAGCCCCTCATCCCCAGACACAGGAAGGGGCAGCCAGAGTCTCTGCCGCGAGCCGCGCAATCACGCGTATCGTAATTCAGCCGCGGCCATGATTTAGGGCCACGGATTGTTTATGATATTTTACAGCTTGTGGGAAAGGAGATAAGGGAGGTAATGGATTATTTAATTGGTTAATTCTGTTTGCTGGTCCCCCTGCCGTTTATGAAACCAAATCCCAGCAAATCTCAGATCTCTATGGAAGGTTGTAACCTGGCCTAACACGGTAACCCGGTGGGGCGGAGGGTTAGGGTTGGGGGGGTAATTTTTTGACAATCCCAGCGTGAGAAATGTGCACTCCACCATTAGAGCTCTTCCCTCATAATACAACGACAGGCTGTTCGTTTTGCTGATGGCCTCATGACTATGAAGAAAAGGTGGTAAAAGGAAGGTGGGTAGAGGCTAGTCAACGTGAACACACAACAGTCTGGTGGACATGCCGCCCCCCCCCCCGCTCCTTGCTGTATAGGTAGCCCTTCTGGCAGTCCATCAAGGGACACTACTCACGATGAACTTTGCGGCGATGACCCCGTCCACGATGGCGCAGAAGAAGGATGTGATTACTCCCAGGCTGAGGAAGATGATGGATGCCACGAGCTGCACAAGAAACACTCGTTTATGTGCTCATTTCAAAGTCAAAAACCAAAGAACAAAATACATTAAATACAGCAGTAAAGACTCTCCAAGGGCTGGAAAACCATTCCATGTCCCTGGAAGGTTGTGGACACAGGCTCTCTTACAGCGCCCTTGTTATTAAGTGTTTGGCTCTTCCATTTCTGCTGACTCGTACATTATGCCTGTAATTGGGCATGACCTCAAACCATCACCTAACAAAATGTGTCCCGCCGAAGTCTACAGTCACTATTAAAGAAATAAGCCAGTTCAGCCCTAAACAGATATAAACTAAGAACCTGTATTGCCAACATCAGCATCTAAAAACCGAGTGGCTCAGGCCTATAAATTGTGTTATGGTTGGTAGGACCCAGGTAGCAGGCTAACTAGATTCCCAGCAAAGAGGCAGTAGATGGCGCACAGTATGACAGAGGAGGGGTAAGGTCATAAGGTTACTGGCCAAAACAGTCAAGCAGCTGGATATCAGGGCCTGGTGTGAGAGACCAGAAGTGGCGCATGTGTGCGAGACCATGGCTGAGGACGGGAGCACCATCGTTCCAATGCCCTTGACCCTTGGATCACATTGCTGCTGAGTGGGGAAGTAAATCCACAGCTGTTCTTTCAATGGGAGAGGAAGGGTGTGTGCGCAAGTGTCATATATAGCCCTGAAGAGGCGGGGGGTGGGAGCCAAATACGTACTGAACCAATTTCCTTTCAATATGCTGAGAGAACATCACCAAAAGAAACCGACACGTCTAAGACTGGCACAATAGCACGTTACATTTAACCCAAGGTAGCCTTACTACCCAAGCTTTATTGAAATGATTAATTGATCAGGCCGTAAATTAACCAGACTAAGCAAACCCTAAGCAAAAAAGCTGAAAGCAGTTCTGTTAATTAAATATGCCTCCCTTTTCAGAAAATAATCGTGAATAGTGATTGGACAGGTGCATAACTTCCACATTTCTGAATATCTGTACTAATCAACGGAGTGTGGATATCTATGAAGACCTCCATTGGATTCTTCAGTAACAAAACTCTTCTCTTATGATTTAAAGCAGGTCCTCTCCACCCCATCCACTGGGCGCGTGCAGACAGCAGATAGCAGCTGCAGTGGCAATCAACCTTCCTGAGCCAAAGGTCCAGATGGGCCCTCTAATATGTCATCACTGACGGCTTGTAAGCCCCCCAACTGCTGCCTTTACTGCCCCATAATGTTGCTGGAAAGCAAAAGAAATAACCACCAAAGCAAAAGAATAACCTTCTGTTCCACAAAACCACGAGTTTTACTCACAGACTTATAAAGACAGTTATATACCATTATTTATACAAATGCAATGAAAACACAATGATCAGGGGGAAAAAAACATTGTACATCATTTATGGCCCTCTGATGCATTAAAATCTTATTTAAAGAATGATGCAGACCACCACCAGCACCACCACGAAGCAGAGAGAGGGATTACTTGGAGGAAGCGAGTGCCCTCTATCACATTATGTCCAAACCACTCAAGAGTGACCTTTAATTAATGTCACCCTTTGTTGTCTACTACCTGTACAAGGTCGAAGAGGTCTAATATTCCAGTTTAATGGAACAATCACCAACATGTACCTGGTTGTTCTCTTTCCACTGCAATGCACACCTGCCTTAAAATCGCACTAGGAATATCAATTAAATCCAATGCTGGGTCATTATCAGGCCAGAGTAATCAAGCCCCGCAAACTGCTATAACTACAGGGCCAAAGTAATCAAATCCCAAGTGCCCAAGTGACAGATATGGATCCTGGCAGTAATGACTCCAGTTACTGAGCCTCCACTCCTCACCAGTACGTCTCTAAGCCCATTAATATAAACGAGCAGTTTAAACGACCGCGACTTAATGCGATGCCACTGCAGTGGTGATGATGTCAGAGACAATGGGCTTTGACAGCAGTATTAGTCCACATGATCAGAGCACCGGAGACTCGCTCATAAAGAGCCCCTCCTCTCCGGGTCTGCACACCACCCTCTATGAGCAGGATGATCTATAACCTTATGCAGACCACCCACCTAGTCTCAAGGACGCAGGGAGCAGAACCTTCCAGCGATCGATGGCAACATTGAAGAGTGGCTGCGGTTAAGCAAGGAGGAGCCAGTCTTTGGGCAAAATATGAGGCCGGAGAGGTCACACGGTGCCGGCAAACAGAGTGACCACGAGAATGGACACGGGTCTAAGACAACGAGATGCCCTGCAAGGACCAGTCCTGGCATGATATTTGACATTGGAAAAAACCTTTTTTCACTGGATCAGTTACCCAATATGGCCATCCCACATCCATTTACCAGGTAATCTCAGTATACAGAGCTCATCAAGCTTTTTCAAGTAATCGATCTGGCTTGGACCATGGTGAAGTCTTTCCATTTCTTAAAACGTGACACTTCCTGTCTGCCGAGGAGAGGTCAAAGTTCACCAAGCCTGGCGAGCAACAGGAAGTGAAACCCAAGAGCGGCCGTGCACCACACATGTGCGCCCAATATCAGTTACTAAAGTACTGGTGCGTGACCTTGGTCGTCTCCTATCGGTTTCAGGCAGAACACGAGAAAAGAGAGGGAAGAAAAGAGAGAGAAGACGGAGGGTGGAATCAAAACCGCCTTCGTTACAGTTACTGTGGCGAACAGCCCGATGATTAAAATTTGAAAGTGGGGACAGGGAACGATGGGCGAGTCGGGTGAACACACTTCTCCCCTAAATCAAGTGGTGTCGGACCCCTCGCGTGCCACTTCAGCCCATCAACATAGGAACCGTTCCTCCCACAGAGCCATGATCCACCCCATGTAGATACATCATTCTCAGATGCCACACTCAAAGGGCGCCGATTCAATTATGCTGTATTCAACACCCCCGAAAAGCCATGCTTTACAGTATCACCTCTCAGGCCCAGAAAACTGAAAAGTTTTATTAAAACAAAATTTTAGTACGAAAGACGATCTTTATTAAAACATTTTCATAATCTCTCATATTTAAGGACTGACAAATATTCATGTAAAAACCATTAGGATCTATGAGGATTAGTGAGCTTTTAACATCCTTGTTTTATGACAACATAGAAACAGCATCCTTTTTTAGGAAGAACAGGCCCCACTGACCAACACAAAGGCTACTTCATTAGCGCATGTGCTAAAGCCTGCACACATGCGCTTGAGATCTCAGACCTCACAACATAAATTATAGAGGAATGAGGTCTCCCCTAATGACGAGGACAGCAGGGGAGGAGATGTGGTTACACTGGGGATCCAGGATAAGCGTGTCAGGGCTGGCGGAGGCTGTAAATAGGTAATGAACATTCACCTGATCCCAGGTGTGTTAGACTTTAAAATAAATAAATAAAATGTCGTAGGCATGCACCAATCAGGAAGGTTCCCTTGTATTTCAGCCCTGGACAGGATTTCCCAGGTGTCTCTTTGTCCTTATATTTTAGCATAAACCCTTTGATTCATTTCCCCACCATTATATACATATATTTACGGTATATTGACGATAGCCTATGCAGTCAAATTATAGATAGGATTTTAGAATCACAGGAACAGCATTAGTGACACCAAATTCAATCGAGTTCCAGTTTGGTTACCGGGGACAGAGCATTAGACTGAAGGTCGCTATACCACTGGGGCATCAGGCACACATTACTGGTTGAAAAATGTTCTAGCTGTCAATGCTTATCCAATTGCTGTTCTTCTTCCGTTGTGTACACAGCCAATCGTACGCTTTTACCTGAGCAAGTGTTCGAACGCACAACAGTAAACAGCAAATGGCCACTTATGGACAGTAAGCAGGTAGCTACTTTCTTTAGATGCTGGGTTTACTGACTGGAAAACAAACCAGAATACAATTCCAGACTTTTTGTGATTTATAAGCAAAAATTCACTCATAAATCATGTCAGGTCGATTAAATGGGTTTCCTTAGCTTAAATTTAAGTGTAGGCACAGGTGAAGTTATACTACTACAATTGCAGACCTTATTATTTGATAATTTATCAATACGGATTACTTCTGAACCTGCTTTAAATTATTCAGACCTTTAGTTACATAACTGCAAATCACAAAGAGACCAACATAATGCAATCTCTGTCGTTGCATGAACTAACCTTGTTCCACATTGCGATTACGTGATGTTCTTTGGAAAATGGCTTTGGGGTCATTTATGACACAGCGCCTCTAATATCCCGGCAACAGGTTCGGGGAACAGTGTGGAAAAGCTAGCTAGATATGGAGGGAATATCCAGTCTTCAGGCAATAGGGAAAGACCAAATATTCAAACAGTTTGAGAACAGGGTTTCATAAGGAAGGTTTACAGCTCACCATGGGTCTGCGATTCTCCACCAGGTTAATGCCCACAAGCCCAAGAAAGGCCCCAAAGCTTAGCTGAAAGGAAGGAGCCAGAAAAAGGAGTTAGGACAGGGGTGACAACTTTGGTCAGCTGGCTGGCGTTAGCTTCTCAATTTGAGACAAGTCTGCACACACATGGACATGCATTTACATGCAACCGTATTATTACCTTGCAAACAGTCTGTAGGGTTTGCAAACTGCCCCAACGCTTTTGATGTAGCTCATTTTATTTTTATAATGGAATAATACAGATTTGCCATAAGATTTCTTGTGTGAGAGTCTGAAAGCCTGAGTGTCACACCATATGCGTGAGAGTTGGCAACCCTGTTAAGAACCTGGACACCTGTTATCCTTAACTTATAATAATAGGCAAAAAAATCCCTGATCATGGATAAAACTGAATACACAGTCCTACTGTAAGATATCTTTTGTCTGCTGAAAGATTGAATAATTATGTCAACAAATATCAGTGCAGTAAAGGAGGCAAGGAGAAAATACAGTACACAGGCTTCACTGGATATCTGGCGACATGTATGGTTTTATATTGGCAATTTTATGAATTAAAATTCTTAAAATTTATCACAGATGCAGAAAGGTGCAAGTGTAAAGGGGTGCAGTAGGATTATAGAGGCGCGCTCACGATTATCCCTGGGTAGTAGCCAGCGACGGGCACGTTGCCGGTGCGGGTCGCGGACACCAGGCCCACCACGAGGATGACCACGGAGAGGGAGAGCAGACAGACCGTATACCAAAGCGCCGTGCGCCGCCTCTTCGCGAACTGCTCTGTGGAAAGACAAACTGCCGCAGGGCGGTGAGAGATTACCGCTGTACCCCTGCGGCTTTGAGCAAAGACGTGGAGCGGCCGCGCCGCCGTGCCGCCCAGTACTAACACATCGTCCACGGGGATATCACTCAAATATAAAAGCAAAATAAAGAGCATTCATTGATGTAGGTCTATTTAAAAATGTATGGAAAGACTGACTGATAAGTATATTTTCTAGAATCACACACGGCATTTAGCTAATGATTAATCTGCAGTTGTGGGCACCAGTTGCTATTCAAACAACTTAGGTCTAATTAAATTACTCGTACAAGCGGATACAGACATTGTGCCGGTACTGCGGAGTCGGTCTGGCCAGCCATACTGAGGATGCGATTTCTCTGCTGCCAGTCACCTGTTACCTAGGTCTGATTAACCCCGTCACCTATTATTCATGGGTACATTAAAAATCTTTAATCGTATTTACACTTTCAGTTTTTTATGATGTAGAGCCATTTCTGAATGAGAAGAAAACACAGTCCCACGCTACTTTTCACCGCTAGTCCCACAACTAGATCAGGCATACTTGAATTTAAAAACAATGCATTTTAAGCAACTCAAATGCCACCCAAAAACAATGCAAAATAACCATTAAAAAGCCATATTAAGTCCTCTTCGATTGGTCAGAAGACTTCGCACCGCTCTTTGTATCCACAAGATAACAGTCCAGTGTGCGAAGTTCGATTTTAGCTATCGTATAGAAACTACTAGACTTGACAGACGCAAGTGATAAACCTGTTGACAGGTAGCCTGAATAGAGACTGTGTATCCGGGCACCGGAGAAGCGGCTGCGAGCGTCTCCGCCTTCGCAGTTCAGCACGTCACCGAATAACCGAAGCATGAAGTCGCAGATAACAGACTTATGAGTTTTTTGGGGTTTTTTTTTTTTTTGTTTCGTCCGTTATACTATGTGGACTACACAAAGCCAATTTACAAAATGCATCTTAAACTATGGTTCAGCATGGGATTTCAATACACTTGAACAAGATTAATGTTCCATCAAGGCCGGAGTAGCCTAAATTCGTTAATGATGCATTTCTTACGAAGAGCGCACAGTCTGCAACAGAGCTGACACCGCGGCAGTCCCCCGACTGATCCGTAGCACATTTACTATAAATCCTAACAGCAGCAGAAGCTGAACAGGAACGTAATTACTGCGAACAGTAAGCTACTAGCCTATATAAACACTGCTAAGTTGCAGTAGTCTATATTGTGTCGGCAATGCAAAATGTCAACGCGTATTTCATAGTTCACATAAATGTAGGCTAATAATTACGTCTAATTTTATTGTTTACCATACTTTTGATAAAAAATAGGAAAGATATTATTTGAACACCGTATTACCTATAAAATATTTTTTAAACAATACACTAGTAGAATACAACCAACTGGAGCAGTTTTACCTGACGGATCCGGAGCAGCCGGGGCGGGAGTAACTGCGGGTTGTTGCATCTTTGTTGTCGGTGTTTCCTTTATTTAAAAAAAAAAATAATTATATGCCACACAGTTCCCAATTACACGTGAAAAATCCGGTATATTTTCTTCTGACAAAAGCCGGAGCGGCAAAAGCGAAATGAAAAGCGAAGCCGATTCCCCGATCCCTCAAACCATCACCAGGTTTACAGGTGCGACTTCCCTTACTAATAACCCCATTATGCTTCCCACTAACAGCTATCACCTGCCGGGTGGATGCGCTACGCTGCCCGCCGTTGCTCCCCGTTAAACTACCAACATATCCGGATGCAACTTGGCATCTAATGAGGCTTGTTGATGAAACGCCGCGACTAAGGACCTATTGAGGGATCTTTTACTTGGGACGCCGACACCGCAGGCACTCGGCTCAAATGATCCGGAAAGCTCAAATGATCCAAAAACTCAAAGGTGGGCGGCCAATAGGGGGCTGAGCTGTAGAGCTTGTTCGGGTGATTTACAGCAATCGATGCATTTGTTATAAAACAGAGACCTTTAGATACAATGCCTTCAATTTGATAGAAGCCCAAATATAAAAGCTGAACTCAGTCCTGGTCCTTGCGATTCCTGCACTGCTGAACTTTTAATTAATTAGGCAAGATTCACGTATCAAGTCCAAGTCAAATTACTGAATACCCATATTCATCTCCTCAATAAAGCATACACACAAAGTTTTTATTTATTTTTTTATTGAAAAACATCCAATTCTTAAACTAATTCAGTTTAAATTGCAGCATCACCTTTACCTTTCTAAACTGCCTAGAACTTCACAACCGATAGAAATTATCTTAGGAAAAATATTAACCCAGGCAATGAGCACCTGAAGAATATAACCAAAAATACCGGCATGGCTGTAGACTAAATGCCCTCCTAGAATTTCTCAACAACAAAATTAATATTTCCCTAGGGATCCACCGATACCGATACCAGCATCAGGTATCGGGCCGATACTGCAGTCAAATACTCATAAAAATTTTCCGATACCAACAACCGATACCACTCAATTGCTACATTACGTTAAAATTCAAAGCCGCAGCATTTTGTCAGACTGTATGGTCTGTTCTGCTAAAGTGTCAAGAGGAAGAAGGGACAGTACGTCATTTAACAAACAATTAGATCAAACATCTAAAGACGCACCATAGCGCAGAGTACACGGAGTCTGCTAATGCTGGCAGAAAATGACCGCAACAAGCTTGAGCGCAAATACTGGAGAAGCGAGAGAAAACGAAACCAATGCGTTTTTATACCTAACATTAAATAACTAAACATATTTAATGTTAGATATAAATAACGCTTCAGTTTCAATCACCAATATAAGTACACC
>JAAGVU020000001.1:48394886-48417438 GCA_011763525.2 Mormyrus iriodes
GATAGGAGAGAAGGAGAGGGGAAGAGGCCAAAGAGAGACAGGAGAGAAGGAGAGGGGAAGAGGCCAAAGAGAGACAGAAGAGGGGAAGAGGCGAAAGGGGGACAGGAGAGAGGAAGAGTGCAAACCGTCCCAGGCAAAGGCTTTGACTAATAGGATTTCAGCAGTAATACTGCTGACTGCAGGTGTCGTTACAGGCTTATGTTCACAGGTCACCTCACGATGGTTAGAGGATAGTTTTTTTTTTTTTTTAATTGCTTTGTAAACAACAGCCACAGGCGCCCGCCGCTCTGTCTGCAAACCAGCGGCTCGTAACCATGCTGGCCACTCCACAGTCATGCCAGGGGACCCTGGGGGCAGCCCGTCGCAAAAACTCACCACATGCGGCGCAATGTTGACATTGGAGGGCCCCAGTGTTTTTGGCAGGAGTTGTTTCCCCAGAGTGACAGGCGACGGGTGGACAGTCACCAGTGACAGGACTCCTGCAAAGCAGGGCAAAACAAACGTCACAACCGCCTGGAGGCGAAGGCAGGAGGTCTCCGGTTTCTATAGTACAGCATGTTACGGACTGTTCGCTCTCATGCGACAGATTTACACCCGTCTGCAAGACACCCCACCATCAAAACGGCCAAAACTACTTTCTCTGACACCATAAACCTCAAACCCAACACACACACTTCCCAATGCAGCAGCAGCATTTCAGGCTGAGCCCCACTGCAAACGCATTTTGATCAAAAGCATACTGGGGTAACCGAGTAACATATCAATAGACATTATGCATAATGCATATTAGACATCTAGATCAGCCTATATAACAGTTAAATAAAATAACAGGGAAGAGGAGGACAAGAACACCAACAGAATCTGTGATAAACACAACAGCTGCAGGCTATACTCACTCATGCTTGGAATACGGTATTTTACTGCCCCCTGCTGCTGAAACACTACCATCCAGCACCATGACAAAACAGCAGTTCATATTATCTTGATTTCCAATACAGGCATGTGGCTGGATACACAACCCTGGGGCCTGTGTCGCAAAGCTGGGTTATCAAGATAACTTGGAGATTTAAGGTAGTCTGGGCTAGATGCGAGTGAACAAAGATACCTTAAATCCAACACCATCTAGCTAACCGACAAATCTCGCTTTGGGATACAGGCCAGAGACTCATTTTATTCTGGTTCTCAGCCTGCTAATTAAGTTTTATTACATTCAGAGTGCTAATATAAAAGTTACACACAAATGAAGCAACAAAAGTCATTAAAATACATAAACAGCAGAAAAAAAAAATTCATTGATTTGTTTTTGCATTAACTGTATAGTACAAAGATGGCTAAGTGGCCATGAATTACAGCTCAAACTGATTTAAGAAGAACCACACAGACCTAGAAGACTGGCCTGAGACTCGGTATCAGCTAAGCAGGACTGCCTCGGGCTGCTCACCTTTGCTGGGACTCAAATTTTGGTCGACAAAAACCTTCAGCTCTCCATTGGTTTCAATCACACCGACCTGTGGATCAGCAGACAAGCATCGCAAAATGAAAACAACCTCAGACAGAAGCAATTCTCTGCCTCAACATTCAATTTACAGTAATATGTCTGGGAAATACTCTCTTTTGCATACAATTCCCCATCTATTTTTGCATCAATATTTTCCTTTTGAAGCTATATTACTTGTCTATTCTGCTAGTTTCCACTTATTTCCTAAGTAAATCGGCTGGCTAAAAGTGGAACTATGAGTCTTTTTAAACCCACAAACGCTTTTGCACCCAGGGACATTACTGGCCAGCACCTTATGTTTCCAGAGACAGATACAGCACTGCACTTACATCTTTTGCCATGATATAAAATCCTGGGGGCGAGGAGGAACTATGGCGTCTTTGGAGAGAATAAGGATTATTCTTAATCAAGAGCAGATCTCCTAAGAAGAAAAAAACAGGACCATCTATTACATGGAGAAGCATGTATGATTGGCGGCTGATACATTAAAGCAGAGGTTCAACACAATGTCCATGGCAGACCAGGATACGTGCAGCTTTTCATGTTGCATAAAGTGTTAAACATTATCCATCCATCCATCTTATAATAACTCTTAGTTGCTGGAGGGGGGTGGGGGGGTTTACAAAGGGACAAAAAAAATCTGTATCCCCCTACCACCTCCTAAACAAACAGATATGAAGGGACATGTGCAAAATTACATACAAGATGCAAGTATTCCTTCTGGAATCTGCAATCTATCAGCAAATCTATGAAAAATTACTCTCTTTACACGCCATGTAAACACTCGTTTTAGTTCTTGCACATTCTCTTATTTCTGATCCACGGGAACTTAAAACTCATGCTTACTGCAGGCATCACCAGAAGACAAGAGAAGACAAGTTAATTTAAATATCTGGCCGCCGAGACTACAGTCCTTCCAGTAAATATGCAGAATAGTGAATAGCGTCCGTATACTCAGAAACCTTAATTAAATGAGAGTGCAACTCAAAACTGGGGAGTGTAAGCAGAGGGAACAGATCTGCTCTATATAAATTATGTTTAAGGACAAAAAAAATGCAAGACCAAAACACCATTTCTTCCCCGTGCAGATGCAAACACTCTCATTGACAAGAATATATATTTTTTACAGTGTCAGAGTGCGGGGTGCAACAGTAGGCCTCCGATCCCTCCATTAAGTTTGATCAATTGCTTACACTAAGGTTTTTAGTTAGTTATTGGACGACAGAGGACTTCGGCGTGTGCGGTTCAATGTAAATAAAGAGAAACGTACGGCGCGCAGCAGCCAGGCCCGCCGGGAGTGACAAAAGCATCCACTTTATTTTCCACAAAATAGCGCCACTAATACACCAGCAACACTCCACCCAAGTACTACCAACTCGGCGCTAAACAAAAACGATCACATTTCCAACGCAACAGCTAAAATAAGTCTGGCGGGGGTACTCGCAAATGTCAAAACTTTTTCTTTTGCCCCCCTCCTTTCTTTAAAATTGCACACTGTGTCGGCCTACAGAGTTAGCGTTAGCTTCAGCAAAGCCGATCAGCGAGTGTCGTGGGCTATAAAATAACACCCGAGGACAAAAAAAAAAACAAATGTGCAACTGTGCAAAAACACGATGCGCTGCATTAACTCGATATTCACGCGAATTGCAGTTTAACAAAAACTTGCACGGGCGCGCGCCCTTAAAACCTTAACTCTACAAAAGCCGCGCGGCGCTACTGAAAACACAAGCACCGCTTTTAAAACATGGTCCGAAATAAAATAATGATAATACCACGATCGCCCACATTGCACTTACTACGAACTCCCGTCAATTCATTGTTTCCCCGACTCCCCCTTTTTGATGGCAGAAGACGGAGGAAGAGGAGGTCTAAACCCAAAAACCAAACAGGAAACAAGGAGCAAGTGAGGAGCCGGCAGCCCACCGTCCAGATCCGACGATATTTAGCATCACTGCGGTTTATTTTGCATACTCCAGGCGAAATTTCATTCCTGGTTTAGTAAAAGCAACTATATCAAGTATTTTCTTCTGGAGACCTTCATCTATCTGCTCCAACAAAATGGATGCTGCACAGCTCTCCCCTCATCTTATTAGGGAACGAAGTATTAAGGGTGCCCCTGTGTAACAACACGTCTCTTAGGAATACACATGAATATTAAAATTAAAAGTACTTACTAGATTAAAATCAGATCACTAATATACAGCTCACTGGTAAGATCGCCTCTCTATGTTGGCAGTTTTACACAGGGGACGGCGAATAACCCTTTTTGCAAGTTTCACTGCGCCAGCCAGTGTAAAAAAAACGGGTTAAAACAAGGATAATTTACATCCTTTCAAGGAAAACCGGCGAAGCCTCGGCGCTCCTCGTGGCCCAGCTTGATCAAGTGTCAGCCATTTTAGCCCAAAAAAGCAAGAAAAATAAAGCGTTAGACAGCGCCGCAAAATAAAGAGCTGCACGTTCTGCTGGCAAACCTGACACCGGCGAGAGATAGACTGCAAACGCGGAAGCGGCGCACGAAATAACAGAATAACAATAATGATGAGGGACGTGACTCAAAGCTGGCCAGCCTGTCACATGCTAATAGTGCCCGGACAGAGCTAGCCGTGGGGCGGATGGCTCCCCAGCAAGGCGCCGCGGACAGGCTTCACCCCCCGGCACTCCGTCTCAGTCATGATCCGCTCCTTTGCGGATCCGGCAAGTGAAACCCGGTAAAGGGAAACCAACTTACTTGTTCAAAAACACAAAAGCATCAATGCATAACCTCTTCGGATGTTTTATATAAAAGGGGGGGGGAAATAATAAACCAAACAAAGCGAGGCAGCAAACAGTTTTCTGGGCACGCCTAATGCGACAGCGAGGCCCCCGCTGGAAAATTTCTACATCTGCTGCCAGCCGCCTCAACAGCGATCTCAGGATCGGTATAATCTCCGTCCGACTCAAACTGAGCTTGGCGGTGTCCAAAAAGCAAGCTCTGCCATTGGACAAGCACGACGTGACGTTTCCAAGCATGCCTCGTTGGGTCGGCCTCCGCCGCCGACTGATTGGCCATTAGACTACAACTTCCGCCTGCGAAGAAGCCCATTGGCTTTCCGCGCTGCCAGTAAACCCTGGGGCTCAAATACTTCCGGTATGACACTTAACAGCGGTTCAGCACTTTCACTGTATACTTCAGTTCCAGCGTCCCAATCCGGGTAAACCTCAGGGCAAACTGACACTATCGACTTAATTATTACGATGACATCAGAAGAAAATAAGATCAACCACCAATTTAACCCGTTTTGGTTGGAATAGAGTTCGCTTTAATAAGAGTGCAAGCATTCAGGAAATTTATTTTGTAGCATATATATGCGATATACCTACAGCGGTAGCTTTTCCCCAATTCTTCTTTAATTTAAAGTAGGTTATATCGTTTAGCTTAGCGCGCAGTGTACGAGCTGTCGGGTACACTTTAAGAAAATAATGGGTAACTCAATGACATAAGGACACCCAAAATCCATGACTACTGCAGTGGCTGCTAGGGCAAAGTACAACCAACCGTCAGTGCATGTAATGTTACGCAGTTAAGTACAAAACGAAAGAAACATGCAATCATAAATATATTTATTTGTTGTGCTTGGTAGTTTAAGCTTTTACTCGCAATAGAACCTGGTTCCCTATCAAAAATACTTATAACATCAGCGAATCAGAACGGGAACATTTCTTCATGTAAGAATGCTGTATAATCAAATGCATACCATCAAATTACATGTCCTCAGAATTATACGTTGTAATGGATATAGTGGGCAATACCAAACATTTGCGTTTGAGGGCTTATTCCAAAACTAAATACATCTCTGGAGTTAGATAGGTAATTCATTATAAATGAATAACACCTTTGGTTGCATATGAAATGGACATTTGGAATGCAATGATTGCTTTGTGCATGTTGAAAGGTGTACAGATGAACACTGCATTCCTTAAGACAACTTATTTTGAGGCAGTGAAGTTTACATATGAATTTAAGGCACATTCAGCAGCTGCAACCCTTAATCAAGTACGAGCATTATTACACTCTTGACACATCATTGTGCAGTTCTTTTTCCCTTATACAACTGGAAAGGAAATAAAGGAAAAATTAAAACCATCAAATTCAACAACATTATAGCAAAATGCTCAGTGCACTGTCACCAAAGTGTATGCAAACACTCTTTTTAAGCAAACGTTTCTAACCTTCAGTTATTTTATCCAATTTATATTTTTGTGAGGACAACACCATATCTGTGCAGGGGCGGATTAAATTATTTGGGGGGGTTCTAGGCTGACAACAGCACAAACACTCAGGGGTTGCTGATTTAATAAACCGTTCCATTTTTCTCCCAGGCAGGGCAGGGCCCCTATGCTTGCTGGGGCCTAGGATAGCCCATCTATACTCCACCCCTGTACCTGTCTGTGTGAGGCACTCTTGCTAACATATGTGCCCAGGGGCATACCTAGAAATTCTGGACCCTCTGAAAAAATGTCACCCCTATCAAATTTTTTTTTGCCCCCTCCCCCCCCCCCCGAGTCTGTCAGTGTATTCATGCCTCTCCGACGCTTCTGTTTGTGCCCTTTCATAATACCAGATATAAATGAACATTTTGTAAATAAAAGAGACATTTCTGGACACTTCCAAAAAAAATAGAAATACATTCATCACTGATCCATCAGTGACAATGCAGCACAATGGAAATTGAAATAACTGTAGACAATTTAAAAGAACCTTTCTTAAGACAGAGAGGACAGCTGTGTCTGTAGCTTCAGGTTGCGAATGCCCTTTGACCCACTCCTTTGCCTTCTCACTTCTGCACTGGCCACACTCGGAGTATCCCCCTGGGTCCTAATGTACTGGTGACTTCAGGTGACTGTCTTGCGCTCCGGCCGAGGGACACATTTGAGAGTGGCAGCTCTCCAGAGTACAGGAGCCAACAGCAAACTTAGTGTTGTTACACTGAGGACGAGCAGGTACACCTGGATTAAAGAGGCATCTATGTTATTTTTACGCCAAAAAAATGCTTTTTATGCAATGAATAAATGACAGGATTCATCAGTCCATGTTAGCCAAATCCAGTGGCATCAAAACAGTAAATTCTAGTAACCCAGAACAAAATGATTGCCAATTAAATGAACTGCTCAAAAAATGATGCCTGGTCACAATTATATTCTCAATGCAAATAAAAAATAACTCCTCAAATTTAAAGTTTGACGACTGACACTTACCTCCCGAGAGATTATGCCCGCCCTGCGGGCACGACTGCCCAGGACAAAGGAGAATTCACTGACTTGTGCCAGACCAGCTGAAACGATCCAGCGAATATGCCTGGACCCAGGTGGGAGGATCACTGACAGTACCAGCAGTGCAATGAAAAACTGCAGGAGCGAAAGCACAAGCACGCAAGTACACGATATTATTGAAAAGAAGTCCCAGGGACATCTCAGCAAAATAATCTCTCAATACTGTCATTGTCCTCATCCATAACAACTGCACTGTCTTTGATGAGGTAATACCACAACCATCCTAATGATCAGATGAAGAGGGACAAGACAGTGACACCATAAAGAAAAAGAAGTACAGCTGTACCTTCATGACGACCAGTGTCAGGGTCAACACTAGCAGGATGGTAAGTTCGTACAGCACAAAGGTCGGGAACACGTGAAGACCTGTCAGAGACACACGGCTATCGATCCAGAATGGCTTTTGAAGGTAGAAAACCAATATAGCACTGCTTTATTAAAATTCCTTTTCATTGTTGTCTCTATAAAATAGAGTCAAGTGCCAGACGATGAATAGGCTCACCAATGGAGGCAAAGAAGATGATGGCAAGGAAATCTCTTATTGGTTCGACACAACTCATGACTTCAGCGGTGACCATGTGACCCTGCGAGGAAAGAAGTGCGCCAGCCAGGAAGCAGCCCAGCTCCATGGAAACGTCCAAGAACTCCGTTACCTGCAGCGGTTGGAGCACATAGGGATTTAGAAGCTCTGTCACACTCTCTTCCTCTTTCTCAAACACACACACACACACACAGTCAAAATGTTTAAGCAGAACATAAAAGCAGTGGCAAGAATAACATGGAAGAGAAGAATGCAACAACAACAAATGACTGACACAGCCCCACATTTTGCATTGCTAAAAAACATTTCTTGACATATTTAAAGCTGTTTACAAGCAGTTTAACACTGTATAATTATTGCATGCCTTACTGTAACTTGCAGTATATTATAATTGAAAAGATCTAGTAATATTAAGAACCAACAGTATGATTCTTAAAAACTTAATAAAAATCTTAATCATTTTGTATTAAATACTTTTATGATAATCAATGAAGCCCTTAAGACTTATTATTGAACATATGATCCATGTCCTTCTCTAAAACTATGAATAGATAATGTAATATAAAAGTGAGATGGTGTAACTGGGCTGGAAGGGGTTAAGTAGGCGGAGCAAGATGAGGTCCTTCTCTGGCTGAGGAGCTGCCAGGCACGGTGCCCGCGCAAAAATCATACCGTCAGCATGAGGAAGACGAAAGCAGTGGTCCCCAGCACCAGGATCTCCTTGGTGCCCTTGCACTCAGCATGCAGTTTCTTGCAAAAGGGGCTGATCAGGTGGGACTTGAGCAGAGCGCACAGCAGCAGCACCGCGGCAAGCGAGAAGGCCACCTGGCCTAGGAGCAGCAGGATGCGTAGGCCGCCCATGACAACACTGACACAAAGCGGCACAGTGGGAAACGTAGGCACACAAACAGGCACAGGCATCAGAGAGAAACTCAGCTATTCTGAAACCAGTCCTGCTTATTAACTTTTATTTCACTGAAATTCATAAACTAAAACATACTTTCGCTACTCATACTTCTAAAAATCACCAAATAAATATACTGCAGTAACAATTTCACTCAAGGACTGAAATTCAATCGTCCAAAAATAATTAAAACAAAAAAAAACAACCAAATTGCTTTCATTTTTTAAACAAATTCTTTTCACAGAAGCATGATCTTTCATAAAATAAAAGATCTGTCACTCTTTCATAGCATATAATGAGCACTTAACACACGTACCGCACATTAAATACAGATCAGCTTTATTTTCACAGCCAATAGCAAATAGGCAATAACACCCAAAGGCAGAGAGGACGGCTTACCTGTCAGTACCACCCCCGCCAGCCTGAATGAGTGTGGGCATGACAGCAATGAACAGGCCCAGCTGAACATCCTGCATGACCAGCATTCCCAGGAGAACGCTGCTGTAATCCAACTCACCTGTGTGGGCAACACACTGGCAGACGTCAGGCAAAGCTTCACGCCAAGATCAGAATTAGCTTTAATTCTCTGAACCTGCATATTACTTTAATTGCCATTGTCTGCTTTTGAGACCACATGCCAGATTCAATCTTCAGCCTATCCCTATTTAGAATAAAATATCTATTGTTTTTGAGGCTTTGAAACCGAATGCTCGATCAGATTATTCTGTGTGTCAGTCACTAACAGGTTTAACTTGATCCCCCATCAGTTATTTTACTGGTTCCCGTTGCATTAAACTGCAGTGACTGGCAGCTCACAGTATCTCCACCCACCACAAAGCCTAAATTCTGCCAGCGCAGGCTTAAAAAGAGATCCCTCTGTTGCCATTGCCTGGTCTAACACATTTTTACTCACTGATGAAGTCTATTACCTTCCTTGTCTGTACGTGGCCCTCCAGAGAGAAAGCGAGACACTACGGGGGTACTGGAGAGGGACAGGCAGGTGAAGATGAAGACCGTCTGGGTGGGGCGGATGCGCAGCAGGTGTCCCCAGAGGAGACCAAAGGCCACCATCGACAGTGTCATGTAGCAGGAGCCCTGGACAGAGATCTTCAGCACCTGTTGATGCACATATTACATACATTATGGCTCACATGCACAGTATCGAGCAGCTCGCAATGACGCCTTCACGGCACTGACCTTGCGTAGGCGATCGGGGGAGAACTCAAGGCCCACCACAAACAAGGTGAAGAACACCCCAAACTCTCCCAATGTCTCCACCTGAACCATAGACTAGAAACACAACACACACCAGTTACATATATAAAGCATATACAGCCATTCAAGTGAAATATAAGCAGTGTGAGCACTGGAAAGGTCTACAATGTTGTGGATGGGGAGCCAACATCTGTAGTATCTGCTGGTTGAGATCAAAGATATCCCATGGTGCTCACCTTGATGCTGTTGAGCCCGGAGGGGCCGAGGAGGACCCCGCAGATAATGTAACCAAACATGGTGGGGAGACCCATCTGTGTACAGAGCCACCCACAGGGAAGCGAAAGCATGACCACGGACACCAAGTCCTGAATAATCAAGCACAGAGAAGAGACACAGATCACACATGTAGAATGCAGACCATGCACAAGAGATCTAGCGAGACACGGAATAAAGCTGAAGCAAGCAGGAGAAGCACTCTCTGTGTGTGGCACACTTAACAGATTCAGGATTAGAGGAGATGTTAAAGTTAATAGAGACAGACCTAAGGCATAGAAGATTACTCTGCCTCGCTGTTTTTAGGTTAGCACTTAAGGGGCATTTAAACTGAATGAAACAGGTGCTGTGAGCTGGGGTCATTAATGTGCTTGATGTGGAGACCCTGATTTAGCAGCAGAGAGTAGAAGAGTGTGGACCAGACCTTGATGAAGTGATGGTCAGCACGGGGCATAGTGGAGTCTCGAGGCTTGGTCAGGACATACTGGTTGTTCTGGGAGTCGATCAACATGCTGAGCCCCAAGTTGTCCTCCACCTCCCGCCTGGACACATTCCTCTGAGAGTCCTCCTCATCCTCCTCCACCCGAAGCACGGCCTCCACGTTAACACCCTTCATCTGCGGACACACAGCTGGAGGTGAGCGGCTCAGTATTCAGCTTTCAGACTTTAGAAAACCTCCTTTCAGATTCCCTATGCTGGCTTTGCATAGGAGATCCTCGGGAGAACCAGTCCCACAACAAATAGGATGTCAACCAACTCACACCATTCCTCTTAACAGGACCTTATCTGTTAGATCTTTCACCTTACCTGTTTGTTATAATCAAAGGCGTGGTCCTCAATCTCCTCCTCTAGGCGGTCAGCAGCACGACGCACATCATCCAAGATCTCGTCAAGCATAGACAAGGTCTTGTTTTGGTCTTGCACGCTTTTCATCGCCTCCTGTTGGTGCTTCTCCACCGCAATCAACTCCAGATACTCCTGCTCTTCCTGCAGACAGAATCACTGTCTTTGCATCCACTTTGCCTTAAAGTTAGTGGAGATCATCAACTCCATATGTATGCACTCCTTCTACAGAATTCCCACAAAACTCATACACACACCGTAGGCAACGAGAAACACACACACACCTCTGTGCGTACATCATCTTCTTAAAATGTACATACTGTATGTCCTTTGCAGAGGACAAACATGGATATGTGAACATTTTTACCAGCAGGTGGCATAGCAGTAATGAACTGTGACAAAATGGATACCACTTTAGGTCTCAAGAGGAACCCTGCTGTACTTGAGAGGGTACTGAATTGCATCGGAAATATTCATGTATACATAGGCATAAATAGTAAGCTTTTAGATGTCTGCTAAGCAACCAAGAATAATAACATTAGAAAATACATGCATCTGAATGTTTAAGCCATCTGAGAACTAGAGCATTGAAGAGAATCTCCTCCATCATTCTGGACCTACAAATAAGCATACGCAAACACACACATACTCCCTGCCATAGGCAGATAACGCAGTCAGCCAGGCAATTCTGCCTCCAGTCACAGATAATCAAGAGGGTGTTGCACCATTTCCCTGAACCAGGGGCCCTCTTCACCAGAACATTTGCACTTGGGTCACCTATAAAGATGAATACCTGTTTACCCCTTCCTCACCTTTATGGCAGCCTCTCTCAGAGCTTCAAGCCTCTGTCGACTGCTCTCCTTCATGTTGACCACGTCCCTGTAATCCCCCTGCAGGGCCCGCTGGAGCCCAAGCACTGCCTGGAACACTGACTTCTCGCTCTCATTCAGCTCTTTCTGGAAGATCTCCAGAGTGTGCACCTGGAAGAGTTTCTCTGGGTCAGAAAGCGTGTGGTCCCGCTCCACAGCAGCTATGGCGACACCAAGCTTCTTCACGGCAACGGTCTTCTGCCTCAGCAGCCCGGCCAGCCGCCGGCAGTGCTCCGCCAGCCAGCGTCGGCCCTGTGTCACGGCCGCACCCTTCCCGCGATGGAGCTTGATGGCATGCTGGGCCACTTGTTCCTGCTGCAGTGCCCCCACTAGGCCAAGGCAGAGCAGCGCGCACATACCCCACATTTGGCCACCTTTGCTTGTCGCCATTTGTTAGCTGAGGTGGGGTGAGGAATGTTGAAGAACTGCAACAAGGTTTCCTACATTCTGACGTACACTGCCAAGGCCTGTGGGTGCCAGAAGGAGCAGGTGAGAGTCTAGCATTAACAAGTTTGCTAATTCAGTATCTTCATACAATATCCATTTGATGCAACAGAAGTCCCCCACGGTAAACATTGCATGTCTGGGGGTGGGCTTCTCCATTATCAATTTACCACAGATTTTGCAGGCCCACAACGGGAAATTGTCCGGTATGTCAGATACCTGGATTAAGACAGGGGCTGGACTGGCTATCAACACATGATATACACAGTAGATCAAGACCAATCCATTAAACATGACCACAAATCTCTTCAAGACGCCTCCAAAGAGCTTGCCTGTTCATATTGACATTGAAAACGAAAGAATTATATGCAGATTACACAAAAATGCTGACCAGTTATGTGCGTGCATGTATCACCTGTTATGATCTTATCCGGAAATGTCAGAAGCCGCTTTAAAAGTATTACCTCCCACCTGTTTTCGTAACCTGCGCGCACCTGACTGCTCAAACAATGAAATAGGCGGAAAACGCCCTGACAACCATTGCAACAAATGCCGCGGGCGAGCTGTCAAAAGCTGACAGACGCGCCTTATACTCCGATTAATTCACATGTACAAATTCATACGCGCGTCACTCGGTTAAACCCAATCACTGCAATAAGATTCAAGGAAACCCCGCGATCCAACAATAAAACGAGCTATGAATTAAAGTTTTGTTTGGTTATGAATTTACTACTCCTAATGACGACAGGCTTGTTTTTCCCCTCTTCCAAAAGGAGTGAATACAACTACTGTAAGTCTCTTCCTGGTCAATGGGACCATTGTTCTGCAAAGCCGGTCAGTCTCACCCTGGCGATAAAGTTAACTATCCAGAAGACAATATGGATACATTTTTTTAAGATTATGGTTACAACGCGCAGTTACGTTATTGGCACATATTTATCAGCAGTTTGCATGTACTAAACCAATGCGCATTTCCTGTTTTGTTGTGTTATTGTATACACCTCCACCTTCCTATGTGCAGTCATCTTTTCGGTTGCAAACCGTGTGGATCAGCCTGAGCAAACAGCGAGGCATATCTACATTTTTAATCTGCGGAATGGTGGAATGCAATAAAATTTTTAAATGTGGTAAAAGTGCACAAGACGTAGTTAGTCGCCGAATAGCCTCATCTGAGTTCGACGCGTAATAGACGTCGTTTGGAAATACCTGCCGGATTGATACGCCGTCCACGCCAGCACCACATTCAAGTGGGCCAAAGGAGCTTATTTGGTGAGATGCCACTCCTCCCAAAATGCGAAACATAGCCAGAAAGCCGCAGCCTCCCGTCTTACTTCCAGCACCAGCCGAAAGCCGCCGTCTGACAGCTGACGGCTCCGGGACGCGGAGCACTCAGGTCCGTCTCCGAAAGATGTCACCCATCTGCAGGTACGCCCCAGGGATGGATCATGACTGTGGTCCTACATTAAAATCTGCATTTTAAAAAGTCGTGAACAGCTGTGAAACAGTATATACCTATAAAATGACAAAGAAAACAAGAAATACAAGCCAACCGTTTTGTAGATGAACAGCTTCTCCAGTATCACAGTAACGGAGCGTATGTTTTTAAAGGATGATATTTTAAAAGGTTTAAATTTAAGTTAATTGGTCGATGATGAATTTCTTTTCTGTCTTTTCCTCTGAAATAATGCCTGAAAAAAATCCAACTTCCGCAACCAATCGTAATCGGGTTCGCCCCCCAGCCTACTGGGATATGTAGTTTTCTGTGAAGCTCTTGTTATTTATTTATCAAATAAATTATTTTACTTATTTTTAAGATCTTATTATTTTACTTAGTTTTAATTTACTTTAAAGTAAAATCGTATAACTTATTGTCTATATCCGTTGGCATATGTTCTTTTTATTTAATATGTTTGGTTCAGGATTTAATGTTTCTGGTCCTTGCAAGATATGGGCAATTTATTATTCCAAAAATATACAAAGAATGAAGACTTTACTTTGAGCAATGCAAGTTGCTACTTTTTAAATATTTGATTTTGGTTTTCTGTCCGTAGGTCTGGAATATGACAAAACTTGAAACTTTCTATCCCTTTATACCGTTCTGTTCTGTTCTCTCCTGACTTTCAATATTTGCCATAATAATAATACGATCATAATCACAAATTTATTATTATTATTATTATTATTTTATTATCTTCCAATGTAAAACTACATGTCCCTGTTCTGGGTACCAGCCGTGCGCAAGCTCTCTCGTGCTTTAGCGCAGTGCCTAGTGGCCACTGCGCATGCGCAGGAGAGCTACCAGCTATCAAGTTGGTCAAACAAGCGGGTGAGAAAATGGTAGGTACGATCAAAACAGTAAGCCAGACAGACGAATAAACCTCTGCAGCGGGCTGTAACGTGGGCTGATAGGCTGGGGTGGCACTGCCGAAGAGCCGGCGGTACCGTGCGCGACGTGTCCTGCGCCAGCGTCGCACTGTCAGTGGGGTTTTTTACTGTGCCAGTTTGTCAGTGCGAGGGGAAGGTCAGAGTTGATGGTATTTTGAGAGCTGACTCCTGCAGTTGCTCCGCACGTACCTTTCCCTTTTTGGTATCTGAGCGAGTCGGGACACAGGACCTGACGGCTGCGTAAGAAGGGTAACTGGGACGTGGGGCAACTGTCTTGGTGGAGCCGTGCGAGTAAGTAGGACAAAGAGAAAATTACGCGAACCCCCCCCTTTTTTAAAAAACGCACAAATCGACCCGCATATTAGCAGGCAGGACCGTCCCTCGGACCGGGGCAGCTGTGGATGCCGATAGCCTGGGACCTGGTGGTTTCTTTCAGTCTTGCACCATCACAATACGTGCATGGACGATGCATTGCGATTGCCAGCCCTTGTGGGAGAATCGGCTGAAGAAAACCACTGCTTTTATGTAATAACGCCATCAACAGCCAGATACCTTATCAAACATTATGGATTTTGGCACGTCCGTGACTTGCACATAAAAATGTGCAGTCAGCATAAAGTGAGGAACCAATTAACCTAGTTTTTGGGTGCACCCATATCTTCCAGTGGAGTCATTGCAACGGTTTTAAACTAAAGTGTTAATAGATCCGTTACGCATAAATTGCGCCGTAATATCTTGTAATGTATTTACACGTATAAGCTATTGGTTCGAGTTATAGATGTCAGTTAGGAGTCACGTGGTTAAACTGCACACTTGATTCAGAAAGAGGGGTTACTTTCCCGGCTTGAAACCTGTGGGGGGACCCAAATGCTTTCATATGTTAATGTGCCGCCTCTTCCCGCAGGAGCAGCACGACTCCGCTGGGCGTTTCGCACGATGCTGTTTTAAAATAAGCGCACGGGGCTGACATTGACTGACAGGGTTAACAGCCTCATTACAGTGTCAACAAACCGAGCGCTTCAGGGTGGACACTGGTTGATTGACGCCGTATTCTGAGCTGTTGATTAATATACGGGGGCTTGGCTTGACTAGCGTGGTACGCACTGACACGAACTACTCAGAGCCTTCTGACCATGCAAATAAAGCGTGGCAATTGGAAATGAAGGCAACTGTCAGTGACTGTAGAGCTCCTTCTCACAAATCCCACAAATAATGTCCAAAGCCTATCTTAATCTGCCTGAGAAAAAAAAGACCTTTCCTTCCAGTTTTTTTTTTTTTTGTCAACAATATAGCAAGTGTCCTTGAGCTGTTGGTGGTGTGGTGGCTCGGAGGCCAGGGTTCTGTGCTGGGAATTGGAAGGTGGTTGGTTTGAATCCCGTGAGTGCCAGGCATGACCCAACTCCGTTGGGCCCTTGAGCAAGGCCCTCACTCAGCTTCGTCCTAGGTTTGACGTTAATCTACATCCAGCCCTGCAGGCAGGTCCTCCAGCTACCTAGGAAAATTTGGGGGTTGGTGGCAGGATTGGCACTCCAGCCACTGGACGAAACTTCACACTGTTCCATTCCATGCAGAGCTGCACTTGGGCTCTTAATGCTGAGGTGGTTTGTCGTGTGGTGGGTATAGCAATGTGCTGTATCAGCATGTGCTCCTTACCTAAACTAAAGAAATGTTTTGAGCATTTAATCAGTATTTATTGAAGGTGGGGGGGGGCGGGGTGAAACTCATTTAAAGTGGGAGAAAGTGTATTCCTGGGCAAATCAGAAGGTATCAGATGGAATTACGAGGCAGAGCTGCATGTTACGAAACACACAATGGGGCATTTGTGTCAATTGCTCTGCACCCCCATGTTTTTTTTTTGCAGCATAAGCTGAAGTCATCGCAGAAGGACAAGATCCGACAGTTTATGGCCTTCACGCAGGCTGGGGAGAAGACCGCCGTGTACTGCCTGACACAGAATGACTGGAAATTAGAAGTGGCCACGGACAATTACTTCCATAACCCAGACCTCTACTACAAAGAATCCATGAAAAACTCTGTGGATCGGAAGAAGTTGGAGCAGCTGTACAATCGTTATAAAGGCAAGTGGGAAATGGGAATATGCCTTAGAATGGGAATCTGACACCAAAGACTTATTGGTTCTGGTTATTTGCCTTGTAGATAGCATTAATGCTGGGGCCTGTGTCATGAAGCCAGATTTGTTGGTTAGCTAAATAACTTGTCAGATTTAAGGTACCACCAGTTTAAATGGACTTTATCTTTATTCATTTAGCCCAGACTATCTAAAGTTATCTTGCTGACTCAAAAATCTAGCTTTGTGATAACAGGCCCCTGGTTATTTATGAAGTTGGCTGCGTGTTTGTGTATGTGAAACTGAGGGTGTAGTTTGGGTTTTGTGGGTAACAGGGCTGTGTTTGCCCAGATCCCCAAGATGAGAATAAAATCGGGATTGACGGGATCCAGCAGTTCTGTGATGACCTGACCCTGGACCCAGCTAGCATGAGCGTCCTGGTGGTGGCCTGGAAGTTCCGGGCCGCCACCCAGTGTGAATTCAGCAAGAAGGAGTTCTTGGATGGCATGGCGGAGCTTGGGTGAGGAGGGCCCCCTCTTTTGTCATCTCTCTATTGGGAGCCCTTTGTCTCATATAGAATTCATTTTGGATTTTCAGACTTGAAGTGACGTTTTTCAGTTTAATGCATGGTACCTAACCCAGACAGTCTAGATGTTCAAATGCCCAGAATCTATGTATCTAGGTCAATAACAGAATTGAGCAAAGTCCCTCATCCATTTAGAGGCAAGTGGTCAATTTCCTGTTTTTTTTTTTTTTTTGGATTTGTAACTGCAATTATTCATTTGACAAGTTGCAGATTTTTTTTCCATTCCAAAGATCAGAATGCAAATAGGATGCAAAATAATGGTTGTTGAGGCTTACAGATTTGTAAATTTTATAGTTGCCTGGTTAAAGGTGTATGTATGTTGCTAGAGTATTTGCATGTATGTTGCTGGTTGTGCATTGATTTCTAAGGGTTTTGTGTTGATTTTCTGTTGTCTTTCTCACTGTCGTCTCCCTAGCTGTGACAGCACAGAGAAGCTCAAAGCAATACTGCCCAGATTAGAACAGGAACTGAAAGATTCCGGAAAGTTCAAAGACTTCTATCAGTTCACCTTTAACTTTGCCAAGAATCCCGGACAGAAAGGCTTAGGTGAGCCACGGAAACTTCTGGAAAACGCTTCGGGTTGGGCGGCATGACTTGGACAGTGAGGTTTCACAAACTGTTAACTGCACATTATGAGGAGGGGAAGAACTGGGGAGTACGAGGGGTGCTGACTGTTACTGGCGACTGGTGTGCTGTTTCGTGACATCGGAGTCTGAGTCATAGCTGGAATTCTTAAAGGCCTGTTGTTGGGATCCGGTACATGCAGAGTCCAAGGCGATGCTGTCGGAGATGTGGCATGGGTGCGGTTGTAGTTAAGGGTCCTGGTACGGGGCGTTCCATTGCTGCGCTTCATGAAATTGCATGAACAGATTTGAGCCAGAATCCTCTTACCTCAAACGGGGAGAGTGCTTCTTCCCGGTCTGGGTTCTGGCTCCTGGCCCGCGCTGGCAGGATGGTCCAGGCGCTTTTTGTGTTAAGCTCAAAGGAGAGCAGCAGAAGCTGCTGACAGGACAAAGCCCGAGCAGGTCAATGCGAAAGCTCCCCCGCGATGATGAGGCTGCTTACCTGTGATAACAGTTCAGAGCACTTTAGGGCGGCTCTTACCTCCACCACTCTCATTTCAGACCTAGAGATGGCAGTTGCCTATTGGAATCTGGTTCTCAATGGCCGCTTCAAGTTCCTGGACCTTTGGAACAAGTTTCTATTGGTGAGTCTTTATGGTGCCATGAGCAGTAGTGTGTGTGTGTGTGTGTGTGTGTGTGTGTGTGTGTGTATAATATATATATCCCAGTGAAGCCAGAGTTTACTACTTTACTGAATATCTGGTGTGTGTGTGTGTGTATATATATGAATATATTTAAATTAGTCAACCATGTTCTCTAATACTCCATGTAAATCAGTACAAAATGTTAGTTCTCTTCATATATTGGCATGTCGTTCTTTTTTGGGAAGGGTTTATCACCTTGTATGCGATGTCTAAAAATCACAAGTAAAGATTAGGGAGCTGTTACTCTACAGCGCTAAACCCTGGTGCTATGGTATTTGTTATGGCATCGCATTTGCATTTTAGCTAGAATGTAGTAGCAGCTTTGTACCAGAGAAGAGAGACTTGGGGTCTTCAGAAGGGGATTAGTCATTTTTCTCATCCGTTGCTGTCTGATTTGAGTCAAATACTGAATAATGATTCAAAGCGTGAACTTGGTTACATGATACATACTGAAAACTGATCATCTTGCGTTAAATTCTATGTACATAATGAGTCATACCTGAGACTAGGGTTAGCTAGTATTTCCTTCAGTGTTTGGGGGTCACATCTGTAGCTGGTTGAAGTCCTTCCCAGGGTCCCTTGCAGGTTCAGGTATTACTGGTATGTTGTCACCGTACAGAAGTGACCTTCCTCCTTAACCTGATGTTTTTCCTCACTTGTTGGCGCCATGCTAAGGAGCACCACAAACGTTCCATCCCCAAAGACACGTGGAACTTGCTCTTGGATTTTGGGAACATGATCGCCGACGATATGTCGAACTATGACGAAGAAGGTGAGCCACGGCGAGGCGCTCTTACCGCAGGGTCAGCAGCCTGAAAGGTAGAAACCATGACAGCCGAGGAAGTTGTGGGTGCGCTGTGTCTTTAAAAGTCAATAAGGGGCGGGACTTCCTCTTAGTGGTTTTGCCAATGGCAAGTCAACTTTGCAGGTCTCAAAAATTTGCATTTTACAGCATTTGGATAGGGAGTCGCTCCTGATGCTTTATTTTTTCAATAGTGCTCCAGGCTACTGTGATATTGGCTCAGCACATTAATCTGGCATAGTGAAAACACCAGGGGACAATTACTCATTCAGTAATACAACATGAAGTCATTGCTTTGGTAGGAAGTCATCTTTCAGGCACAATAGCAACATAAGTGACCATGTTTGTTGTCCTCCTTCTCCTAGGGGCGTGGCCTGTCCTCATAGATGACTTTGTGGAGTTTGCACGACCGATTGTTACTGGGAGCAAACCCAAAGCTGTATAATGACTGCCCAGCTGTGGCCCTAGCCTGTTTGTTCAGTTGTTGTTATTATTATTATTATTATTATTTTTTTTTTTTTTGTCGTTTGTTTTTTTTTTTATTTTTTTTTTTAAAGACTGCCCAAAAAGGAATGGGGATTAAGAAAAGATTGAAGTCTTGAGACCATCTGTCAAGAGAGGGTGGAGCCAAGACTACCAGACAAGCCAATCAGGGAATACAGTGAGAGAAAAATGAAGACCACAAGTTTGTGGTTTTTTTTTTTTCAACCAGACTCATCACAAGCAAGCCGCAATTCTTCCTGTCATCAGCAAGAAGCTAATACGTCTGCCCTAAAATCACCCCCCCCCCCACCTCTGAAACACCCACCCGTGACCTCATGGGAAATGCATCGCTCTCAATTAGTTTCACCAGGGTACTCCACTAGGGGGGCCCCCCTACTTTCCCTCGACAACCTTCTTTGCTTTAATTAAAAAAAAAAAAAAAAAAACAGAAGAACAAAAGCTTTTCTTGTGGCAGTGGGTGTATGATACAAGATCCATTTTGCATGAGCTTTTTCTTTTCCTTTTTACTTCAGCGTGATTGAAGGACAGGGTGGCAAAGCAGGAGCCACAAGCACTTGAGTTAATGGCACATCACCAGCAGAAACTCTTTTACTACAGGTGTAATATACTGTATCCATAGGAGTATATAGAAATACCTATCTATCTATATGTATGTATGTGTTCGTGTGTATGTATGTGTGTGTATATATAACTGTGTGCATGTGCGTGTGTGCGTGTGTGTGCGTGTGTGAATTGTCACACACGCACACACTTCATGTATATTATAAGTATTAAAGTTGAATATTTGTGCTGTAAATTAAACCTTACATTTATCATGCTTCATTTCCGTTTTACTTGTGTTTATGCTGCATTATTTTGTCCCCACCACCCCCTCCCCGCCCAGTGGGAACGAGACAGCTCCATTCAGTGTTAAATTATCCTCTCAGCAGTACTTTCCGGACTGCTGTTGAAGCGCCATGTTTTGGCTCCGGGACCGAGGCCTCCTTCGGCTTCTTCCGAGGCTGGTGACTGTCCCGCGGATGTGCCCCTGGCACGGTTGCCAGGTTTCGCTCCGTAGCTACTGGGCGGTGAAGGAAGAGCTATTTCCGTTGAGTGAGTAACGCTCCCGCGCAGACGGTGCCTGCCTGTCGCGTGCGGTGGGATTCGGCCCAGGGCCCAGCCCTGAGCCCCTGCGGACTCCCTCTGAATTATCGCCATCTTTTATACATAGTAACTGGAACCTCACTGTGTCTGGTGTGGGTGGAATGAAAGGGGTGACGGATGCTAATATCTAAACAGGAATCAACCCCCTCTCGTCCAGAATATGCATGATATTTTGGATTCCTGAACACGCGCTACTGTTTCTAAACTTTTTGTATGTTTATCAAACCGAAATCGGAATCTGTTAAGATCAATAGTCTCAATTATACGTGGAGAGCCTGTACCCTCTCATGTGATCCGTGGACCCCGCGTTGATGGGATGGCCGGAGAGTCCAGCTGTCCTCTCTTTCATCAGCGGGTCAAATGTCAACAATAAATCCAAATGGTGACACCAGGGAATGTTGTTCCATTGGGTCCCATAGCTCGTCGGGTCACTTCCCACCCAGGATTTGTCAGCACTTACGTACGATTTCTAAACTATCAGGATGGGAGTTTTCGTTGCTTTGTTATTTTAAGCATGCTCGCTGATGATACCAGATAGGACTTTCTAGATGGACGGACCCTTATGGGTTAGTTTTCCCATTTCGAGTTTTTTTGGTTTATTTCTCTATGCTGGGGTATGCACTGAAAGGTTAGGGTCATGTGACTGCATGCAGAGTGTCTCAGGACTTAGAGCATCAGCACCGGCGTTGAATACGTTCACATTTCACTAAGGTTTTACCACGTACATGTTGCCAGCGTTCGTTCCTGGCTCTGTGTGTGTCTTTGTGTGTGTACGTGCGCACATTTATGTGTGTCATGTGTGTGCATGCATTTGCGTGTGCACTGAAGTTTTGGCATTGCTCAGGGAAGCGGTGATACTGAATTTGAGCCTGAACTTGCTGCAGCAACCAGACCACCAGGTGGCGCTGCGGTGTGGAGATGAACCCGCCCAGGGTGCTCCTGCCTGTTCCCACACACCAGGCTTCGCGGCCCCTGCTTACAGTGAAGTGTTTAGGCCTCCATGTGTTTCTCCCGCTGAGTGCACATCTGCTACGAGATCCTGATTGGTGGACAGGGCGTTGCAGCTGCTGGTCGTCGCTTGCTTTGGTGGGTTTTACCGTAATTTCTTGGAAGAGTGGAGCAGTACATCTCCTGGGGGGGCTGTTACTGCTTTTGCAAATAAAAGTTCTATGAAACTATCCATGGGTGTTGTGCTTTATTTCAGATCAAAGGAGTGGTTTTGTTCACATCTGCCTTTATTTAAAGCAGTGTACACTTCTTGAAAGAGGGAGTTGAGGGTTATTCACAGGCGTACAGGTAACATCACTGTGCCAAGTCTGGGATTTGAACCAGCAACTTTCTGATGCGGGGTACAGCATACTAACCCACTGAACCACACTCCTCCTACATGGCTGTAGTTGTTTCCTATGCCTGCAAACATCTTGAGACTTTCATGGACATCGGACCAGTCAGTCGTCACTCCATTAGTTAGTTGATGGGAAGATAGTATCACTCTGCTTTATAAACGAACTACTGCACAGTTTTCTGAAGATTTCAGAGGTTTCTGGAAATGGTAGCCCGTGGTCCATTTGAATGTGTTTCCGTGATTTGCTTCTGGAGCAAATCAAACAGCCACACTGCTTTGGGTTACAAAGGAGTGGGGGGGTATTGAGAGAGGTATGTGTGACCTCTGTGAGGTGGGGCAAAGTGGGGGTGGGGCCTGGTTTCAGTCCATTCTTGTGCAGCATGGGGTGGAGGGACTTTATCACGGACAGGACTGGGTGCCAGCTTCCTCTCTAGTGCTGTCCGGGGAGTATTGCCTTTTTAGGCGACACCCGGTGGCAGCTCATGGCGGTGCAACAAGGGCTTTGTGATAACAGTAGTTAGGAGGGATGGAGGTAGCCAGAGGGGAGCATAGTCA
>JAAGVU020000001.1:48417538-48438734 GCA_011763525.2 Mormyrus iriodes
TCCTCCTCACATGGAAATCAGCCATATTGGTCACCTGTAACCATGTGGTGCTAATGTCTAATGCGAGGCGATGACTCGGGAAGGGAATGGGGGGGAGTTGAGGGCGGTGTGAGAGGTTGGGAAAAAACAAATAGGCAGTGAGAGTACATAGAGGGTGTGCTGGACCCCAAATCCCAGGAGGACGAGATCCCACAACCACGTGTAGGAGCTTGGAGCACTGTGGAAGGGTGTTGATGACTGGCTGAAGGTGCAAATACGTCGGCTGATAAATTGGGGGCTTTTCAGAGCATCTAACTGGGGTGTAAGTAGGTTTAGGGGGAGGGCCGGGCCAGTCTTGGGGTGTCGGAGGGTGAGATGGAAAAGTTTCAAGCCGCCATGGTCCTAGGGGGTGTGGGCGATGCACTAGGTTACCGCAAAGGCTGCTGGGAGAACTGCACATCCGGTATGGAGATCCAGAAGGAGCTGGCATCGCTCGGGGGTCTGGGGGCCCTAAGGCTGGACGGTGAAAAGTGGCCCCTGAGCGTCAGGACACTGATGCACATGACGACCGCTGAAGCCCTCATCACGGGTAAGGATGGGACACTCCCTGCGTACACATGCAGGTGACGTCACAAAGGCAGGAGTTCAAATCAATGTTCTAGAATCTACCGTTACTACAAATAAGAATTTTTCTTAGCTTGATGTGGGAGCTCTGTTTCTGTTAATTGTGTTTTTTTGGTAGGATAATATGAACTTCTGTAGTTAGAATACCGCTCGTGCCATTAACCAAAAGTAGCCACCTCATAAGGAGTAGTAGATGAGGCACGTACTTTGTTTGTTCAGCCACTGAAGGTCTCGGTTAGGAATCCTACTCTTATATTTCCACTATTGTCTCCAGAGCGCTTGAACTTCTCACAGTCAGCACAAAACGTCTGTTATTCTGCTGTCTGAATCGACTTCAAAGTCAGCCACCAGAAATACACAGCAAGGGCCCCCAGGATTAAATCTCTGCTCATCCACATTCTAGCACAATTTCTGTCTAAGAAATGAAAGCGAACCGCACAGACGCACATGGGACAGACCATGAGTACGCTTCTAACAATAAAGGTGACAACCCCCCAATTGAAATGCCTGGAATTTGACCCATTTCACTTTTGTTGTATTTGCCTGCTAACTCATCTGTCATTTCAGTGCACCCCTATGACTTACCTCTGTAGAGTTGATAGAGATACTCAGCACTGAACCATTTACTCATGTGCTGTTTTTGTACCTCCAGCTGCATCATATATTATGGAATGTGTGCCTCATACACGTGACCGGTTTATGCTGAGTGACAGAAGTAGAAGTAGAGTGGCATAGACCCACTCTAATCCTAAACTCTACATCTAGATTTCTGATCTGATTCTATACTATAATTCTAAATTAGAGTCTTAATCCACAATGTCTTCCTGGCAAACAGGCGGGCTCTTCCCTGGATCTCCCCAGAGACCCCCTCCCTCCTCTCATTGTCCGGAAAGATCCGTAGCAGCTTCCCTGTACCTAATCTCCAGCAGGCAGGGCTAAACTTAGCTTAGAAGCCACTGCTTATCTCCAGGGAACTGAGAGGAATCCCACTAAGGCAGTGGGGGGTTGTTGTGGCTGGATCTGATGTTACGCCGTGGTGTTGTAGAGTGTGGCCAGAAATAGATGTACAGCAAGTATAAGAGCAGGGCATGTTTGTCTGTGTGTGCAAGTACAAGCATACTGGGAGAAAACCTGTGTATTTTTTCCAGTTATGTCAGGGTGGGATTAAGGTTCATTAATTGCATAAAATTGAGAGCTTCAAGTTCATCTTTGGAGTATCCAGGTGGTTTTTCTTTCAGGACATTCATACTTGCAACTCTGTCTCATAAAGAAACGTATCTTATGAATGAAGCCACTCTGTTTCCTCCCCAGACTTTTGGTGTCTCGATGACCTGTACCGGGAATTGGTACGCCTGTATGTGGAGGCCATGGTATCCCTGCAGGGACGGGACCCAGACCTCAATACCATAGAGGGCTGCGCCCAACTCAAGCCAAACAACTTCCTGCTTGCTTGGCACACACCTTTTAATGAGAAAGGTTGGGATTTGCTGCACGGACAAGTGATCTGTGTTTTTATTGGTTAATCTTCCAGTGATTTATACATACTCCTTAATGAGAGTTTAACTTCCTCTCTGTCTGTGTACCTTGCCCTTTCTCTAGGACCTACACCTATCTGTTTGCCTTGACTTGACATGTTTGAACTTCCCAGCCCCTGATGTCCCCATATTTGCTATTTCTGGCCCGCCTGTGCACTCGCTCCTCTGTATCTCCTGTCTCAAGATGACAGTCACTCTACCTGTGTCCCAGGGTCAGGCTGCGGGGCAGCCACCAAGGCCATGTGTGTGGGCATGAGATACTGGCAACCGGAGAGGCTGGACAACCTGGTGGTGGTCGCTGTGGAGACAGGACGCATGACGCACAACCATCCCATTGGTACGTTCCGTGCCCGTTCCGACCCCCTGTTCTGGTGGGACATGCCAAGAAAGGGGAAAACTTTATAAAACCACCAGGTGGCACTGTGTGTGTGTGTGTGTGTGGGGGGGGATTTTTCAGAGGCCCAGCCACATCTTTGTGTGGGTGACACGTCTTGTGTGCCGCAGGCTTCCTTGGCTCGTTGTGCACGGCGGTATTCACTTCATACGCCGTACAGGGCAAGCCGCTGGCCCGCTGGGGCCGTGAATTCATGAAGGTCATCCCCAAGGCCGAGGAGTACTGCAGGAAGACGATTCGACACATGGCTGGTGAGTCCTGGACGGCAGCATAAAGGCTGATATTTGGGAAACTCTAATGGCAGCTTCTGTTTCCTGAGGCGACTACAGACCTGGACTGCTGCCAGTGGGAATCACAGGAGGTTCTCAGTAACCTGATTTACTCTAGCTATACAAAACAGTAACTATAAACTGCTCTGGGTGACAGCATCAGCTATGGGACTAATCAGTCAGGTATAAATGTACTCACACATCTGTCCTCCCATAGAGTACCAGGAAAATTGGTTCTACTTTGAGGCGAAGTGGCAGTTTTACCTGGAGGAGCGAGGCATCAAGGAAGAAAACCAGGACACGCCACAGTTTCCTGACCGCTACGACCCCGAGGAGATGGACAAGGTCAGACGCGTACATGACCCTGAAAAGACACATTGTCATAAACATATGTCTGAGGAACCCCACAGGTCCACAAAAATAGAATTAAATGTCACAGATAGAAGTGGGGCAGATCGGACCCCATTTCTGTAGGCATGAGAATAGAATGCTCCCCAAAGAAGCTGAAAAGCTCCTCATACCATACAGGCATCTTAATATTTTGAGGGCAAAGACCTGAGATCTTCTTCAGAGTTTCCTAGATGCTTTAAATCAGTGTCTCTCCACACAGTCTTTGGGGGCCCCCAGGCAGTCCACATTTTTGCTGCCTCCCAGCTCCCAGCCAATCAAAAACATGGAATGCCTGGTACAGGTGTGTTGGGAGCAGGGAGAGAGCAAAAATGTGGACTGCCTGGGGGTCTCCAAGGACTGGTTTCAGAACCATCGCCTTATCTTAAGGCTTTTTCTACTCGTCATTAACCCTCCACCCCCCAAACAGGTGTACAAGCGATGGAGCTCAGAGGGAAGGGCAGGACACCGGGGCCATGATGCCCCCATGATTGCCTATGATTCCCTTCTGGCCTCTGGGTCTGACTGGACCGAGCTCTGTAGGAGGGCAATGTTCCATGGAGGTATTTTCTTGTCAAAATGCAGAGGGCTAACTCTTACGCATGCTAGTTAGCCAACTAGCCATAGTCGTGACTGTATTTATATACATGTGTCATAACCCGGCTTTCACTGTGTTCCAGGGGAGGGTGGAGCCACTGGTTCCATCGCAGGATGTCTGTACGGACTGCTCTACGGGCTGAACCAGGTTCCTGCTGGGCTGCACCAGAACCTGGAGAAACGGGAGCGCCTAGAAGAGCTGGGGGAAAAGCTGTACAAGGCTGCCGCAGCAGAGAAGTAATGCACCCTTCTGCTCCATTACGGAACTGTTCACCGCTCTGGAGCTGCTCACAAAGCGCACGCCACCCCTGTACCCAGCATGCCTCTCTTTCATACCGTGCTGAGCATTCCAGCCACCCCTAGCCCAAATTTTAACAAAAATAAACTGACAATGAAAAATATTTCCTAACATTAAATGACAAAATACTGTATTATATCTTTCATTATCAACGTGTGCTATAGAGCTGCTATTACTACGGAGCACCAAAGCCTTTTTGACTGACATTTCTTTTGGTTGTATTTTTGGTTTGGCTTTGTATTTTTTGTATCTAAGACATTTACAGGTTGTGGCACGTTTTGCATTAACTGCGGAAATTAAACCTGCCTTACCCAATGATGTTGAAAGGTAAGCCTTCATACAAGAGCAAGACCCCACTACAGGATTATTATTTTACACAATTTCCACCACTTTCAACTGGCACTATGGACAAAATTAACTATGCGAACTATGCCGAGCGTACATTAGTCAGGAGTTTACGCCCCGGCGAGCACACTCGCAATACACATTAATTGCCACCAGATGGCGCCAATCCAACAGGAGTCCAGTAAGTATGCTCAGAAATATATAATGCAACGGTTGAGAATAAAACAATGAAAATGTGGTTAAAATTGAAAAGAGTAATATTTTAAGTGTCATTGCTCTTTTTGCTCTTTTGCATCTTCCAGAAGTAACTTCATTCTTTATATATCTTCCGTGTGGAAAATAGTGTAACGTTCCTGCATTCACAAAGCTTCCCTATAACCTGTGGACAGACACTGCAGCATCACATTAGCTCTCCTGTATATACGGTTCTTAAATCTCCTGACTGACACACAGCATCGTGAGGTTGAGCCCTTGGCTTCGCTACACTGGCTAATTTTGCCCTGAGAATAATGGCCTTGGCCTTTAGCTTTGCACTGTTTCCTAACTGCCTTCAGCCTGATTCAAGTTGGTCATAATTAATTAAATGTCAAGAACACAGACACAAAGTTTACATAGCTATTGAACTTATCTGAAATATTATTTTAGCACATGTGCTACTCCAGTGAGGTGGGGCCAGGGTGTTGGGGTGGGGCCAAGGGGGTGGGGTGGGGCCAAGGGGGCAGGGTGGGCCTGGTCCAAACAATCATAAGCTTGCTGCCCTCCCCTTTCCCCTTAGGTAATCCTTTAGGCCACCCAAGATTTCAAAGCTGGAGCCAGGCTTGTTTTAGCATTCAAAGATTTAAGCCTATAATGTTAAATTTCTCTAATAAGTGTCTTGATAGGGGCTTTGACTGGGTACAAAAGCACAGCCTTTTTTTGTACAGACGAGTCATGCAAGCCTCCCTCACTGACACCAGCTTCGCATTGGATGCACGTGCACTGAAGCGAGTGATTCATACCTGGATGCCCCACCCAAATATCAAAGACATTCTGATAAATCTACTGGACTACCTGACTCAGTACCCAAACAGACCCCAGATGCAGGTGGGAGAGGTGTTTGGGCGTAAGCATAGCAATCAACCAGCAGGGGGCAACAGTGGCAAGCATCTTACAGCCTTCCAGCTTCTACGGGCCAAGTTTCTGAGAGAAAATCCCAAACACCAGGTGTCCCAGACCCGGGAGGTGGGGATACTTGTATTCCAGGGATTCTGCAGTCACAAAATGAAGGAGCGAGTCCCAGGCAGAGGGTTTAGACTCAGTGGTGCCCCCCAGAGGATGATATGCACTGAAAGAGGGGAAGCAGGTTTAAGTCAGAGGGGTGGTAATGTTCTGAAGATGGTGGCAAAGTTTTTGGTCACAGAACAGAAGGAGGATCAAAAGGTGCCAGGTAAAGAGAACATTTCCAGTAGGACGACCGTGATGGAGAAAAAGCTGGAGCAGCAGATGGAAGATCAAGATGCAGGGCATGGGTCAGAAGTTCAGAGATCAGAGGAGGAAGTAAGACTGGATGCAAAGGAACCATTTTGTTCCGATTCAGTGCTTGAACCTCAGTGTGGGCCACAGAACAAAGAGGATCCTTTGATTCTTGCTACCTGGATCCCCACCAGCTCAAGATCTTCTCAGTGTGAAACTCAAGGGTCATGCTCATCTCCTCCTTTGTATACTGCCCACGTGAAGTTGCCATATGGCTCCAGACTACAAGAACCTCTAACTCCGTCTCGAAAAAATTCTCCCTGCTCCATAACTGCCACAGGAGCTGTCCCCTGTCACCCAACACTCATCTCCCAGAGCCAACCCCTGTTCCAGAACACCAAGCAGGACCTCGCCAAGTATGCCTTTCCAAGACCATGTGGATCTGGGGCTCAGGATCAGGATAGTGCAAGTCAAGATGTTCAGATTGATGACCCTGGATGCTCAACTCTTCCGGACAACATCAAGACCACATCCTGTTACAAGGGGAAGTTTCTGCTTGCCTCTTCAGACCTTATACACATTGAAAGCGAACTCAAGGGAGACCCAGAGCAATCTATTACCCCTGAGCCTTCACTTCCGTCTCTGACCTCTGAACTCACCCTAAGCCTTACACCCCTGGTTTCCAAATCCTTGGCTCCCAGCACCTCTCCCTCAACACCATCCCCGTCAGAGTCCTTTCCTTCACTTGACTGGCCAGTTCAAAGCTTGCAGGAAGTATCACTTTCAGGGGGGGGAGGGACAGGAGCAGCTGAGCTAGTAAGTGTTCAGGAGCCACACAGCTTTGCTACTGCTGCTGACATTCAGTTGATCGGCAGCTTTACGATTCAGTTGGATGCGGGCATCCCTCAAAGTGGCAGTGAGGCATTGTGGGATAGCAAGCCTCCAGCAAGGCACCGGAGCTGTCAGGAGAAACTCAACCAGTACCAACAGTCAGATGTGGAGAAGTACAGGACCCGAAACTACAGCGATACCTTTGCAAAAACACCTTTCAAGCCAAAAATCATCCGTTCCTCCGACACATTCATGTTCTAAACCCTAGGCTATCTTCTCATGCATACAAACACAAGACTGTTTAGATTAATATCTTACATGTTCAAACCCATCAGTCAACTAGACTTAAATTAAAAGGATGGGTCTCACTGTACATGCAATAATAATAGTGATAATACATTTTGTTTATATAGCACTTTGCATAGACGATACAGTATAAGTTGTTGGAAACCAAGGAATCTTTGGGCCTCATTCAGAACTGCATTGGGAAATTTGACAAAATGCGACTTTCTTGGGCCAATGCCAAGGGCTGCGTAACTGGACCTGCCCCCTCTGTGGGCCAGACGTCTTATTACTGCTGACACTTGGCATCTGCTGGGCGGTTTTGGCCTGGATACCTCTCTTTAGATCTAAATGGCATTACTGCGGATGTCATTATTTTCCCAAATAGCAGCAGCTCGCCGACTTTGAAGGTTGAACTTCTCCTTTTTAACCTCTTTGCATCTGCTGTTGAAAACATCTACAGCACAGTGGTAACCAACCTTTCTCAAATGGGCAGAATCTCCTCAACACTACATAAAATGTAGTAACAAAATAAGCATATTATTATCATTGAGAGCAACACCATTTTGATAAAAGTTATGAAATATATATTTTCGAAGGACAGGGTTAATCAAAATTAAGAGTTTGTAGGAATCAACTGGTTCCAGAAGACATCCCTTTTGGTCACTGCTTCGTATTTGATGTTTATATATTTGCTTTCACCTTCATTAACATTCCCCAGCTGGCCTTGCCAGCCCACCACCCAAAATTTAATACTTCAGTGTAATACTATATGCTAGGGTGAGCACAAACCGAAAGTCATCCCATTTCATAATATCTAGCATGTGGTATAATAATGAACTTTTATGCCAATTCACAGCAGTTCAGCTTAAGGAATTTGATTATGGCTAAAACAGAAAATCCTGCCAGTATTTTCACGTGAAATGCACCACCTCATAGACATCGTGCAAAGTATCTGATCTTGTGGTTCTGCATGTTCATATGCAGCTAAATTTGTAACAGTAATACTAACAAAGAGATTGACTTGTAATCTGGTTTCAGACTGGCTATGGGTTGTTCAGTGGAAAACAACGACGTAAGCTGTGCATCAATGCTAATTTAGCAGTTCAACGTGAAAATATAGACGGGCTTTTCATTTTGAATTGTGGCAAACAAGCAACGATGTTAGACAATACTGTGAGGTTTCAGTAACGCCGTACTCCCACAGCCTGGATTTTCACACCCTACCTTGACGCAATCGAGCGATGTTGTGTCACTCTCAGGAAGAGTTATGATTGACACATCTTTCAAAAAATAAAAGACAAACAAGCGACTAGAAAAAAGGGCAGAGACTTCAGCTTAAGCTTACAAGAGAACTGCTCCCCTTGGCTATGCCAGCATAATGTATACTCTGGATGCAATAACAATGGACAGTACACCTTTAATGATGTCACTGAAAACAAATACTTCCCCCACCTGTTCTCATAACAAAAATTTCCTATGTATTTCAGTTTAATTTATTACTGCCCATGGCTAGATGTATCTGACCAGCAGGCTAAATCTAGTTTTCCATATGCAAATTATTGAGTATATATATTTTGAGGAACTTGCATGGAACTATAAAATGTTTCTGGTTGGTCGGCATATGTGATACCTTACAGTGAATTTCTTTTCTTATTGAACTGAAACACCCTTATTGGGTGAATTAATTTCCATTGTGCCATCATGCGATCAGTCCTGTTTCCTAGTCACTGTAATCCTAACTGTCTAGGCCTCAATAATTACTGCAAGTGAATGCTTTAACAACAATAAAAAAACAAATATAAAACTGAAAGCAAGTTACGTATTTTGTATTACTACTTTGTATTACTGTCATTTTAAGAAAATACAATTCAGAACATGCCCATTATTATGCAGTATGTAGTAATTACTCCAACATTAAGGTGTTTAGATGCTTAATTTGTCTTCTGTTCATGATGCCAGTTGGATAAAATTTACCTGACCTAGGGTGCGTTTCGCAAAACCATAGTGGCTAACTACGAATGCAACTGAATGGGCCCAACTATGGAAGTTGGTTTTGCGAAACGCGCCCCTAGCTGATGACATATGAGGTGCTGCCACGTGCAGTCTAACAAATTTGATTACTGCAAAAAGGTGTGTTCATAACCAACCCTCAAGACTTTAAAGGTCTTCACCATATTAGGATGAAAAAGGGGTGTTAAAAATGTGTCCGTCACAGATTTAAGTTCTGATGTAAGAGTCAACATCCTGCTTGTGTGGATATTGTTAAGGCAGGTGTGGCGATTAAGAGTAATCCTCTTAGAGCTGAAATGGGAGAATCTGAAGCTGGTGAAAGCCAGGATCTCGTTAATCTAGAGGATCTAGCGATAGGAGATCCACGAACTGGAGTTGTTTACAATATACACAATATGACATTATGGATTTACCTTGCTGTGGCAACGAACTATTTTTAAAATGCTGCATAGAGATTAATAATTAAATTGGAATGCAGCGGACGACATGGTGATCATATTGACGAAAATGCATTGTTATTAGGAGAGGTTTGCTAGGTCTGAAGGTCGTCATTAACGTACTTGTTTTGCCGGTTTGACTGTAATCGATTTAGCTGGTCCCTGGAGAATCTATCCTGCGGCAGAGTAATATTCAAAGCGAAGGTCAAGAAGTTGGTCGGTAACCTGTCCTGTTGCGGGACTCTTGCGGCACCATTTTGACAGTTTCAGGTGATTAACTTTCGGCACTTCATACGTGTGCTGAAGGCGGAGCGAGTCGTCGGAAACCCCGCCTGCAGTCTAATGGACAGAAGGGTGTCTTTCAATGACTTTCAGCGAACTGTGGGTCTATAAAAAAGAGAAGGTTTAAGAAAGAGAAGAATAAGAAGATCTCCGCTGTGCCGGGTCCGATGAAACGGCGTTAGGTCGGGGCGCATGTCCCCTGCCTTGCACCCCGCCTGGGGGAGGGAGGCATTTTAACCCGGACTCTTTGATAACGACAGGTGGAAAATAAACCCGAGCTGTCCGCTAGTTCTACGAACTATCAGAGAAACGAGGGACCATCAAGGTTAAAAGGAAGCGCTCGCCGGGTTTTGTTCGGTCTGCCCCGGGGCTTGGGGGCATCTGTGCGGCGATCGCCACGCCGGATAGCGAGCGACTTGTGCGCGATGAACTTTGGAGTGTCGCACATGAGCCCGGGATCCGCTCTGGGATCTGCTGCTGCTGCACTTTATGCCGATAGTGACACTCGGGACACCGTGTGACTTGCCTCAGCGCTTAAAATGAACCTGGCTGCAACCGAGCGCAAATTACTAAACGGATAACAAAGGACGCGAGATATCTAAACTACCTGTTATTTTAGTGGAGGCTAATTTTATTTTAAGCTGCGCTCGATCGCCTGTGCAATGACTAGCAAGTCCAACGGGACCAGCAAGCCCCAAAACACCGTCCCCGCCGGCCGGGCAGCGGACCGGCTTCCGAGGTAATGTAGTTCTAAGGATGGCTACACCGCAACTAATTTGAATCTTTTAGCTATCGTAAAAGTTGTATTTTTATTTATCCCCAAGAATTTAAGCTATTTTTTTTTATTTGCATTGTGTATCCAGTTTAGTAGGGGAAACAAGGTTCAGTTTCCCTCAATTGTTAGCTAGCTAGCTAGGCACCACGCATCTCTACTCATAATAAACGAATTGCTCTGAAATAATCGATTAGCTACGTATTAGCGGATGTTTTAAGTTGAATGTAAATTCTGGGCTATTGTAAATATCAAGGCTGTATTGATATTTCATGTGCCATGGGTAAAGAGGATAATTTTATTAAAAAATTTATTAAAACTATTGCTTTTTCAATTCGTTTGTATATGAGCATATGAAGGTGTAAGTATGTAGTGGATTTGGAGAAGTTAAAAAACAACTGCACGTTTCTTCCCCGGAGCACCAGCGGCTTTTTTTTTTTCCCTCAACACTTTTGACTTGAGACAATTCATTCAGCAGCGGTTATTTTCTTACCCAATTTCTGGTTCTAAATGGTAACTTTGTTAAACTTTTTACGATCTGTTTTCTTTTCTTATGATATTACAATTTGTTTTTTTCGGGGGTACTTTTGGAATCTTAACGAAAATGTGTGATATTCTGTTACATTGTAAAGTGCTCGGGATCAGCACCTGCGCTGGCGCGCGGGGTTAATCCCCGGCGATTAGAGGAAGCGGCGCGCGCCGCCAGCTGCTTTGCCGGCCTCTGCGCTTTATCGCCCTTAAATACGATGCGAAGTGTTGAAAGAGCACAAAATAAGTTGGCTCATTTGTTGCAGATTTAAGAGGAGAACTAAATTTAAATAGGTATACTGTCATCGAACGTCAGATGAACTAAATCAGAAAGATTGTTGTTAGAAGCGTCTGACTGGCCACATCTGTATGTTACCCTCTTTTCAGTATTTTAATTTTGCTGGCCTCTGAGTGTTAAGAAATTGACGTATTTACCATAAGAACCACAAGTGTTTGTTTATTAGCAGGGTTGCCGACTTTGGTCAGCTGGCTGACGTGAGATTTTCAATTCAGGACAAGTCTGCACGCACATTTACGTGTATGTGACAGTTTTATTGCCTTGTAAATAGTCTGTAGGGTTTGCAAACTACTCCAATACTTTTGATGTCGCAAATTATAGGATTATAATGGAATAATATAGATTTGCCGTAAGATTTCTTGCGTGAGCGTGGGAAAAGGGTGAGCGTCGCGCCAGATGCGTGAGAGCTGGCAGCCCTGTGTTGGCATATTTTTTAATGTATAGCTGCTTGTGTAAAGTTTAGTAATATGCATTGGTAGCTAAGGTACCTTTTCTGGAAGATCCAGTAGCAGGAGTCCAACGGGAAAGCCTTCTGGTTAAAGGCCATTTCATTAGTACTGCGTGCTGTTTCTTTACCCTGGATTATGCATGTTTCTGACTATGGGTGATACTATTTTTGAGTGTTCCCAACGTGACCCTGATGTCCAAATCGACACTAACTGTTGATTGGTCGTTTAAGTGAACCCAGTTTCTCCTGTCCCAATAGAGTGGATCCATATGGCTTTGAGAGGTCTGTAGACTTCGATTATGACTCCTACGAGGAGCTGATGTCGGAGTACCTGGTTGTCCTCACCAGAAGGTCCATTAAGTGGTCCAAACTTCTCCAGCGGGGCAACAAGCTACAGAAGAATGTGAAAGGTTTGTGCATACTTGAGTGTGCAGGACTTTTATGCACCTACATTTTTACACATTCTTACCCATTCAAGCACTAGTTGGGGATAGTAATCACTCTGGGATTCATTGGTTGGGTGTTTCAGTTATTTCCCCAGAAAATGCTTTAGAAGCTGATGGCCGCTTGGAGGCTAATGCTCGTCAGTCTAGGACTGTATCACAGCTGTCAGGCATCCAAACTGCTGAAGACCGGCTGTACTTCTCAGATGTAGAAGTTTGTGTTGTTTTTCCCCTTGTGTGAGAACTCATTCCAGATTACCATAATGCTGTGTGTATAAGTGCATATGAACATCATGGAACCTCCCCCAATGCATCATGGTCTGTTACAATTACAGTATTCTTCAGTGCTGTGTCGTTCATCTTCATTTCCTGTTCTTAGTGTCTTGGACCTTCACCAGCACCTTACAAACTCGGGTCAGGTCCTATGGGCTGCGATTTTGCTATCTCTCAGCATTCGCCCTTGCAGATTTCCTAAACGCACCCAGAGGCAATTCTGGCACACAGAAAACCCTCCTTTTATTTTCTGGATAGCTGTGTTTGTGATAAGAAGAAAGGTGTTACCCAGAGGGCAGGGAGTTGGCCATAATCTAGTCACAAAATTAACTAGTGTTTAATGTCTTCCTTTCACAATTTTTGCAGTTGAAAGGCTTAATTGTGCTTTTCGGTAGGCCTGTATTTCTGAATTGAGGAGTTTCATAAGCATAGCAAGTACAAATGATAAGTCATTGTGCTATGAAATAAAATTTAAAAAATGGGCCTTTGGCAACTTGATGGTGACGCCTCATTGCTGTAGAGGCTGCTTCACACAGGGATGGAAATTGGCTGAGTCACATGCCATGATTGGGTAGAAATCAGGGGCAGTTGCTAAGGTGATGTGTATATTCTGTAACCATACATAACCTACAAATAGTATAAAATAATTCTGTTTCAGGTACTGTAAGTTGTGACTTCCTTACAGGAGTGGCTTTGTGGTAATGTTCCTTTGGCCTTGTGTTAGCTGACAGCGCTCATAGTGTCTGTCTGCCACGCAGTAAAGCGGTACGTGCGGAAGGGTATCCCCAACGAGCATCGTGCCCTTACCTGGATGGCCGCCAGCGGGGCCCAGGAGCAGCTGGACAGGAACCCGGGCTATTACCATGCTCTGCTGACTGCGGAGCACGATGCCCGGCTGGTGGAGGTCATCCGCACAGGTTACCCAGAACCTCCATCCGTCCCTGCACACTTCCATCTTTACCTCCAGCACATCTTCCTTTCTGATGATCTTCTAGCTCTTGGCCATCAATAGCCTTATGCTTTCATTGTATATGGCCAAATGTGGACACACGCATTGCTTACCCAGGTGTATAATTAAACGCACGATCATGCAATCTCCTGCAAAGAACATTAGCAGCAGAGTGGATGGTTGTAGAGGAGAGGTTAGTGACATTCCACTTGGCACCATCATAGGACAGCATCTTTCCATCAAGTCAGTTTGCCATATTTCTGCCCTGCTGGAGCTGTCCTGGCCAAATATAAGTGAAGTGACTGAAGGTTGAAACCTCTGGGACCAAGTTTGGTTGCAGATTGGTCGGTCACACAAGCTCACAGAAAGGGACCTGATCACCCAACATCAATACCCAACCTAAATGGCAGCAAATTCCTCCAGTGATGTTCCAACATCTAATGGAAGGCCTTCCCAAAGGAGTGGAGGCTATTATGGCAACTAAAGCTGGACCAATGTCATGTTAATGTCCTTGGTTTCAGAATTAGATGTCGGACAACCTGCTGTCCACACTTTTGGCCATATAGTGTATCTGGGACTGGTTTCACACAGTTGCTGACAACCTCTTGTCTAGTTGCTTGGCTTGGATAGGGTCTGATTAAAATATTCAGATTAAGTACATATCAGCTTATGCTGCATTTATCTAAAGGTTATTTCAGTGGCATGTTTTCCACAGTCTTTGATTTTTAACTCTTACTATACTGGTCTTCATACTTCTGGTTTCATACCACAGTCTGGAAACATTTAATCAGGTCAATATTGTTCTGGGACACATCTGGCATTTCAGAAAAGAGAATTTTCAAATGGGGTTTTATATTGCACAGTGGAAAACGGGTGGGTGGATTAAACTTTAATGGAATTGAAACAAGTCGTGTTTTGTGGGCCCCTTTGCCAGCTGTTTAATGCCAGTGTTCATGGCGGCAGCCTAGAAAGTCTGGTGTAATCTCCCTGGTAGGTTAGTGGTTCACAGATTACTTTTGACAATATGATAGCTCGCTGGAGGGAAATGGCGATTTGCATGAAGATGTCTTCAAATTTCCAATGTTATGAGATTGGACCAGGACACTAAATTTGGCTACACGCATCTTGCATTCTGTCATGGTACAAGCTGTTCCTGTCAGTGATGGTCAAGAAGAGGTTTTATTAGCAGATCAGGGTTACCTATGCTGGTTAGTTTGCTCTCTCTACTCTAGTTCTAGGATTCTCTGCTTTTGACATGCTCCCATGAGGTCCAAGTGTTACCCAAGCCTACAAAATTCAGATCTTTATGGCTTGTCGCTCCTAATTACCTTTGGGTATTTGTAATATGGGTAAAAATAAACCTAGATGAAAATGGGCCTTCTCTCTTTCGACCCAGACTTGCACAGGACCTTCCCTGACAACGTCCAGTTCCGGAAGACCTCTAATCCTTGCCTCCAGAAAGCTCTCTTCAATGTGCTGCTGGCCTATGGACACCACGACAAAGCCGTGGGGTATTGCCAGGTACCTACCTGTCGTGTCCTCCACCTTAACTCCTTGGGCGTGTCCAATCACGACCGATATACTTACAGTGCTCGCGCAGCTCTTGTGTGCCTTTGTGTCTATGTTGCCATGACGCAGTGTGTCCACAAACTTAACCCTGTGTGTGCTTAATACTACATGTATCATTATAAACTCCGGTATATGTACATAATGAAGCTGTTTATAGTTTTTTTTTTTCTATGCTTTGCACCTGCCACAAAAACTGCTTGGAATGCTCACTGCATGAGTTGTTTAAGCTTTTTAGCGCATCTGTTTTATAAAAGAGGCGGCTCTTTGAAAATGATAAATAGTGAAATTTAGGCGCCTAAACTTTTGCAACACCTGAAATTTCACTTTTGTACTTTTGTGTTTCTGATCTGAGGTATCAGAAAAGGAGAAATGGAATGACAGATGCATGAATGACAGGAAAATAATACCAATACTTAGTACCAGTGTTTATTTTATTTCATTTTTCTCCCCACTGGCCAGATCCTTCAGTTTCAGTTACGATTTGTAGTTTGTTGCTTGGCAATTTTTTTTATTTATTTTTTTTTCCCCAGGGTATGAACTTCATTGCAGGGTACCTCTTAATTATAACCAAAGACGAGGAGAAGTCGTTTTGGCTCCTGGATGCCTTGTTGGGCAGGATCCTACCTGGTTAGTCTCCTTATTTGCCTCAGTGATAATTCAGTGTGTGTCCTCCCTCCCTACTTCCTGTCAGGCAGATTTACAGAGTAGCTCTCCCATTGTTGTTTGCAGTTCGTCCCCGAATTTTTCCTTATCTTTGCTCTACCCAGTGGCACTGTTTACCACTACTAAAACCATGAATTTCCATGGGGCCTCTGAGGTTCTAGGGCCACCTGTTGGGTATAAACAGTAACTACATTACATCGGGGGATGGGGTGCCCCAGAGACGACAAACCTGCCCCTGCCTCTACCTGAACAGTTGTATCATGATTGTCTCTAAGCCAGGGATGAGGGAACCCCTTTGTTGGGGCTGGGAGGTGCCTAGAGGGGAATACCAGGGCAACACCAGGTCAGCTTGGATCCTCTGCGAATTGTATTTTCTCCAAAGCAGTTAAGAGCTGAGGCTGAATGAAAAGCAGCCCTTCGGGAGCCTTGCATGGCCCAGCTCCCCACTGCAATGGTCTTATGCTAAAACGTCTAAGCTGATGTGTTCTCCTGACCATAGAATTCCTGCGTGTTTGTCACAGTGCCTGAACTTTCACCTTGCAGCTGTCTAATCAAAATGACTGTAAATATCCACAGATATACAGAATGGAAAATATGCCATTTGGTTCTTAAACTGCTCCTTGGGTTTGTCAGACATTCTTCACTGGATTTAGCAAAGTCTTGAGTAATTTAACTCGATTTAGGGGTGTCAGCGAGTATAACCACTCCTCATTTAGTGACTACCTTGGTTATCGACAGTTTCCAAATTTGACCAGTGGTAAAAAAAAATTCCAGTAAATTTCCCAAACAATGTGCGCATCTATGACCGAATTTCATACGCCTGACGACAACGCATTCCAGAGAGAGATCTTTTGAAGTTGAATATACAAAATGATGTTAAACGTATCCACTTCATGAAGGATAAAAGAAGAGTATAGAAGCCCTGACGTAAAGTCATAAGCACGGTTGCGGTCACATCTAGGCTACCAAGATTTTCACTTTGACAGTCTTGTGTAACAACCTTGTCTTTGGCACGGAACTCGGTTGCCAAACGGGGAGTGGTTGTAGTTCCAGAAGCTCTGAAATGGATGCCAGCTTGCAGTCAAGGAGATATTCCGCCATGATGCAATTGTATCTCTGCGGGTCAGTCGTCCGTGAAGCTGCTGCTGAGGGATGGGTGACATGGGGCTGGAGGGGAGAGGTAAACAAATTTGGACGACACAACAGAACCGTGTAAAAGACTGGACTTTGCGTCGCTTCTCAACTCCTATCCCTGGTGCCGTGGAATGGTCTATTTTTGGAATGAATTTGCCGATACTATGAATAACCCTGAGGGAGGTCACATGGTCGGCCTTTTATCTGTTGTGAGCTTGTTAAAGCTTGTGCAACAAGTTGTAGAGCTAATCCCTGTTCAGCTTGTGGAAGCAGGACTAGTTACTGCTTTTCTATCTGGTCACTGCCCAGTCCTGAGTGAGGACAGGGTGTGTCCTGGCTTGGCACAAGAGCTGGTCAAAAAATGTGAATTTGTATGCAAGTTGTTCAACAACACCATGTGTAACATGATATGTTTTGTAAAGATGATCCCAGTTAAATCGAGTCGAACTGCAGAGTTTTTCAGGGCTTGTTTTATTTATGGCGTTTTGTGGGGTTGGTTCCTTGTTTATTCCCTAAATGCTGCTGTCGCCATTCTTCAACTTGGGAGGTACATAGAATCAAGTGAGTTCTGTTGAACATTTTAAACATCTAGGATGGGAGCAGCTCTACTTATGTGATTTTTAATTTGGTATGTGCCTCCCTGCCCTCTGTGCTACCCTGAATGCTCAGGGCTGTGATTTGGACGTCTATGTGCTGTGGGCGTTGTGCACATTGACGTGACTCGTGATTTCGGTGCCTTACTCTTGATGGTTTTTAAAGCGTGAAGACCGGCTTTGAGCAAGGAACTGACACCAAAACCCAGGCTTTTGCCAGTGTTGAACAATGTGTCTGTAGCTGGCCCTTAAACATAAGTGATTCAGCCTATAGTAGGGCGTATGTTCTGTGCTCTGACCTTACATATATTCTCCAGAGGATCCTTAGGCACTCCTTTGACTGTCTATATTGACTGTGTGATTGTGGGTAATTGGAACAGCGTCCTCCTGAAGGAGCTAGTTAGTTTGACCTTAAGGGCTTGGTTCTGGATCCTGCAGAACATTTGTTTTATCTTTGTATTGTCTAGTGAGGACCTTCCTTCATAGGAACTTCAAGGTCAAGTAGATCCCATCTGTTAGCTGAAGGTCCTCATTACAAGGAGTTCTGACTGTAATGATTCTTTATATATATGCATGCCTTGTTTTACACCACTGTCAAGCCCTCTAGTGTCATATCTTGGCTTATTTCTCTTAGCCCTAAGAAGCTCACATACCTAAACGCCCTGAAAGCGCCACTTTTTTTTATTATTAATTAATATTTATTTATTTAAGTTTGACAGAGGTGCCTCATTTGTTTGTCTACGGGATGATTTAATGAGCAGCTCAGCTGCTTTACAGCTACCAGAGTCAAGAATTGAACTGAGTGACAGTGTCCCAAAGCAAGATACTTCAATTTAGGAAGATCTGCTATAAGTATTGAGTGAAACTTTACCCCTCTGCTCTAGACTACTACACTCCAGCCATGCTGGGCTTGAAGATGGACCAGGAGGTCCTGGGGGAGCTGGTTCGGGTGAAAGTTCCGGCTGTGTGGCAGGTCATGACCGAGCACAACGTGATGTGGACTCTGGTGGTGTCACGTTGGTTCATCTGCCTCTTCATTGATGTCCTGCCAGTGGAGGTGAGACCCTGCAGTCCTGAGCAGGACACAAATCGTCTAGATTAATTGCTCGGTACTCGTGACTTTAAGGTTAGTGGACACCACAGGGCAGTAGTGAAGGCCCAGATATTCTCCTGTCCCCTCCCAGACGGTGCTGCGGATATGGGACTGCCTCTTCTATGAGGGCTCCAAGATCATCTTCCGGGTGGCACTCACCCTCATCAAGCACAACGAGGCCCTCATCCTGCAGGCACGGAGCTTCCCTGATATCTGCGACCGCTTCAAGCAAATTACCAAGGGGGCCTTCGTAGAGGACTGCCATGGCTTTATGCAGGTGGGAGGAGGGGGCGAGGCCTACAGGTCACACCCACATACCCATCCAGGTGTTTCTGTAGATGGAACTCTGTATACTGGGGCAGTCCAATCCTTTTCAGGTCCCTCAGCAATATTTTGATTTAACCTGGTTGTCATTATGGTGACAATGGTGCAGTGGTTAGGGCTATTGCTGCACACCGCTGGGACTAGGGTTCAGTTCTCCTCCCCTGCTCTACGTCATGTTAAGTTGAACTGGAGTTGCCAAATTGTCCCTAGGTGTGAATGGTGTGTGTTCTCTGTGATGATTGGTGCTCCTTCTTGGGTTATTCCATGTCTTATACTCATAGCTTCCAGGATAGGCTCCAGACCTCCACAACCCTCCATAGGATCAGTGGGTGTAGAAGATGGATGTTTTGTTTATTTTCCTTTCCATTCCGACAGGCTGATCTGATCTGGTGGCCTCTGGGCCCTGAGCCACTGCTTAGTTGATTTGAGGTCTTGGGCTGGCCCTCTCCGTACATTTGAATAATGTTTGCGTATTTGATTAAATAAGTGCATACATGTAAAGTATTCCACGTATTTCAGCATAGATGTATAGCATTTAATTTTTATTTTTAGGAAATCTTTACCGAGCCAGGAAGTCTATCGATGAGTACCATCCAGAAACTGAGGGAGTCCTGCCGGGCACGCATACTCGCAGAAGAATCTTGATGATTGCTCGTCGGAAGCAGACCAGCCCACCAATCTCCGAGACACATTCCAAATGCACATTTGCACTAAATGTCAATATTTTACTGGTACCCTCCTGCCCCCGACTGATATATCAGGTGAAATGCATTCTGGGGAGAAGGTATAACTGAACTACGTTGGTTCACTGAAGAATTTAGTCTTAATTCTCATACATGATTTAGATTTCGTAGCTTTAAATACTTTTTCCTGAATGGAATCGCTGGTATAAAGTGCTGTATAATGTGTAAAATGTAGCAGTCTCTGCACACCTCTTTTGTACATCTTCCTCAGTAAAGTCACTTTCTGATTCCTGTTTGATTATGTAGGACTGAGAGTGAGGCCATTTCGCACAACCTACCTGCACCACCTCAGTGACCCGGTGGCATTTCCGTTTATCTAGATATTGTGCTTTTTTTTTTTTAGAACACAAACTGAAAAATAGGTAATGGAACCACTAAAGGGTTGGGGAGTGATTGCTGGGTTGAAGAATGAGACATGGATCTTAATCTTGCAGGATGATAAATGGCAAGTATTGACGCATGACATCCATTAACGAACGCATCCAATTCACAATCTATCACCTTAAAGAATTCACTTCTGTTTTGTGTAGAACTTTAATGGAAACATGGCTGATGTCTCCTGCCACTTGAATAAACCAATCACTCCAGTAGGAAGCACAGGACTGGCCTGTAATGGAGCCATAAGCTTTGACTGAATAAAAGACCTGCTATTGTAGAAGATATGTTAACAGGCTACAGAATAGAATGAAAATCACAAATAACAGCCAGAGAAACTGCTGACAGCATCCCTTTAAGCTAGAAACTGGTAAAAGGAAACCCTGTAGCCGTCATTGTACCTGATTCGTTATTCTGAACGCAAATTGTTGCAGTATTTACATGTACTTAAATAAGGCACACCTGGTGACTCAGTCCTGCCTACTGCACAATTTAATCTACGGGGGAAAAAAAAACAATGGAAGGATTCTCATCCCTTTTCATTCTTTATTTAGATGCATAAACAAATCAGCATTCCTTACCAAAATAAAAGTCCAATCTAAGAGGATGGATAGTAAAAATATCAATGGTGTAAATCCATGTTTTTATTACCATGCCTTTTTAAATAAGATGTTAAAAGGTCTTCAAGTAGAGGTGAAAGGGCTATAGGTGCCCACCGGAATGGAGGTTACTGTGCCCACGCTAAAGGCTAGCGCAGGAAGCTAACAAGGTGGGGATAGTAACTCAGCATGGCATTGATCATCTTACCCACTGGCCCTCATGTCATGGTTCATTGCTAAGAGAGCATGTTATAGAGCAGTAAGACTAAAAGGGCCTGCTCTCACACACGCCTCAACTGGGCCATACCATGTTGGGGGATGTGGGGGGAAGTGAATAGTTGGAACGCTCGGGACTTGGTTCAAAATCAAAAGGAGCAGAAACACTCTGGAGCGCAAACTACAATAAATACATATAAAAGGCCTTATTTCCCCTCCCACTGCATTTTACAAGTGTTAAGCAAACCGGTCACTTAGACTGAGTATAATGGAGTGTTTACAGTGGTTCTATGTGGCCTGCTGAAGAGAAGTGGGGGAGGGAGGGAGGATGACAGACCCTCCCCGGACATTTAAAATTTTCCCTTTAAACAGGATTCGGAGTCCTGGATGTCACCACTGACTGTTGCACCCTATGGATTAACAGGAAAAGGAAAATAAAAACGAAACACAA
>JAAGVU020000001.1:48438834-48467317 GCA_011763525.2 Mormyrus iriodes
TTCGGAGTCCTGGATGTCACCACTGACTGTTGCACCCTATGGATTAACAGGAAAAGGAAAATAAAAACGAAACACAAACATGCAGTTTAGACAGCCGAGATTAAGATCCATCCTTCTAAAAACACCAGTCATTCAAAAAGCTCAGGTATTTTCAAGATAGCCATGTTGCAACTGAAATGAACGCGTAATTGTATGCGACACGTTTACTGCCAGTAAGCCAGGTCGAGAAATATTTTTACAGAAGACAACCTTTGCATCTACAGCAGCCAGTAACATACTTTAGCATACAAACCAGCATCCCTGCGACTGAAACCACAGACCTGCACCCAAGTTGGAGGTGAGCCTTAGATCCTAAAGCCCTGCTTGATCTGTTGCTACCACACCTCATTCATCCATAGCCTCTGCCACTCTGCTCTCATGCACATATACTGTGCAGCCCAACGCCTCCAAGATCTGCAAATCCTTACAGGTCGTAGCTGCTACCAACTCAGTCCCAAATCAATTGAGATCTAACTATAGTAACAGTTTTGGAACACCTACTACGGTTATTACGGTAACCCACTCCCAAAACAGCTGTGGAGGTTTAGAGCTATAATACCCCAAATTCCTATTTACACAAGTTTTAACTCAAATAAAGCAGAAATAACCAAATCAATGGGGGACAAAGAAAAAGCATGCCATGTAGAAGCTGATAGCCCCAGTGGTGTTCTGTCAGCACAAAAGCAGTGAGGAGACGTCCTTGTTTAACGGGAGTGAGACGAATAAGCGCGGGGCGGGGGAGCAGGTGTAGGAGGGGCAAGTACAGAGTCCAGTCAGTCGTTAGTAGTAGGTGTCGAACTTCCTCTCCCTCCGGTCACGGGACAGGAAGTGATGGGCTGGATCAAATGGTCTGGTAACCGGCGTGACTCCTCTTCCTCCCGATCAGGTAAGCGATGAGGACGATGAGCACCAGGCCGGCGAGCGCCGCCCCCACGATGATGGGGATCAACATGTTGTCTTCATCTAGCTGGCACTCCTCCGCTGGGGGGTGGGCAAGTGAAGACAAGGTCAGCTACCTATAAAAAGTGACCCTACTGCAGAGCTGCCAAGGGATTCTGGGTTCTGCAGGGTTTTGGTTCATGCAGGTATTCAGGACAAAGGTGGTTCTTTTGGGTTTGGTTTTGTAATGAAAGGTGGACGATTGTTGACCCAAGGAGTGAGCATTCAGTACACAAGGCAAGGATACACACACTGCTAGATTTTGGGCTCCATGAAAGCACATTATATTGGGCGCTCAACCCTAGCCAGTCCAATTATATTCCATATTTTTTTCCTAACTTTCCCTTTTTCCCCCCTAACTATGAGAACCTTTAGCCCTACCCAGCCCCAACCTTAATCATAAATACCCAAACAAAATACAAGACTTTTGGCTATTTTAGTTTTTTGATTGCATTCACAGATTTATACTGGACCTAAAAATTGTTCCTATGAGATAAAAAGTAACAGGTTTCAACACATGTGGAGACATTTGGTCACCATGTGGTAAATACAAACCCACACATATACACATGCAAACCCTAACTCACTTCAAGGGCCTTGTCATGCAACAGCAACACTGTCAATCACTGGTTAAATCCAAAGGGAGTAACCAATGACAAAAGAAGGCCAGCAAATAACAGTGACTTACAATCCCGCCCACCATCAGAGGCATCAGAGGGCGCAGGGCGCTCACCTGCTTCAAATCGGCCCCCATTGACTCCGAACGGCTGCACCTGCAGGTGGAACGTGTTGATGGAGAACGTCTGGTCCACGAGCAGGGTCTGCTCTGCGCTACACATGTAGGAGCGGCCCAGAGTCCCACGCAGGTAGTTCAGGCTCTCATTTCTGACTGAGAAGGGCTCTGAGGGTGAGGTGGGGGGCAGCGGTGTGTGGGTTAGCAGACATGCCTCTCTGGGAACAGCCAAAGCACCCTGAGGTAGCCACATCTCACAGCACTCACCCTTCATGTCCGGCCAGGTGGCCGTAATCAAAATCCCATTCAGGTGGTACTTATTGGACGTGGTGTTCTGTAAAACAGAAAGACACCCTTTCAACACTGCTGACTGGGTTGGTAAGGCGTCTTCACTGCAGGCGAATGCTTCACTATTGACAATAAGTCTGTGCATAATCACAACTATGGACGATTTGATAACTTTTGGACTGCGGGGGAGGAACCGGAGAACCTGGAGGAAACCCCATGACAATACGGGGAGAACATGGAAACTGCACATACACATAGCTGGGACAGAAACTTGAACTTTCATCCCAGTGCTAACCACGCCACCCCCAAAAATTGAACTTATGTCCTAAAAATCACTGATTTTCCATGCAATGCTTTAATCACATAAGGGGGTCGAACAGCCAGAAAAGGCTGAAAACTCACCAGTGTGAAGGAGAAGGTGAGGTTGGTGCGGTCATCCCTGAGCAGGAGGATTGCGCTGCTCACCTCGCAGGAGCCCGAACTCTTCGTCTGATTGGGTTGCAGGTTCACGACCTCCTGGATAGTCTGAGGCAAGAGCAAGTGACATCAGAGTTCGGCTCACACCAACTTGGCCAAATATGGCTGACAGTCAATGGTATCTAGATGGGCCATTTTTCACAACACATGCCAAATTAATCTCAAATGTCAGGGAAAGAGCTTTCAATCGAATGGGGGGCACACCTTGTTCTGAACACTGGAAGGGTAAGTGAGATTAAGCTGTAGTCCCATATAAGCCAACAGGCAGATTGTGCCATTGCTATTGGTGACGTTGTAGACGCCTCTTTCTGGATTCCCTGGGACAGTGGGGACAGGCGTGGGCGTGACTGGGCTGGTTTTGGGTGCGGCGGTGGTGACACTCTGATCCGCGGTGCACACGGTCTCTGATGAGGTAAACAAGGCAGCCAAACAGAAGCAGAAGTGGAGGAATTACAGTGCGTCGAATATGGCCCAGTGCTATATCGATATAAGCATTAAACACTGTACACATGCTGTGCTTCTTGCACTTGAATTACCTACCTCCCGACTCCCCAACACAACAACTATTTATTCTAAGGTTACGATGGGGTTACGTTCCCATAAACCTAACTGTAAGGCGAAAATGCACTTTAGCACACTGGGGGGGCAACGTGTGGCTCAGTGGGCTAAGCCTCTGCTCCTGTGATCGGAAGGCCGTGGGTTCGAGCCTGGCCTCGGCACATCAGTGGGTCCTTGAGCAAGGCCCTTAACCCCCAGCTCCCTGAGTGCTGCTATGAGGGGGCTGCCCTTTGTAGCCAGCTTGCTCTCACCTACAGAGAGCAAGTTGGAGGAGGCGTAAAGAGAATTTCCCCATGGGGATCAGTAAAGTATCAATTATTATTATTTAATACAGTACAGCTAACCTAACAAACACAGCCTAGCCTATAGCCTACTTTAAACATGCTTAGAACACTTACATTAGCCAACAGTTGGGCACAATCATTAACACAAAGCCTTATTTATATAAAGAGTGCTGAATATTTCATTTACTGATTACTGTACTGAAAGTAAAAAGCATTTACCCATCGTAAAGCTGAAATATTGTAACATGGGCAGGGTCTGTGTATTTATGTGCGTGTGTGTATATAAAACATTAACTTGGTATCTACAGGCCTAAACAATATTTCATTGTATTTGTACAGTGACAAAAGGTATCCTCTTCTTCCTGCTCAAAACGCAATAGTATGACAGTGATCTCAGAGAGATCAGTTATTTGCATAGCAGGTCAGCAGTTTCCTTAAAGTTACACAAAGTTTAAAAACAGCCATAAAACCAAAACAGCCAAATAACAAGAGTGCCAGTTGCCAATGTCAATTAATTTACTTTGCAAATGAACTGTCCAGTTTGACGACACACGAGACAGTGTCTCAAAGCATGTTTCCTTGCTTCCTGGTTGTTTACTGGTAAATATCGTTTACATACAGCCACAACTCTGCATTGCCTGTCCTACTCAGACATGCCATTTCCCACAACTGCAGGAGCCTACTGTGGTCCTGATAAGAAAATTCCTCGAAAAATGCCAATTCATGCAAACGGACCAGAACCAGTTGCAGCAAGAGTGCAGTAGATGGCAGCAGAAATCACCAGTTTTAATGTCACTGCTTTCCTCAGTACTTTATAGTATTTGGAAGCCAATGACACTAATAATAATTATTGATAACTGATATGGTACATCCAGCAGCCTCATTTGACCATAACTGTCAGTAGGGCGTGGGGGGGAGGGGTTTGCAGTTCGGGTAGGTGTGGCCCGGTGGATGGGTGGTACCGTTGTGGCTCAGCTCGCTCCCCAGCATGTAGGCTTGCAGCCGCATGTTGGAGAAGGTGACGCTGGCGTTCCCACTGCCCCCTCCCAGGCCGACAAGCCAGGCGCTCTCGCAGCGGTAAGTGGTATTTATCTGGGCCAAGATCCCAGTGGAGTCAGTCACTACGGTAGCAGGACCTGTAGGGGAATCATACCATTTGTATGGTGCCTCAACAACACAACACAGACCCTAAAAACCGAACCCATGAGCATGCAGACACAGAGAATTAATATTTAAAACAAGAAGGAAAACGGCTTCACGCTCGCGGGAGGCGTAAAAAGAATTTCCCCACAAGGATCAATAAAGTTTCTATCTAATGCTTTAGTATAAATGTACCAATAACTGTGCACAAACTCATTAGATACCAAAAAAACACACACCATCTAGTGGAGAGGTACAGTAACTGTAGCATAGCCTTGCTGGAAATGCTCACTGGATAAAAAAAATATGTCCTAATAAACACTCATTTTTTGTGCAATGCTTCAAACGACACAAGGACTCAAACAGCCAGAAAGGGGGGGGAAAAAAAAAACAAAAACTTAAATCAGTTAAAAGAAAATAATGACAAATGAGGAGAAACATAAATGCAGGCATAGCCCGAGCGCTTACACGTGCGAGAGGGACTCACCGAGAGAGGAGGAGTTGGGGAAGATGCTGCTGTCATTGAGGTTGTATTCCAGAGTCAGGCTCTCCACCCTGTACCGGCTGCCGTCGCTGGAGAAGTGGAGGATCAATGCGTGGCCATCGCCGAAAGAGGCTGCCAACAGTGGAGCGAGGCTGGTCCCCCCACAAGAGCTGCGGTTGCCCACAGTGGCGTTGCCAGGGAAGGGGAAAGTTACCGTCTGCTGCAGAGGCGGGGAGGGTGTCAAATGTCACTTCTGTCCTTCTGTGATAACCATGGCGATCATGCCTGACTTGCTGTCAGCTTTTGCGGCATGGTGGAAACATTTTGGGGCATGAAAGCATTTCATACATTTTAAACCAAAGACTACACAGGTAGCAAACTCCTAACCCTGGTGCTGGAATGCAGTTAATAACATAAAATGACATGTTACACCAAGTTAGAAGTAAAAAGGGAACATGCTTGTTGGAATAAACAGCCCATTTGTTACTTACACGGAGAGTCACTTAATTGTTAGGGATAATTTCAGAAAGTTTCCCTGCTTATCCATAATTACATTTCACAATAATTTTAACGGCTAATAATTTAAGTAAATATTTTCTATCTATGCAAACGCTTCCCAAACAATTTTCAATTAGACTCAAAGTGTTTTAACTGGGAACCAAAAGGCATCAGGGAACTTCCAATAACACGGTGGTAAATTGCTGGTTTAAAGCATAAATGGGAGTGTTTCTGAGAGCCCAGTGAGCATGTAGAGAACAAAAGTGTGTGTGTGTGTGCGCGCTTACTGTGCCGTTGGTGGTATTGTACACCACAGAGAACCGGGCCGCCAGTTCGGCTTTGATGCAGGTGGAGTTTCCATCTTTCACCTCCAGGGTAACAATCTGCGCTGAGGTCAAGTGACCTAAACAAAGAAGACCCACATCCTCATTACCTCCAACTCAAAGTCCCACAGTGTGCACTCTGCTGCAAAATGATTCACTCACATCTAACTGGTATAAAATCACCATTTAAATGATGAAAAACCAAGACTTGAGATCACAGGCTAAACAGATGCACATATTAACAAGACTCTGACAGTGGGTTGTCTGTCAAATCTCCTTTAAATGCAACCATGACACACTCTTCACTAGGTTACGCGTACAAGTGCATTCTCATAATCAACACCGGAGGGCAGCAGAAGACCTCTGACAGCTTAGCAAAACATATTGTTCACCCGAGATCCAGATTGTTCCACCCCAAAAATAAGATGACAGGCATGTCCTCATCTTGAACCCTACTGACCAACTTTGCCAGTTTGTCGTAGCTCATAAGCGAACCACCCTGCTGGCTGTCTCGAGTAGAGCCGCTAAAAACGCCCATTTCCCCGCCGAAGTCAATGTCAACATGCAGACGGTCAATGCCAGCTCACGAGATCTCCCCGACTGTGTAGCCTTTCAAAGATTATAAACCAGAAGAAAACCAGGCTGGTTTTATGATAACTCAATCCACCATGTCCTGTTTGACACCTCATCTCCATAGCAACCGGACTGCATTTTGCATAGAAATTTGACTTGTTCTTAGGACAAACAGTATTTTATTACGGCCAGATCTGCTTTCTAGCTGCCAGTATTTATTCGGAGGAATCAAGCTACATAAACACTACTGTGCAGGGGGGCAGGGGTGCAGATCGACTATAAGAAAGCCTGAAAGCAGTATCTGGAACGAGAGGCAGAGCCGATGCAATCATTACCAGCAGGTTTACACAAGCTTGGCACTGTCACATGGGGCATGAGTTTGAGCAGCAGCATATCTACCACAAGATTAAGTAACCAGAAGATTTCCAGTGCGAGTCCCAGTGTTGGTTCTGCTGAGGTTCCCTTTAGGAACAAGCTTTCGCAGAAAGGCACTAATTGGCAGAAAGCTATTTGGATAAAACCAGAGGTGGACAGTTCAGGTCCAGAAAGTACAAATCCAGACCAAAATTTTGTTTCAACCAACCAGTTCAGTATACAGTCACAGTTACAGGGTACTCAGCTGGTTGACTGTAAAATTTCCAGACCAGCGTTTTGTTTCACTCTCGACCTGAACCTCCCACCTCTGAATAAAACCAGTATGTAAAATGAAGGAGAATTGTTTTAAGTGGCACAACTGGAAATCTATACAGGCAGATACACACCCTTCTCTTCTAGCCACATCCCACGTCGAGTTGTGTGGGAACACTGAGCTTTATTACCCTACATCTGGGATGTGTGATTTCAAAACCGATATTGGGGGGGTACTAAGCACGCCCCAACTAAGATTTGCAGACAAACATTAGCAATGTATAATGTAGTGATAAGAGATCACTGTAATTATGACCTCTGTCAAGCTACAGCAAGCCTCAGGTGACCGAGTGCGGATGACCAAAGCAGAATCACAGGTTTGACCAGATACAGCAGCACAGGCATCACATGACAGAATCATTAACCCTGAAAATCTAAAAAAGGTATTTCCTGCGAAAGCAGCTGCAACAGCACTGGTTCACATTAACAGCACTCTGCTCTCTTCAGCCACCAGCTCTTCCGACCATGTTTTCACCTAAATTTACACCCCCCACACCACACACACCTCTTTTCATGCTATGCTACATTTGCCCAAAGCTCCTTTTCAGGCACAGTGCATAGCTCCTGGCAAATAGGTCGGCAACTTGCAATCGGCCAGCAGAAAATACCCAGACTGATGTAAATCCTACTCCCAAGTAGAAGGACAGCCGTATTTAGCCAAGTGTAACCCCTGGAAACTTACTCAGGACCAGCATAATAAGACGACTGGCTGAAACCTGCCGCCATCCGGCTTGTTTTCAAACAGATCGGAGCGCATCACGCAGGCCTAATGCATTAGCTGAGCTGCACTCGGACCTACATGCACTGTCGCTGTGCTCCGGAGTCTAAAAACAGCCGCACTGTGCAACAGCCGGTCCACTGTAACAGATGATTACACTTTGATCTGCAGATAAATCACGGCAGCTGCCTAAACTTTGGTCACACACAGATGAACTGTCCCCAAAACTGGCCAGCAAAAGGTCCTTAACATAGTACCGCCAGCAAGCCTGGTTATTTACGGCACCAATGAGAAATATAATGAGCATTATAGCCTTTTAGAGAGCAGAACTTCATGAACATCCCGAGAGAGACTCATAAAATTCACTGCTTTTACGCTAACAAGCACAGTAGCCCTACAATCCTATTACCCATCAGCAAAGAAAGACGCAAACAGACTGATAGGTTATAACGTTTTCATTACCGATTGATCTGATCGCTTGTAATTCAGCAAACAGTTTAGCGCACTTGCAATTCAACACTACAGCTGGCTAAATAAACAGCAGCTGTGACAAAAAAAGCCAGCGCATTTGTGTCACCCACTCGGGTAGAGGGATTTTGCAGCGCGCTGGGGAAACAGAGGGCCAGTGTTTCGGCACAAAGCGCTCGGCCAGTCACGTGAGGCGCGGCGCGCGGAGACAATGGAGCGGCTCGCGCTGACAGCGACCCGCACGAGCGCCGCTAAAATTATAACGGCAAACTCGCCGTTTGTTCATCTTTTTCCCAGTCATGAAATATAACATTAAAACGCAATGCCTTCTGTCGTTTTACGAAGCGCTGCGTCATGCATTGCTAATGTATTTTACACAGTCGCGAAAGGGATCGATTTAATTATTTTAAATACTACGACTTCTAAGTCATAAAAGCTTCAGGTAACATAAAGGCGGAGTTTTAAAATAAGAAATCACATTATAGCATAAACCGCTTTGTTCTGAGTACATTTAGTAGCAAATATTAAGTTAAAACCAATAAAGCAATTTTTAAATACAGGACAGCATCAGAGTGCATACCAGCTTTACCAAAAGACTACACTTCCTACAATTAAATAACCATTTAGTTGTGACGAGTTTAACACAACGACAAGAAAGAAAACATCTCAGTTAATATGTTTTTGAGTGATGGTGAAGCCCACGCTTAGCTCAGAGCTTGACCTCAGCGCTATGCATGACGCTGCGACTTCACCAGAGTAGTGTCAAGTGGTGTTTCTGCTAAAAACACTCACCTAGGGCGCAAAAAAATACCATCGCGATGGACAGCTGCCTGCTGGCGTACGATGCCATGCCTTCAGTCCAGCGGTGCGACAATAAATCACTTAAAAAAAGACACACAACAACACCGCAGCAGACGAGATCCGTACGACAGCTGACACAACACCAGCACAAAGGCAAAACTGTACGGTTTGCTCAGGAGCCTCGACAAACAAATGGCACGTATCTTCCAATATTCTTTATGAGAGGCTTTTTTTGTCAGAACGCCCCACTTGCTGAAGGAGACCACAACACCCGTGTCAAACCCGTATCCCTATAGTGCCGAAGCAAGAAATTTCTCGGTCATGTGAGTCGGGGTGTCACCACCCCCAACATCACGTGATGAGTAGCAAATCTCAGATCTCGCGAGAGTCTGTGTATCCTGAGACTTCACAGGCGCTGCATTTTCAAAATATTAATTACCGGCAGCCGTTTGCAAAGTTATATAATATATCTTTCGTTAGATTCACTTTAAGGCTAACAAAAACGAAGTGGTTGACTTATAATGATATAGTGTTCTGAAATTATGCGCTTTTTACACGCGTACATTTGATGTCCGTTACTTAATTCCACTCGCATAACACGATCAGAAGGATTATGTCACGCTGCGCTATGCATGTGAAGACAAGAATGGAGGTCAGGCGGGCATGACAGAGTCAGCTGACATTTAGTAATTCACGGGGTTGTGTTGAAACCGGGAAGGGGGTGGATGCTTGCTCTAAAGGCTTTGGCTTTATTGTGCAAACTCATTTACCACTAAAGTGTCATCTACTGCCTCGGTTCTGCAGCACGCACTCCTAGAATACCTCACTATCATACAAAAGTTATGTGGCATAATGAGCCGAAATACGGGAAAGAGATGTGGAAAGCTTGGATGTCAAAAAGGAAAGGGTGCAAGCCATCCGTGTAGCCCTCAGCACGGGTTTCATTTGCTGTAGTGATACTGGACTACAGTAATAAATTTTTAAAACTGAAAGAACTGTTATGTTTTATACGTACGTTTGGGGAAGATGAAGTAGTAAAAAGTTAATGTAGGCTTTCACTTAATTTTTCTGTGGTACGAATTAATCAGCCATAATTTAAATAAAGGATTTTGACTTCTGTTTTAGTAGTACGAACACAATTGTTGCAGCTCTTAGCACTAGAAAAGCTAGCATTAAATCAATTACGATTAAAGCGTTAAAGCCTAGCCACTTAACGACAGCGCTTGACAAAGTCACCCATTGTGGTTTGTGAGTGCTTGTCTCCTCTCTAATAAAGCTAATTACTCAATATAACCCGTAATATACATAAAGTATTCAAGAGCAAGATTGAGTTAAAGCAAGGCTTAATAATCACACTGTAGGAGGAGGGCACACTGGGGTCTGGTTTTTGCATCACATGCCAGCATTCAATGGATTCTTTATAGTAATAATTTGCAAAGGGAACAAGATGCTTTTGAAGTCTTGGATGAGTCTTTGGGCTACTGTAGAACACACATTTACCTGCAAGGTGCAGGTGATGTTACTTTGACAGTTAGTGCTAAAACAGTGCCACAGCCTTCTTGGGGGTTATTCTTAGTGAAGCTGTGGATTGATATCTGGTAAATTCACAAGGGATAAGAAGCTGGGGAACTACACCCATTTGCAAATGTACAGGGCAGAGAATGACCACCACCCAGAACAGCACAAAAATTACTCAAAAAGGAGATAGGCTTCAAACATCAGACCATTACAAGAAATTGAAATAGCCAACGTATGTTGTTATCTTACTGACCCACATCTAATATCAGTTAAACTACTTAAAAACTAAGAATCTTAGTTTAAGGAGTTTATGCTATTTAATGCTGTTCAATCACTGAAATACTTTAGCATGGAGAATATTGTTTAAAATGAACATGTGCCCAAATCAACTCCTTGAACTTACACAACCTTCACATGAGCAGCACGTTTTTTCTTTAAAGGGTTTTTATTCGTTTTTTTGTTTTACATTTTTTTCAACTCCTTACAGAGCTAGAAGCTTGTCTACAAAAAAACAAAAACGTATAGAATGCAAACTGTTCGATCATTGCGAACGCAAGGAAAACCTTAAAAAAGCCAGGGCAATCCCTTAGCATTAAGCCAAGGGTGTAGTGTCCTCACCCTGTCCGATTTTGCCCCCATGCGACTGCTGCACAAACGTGGGAACGCAGATCGTCGTGAGAAGGTTTTCCGTTTCAGTGTGCTCGCGACTGAATAAGTGCCTAAGTAAAAATAACATCCTCCAGGTTTATGGTGCCATCTCAGAAATGACGGTCAGCCCATCTGTGTATTAATCATTGGTTCTCACGGTTTCTGAGCTGCTCGGCAAACTGAAATAACGTGGCTGAGACAAAGTAAAGCGCTACAGCAGAACAGACCATGGGGGGGGGGGGCGGGGGGGGGAACAATCAGTAAAATAATAATGTAAGAAAGTGCTTCAGAGTGAATCCAGCAGACTCATGTTCTGCCCTGCCCAGCTGGTGCCCATGTTCATTGTATTGACATGCATGGCCTTTACATGAAGAGTGCAATACAGAAAATGGGCTCATCAAACGCTGCTGGGGGCCCGACCACCGAAGGAACATCCGGAGGACGAGCCCACGGCACGAGCCTGTTCAAGCCACGTAGTGGTACTGATTGGGGCTCTCTTTGTCGCGCTCCATGTAGTCACGATCGATAAGGGACTCGATCCTCTTCTTTAGGTCCCCGGGCTAGAGGTAAAGACAGGGAAATCAGTGACAGGGGCTGGGATCTATTTGCAAACACATACACTTAGATAAAGGAAGAAAACGGTGTGAAGTAGAGGTAAGGATGGAGATAAGGACGAGAAAGCAAAGACATAAGACCTTAACAGGGAACTTCAACTGGTTGTAGAGCTCGGACACCAGCAGGGTGTGACTCAGAGTCTTCCTCATCTTCATCACACGCACAATGGCGGCATCGATCTGGTACTGGCGGTCCTGGAACACCCGCTCAGTCGTGCTCACCTGCTCCTCCACCTGTAGGTGAGGGAACAGAGTAAAGCCCCAGCTCAGTGGGGTGTCCAGAGTGGTCCTGTTTCTCCCCATCCGCTGATGTTCCAGAGATGAAGGATGTGCCCGAATTCAGGGGCTGCATCCTACTTAGCCTTATTAGGCTACTTCCTTCAAAGGTCCATGCAATAAATCTTGGGATATGTTGGGATGCGATGGATCCGACGAGCAGATCCTTCACAAGTGGGCAAAAAAAGGATGTATTTACAGACCAAATTTGAAGGAAACTTTGAAATGGGACAGCCTTGTTGCAACACTGTGACATATTTGGTCTTCAAATGCAGTCTTGGAAGACCCTGAATTCGAACACAGCCCAAGAGTCATACTTCATCTGACACATGAACAGCCAAGGACAAGAGTGCAACCCCACCGTCTCCTTCATCTGGATCTGGTTGATCTTGATTCGGAAGAGCTTGTGTCTAAAGTCTGCGTTGAACTCAAAGCGGTCCCCGTCCTCAACGTCCCTCCCGCGGGGGGTCTTGTTCAGGACGCGTGCCTTGCCACATGCCAGAGACTGCAGCGTACGCCGTAGCTCACCATCCTCTGCGAGAGAAGCAGCACATGCAGACGTCACCAACTGGATGGCCAGAAACAGCCTGGGCTGTCTGGTCCACCATCCACACCTTTATGTGGTAAACCACCTCCTTCTACAATGTCAGGTGAAAAGTAGGAATGCACTCAGAGTTACCTATCCCAGTGGCAGAGCGGATCTCCTGCACAGTGAACTCATCTCCCTCATTGAACATCAGCAGTACCAATGTCTGGAACAGCGAGACCTGCAGCTCCTTCTTACCCTACAAGAGCCCCAGAAATCAAAACTGTATTCATCCATAACCTATACCTATGAGCCAGCTGATTATGGAAATTGCTTCTCAAGCACAACCTCTTGTCCATCAGGGTTAAAAGTATTACTGCCGGCAAACGGTGCCCTGGTGATCCATCACTTCAGCCAGCTGTGCTGACTCAAAATACATTGGTAACCACATGAGACTACTTCTCTACCCGAGCACCTGGCCAGTGTATGACCAATCAGGACTCACCTCCTTGAACTCGGACTTGAGTACGGCATGGCCGAGAGTGGGCTGCCACTGAAGCTTGCGGCCACTGTGTTTCCCCAGGTAAAACGTTTTAAACACCTCCTGCAGCTTCACCATCTACGGGGAGAGGAACTAGTGTTGCATGAATAGATTCCTGACAGAAAAGCATACACACCCTCTGCCTCCAGACCCACACCCGCCTCCCTTCCTGAGAACACACAAACCTCGGAGGGGAGATGGACCTCCATGGGTGTATATGATGGCCAGTAGCCCATGGTCAGGATGTTCACAGTTAGCTCGATGTTTCCTGGGTCACTTTGGTTCTGCATGTACTGATCGGTGGATGGGAAGAGGAGCAAGAACATTAATGCATTTTACAATAAATTAAATTAACTTAATCCCAGAGGGAAATTCATGACTATTATACAGTTACACCTTATAAAAGAATATAAATCCTCACATTCATTCAATGCCAGATGTAAAAGCTTCAGTTCATTACACCCCTTTCCCACTGAATAGCACCTCCAAGGTGTGTACCTGCTTGAACTGGATCATCACATCCTTGGACAGTTCCATGTCTTTGAACATCCCCTCCAGCTTGCTGGTGAATGCCGCCCCACACTCTGCAGGGGCAGAACATCAACGGTCTGGACTCTCCCCCCTCCACAGACACGAGGACGAGAGTCCAGTCCATGTCGAACAAAAAGGCTCCGTGGGCGGCCGAGCTCTCACCATGTTTGAGCTTGGAGAGCATGGACTTCTCCGCATCTACGGAAGCACTCTTGCCCACCAGCAGACGTTTGGCCAGGTCCTTTTTGTAAAATGCCTCAAACACATCCTTTCCTGAAGACATACAGGTTTGCCGACAACACAGGTGAAGGGCAGTATGGAAACTCATTTCAAGCACATTTTCATTCTGCAAACTGCTAGAGCAGACAGCCTCAGCAAATAGGTTTTGCCCAAATATGATTAATGCAACACACAAAAGGCGTTTGTAATAAAGGCAATTGTAACAAGAACTCTTAAACTACTTATCTTACAGTTTCAAACATTAATACTTTATGGGGCAATACTCTCCATTTATTCAATTTACTGTGCAGGGGGGGGTTCTTTATCCAAAATTGTGCTGAAATTCAGTAATATAATTACACAGTATAAACACTGCAGTTCTAGTTTACACAGAGAAAACAAAACAGACTTTCATAGCTGTGAATGTCAGAGGGACACTGGAGTTCCGTATCAGTAGTTAGGCAACCAGGTCATGAGATTTGAAGGGTCCATAGGCAGTAAATACTTAGGTCTCTGCAGAGCTCAAGAAGTATTATAAATTTACAAAACTTGTTAATGGACACAAAGAGAACAAGTCATGGCCTCATGGCAAAGGCCAGAGCCAATGAGAGAGACCTGTGCATGTTCTGGTTCACATTACCTAGACTTCAGAGTGAACTAACCGTGAATGAAGCGAAAGATGATCATTATCTTGTCCAGGATTCGCTCCAGTTCCTCATCAGTGGCCTCCTTATTGCCTGCACGCAGTTTTGAGTCCACATACTTTGCTGCAGAAGAGCGGAGATGGAAGAGATCATGCTTGATAATTTCAGTACAAGACTGTGTGGTTCACTGTCTAGACTGGATTTTCATTCCTTCATGTGATTTGATCTGGAGAATGTCTGGGTTAAGTTGTCATAATCTAGATGTTTTTTTAAGTTCACACTCAAAGAGCATGTTAAAACACACAATGAAATAAAACCAAACCAAAAGCTAGAGAGTAGTAGCTTGGCAGCGTGTTTGGCAAGGTAGTTCCGGAGTAATGACAAAGGTCAGTAACCTATGAGCTCCGCCGGTTTGTTGGGCCTCTTGTTGATGAAAGTTTCGAAGGACTCTTTCATGGCGTTAAGAAAGCTCTCGTTCTTCTGGAAGCAGGTCTGGATGATGTGGTCGGTCTTGTCCTTGAAGTCCAGAAGCTCCTGGACCATTTCCTTGTCCTTCTCTGGGGTCCCAACAATTGTACCCCCAAAATTCTACAAAAGGACACCAACGCATGCATGTGTGTGCTTTGACAGAGTACAGCGAGTGCTCCCTATGTGTGTAGGCTTTTGTAGCTCACTAAGCCACTTCAGGTACCACATGCATTACCTTGATATAGTCCCTCCAGTGCTGCAGCAGGGCAGCCAGGCCTCCCTTGACTCTGCTGAAGAGCTGGAAGAGCAGGGCCAGCTCTGTCACACGGTTCTCGTTCAAAAGATTGTCCAAGCCTGGAGTGTTACACACAGATGCAGACTGAGCATCACCTTCTAACAGGCCCCAGGCAAGCGAGCGAAGACACCTTAATGCACGCAGAAACACACTCTGTGAAAGCTTGCACATCAAACTGAAAGTGTCAGCTCAACACCTCTAATACTGCTTGCCTTGGCGATTCCCCGACATCAAATGCTCTCGGCCTCAGTCATGCCGATATAGCCCATTTGCAGTTTTAATACCAATCCTATACCTTTCTGCAAGATGGCAGTCAAATGTTCCCCCAGTAGCTGCTTCTCCACAGTGGATATCAGTGGCTTCCTGTCCACAGGAGAGCAGAGATTCAGTCAGACGTACACACACATGCTCAGCTAGTCTACAAACCTAACTCAACCACTACAATTACCCTGGCCAAATAACCTCCGACTTACAGTCGGGCCCTACGATGCAACCCATGAACTATCCAAAAGCATTCACCCTTGGTACACAGGCCTCTAGGTCAGAGAATGAGCAGCACTCACTGCGTGTTCTGGTCCAGGTAGGTGATGACGCGGTCGTTCTCCTCCTCCAGCCGGCGAGAGACGTGGTGCAGGTACTCAGACACCTGCGCAAATAGACACAAGGGCTCAGGTGTGCAGGTCCAAAGCCATATCGCCATGGTCAGGTACGGACTGGTGTGTCGCCGACCTCTCTCTCCTGCATCAGTCGCTGGCCTTCGGCTGCATAGAGGCGATTTGTGTCCATCAGAAACTTCTGCTCAAATGAATCCTTATAAACCTGGGATTGCAGAATATGACACAGTCATAATATATCCCCACTGCGATTGCCACCACAAATTAGCATATTGTAACCAATAAGTCAGACCATACTGTGGTTATTTGGTTTAGTGCTAGTCATCGTGGAGGTCTGTGGGATCACCTGCAGGTCTGAGAGCATGCTGAGCAGGCTACGTAGCAGGCTACGGTCAATAGTTTCTCCGTTGCGCTCACGCTCAATCTGCTCCAGGATCCCATCCACTGTACGGGTCTGGACCGTATGGTCGCTCACAATATGGGTCCGGAAAAGCTCCAGCCCCGTGTCCCTGCCAGCATAACCACAGCACCATAATTATAGAACAACATGGCTAAAAGGCACAGTTGCCAGCAAGCATCTTCAGGCAAACAATTTAATTTTGTTTGTTCGAAAAGGCCAAATCTGGGGCCACAAATACAGTTATAGAACTGGTAAAAGAACTCTCTCCAGACCAGAATCTTCAGATTCCTAGAAAGATCTATTATTCGCTTGAGAAAACACATCTACTCGTTTGGTTATACAAGCAAGGAAAGGGAACCCAATCCTGGTTCTATAGACAGAACATCCTGTGCTTATCATGTAACACGATGTCCAAAAGTGGCAAATAAAGTTATGTGACTGAGGTTCTCACCAAATAGAAGGCAGCAATGAGTTCTGGAGGACATAAGTGCGATCCAGAAACAGAAAAATACTCCGGATCATGATCTACAGATAAGGAGGGCAGAAAAAAAAAAGTAAAAAAGATTCGAATTTCCCAACCATTAAAATGCTATTGGACAACCACATGTCAAACAATGTATACGTAAACTATACATAAAGGCCAAAAGTACTGTCGTCTATACTTACTGTCTGCCTACAATGATCCTGCCAGCACCTGTCCATTCTCTTCAAGAAGGAGACATTGTCCAGAGACTCCTTAAGCTGCTGTTAAGGGCACTATCGTCATAAGGAGGTGGGGGGTTGACATGCCACACACCAATACACAGGTAGGCTAAGCCTATAATATCAACAGGTCCGCTCCCTAGAAGGGAATAGCAAAGAACTCACAGTGCCACCTGGTGGCATAATCAATGACTTACCCGGCAACATTGGCTAAATTCTGAAGGACATTCTGCCTAAAGCTGCCCCACGTTTATCAGAACAGAATAACATGTTATCAGGGAACTCTGATAAACGGCATAAGAACTTACTAAATCAACTCCAAGGCCTGACACGCTCTGCAAGCCTCTCACACCAAGTTACAAATCCAAGCAAAATACAGGGTAATATGAAAGAACTACACTGAAAGACTTAATATATTTCAATATAAAATGAAGTCAAATTGGTTTGGGTTTAAGTTAGACAAGGAAATTCCTAAGGATATAGATTAAGTTACCAGTCAACAATCTGACACTACACCAAGCAGATTAAATTACAAAAACACATCAACACATCAGAATGACTAACACTTAGGGTTGCAAAGGGGTAGAAAATTTCTGGTAAATTTCGGGAAACTTTCCAGAAGCTTTCCATGGGACATAGGGCTGCAAAGGGGCAGAAAATATCTGGAGACTTTCCAGAAACTTTCCATGGGAAGTTAAGCTGGGGAAATTTTGGAAATATTGACCTCCATGGAACTCTGCGCAAGCTGTCAGATACGGCAATAAAAGCAAACTGTATGAATAATACAACATAAAATATGATTTATAAGGAGTGTATCTTGGTGCAGAAGCTTATTTTGAGGTATTTTTATGCACACATAATTACTCACAAGCATGTGGTTACACAATGATATCACAGTGCCATCAAGATTTCCCCCCCCCCCGCCAACTACATTTAAAGTCCTTGTTAGAGGCTAACCTGCAATTTTGCAAATTTCCAGTTTATTCCCATTAATTCCCATGGAAAGTTTGCAAGTTTTAAAAATACCCAGAATTTTACAACCCTACTAACACTTCTGCATTAGATTTTCAATCTCAACCTAGATCACATCACATTTGGATGACAAAGAGGTGAATTTCAGGCAAAGGATATTCTCTGAATTGGCGAATCTGGGCCTTCACGTGGTCCTCACAGACCTGCCGAAGTTGCTTGTAAAGCTTGGGAGAGACCTTGTAAGTGCACAAGTTCTCCACAGCCTGGAAACAGAGGGTGCGCAGGAGAAACTAGTTAAGAGTGGGAGATTCTACTCATTTGTTCTACACTGGGAGTTGATGTACAAACTGAATTTTTTTTTTAATGCGAGAAGCACAAAGGGTCAGTAAGCTTTACAAATGCCTTTCAGCTAACAAATGACTGACACTCAACTGAGAAATCAGGCAGAGGGGTAGAATGAAAGCTGGTGAACATTCACAAACATGAGTCTCCTATCATCTGTGAACGAGCACCACACTTTACACTCAGCTGTTAGGGTTCCACAGAGGTTTAACCCTTTACCCCTGACCCCAGTGCTGACCTGATAAAGTTCCTCTAGGTTGTACTTGATGGCGGTGCTGCTCTGAATGGCACCCACTGCATCTCTCAGCTTCAGCCACGTTTCCTCTGTATAGTTGTCTGCCAACTTGGGCCTATCTGTAGCAGGAAGAGAAAACAGACACACAGGTAAAACTCAGCAAAGTACAACTTCCATGCTATCACATATAAATCAAGTGTCTGTGGAAATGCTAGAAGGGGTATGCTTTTAACAGCTTCTCTCCATGTCGCTGCAGCTTCTCAAGTGACCGTAAATGTTCAGAGAGCAAACACGGGCTGTTTTAACCCTCGGACATTAAAAGCGGTCCTGTAGCTATCGTTAAACTGACTTTTAGGCGTTGCATTTAGCTACTTAGCAAATGCTCTTCTCCAAAGCGATGTAGAAGTAAGGAAAGCTTTGAATCAGAGAACAGGGTCAACCAGCATCCCAGCAGCGATATTATTACTTTGCCGGTCATGGGATTCAAACCCACAACCCATTGGACATGGGACCAAAACACACAGAGCTACAGACTGCCCACCCAATGGACGGCTGGAAACTACTAAAATATACTAAATATGGCAGCACAGAAAGAAGAATATGCCAAGTAGGGGTGCGTTTAAAATATCGATTTGGCGATACATATAATATCACAAAATGTATCTCATCGTGGGTTCTGTATCGGGATACGTATTGTATCGATAAATTATTGGCAATACCCAGCCCTAATGCCAACTGTGACCTACAACTTTGCAATCTAAGAGCAGTATTGGAAAGTTGGTTTAATATTTTTACAGCAACAATAAGTGCGTTTAATATACACTTGGTAAAATTCAAATTAAGGATTCAGTGACGGCAAATCTATACCAAAATGATTAAGGACGCCTGACAGCTGAGTAGTGTGCAAGTCATAACAGGAAGCGTTTCCTGGGAACTTCGTGGTTTTAGGTAGATGGATGTAGCAATAATTTCGACTATATGCATAAAAATGCGACGTATAATGCACACAAATTACCACAATGCAATAACACCAAATTGTCAACTGAAAAAAACACATACGTGAGACACATAAATGCCTTTAATGAACATTAAAGCCATATACATTTTCTACTGCCTGCGTTTGACGCACCCATGTAATACCCTTGCATTAATTTAGCCAACAATCAACTTGCGTTGTGCACCTTAAGCATGGACCCATTCTAAAACCAAGCGAAGAAGCCCTAAGCCAGATGTCACAACTTCGGCAGTTAAGGGGTTACGACGCTGTTTATTTCGCCAGTTAAAAGACAGCAACAAACATGCTGCAAACGTGCGTCATTCCCAGCAACCATCCCAGTGGCTCGCGACCCCCGGTCGGCCGCCCGCGGCTGTCAGAGCGGCCCGGTGAGACGGTGACAGGCACAAGGAGGACGCGACCTCCGGGACAGCCTACCTTTAAAGTTTTTAATGACTAACTTCTTAGACGCGCCGGCTTTGGAAGACAAGGCGGAGGATTTGGTGAGGCCGTTGGCATGCTCGCCCAGAGCGGAGAAGTTGGCCTTTCTGCTCTGGCTGATGTCCTCCCCCATGGTGATGGACTCTCGGCGGCTCGACGAAGGCGCTCTCTCTCAGTGTTCCCCCCTCCCCCGATCTCTATTCCAGACCCGGACGCTCCTCTGCTACGGCCTCGTCGCCTTTGGGTGTCTGGAGGTCGCTCCCTTCGTCCCACCGGGCGCCGACAATCGAGCGGCCGCACATTGACAGTCGGCCAGCGGGTCAGAGTGAACAGGCCGCCCGGCGGCTCTCCGCTAGCGACGCGGAGCTATCTGCAGGCCGTCGCGAGTACTTCCCCGGTGTGCCGCCTTCCTGGCCATAAAAAGCTTGACATCGTATATTGATTTATTATTATTATTGAATAAATCAAAGTTCAAAGCCTTTACAGAAGCAGGTGAGCTCCTATAAACAATCTCGGCGCTTTCATGGTTATGGAAACATCGAGCAAAATGGCCTCCCCCGGTGCTTCATGGGAAATTCCCGGCGCGCGCAGAGGCGCTTAACCGCTTCACTGCTGGATGGAAAGCGGCTGCCTGCATTAGAATGAGTGTTATTATTAATAACTGTTATAAATTTTTCAAAGACGATTGCTGGAAATACGGTAACTAAACATGCACTGTCAGGTGGTTGCTTGTGTTTGGAGAATTAACAACAAAATTATATATGCCTTTCATTCACTCATATGATCAGAACATAACACCGCGATATATTCCAGCAGGAAAAACAGCAGGCGAATCACACGCTATTTATAGCAAAAGCGAAACGGGGCCACTGGTTACAGACCCGCTTTATTTATTGGACTGTTTACCGACTTCATGTAGATATTCGTAGACAGTTTTACTTGACTCAAAGCTGAGATGACATAATACACTACAAAACACTATTGTGTAAGACTGAAAGAAGTGTAACTGTTTTTGGCTACTTTACAAACATGCACATTGAAGGGAGCTCCTCCCCGAGTGCATCAGGAAGTACTACCTCCACGGTGACGTCACTACGCAGCCGCCGCATCCTCTTCCCAGATTAAATTCGCCGTAACGATTGTATTTCGGGAAAGGTTAGTGTTCAGTCCCGGGTACAAATGCACTTTGGTGTATGAAAGTCTTTGCATGTCCTGTGAAAGATTGCATTTGGATCGGGACCAGAGACCCTACTGTGAGTCTGAGCACCGAAACGTGATGTATTGCTTGCTAATTCTCATAGAAACCATTTAGCTAGCGGTGGAGCTAAGCTACTATGCATATATAACTGAATGAAAATGTTTATTAGCACCACGACCGGGACCGCTTTGCCTGATTAAAACCGATTTATATTTATAAGTTAGTAGACATTGTTACTAGTGTCTTGTTGTAAATATTAGCCAGGAGATTTAAGCGTATTAGCACAGTAATAGTACATTACTGTGGTTCCATAATGCGTTACGCACCTTTCCGCAGATTATCCTACGGCCGTAAGATGGCACACATAACAATGAATCAGTACCTCCAACAGGTAATTATTATTTTATTTCTCCATTTTTGATCACTGCTTGTGTTGAAGAAAGGGGTGACTGATGTTACTTTCTTGGTCCAGGTACTGGAAGCGATAGAGTCCAGGGATGGCTCCTTCTGCGCGGAGCTGCTGTCATTCAAGCACCCGCACGTGGCGAACCCCCGCCTGCAGGTATAACCAGCCCACGTCGTCCACGGCGGCCCTGCAGCACTGACCAAGCAACTACACAGTGTGCATTTACAGCTGTGCACGTTATCTGTAATTATTTATTCACTTGTATACTTTAATAAGACTCTTTTGGACAAAGCAACCCACAAATGAGTCAAATAGCCCATTACAAACATATGGCTGTAAAGGTGTCAGCAAGGAGTAAGTGCAGCATTGCTAGAGATTTTGGGCCCCATAAAAACACATCATTTTGCCTCCCCCCATTCCAGACCAATCCAGTTATGTTTCAAATCTATTAGGGCCCCCTGTCACTCAGGGACCCTTGGAATCATCCTAACTTTGCCCCTCTTTACGGCATCCCTGCGTGCAGTTAAAAGCAAACCTTTTTGATGCCTCAATTTGTCTATAGATAAAGTGTGTCAATACCATATGGCATAGCTTAATTAATTGATAATTAGGGGTGTGTGTGTGTGCCTGACTCTGCCCATGTGTCTCTACAGCTCCCCAGTCCAGAGGAGAAGTGTCAGCAGTTGCTGGAGCCCCCCTATGACGAGATGGTAGCAGCCCATCTGAGGTATGCAAATGAGCTAGACCGGGAGGGGTGGGGAGTTGTCCAGGCACAACACAGCCAATCACAGCAGGTTTAATCTGGCCATGTGAAATCGTGCTGGTTTAGCAATCCTGTGAGGGTTGTGTCTCGTCATCTGAATGAGTCCCTTAACTCATTTCGGAGCCCTGAATAGAGAAATGTTGCCAACTTGACATGATCAATCACTTTAACCTTATGGAAAGCAGCAGCCGCTTTCCCTGGAACTGTTTGTATTACAGTTGTTTGTCCACCCTAATTCAGCAGTAAATGAAAGCAGGTCGAACCAATGTGCCACTTACAGACTAAAAGTGAGAGTAATCCATGTTTGATGGATTAATTATTGATAAACTACAGTACCTTAGAAATGTGTGCAGGCAGCAAGACATCCACAGTAAATCAACAGAGAACTTGGCTGCATCATATTTTCACCTCGTGTCAAATGATGCAAAATTGACTAAAATGATTACAAGGTGGAAGACAAACGTGCATGTTGATACAATAACATCTATCTATGAGTAAGTAAGATAGGTATGTGTGTGTTTATGGGCACTCTGGTTTTGGTCTCCTTTGACCCCTGACCCCGCTGTATGTGATCTCCCCCCATTTACTAGATGCACATACGCAGTGTCTAACCATGATTTTGTGGAGGCCTACCGATGTCAGACCGTGGTGGTCCAATATCCTTTACTCCAGCATCTGGGCTCTTCTAGATTGTTGGAACCAAGAACGTTGCGTCTGTATTTCTCTAGTAATGAAACGGATGTATGCTACGTCGGTGACGGCTTCTCCTTAACATACCACATCGTTTTTAAAGGCATTCCAGGCCCATAAAGAGGAGAATTGGTAAGAAACACAGTTAAAGTTTAGAATTATTATTTGAAGGTTATAAGTGTTAGTTAGCAGTATTAGTCTTTTCCTTAAATTTTTATGGCATACAGATAATTTACCATTTACTAATGGACCTACGCGTCTGAGTACATTGTGTTGTTTGTGTTAAATAGTGGTAAAGTTACCAAGTGAAGGAAATATCTGACGAATCGCTTCCGCTTTCCAGGGCTTTACCAATGATGTTTGCCGTGGCACTGGATCTGCGGATATTTGCCAACAACGTGAGTCGCCGTGTGGATTTTGTCTTCCATCATTATTCGGCGCATTGTTCCATCACACCGTACAACTATATATGAAACAGTATAACAAATATCAGGTTTAGGATCATTTAGTGTGGGGGATGGAATGCTCCAGAAGGAATGTTGATGAATGAGAGGTTTTTTTTCCCAGGCGGAGCAGCAGCTTCAGAAAAAGGGGAAAGGCAAGGTGGGAGATATGCTGGAGAAGGCCGCAGACCAGCTGATGGCCTGCTTCAGAGTGTGTGCCAGCGACAAGTGAGGCCTAAGACGCGCACGTCTCACTCCTCAGGGCATGGGCACACACGCACAGAGGGCTCTGATATATGGGGCACTTTCCCAGTTTGGTACAATTCATGACCGCTAACCTCACCTCCCCAAAAGAGCTCAGCAGAAGAATATGGAATAAGTGATATGAGCCAAAAAGTTCTGGCATTTTAGTTTCTTTTAAAAACAATACAGTTAGTATTTGTTTTTATTTATTTGAAAAAATGATCGGAAGGTCGCCGGTTCAAGCCCAATCTCGGCACATCTGCGGGTCCTTGAGCAAGGCCCTTAACCCCCAGCTCCTTGGGTGCTGCTATGGGCGGCTTCCCTTTGCGGCCAGCTTCCTCTCACCTACAGAGAGCAAGGCGGGGGAGGCGTAAAGAGAATTTCCCCGTGCGCATCAATAAAAAGAGTTACACACACAATATGTACATGATCTTGTTCAGCAGTATGTACAATGTCTCTGTAGATTGGGGGTATTTATTTTAAAAAAAATAATTTTCAGTAAACTCTTTGGATAAACTGACCTGAACACACGCACGCACACATTAACCCCTCGCTTCCGGGTGCTGTCTCACAGCCGGGCTGGTATCGACGACTCTAAGAAATGGGGGATGCTGTTCCTCATCAATCAGCTCTTCAAGATTTATTTCAAGGTGAGCACTCTCTGCGTCCTAATTGGCCCCGATCGGTAACGGGTTGCCTCCCCCACCACCCCCACACAGTTGAATGTGTTAGTATGAGCTCCTTTTTGCTTCAGATCAGCAAGCTGCACCTGTGTAAGCCTCTCATCCGGGCCATCGACAGCTCCAACCTGAAGGACGAGTACAGCATGGCTCAACGAGTCACTTACAAGTACTACGTTGGCCGAAAGGCCATGTTTGACAGTGACTTCAAACCAGGTGAATGAGATGCCTGGCCTATGAGTGCACCTGCCCCCTCCTCCATCCTTTAAACCCTCCCCCCCCCACCTGCCAGTATCCTCATATAACAGCCCATCATTATTAACCAGTGCTGCCTTTTCCATCTGACTCATGCTCACTATTATGTCTTGGCGCCCCCTCGTGGCCAGCGGAGGAATACCTGTCCTTCGCTTTCCAGCACTGTCATCGGTCCTGTCAGAAAAACAAGCGGATGATCCTGATATACCTGCTGCCTGTCAAAATGCTGCTGGTGAGATGCAGTCATTGTAATTACCTCTGGTAGCTTGTAAGTGATTTATGTACATCCCTGTTTGTAAAACTTTATATTTTCCTGGAACAAGGACCTGCATTGCACATGATAAATCACAACATGGGCACTTTCTTCCATCCAAAGCATGATTCCGGTTTGTTTTTAGGGTCACATGCCAACTCTTCTGCTCTTGAAGAAATATGACCTCATGCAGTTCGCAGATGTCACCCGAGCTGTCAGGTAGGACTCTTTGCCACCTCCTCCATCTCCTCGCCCAACCCTGCATGTCGGCTCACTGACCTTCTCCTCTGACAGCGAGGGGAACCTACTGCTCCTGAACGAGGCCTTGACCAAGCACGAGACCTTCTTCATCCGCTGTGGCATCTTCCTCATCCTTGAGAAACTGAAGGTCATCACCTACCGGAACCTCTTCAAAAAAGTGTGCGTGGTTAGCAGCTCCATGTGGGAGGGCGGGTGGGTGGACAGGTGCCCTTGTGGGCAGGCAAGTTGACAAGAAACTTCCCCTTGCAGGTACCAGCTCTTGAAGACTTATCAGCTGCCGTTGGATGCTTTCCTGGTGGCTCTTAAGATGATGCAAGTGGAAGACGTGGACATCGATGAGGTCCAGTGCATCCTGGCCAACCTCATCTACATGGTGAGTCTCCGACCATCTACTGGCCACCTAGTGGCTGGTTAACATTAAAACCCAAGTCCAGAACGCATATAATGTCTTCTATATATGTTCAGTTTACCATCTCTCTGACACAAGGCCTTAAATCTACCTGTAGTGTTGTATACATGCACCTAGCAAGATAAATGTTTAATAGAATTGCATGACAATCTATTCTTCTGATTGTTTATTTTTTAAAGTAATTTTCCCCCCATTTCTTTATTGTCCAGGGTCACATAAAAGGCTACATATCTCACCAGCACCAGAAACTGGTGGTCAGCAAGCAAAATCCCTTCCCCCCACTGTCCACTGTATCCTGAACTACAGTACCCAGAAACCCCTGCATTTCCTGTCTGCATCAATCATCCCATTGGCCTTCCTTCCTCCTTCGCTCTACTTGTCAGAATAACACATTTGCAGTACCAGAGCATGAACCAGAGAGTATCTTTGAATATTTTTGTGGATTATTCTATTTGTTTTATACTTGCATTTTCTACTTTGAGCGTCAAATAAAATTCTTAATTGTTTTGTAATTCTTCATGCAAACTGCTTTTACATACATACGTATCGAAATTCTAGGAGCAAGTACATTTGGAATGAAATGGAGGTCTGTCTGGTATCTATGATGAATATGTATAGCTAATATGGTGAGGTCATCCATGAAAGGAGAAACGGCCATTTGCCAGGGTCACTTCTCGATCTTATCTAGATGGCTTTGTATCCAGGAATGGTAGCGAGAGAGTTTGGTGAACATGTATCCTCTGCTACAGTCATGTGACGGGGGCGAGATGAGCAGCCCTGTGACGAAGGTAGTCCTCTTTTCTATCGTGACGATGGGCGTGCCCGGTAGGAGGTCACAGCCACCCTCGCCTCTCCTCGTCTTGGGCGCATCTTGGGTGTTTGTGCAGAACATCTTGTTGGTGAGAGGGAACGTGACGTTCAGTTCTGCCCGGCAGAGCTGCAGGGGGAGGTACGAGGGCGTCAGGGTGCCGCCACCCACCCCGCCCCGTCTCGGGTTCCCCACCAGCCCCGTGCCTCCGGCCCTCATCAGCACGTTCTCACTGAAGTCCCGCTCCGCGATGCACACCCGGAACACTGCGGGGCCATAAGGAAAATGCTGCCATAACTGCACCATGGCTAGGTCGTTCCCTGCGCTGTCTCTCTCGTACTTGTCGTGCACGATGATCTTCGACACAGACATCCTCAAACTGGGGTCCTTTTCATCCCCTGGGCCTTGAACCAGTAAATGAGAAAACAAGCACAAGATACTTCGTCATAAGTTTGGCCAGTTTTTGAGTTTGTAATACTTTACTACATAGTTATGGTAAATTCCATGTAGCTGCTCTTACACTTTTTACAGCCGGACATTATTTCTGGGGAAATTCATATAAAGTACATTTCCCCTCAGATACAGAAAATCATCCCTCTTCTCACCTTTACTGGAATAGTTCAGGGCGGACATTCATATCGATAAAGGCTACCATCGCAACTTAATGTTTAACTGCTGCTGTGTGCTACAGATCAGCAGCTCTGCTCCTTCAGCGTGAATTTCCACATCTTTTTCTGAAGAATGGAAGACTGTGATGACCCACCAGTGATCACTAGGAAACTGGGATCCTGAGAGACACAGCTGGCGGTGGTGAGTAGCGAGTGCTGGCCCAGAATGACCCCGCTACAGAATTCCTCCCCGTTGGCGTGAATCAGCGTGACCTGTCGGCAGGATAGAATCTTACTTTCACATGCATTGCTAAAAATAAATGCTGTGGCTGAGTCCTAGTTTACTGGGCTTTTCATTCAACTATCATCTGCATGTTTCCGCATGTGAGATTCTCAAGGACTTCAGTTCCTGGAACGCTCTCCAAACTCCAAGACCTGTTGACCACCCTCCACGTATAGCTTCAAACCTCTGTGGAAATGGCAGCGGATTCCTACTCGTGTGCTCCACCCAGCTTTTGTTGTTCCTGATGTGGGGCACCCACCTGCCATGGACAGTGACCGTGTGGACAGTGAGGGTTGCTTAGGTTTCGCTGTGGGGCAGCATGGCTCTGAATGGGAGCCCTTCCACAGGGATACGAACCTGTGGAAGAGATGTGTTCACCTTGACCAGGTACCGGGTGTACATTTTTACCAGGATGTGCCAGGACTCAAGGAAACCTGAGATTTTATTCTGTAGTGTGACCATCCAGAGGCTCACAAGACCCGCTCAGCTGTCACTGACACCGTGGGGCTCATAGGAGTTTTACTTACACAAAAGTGTTCTGAGGACAGAATGAAAAATGATTGGTTGAGAGAGATAACCAATCAGATTGTAGAGGAGTTGGGTCCAAGCAACTAGAGGAGGCAGGACCAACCAATCAGATGTCTTGGTCCCCCCCCTCCTCTTGTTTCTTGGACCCACCTCCTCTGCAATCTAATTGGTTATTTCTTATATTTTTTATATTATTTTTCATTCTGCCAGCAGAACACTTTTGTGTAAGTAAAACTCCCACAAGCCACAGTGGGCATACCTCAACTAAAATGACTCTTTTAAATAAATTTATAACCAAAGTTGTGCTAAGCTTTTGCGTTTTGTAAGTCTGGAGCTGGGAGTTGTTTTGTGCTGAACCTTCAGGTAAGCAGGACTTCCCGTCGCTGTGGATCTTGTAGCCATCTGCACAGGAACATTTGTACGAGTGGAATGAGGGGTGACAGAAATGTTCACAGGACAAGGGGCCGTCAGAGTGACACTGGGACACATCTATGGAAACAGAGAGGCATTATAGAGCAGAGTGTAATAATGCTGTCCTCGGTATTATACAATACCATGTCATGCTGAGCTATGGTATACTGCACAATACTATGCTATACTGTACTGTACTATACTATACTGTGCTATACTGCACTGTGCTATGCTATGCTATACTATACTATACT
>JAAGVU020000001.1:48467417-48499516 GCA_011763525.2 Mormyrus iriodes
CTATGCTATACTGTACTGTACTATACTATACTGTGCTATACTGCACTGTGCTATGCTATGCTATACTATACTATACTATGCTCTATCAAACTGTACTATACTATACGAGACATTAGTCTCATGGTCTACAGTCACTACCCACCAACTCAACCCCCACCACCACTTTGACAAGCAAGGTTGGCAAGTTTAAGGAGCCCACATCATCTCTTGACGGCTCACTTATTTTCACCAGATTTTCCAGGTTTTCACTGGAGTGGGGTTCCCATGTGTTGTATACTATGATCATGTTTGAAAACGAGCATTCAGACATTTCAGAGTTTCTGAAATTCTAGTGCTGGAATTGAAAAGTAGATTTCAAGAAAGTGTGCATCACCCCCCCCCCCCACAGGTCCAGCAGAAATCCCCTGGGGGCACCCGGCCCTCCCCTTTACCCCTCTCGCAGTTGACCCCCTGGTACAGTTCGGTGCAGGTACAGTTGTAGCCCCCAATCTTGTCAGTGCAGGTTGCACCATGCAGACATGGGTTGGACTGACACTGGTCACCATCTGTAAGGGGCACGGAACTGGCATGAGGTCCCACGCCAACCTTTCCACCTGCTTCCTGAAAACGGCAGACGATGCTCACCGTAATACACCGTCCAGAAGGCTTGCTGTTGGACAAAGAAACAAAAGACAGGGGTTTAAGCTTACAGCAGATCGGACAACCTGCATTAGGGAGACCCAAAAAACATGTCCAGTCACGTAGCCACAAAACAGAAGTAAATGTAAAACTCCAGGGAGGAATTATGAAAATATATATATTTGAGTAGCATAAGTTACGATTTATAAAAAAATACAATTTCTCATTGTTTGCTGTAGCAGAAGAGGAATAATCCTTAATTACTGATGGTTTAATTGTATGATTCGGACATCCCGGGGAGCTTTTTGAAACGCTGGCAGCATGTTAGGTTTCTTACAGCCTTTTGGTCATTCTCAAAGACCTCCCTGGCCTCTTCATAGGAGCATCGTTCCTCCATACATTCCTTCTCCAGGTTACCCTGCATGAACTCCTCAAACAGGAAGGAATTGGCTCTCTTTGGTCTCACCAGGATGGCACTGGCATCCCTCGGGGACTGAAACACTGAGGAGATAGAGGAGATGGAATACGAGGATGTTATTTCTTCATCTCATCTGTGCTTAGCAGCTGAACAAGCCAGCAGCTGGAGAAGATGTCTCTAAGGAATACCAGGCTATCTTTCACTTGTGCCTAATATCGCAAACCGATGGCCTAGTGTACAGATAGCAATATAGTGCCCTTTACAATCACGTCCATCAGGCTTGTTAGGAACTGAAGCACTCCATTTATATAGAACATTCCCAACATTTCAATTCAACATTTCAAAATACCTAGTGTCCCTCTGTTGTGTCATCATGGCCACATAATCAAACCTGCACCTCTTATTTTTAACGTCAGTCGTGGCGCTACACCTGTGGCCGCTACTCTGTTTCCTGGGTGACTTTGTATCCAGGGTGGCTAGTGAGAGAGCTGAAGTGGTGAAGTTCCATACAAAAAGCATTAGTTCTCCAGTAATCTCTAAGATGTTTAGCGACTATAAACTGGATTACATACATTATCCATGTAACTGAACACACACGTTCCAATGGAATTCCAGATTGAATACTGAGTCCCTAACCACACAGCCCGGATTTATTTAACCCTGCGTTCACTTCAGTCTATGTAGGCTCTGCCTGTCAGCTGTGATTAATCACATCTTGTTCAAAGAGCCAGAGAGCCAATTCTGGATTCAGCAGGTGTGCATCTTTCATAGTTCTATAATTTTTGGAGACAAACGAACAAGAATGGTTACCTTTCAAGCCACCATCAGCGTGAATGAAGCCAGACAGCACAGTGAAGGGGAGAAGATGGATCCACAGCGCCATGTTGGTCTGCCTGGTGAACAGAGCTGTCTGTCTCTCTGGGAGTCCCGAAAGCCTACTCCCCCCACCCCTCCAGTCAACCCCTCCTCTGTAAAGATCAGCCTGATGAATATGCAGAATTATTCTGTGCTGGTGAGTTATGTGAATGTGCGTGATATATGTTGAGGTTTCGTAATGCAGGCATCGCTTCTGGTCAGCTTCTACTGATACTGATTAAATGGTGATTAATAGCACACATTTAGACATTTTCATTAACGTCACAGAGCGTGAATGAATATGTAGTGTGAATATTTTTGCTAGTGCCTTTTAAATCATTTCTGCCTGTCGAAAGGACTCCTGTTACCTTGATGTGTTCAGTACAGCGAGCTGGACTAGAAGGCCCGTCAGAACCCACTGTTCTAACAGTGAACATCGGCCATCCAAACACATAGGCTTGCTGGCGGACTTCAGTCAGGTAAACATACTTTTTCCATTGGTGGACTCTAGCCATGCAAACACAGCAAAACAAACACGAAAAACGAATTGATTGAGCCTGTTGGGATCTATATTTTACCCAGTGATCAGATTTCAGCTCAAGTGAAACTGTAAAAACGTCTGTTTGGGGGAAGTGGAAAAGGTGAGAACCACAAATGACAACAGGTTTGGTGCAGCTGGTCCCAGGACACAATGTGAAGACAAGACAATAACTGTGAGAATGCCATAATCATGTCACAAAACCATGCAGCCCTTGCCATTCTTCAGACCAGCTGTTTATAATACTGCAATTACTGTAAGAGTGCAAAATCTAGCTATGCATCCTTTACTGTAAATATGGTTCAAAAAGATAGGAATGCCTTTATTCCAGTACTCATAATTAGGAAAACTAAATCAATAGGACACAGTGTTAGTTAGACTACTTATAAATGAGTTAATCGAATCCATGTATTTCTTTATAGAACAGAGTGATTGGTTAATAGGAGACCTGGATGGTAACTTTTTTGGAAACATAACATTGGTTGCAGAAAGGAAATTAAGTTGTTTTCAGGGTGGTGTGAGGCTCAGCAGGTTAGACTGCTGTGCTGGTGATTGGAAGGTTGCCAGTTCAAATCCCAGGTTTGGCATAATGATGTTACTGTTGGACCCTTGAGGAAGGTTCTTAAGCCCCAGTGACTGTCTGATCCTGCTTACTCAAAAACTGCATGCTGCTTTGGTTAACAGTGTCTGCTAAACAAGTTAAGTGTCTTTTATGAAGCCCCACTCTTAGCTTTTCCCTGTAGTTTTATAAGAGCACTTTAAAAACGTGAACCCAGGCATGTGACTGCTTTTTTCTAATGGAACAAACTCAAGGAGGGTCCCGTCCATTATGGTGCAATTCTGTAAATTAGCTCTGGAATGGGACTCAACCAGTGCTCTGCTTGAATAAATTTATACTGGCACCCAAGCTACAGTATTTGAAACAAATAAACAAGCAGGTTATTCACAAATCTGTTTTATTTACTGCTGTACATTTACTTCACTCCACCATGTCTTGCTTTTGCAGTACCCTCCTTCACGCCGCATCCATCAAAGCTGAATGTACTTCTTCTGGACTGCTCGGATCCACTTGATGTACTTAGACACCTGTGTGTAGATACCGAACTTCCCTCGCCGTGCACAGCCCTCTCCCCAGCTGACCACACCTGTCAGAAACCACGTGTTTTTGTAACGGGTGACATGGGGGCCGCCACTGTCGCCCTGGCACGCATCCCTGGCCTCGTCACTGTAACCGGCACAGAACATGGTGTTGGAGATCTTCAGGCTGCTGGAGTCGATGCAGGTCTTGCGGTTCACGTAGGGCACGCTGAGCTTGAGCAGCAAAGGTGACTGGACACCGCCCTCGCGGATACGGCCAAAACCGCTGACCATGCCATCGGGCTGCCGCATCAGCACGCGCTCGGCAAAGTCGCTCTCGGGCAGGCAGGCCGGCAGGATGTACGGCGAGAAGTGGATGGGCTCCTTCACCTTGACGAGAGCAATGTCGTTGTGGTACGTGTCCGGCATGTACTGGCTGTGCATCAGCACCAGGTCCACTTCGTGGCGGGCTTCGTGATGCTCGTCCACATCTCTGTTGGTCTCCCCTGCGATGAGGGGCGGTTGGTGGGGGCAGAGAGACAAGAAGGGTGATTTTCATTAACGGCCCTGTTGCATCAAGCCCCTAAAGCCATGGGCGAGTTGACACCCCTGTGGGCCTCAGGCTGAATTGAACAACAATAAACCGCCAATAATCCGCTAATCAGGTGCTGGCGAATCGATAAGTTTAATTAACCATTCCATTTTTCCCAAAGCGGGGCCTCTGGCTTGCCCGGGCCCTAAGCTGTAGCCTGGGATAGCCTACATATTAATCCACCCCTGGTGACAGCTCAGCAGCTGCAGCAGAGGTTCGTCGAACTGGAAAGATGGAGGTCCTTAGGTCAGTGATATGTAGTGTATACATACATTGACAGATGTGTGATTGTAATGCGTTATTTCTGTTTGCCTCACTTCACTCCATTTAACAGACAAAAACGTCTACTGAGTAAATAAATGTAAGAACCTTAAGGGATACATTTGGAAAAAGACAGAGTGAAGTATCCATCTTTAATGCGACCTGGGGTCTATGCCAGACAGAATAAGGCACAAGGCTGGGGTGCAGCCTGACCAGAATATGAGCCAGAGATGCATAATTAAAGGAGAAAAATTCAGGTCCAGTAAGTGCAAATCCAGACCAAGGTTTCGTTTCACCCAACCAGTTGAGTACTCTATGAGTGTGACTCTTTATGCTTAACAGGTTGGTCGCAATAAAACCTTGGTCTGGATTTGTACTTTCTGAACCTGAACTTTCCATTTCTGCACACAATAACACGTTACAGGTGACTCAGAGAAACCTGCCAACCTAACTGCATGACTTGGGAGGAAACTGTAGTACCCTGAGGGAATCCTGCAGAACAACCAGAAGGACATACACACACAAGACTGGAGGCCTACATTCAGATCCCCAGAGGTGAGGCAACAATATATTTACTTTCCTTTTCATGATTACAAACACTTTTAATGAAGTATCTCTAAAAGAATATAGCTAAAGGTGTTCTCTCCAAATCGTACTTAGAAACCAAGTAGCAGTTTAATTAAGCTAAACCAATGTAGACCTCAACTGGTAAGAAGACAAACAGTTCTCAATGGAGCAAAGACTGATGCAGAACTGAGAAACCCTGACAATTAATTAGTATCATTGCGATTCCAGAAGACAGATTCCAGTTTCCATGACGGTGCCTGTTTTCCATACCCAGAACAACATAGAACGACTGCATGTCCTTCAGGCAGTGCGCGGCCGTCAAGATGAATTTCTGATTGAGGATGGTTCCACCACAGAAGCCCAGGTCATCCTCGGTCACCAGGAGGGCCTGAGGAAGAGGCAAAGGAAGAGGAGAAGCTCTCAGCATTGTTTGTTACCCATAACAGCTGAAACTGTCCACAGTGCATTGGCAGGAGAAGATATGAGTGTGTCACATGATCACAGGGCAGGTTTTCAGGCTTACCATAGAACAGAGGTAGACAGTTCAGGTCCAGAAAGTAAAAATCCAGACCTAGATTTTTTTTCAACCAACCAGTTGAGTGTATAGAGTCACAGTCACAGAGTACTCAACTAAATGGTGGAAACAAAATCAAGGTCTGGATTTTTACTCTCTGGACCTGAACTACCCACCTCTGCCGTGCATCTACCTGCCAGGGGCATTGTCCAGGGGGACACTCCTCGCCACCGACGACACGATAGCCATTAAAAAGATTTTCGTCTCCGCCGTCATCTTCGGACTCCTCAGTCGCATTTTGGTGTCGCGTGGCATTGGAAACTTTAATGCTGCGAGTGTTGTCCTTGCCGACTATGAAGCCGCATTTGAAGGGCTCTGTGCCAAGAACAGAGTGTTCGGGTATTTGTATATGTTACATACATAGGACCCACATCAACGGGGCGTGGCCTAAACATGCGGGGCCTGGATTCATACGACCCACTGAATTAAAGACATGGGGAGAACAAACAGGAAAAGATTCAGGTAACCATCTCAGCAATTTGTTCAGGGATCAAACCCTCTCCTGGCTGCAAGTTAATTTTATGTGCAGCAAAATCAGATTTTTTATTTAGCACATAGTAGAAGTTTCAACACCATGCGTGGGGGCACACTGGGGGGTGTAGTCCCTGCCAAATTACTGCCTGCAGTCCCCCAAAAATGATCACCTAAAGATCCTAAAAAGAATTAGCCTATTAGCCTAGTTTGCCACTAGCAACGCCCCCCCCACCCCACACACACACCGTCCCGGTTGAAAAGCTTTGTGAAATTTTCTAAACCAAATATACACTTATACATGCAAAAGACTAAATAGGCACTGACCACTTTTATGTTATACCTAAACTTAGGAAGATATCTAACTATACTGATGCCTGTCTGCCTTGCTTTGGCATACCTTTAGACAGGCAAGATTTTCCATCTTCTCCCAGGGTGTATCCTTCAGCGCATGAGCAGATGATGTGATTATGAACCACATTACAGAAATGCTCGCAGTCTCCGTTGCTTGAGTCGCATAGCTTTGGTATCGCTACAGGACATGGCAGAGGTGCAGTCAGGAGACGGGATCGGAGGTTCCAGGGTTACCATGGCGACTGGTACTAAGACAATGCTGTGGCTGGCAGTCTCCGTGGTTATGTCGCCCTACCGATTTCGCAGTTGGTGCCCTGGAAGCCAGCGGTGCAATAGCAGGTGTAACTCCCAATCCCGTCCTTGCAGGTGCCATTGTTCATACAGGGAACAGACCTGCAGGAATCCCCATCTGTACAGTTATAGAGAAGGTCTATGAATGACCTTCTTTTTATTCCAGTATACTCACACACAAGCAAACACCCCTCCCCCACACTCAAAAAATGCTGTGCGCACACACACACACACACACGTTTATTAACACATCTTGACAGCGCAGTTACACAAAATACTGTTTCAATTCCTGCCCCTCCCCCCAATAGCACAGAAAGTTAAATCTTACCAAAGTAGACATTCCAGAACTCATTCTATGAGGAAGAATTAACACATTAGGTTTATGAGAAGGACTGGAGGATGACAGACATTTCAGACATTTAATAGTGTACACATTACACATCCAAACAGTTCTAGGATCTTTACTACAGCAGTTGACACCCTGCTCACTTTGCTATGTCATTTAACTCTGTGCACAGTCACATGGTCAGAGGTGCTTGTTTGGCATTTTCACTCACATACTGTCATAATTTCAGAGAGGTTTTGGGGTTTTTATTCATATGTGTAGACATTCTGGTGCATTTGAATTAGCTAAATATGCATTGTGCATTACAGTTGTGGCAAATGCATTGTACATACATTCTGGTGGTCAACGTGTGAATGGGATATTTAATTAAACACTGAGTGCACAAAACATTAAGGATGCCTTCCTAATATTGGGCTGTACCCACTTGACCTCAGCTTAAATTCATTTGGAAATCAAGGCAGCAAAAAAATTCCATAGGGATGAGTTTAACACTTCCCACAGTTGGGTTTAATCAGCTGGTTATCACACCCACATCCGATCAGCCCAGAGCATGCCCAGCTTTACATAAACCATCACACCTCTGATGACTGCCTTCCCCGGAATATTAACAGCTGCAATGCATCATCACTAATTAGACTCTGAATGTAAGCCCAGTGCCTCCCTGAAAATCTTGTAAACTTTTGAGGCTGCACCTCACTGAGTCTTTATGGCTCGTAGAGCCCTGCTGTGTGATCTGTGTTTCTGACCTCTTGGATGTACAATTCCTGCCTGTGTTTTTTCCAGTTTTGTCAGCTGCCTCCCTGTGTTCTCCCCTTCGCATTGCGTCTTTGGATTGTGTTGCTTCTTTGTCTTACTGATATTGACCCCGCCTTTCTCTGACTTCCGAAATTAAACATCCTCTCTGTCCGATCATTACTCTGGTAGTGAATCTGAGGGCTGGTGACTGAGGGTACTTTCTTGACAATCTTGGCATTGCCCTGCTGATGGACATAGTGCTGCCACCAAGGAATGCTGTTACGCTACCAGTGAAAAGTTTTTGCACACCACAGCTTTTAATCATTCCCATTTACTTCAAAAACTGCAGATTTTTGTATTCTTGAAAGGCATTGGAAAGTTTAGTGGACAACTATAAATGAAAATATAAATAAAAGAAGTTTCCTTTATAACATGGAAAGAGTCCGTAACAGTGCATGTCTGACATCCTGTTAGCTGGTTGAGTGGTGACGCCATAGTAAAATTCTAGGCTGTTCTTTAACATTAAAAGCACTAGTTAACTCAGTCAGCTTCGAGGAAAGAGTACAATCCCAAATGTTTGGTGCCCTCAGTGTATATACTCCAAATTGACCTAATAAACCATCTAGAAGCAGCCTAAATATTACAGTCCATAAATGTACCAAGCATGTCCGTTTATGGACAACAATAATTGAACTGCAGTCCATTTAATAGTAATATTTTTGTTGGAAGGGAGACAGAATAAGTATAGAAAAGCCAAAAGGAATACTCACCGTACGCTCCTCATTCTCGAATATCTCCCTGGCCTCCTCGCGGCTACATCTTTCCTCAACGCACTCCCGCTCCATGTCCCCCTTTTTAAACTCCTCAAACAGGCTGTTGGCCCGCCTCCTTCGACTCAGCACCTGGTTGGCATCCTGGTTCTGAAGGAAAACTGAGTAACACAGGAACCGGCTGTCAGCTTCTGGGTCTTTCTATGGAAGCTCTTTAATTAAGCAGTTATGGACACATCTGTGAGCTTCTCAATAACCCTTGGATGAACCACTGATCTATATAAGAGACACAGAACAGTTGGTAGTGAGAGAGTACAACTTGTCCCTCACAGGAATTTAGAAATACAAGCACAGATAAGGACATAGATGAGCTCCTTGATTTTCGCTCTCAAAAAAAATATTCATATCTATTTGCCACTGTTTTACACGTCTAGCTCTGTGACAAGCTGACCATAGCACAGTGTTCTCACTCAACGTACCTCTCAAACCTGCTGTTGACTTCTTGTATGAAATAGCTACAACCACCAATATTTATAATTTGTTCCTTTCCCAGGTAGCACAGTGATTAAGTGACTGCTGATTCAAATACTTCAGAAGCCACCTTATCTAATTATGTGCAAACTACTTAATTTTAATGGCTCCATATATATATGTATAGCATAAGTTTATTAAACTGTAAACAATGTGTTTTTGGGTATACATCCCTGTGAAATTTGTATCATGAAATCCAGGCTCCTCAAAGCGACTGACAGTACATACCTCCCGTTTCAGCCTCGGGCAGCAGCAACAGGAGGAGAAGACAGGCCTGGACAAAACAGAACATGGTGGCTTCTAGCTGAATATTGCACGTTCCGCACTGCCACAGTCGGAATGGATCTGACGGGGAATGTCATTGACCCCCATCGCAAACAATGGGGGGAGGGGTTAACCAAGCAAGAAGAAGTGATTGGAGGATGGAGAAATGAAATGGGAGGGTATGGTGGACAAAAACAGCGAGTGAGGGGACTTTGAAGGGGTGGGGGCAGAGCTATGTCCCCATGTGATCCTCAACCTTAAAAGGCAACTCAGGAAGTCATTGAAGACCACTGGCAAGTTCACCAATGGCAGCCCATGTCTGGGGCCATTTCAAGAGAGTTGTGTACTGAGCACACCCTGTGACCCATGTTCTCCAATTGATTTGGGCCTCTGTCTGTGTTGTGTAAACCTGCATACGTGAGTAGGTCTTTCATATGAACTCCAACGGATTCAATATACGAGCTCCAGAAGGTAAAGTGTGGCTCAGCAGGTTAGGACACTGCACCTGTAATCGGAAAGTTGCTGGTTCAAGTCCTAATGTCAGAACAATTTCATCGAGGGACATTTGAGCAAGGCCCTTAACCGCTAGTTGCTCCAGGGTCTGTCTCACCCTGCTTTCTCAAAGATACATGCCTGCCAAATAAAATGTTAAATTGGATCAATCTGGTGTAAGTGCCCCATGTCATTGTAATCAAGGGGTGGAGTCTTACTGCTCTCATGACGTTTTATTTAGGTAAAAACAGGGAATACAAAAAACCACCTTCAGCTGATGTTGACGTTCAAGTCTTATGTGACACAACCTGTGGGAAGAATACTTAGGTGAGTTGCTGCTCTGTGACCACAGGAAGCAGCGTTTGGTTGGTGGAAGGATGAGGATACCCCTCTGTCGGTGCGATACTGGAACTGATGTGCCCATGCAGCCAGTCCAAGAAGTTGGAGACCTTGGTGTATATCTTGAAGTATCCCTGGTAGGTGCAAGCCCTGAAGCCCACCAGCCCAGTCAGGAAGGCTGTGTCCCCATAACGTGTCACAAGGGGACTCCCGTTGTCCTCCTTGCAGCTGCTCTGGGTGTTCCCTTCGAAGTAGCCGGCGCAGAACATGTTTGTGGTGAGGTTCATGCCACTCCTCAGTGCACATTGCTCAGAGGACAGGGGTGGCACGGCCATCCTCTGTAAGAGGCGTGAGGTGGGCGGGTACAGGGAAGCCACATCTCCCCGGGAGAACCCGGCCTTGATGCGGCAGCCCCAGCCGCTGATGGTGGAGTAGCGTGCGGCCGCCAGCTCGGTCTCGGCAAACTCCCTAAGTGGGAGGCACACGGGAACAGCATAGTCGGAGAACGTGATGGGCTGGCGTAGCCTTAACAGGGCGATGTTGCTGTCGCTAGTCGTGACATTGTACAGCTCGTGGAGGACGGCTGCGGCCACGCGGATCCTCTGCTCCGTGCCCTCCGCCAGCTTCAGGTCGTGCTCCCCTGCGGGACGGATGGGGATCGGCTTTGTGAAGGCCAGTGGAGGGGTGGAGTGTGGCCACACAGATGCGTGTTACGTACCTGTGACCACCATCAGGTCCTCGACATTCCGGTTGATCAGACAGTGGGCTGTGGTGACCACCCAGTCGAGATGAACGATGACCCCCCCGCAGTAGTTATAGCCTTTGTGCTGCAACAAAACCTGGAATCCGGCCCGACCCAAAGATACGGATCAGAACATCAAAATGAACCAAGTAGTAGCATCCACCAGGGCTGCACAAACACATGGCTGGGCCCTTGAAAAATTCTCCCAAATGGGCTCCAAACCAATATCCACCCTCATGCACTCATCCGTCCCCTATTGTGTCGGAGCCCCTGAAAGTCTTCCCCCTTTTCCCCTGGCAACCACACATGTATGTAACTTTCTAAGTGCATTGACACTTCCCACCCTTCCTCTGTGGGACCCTGAGCAAAAGTCACTCGCGGTTGCAGCTGGGGGTACACACCTGCCAGGGGCAGTGGCCTTTGGGGCAGTACTGGCCATACTCCGATTCTTTCGTTGTCTGGTTGGCCTGCATTTTTGAGGCCTCCAAGAGTGGTATCTTACCACAGGGATACTGCACTACGAGACAAACACACAGCTCAATATAACAAACTGTGTCACATACAATCTGGTTGGGGGGGGTGTATTAAATACATTTAGTTCCTAACTTTAAACTTTAAACAAAATATTTTTCAACCAATTTACACAGCTGGAGTATTTTTTTCAAGAATGCTTCAGGTTACCAGCTCATGTCCTTAACCAATACACCACCTGCTGCCCACTGTGGGCATTACAGTTACCCCACTGGCTCCCAGCCTCCTCACCTTGTGCGATGCAGCTCCTCCCGTCCTCCGCCAGGGTGTAGCCATCAGCACACTCGCATGTTATCTGCCCCCCCGTGTCATTGCAGAAGTGCTCACAGCCCCCGTTTAGGTAGCGACACTTCAGTGTTTCAGCTACTCCGGCTGTGGGAGGTGGTGGAGAGTCGGATTGGGGGGGGGGGCTTTGCACTATTTCTCGACTCATGCAATCCTCAATGGTGATCTTTCCCCAATATGGCATTCCTTATTATGCATCGCTAAGCCCGGTCTGACATGGTGTGGCCTCAACAGAGAGATGATGCTTCATTTATCTGGGGCCCCTAGAGCATTTCAGGGGGTTAAGGACCTTGCTCGAGGACCCAGTGGACATGCGACTATTCTACCGGGAGCTGAGAGGGAGCAAGAACGTGGACTGTCTGGCAGGGAGCACAGATAGGCTGACCACCTAATCCATGACATGAGGAGCACTATGAGCCACGAGTTTGAAAACTACCATTTCAACGACTTCAATTAAAAGGACCCGGATTTCACTTAAGCATTGAGGTCTTGCTGTGTGCTGATTGGTCAGGTTCCTATAATCATGCATGTGTCACTAATGTTACTGTGAAACAGCTAGATGAGTCTTTCAATCAAGGAAACAAACCAGTGAAAGTACAAGACGAACCAAACAATTTAGCCAAGCACGGGAGCCTTTCAGTTTTAAAGTAGTGTGTAAAACCTGAAGTAGTTCACGATGACCCCCCCCGACATGGATTAGGTGGTAACCCTAAGCACGGAGGGAACAAAAACGTGGACCGACTATGGGTTCCCCAGGACCGGATTGGGAAACACTCTCCTAACACAGTGAGCCACACACCGCTCCTTTATCACACATCAAGCATCGCCGTTTGTCATGGTTGTGGGCTCAACAAAGGCAATAACCTACGAGTCTACAGCACTATAAAAACACATTTTGTGGCTGGAGACCTGCTAGGTAACGGTCCTGTTTGTGGCTTGCCTACCTTCTTGACAGTGTCTCCCCTGGAACCCTTCGGGACACTGGCACTGATAGATTGATAGATAATGGACACATTTTCCGTTATTGAGGCACGGATTGGGGTCACAGGGGTTACGGTCTGAGGGAGAAGAACAATGATTATTTAAATGATTATTTACTCCCATCACTGCGACATGTTGTGAGTATGTTTGTAAAATCTCTATGTAGCTTCTCACAGATGCGTTGGAACCGGCGGCCTCACGCCACACACTTACTCTTGTAAATCGCCCAAAACCGGTTCTGTGAAATCAGAAGATAAGAAATATGCAAGTAGGATTCATATATTGTTCCAGATTCCAAGCATCAAGTTCCATTTTACTTGAGTACATTTGTAAAACCGCGAAGAAAAAGGTAAAAGTACACAGGTGTGTAGAAGAACCATGCAGATGTTCCCAATAAACAAGTTATGAGGTAGTTTTATCTGTAACATTGCTCTCCAATCTCTCAATTTCATAAAGAAGATAATAAAAAACTTTAGTAATGGAAATTATGAGCTTTACCGTCAAGGTGTCATCCTCGAAGACCTCCCGGGCCTCTTCGTAGTCGCACACTTCCTCGATGCATTCCCGCTCCAGGTTGCCCTGCTTCAGTTCCTCCAGCAGACCAGTGTTGGCCCGTCGGGGACGGTGCAGGACAGAATGGGCATGGTACGGCCTCAGGAAGACTTCGGAAAGATGGAAAGAGAAGCTGTGCAAAATGGCAGGTCGTGGAGACCGGGGCAAAGCCTACAATGAGCCGTAATGTGTTTCAAAAACCGTTGAGGAGGAGAAATTAGGGGAGTTGAGTGGAACAGTTACTTGGAGAACATGAATAATTCAGGTAAAGGAACATAGAAGTAGCTAAACAGCATTTGTTACTTATAAAAATAGCTAGGCACTGTTTGGCTTAAATATACAGGCAAATAACGACACTAACATTGTCGCGAATTGTTTCGAAACTCTACACACTTGCTCCAGAGGCTCAAAATATACCAATACCCAGCACAATCTGAACAGCGTCGGCATCCGACCTGAAGATGCTGGGGTTCTGAGCCCGCCGGAGTCGTAGCAGGATGCTGGTACTCACCATCGCCAGCGCACAGCGGCAGTAAAAGCAGAGAGAGTGTTAAACCCGACATGGCAGCCTGCATTGCAGCACGATATCTCCAGGCAAGAGCAAGAGCGCACTGGCGATGGGGGACAAAGTCAATGACCTGCCTGGCCAAGGGGGGGAACATTAAACAGCAGTCTAACATGGAGCTGGGTAAATACTCGTCAGGAACGCCCTGGCAGACTCTGGCTCACATATTAATCCCTTTTTATGGGATTAGCTGCATATGGACACTCCCACTTTAATTACATACCTCATCTTTTTACCCTATTTTGTCTTTATATTTGTATTATGCTTAAATTCTTTATTTTATATGGTATCCTTGTGTTATATTGTATTTATTTCTGGTATTTTTAAGCTTGCACAGTGAAAGCTATGCCATGGCTCAATAATTTGACGAATGAAGTTTTATCTTAAGATTTTCTAGTAGAGTTACTTTATAAATGTGATATTTAGGGCTTAATTAAGCTTAATTAATGTGGTCAGGAGGAAACTTTACTTCTGTGGGAAAAAAGTAAGTATTTTCTGGAGCCTTGTAGCCTTATTGCTGAGCATTTTATGGTCAAATTTGACCTCTTCAGTCACGGATCACGTCCCCCGCCTTAGACATGAATGTTGAGTATCGGTGAGGGTCTTAAATGTCTATACTACCTAAAAGCCACTTGTGGTCACAGACACATTTTATCGACCCTGAGAGAAACAGTGCAAACATCAATGCAGCTCAAATCCGGGAAAACACACCAAGCAGATGAAAAACAAAACAAAACAGAGAGGCGATTGGTACACTTTTTATTTATATAGAGACAGGACTGCTCAGTTGCCTGTGACCCAACAACCTTTTGGGCTTAAGAGAAAATAAACATCAAGCCTGGAGAGTATAAATAGCATGATGGAGCAACTAAAAGCAGTCAGATGTTTTTATGTTGTGGCTTGTGGTTCAGAATATTTCGAGTGGATGAGAATATAGACTTTCAAATGCAATGATTCAGTTCAGTGGTTCTCAAATGATCTTGCCTCAAGACCAAGCTTATAGCCAGAGAGAAATATCATGGAGAGTCCAGCAACCCTACCAAGAGGCCTCCCTTGGTAGGTTTTGGCGATTGGGGGGCCAAAGGGCTGAAGTAAATTTCAAGGAGGGTCCCTAAATTTTACTAGCTGGCTGCAAGCCTGATTGGTAACAAAAAGTTTGTGGAGGATACAAACCCATCATTTTACTACATGCCTGCTCAAGACTCACATTATTCCTTGCCTGTGACAAAAATTTGTCAACTGGGGAGGGTGATGATGGTACAAATCGTGACCCGCCAGTTGAGAAACTCTAATTTAGATGACAGTGTGGTTTGGTGTGTGCGTGGACGCCAGGATGGGACTGGCAGTCCTGTTGGCTGGCGCTGTACGCAGGTGGATCCAGTCCAGGTAGTTGGACACCCGAGTGTATATCCCATAATTCCCTGGCTGGGCACAGCCCTTCCCCCAGCTGACGATTCCCAGCAGGAACCAAGTGTTCAGGTAGCGGGTCACCAGCGGGCCGCCGCTGTCACCCTTGCAGGAGTCCTGCCTGCCCTCGATGTAGCCGGCACAGAACATGTTGATGGTGAGCTTGACGCCACTCTTCTCCACGCACTCGGCCGTGCGGATGCGGGGCACCTGCAGGCGACGCAGGAGCTGCGACGTGGGCCCGTGCTCGCTGCGGCGGCCCCAGCCGCTGACCGTGTGCAGCGTGACGGCCCACAACTCGCGCTCGGCCATCTCGCGCCGCGGCAGGCACACGGGCACAGCGTAGGGCGAGAACACAATGGGCACCCGCAGGCGCAGCAGGGCAATGTCGTTGTCCGATGTCTTTGCATTGTAGTGCTCATGCATCACGATCTCCACCACCTGGATGACCTGCTCTGAGCCCTCAATCTTCTCCAGGTCGTGCTCCCCTGCGCGATAGAGTTATCCAGACTGCAGACTGAGTGAGTAATACTGTGGCCTCACATCTCCAAGGTTATGGGTTCAAATCCCACCACCATTAGCTCTATATGCGTGTGAGGTGGATGTTCTCCCTAAGCTCACATGAGTTTCCTCTGGTTTCCACCCAGAGACTAAAGACATGCAGTCAGGTAACGAAAATCTCAAAATGACCATAAGTATGTGAGTATTTACTCTGCCATCCTGTCTAGATGGTGCCTGGCTTTGTGTTTCCTGCGGACAGGCTCCAGGCTCAGCAAGACCATATACTGGTTAAGTGATTATGGAACATGGTTGCTTATAAAGCTGTAGTGGAACCTTAAATTGCTGTAGCACACACTTCTCAGTTATCTCATGGACTTTCAGAAAATAACATCTTGGATTGTGTAGTATTTATTCATATACAATCACAGACACCTGCAGCGTACCTGCAACCACCTTAAGGTACTTGGCCTCCTTGTTCTCCAGGCAGTGGGTGGCTGTGAGGACCCAGTAGGGCTTGTAGATTATCCCACCACAGATGCCCTTATCAGCATACATCAGCAGAACCTGGAGAAAACAGCAAGGAGACAACACAACGCAATGGCTTCTGGAAAGGGAAAAAGCAGCTAGTTGCTGGGGGAGTGTGGGTTTGAACTAAGTTTCTTTTGGTGCTTCACTGTCAGGGTTGGCCCAGTCATACTCCCAGTCATACTCCCAGCCATACTCCCAGTCATACTTCCAGCCATACTCCCAGTCATACTCCCAGCCATACTCCCAGCCATGTTCCCAAACTTAATCCCAACCTTACTCTCTCCCTTTCCCAGGAAATATCTGGGATCACAACCCAAAAACGTAGTGCTGAAGCAGACGGGAAGGTATGGTGTCTCCTCCACCTGCCAAGGACAGTGACCCCTCGGGCACACGGTTCCTCCAACGATCCTGCCAAGAGATTTTCCGGGGTCGTCCCCATTCGCATCATCGTTTTGGAGAGCCGGGATCTTCCCACAGGGAAACACCTCTGCGGAAGAAGGCGTGAGAGACTGACAGGACCGTCACACCCCACACTCACCACCCCCACCATCCGCGGGTTTCAGAGTCCAAGCGAAAGCGGCCATGTCCAGGAGCCAGTTACCTTGCGAGAGGCAGTGCTGTCCCTCCGCATCCAGGGTGTATCCGTCGGCGCAAGAGCAGCTGCGTTTGCCGTTGGCCTCGTGGCAAAAATGCTCGCAGCCCCCGTTACGGTGCAGGCAGTTATCTGGTGTTTCTTTGAACACTAGAGGAAGAAGAGGAGGGAAGAGAAACATGGCAGCAGCGCCGCGTCTCTCATGCCAGGGCTGAATCCTCGTTATCCAGTTTGCAACACAAGGCACGGTCTGGAATTCATGATGATGACATCATAGCCTACTAATGTTGAGAACCGAGCTCACAGGAACTGGGTAGAGAAACCAGCGTAATACAGGGGTGGGGCTACAGGGGCACTGGCCCCATCTGAAAGCTGATTGGCTCCCCAAGTGCCCCCTCCCCTGTCACTCACCGATTCAACACTTTTCATTAGCTACTGATATGGTTGGCCTCTCTGTATGAATCAAGGCCCCTTCTTATGTCCCCCACTTTAAAAAAAAAAACATCCTAGAATTGTTCCAGAGAAATTTTCATTCACCAAATCATATCAGCAAACCTGTGACTGATGTGCGTAACATTACCCAATTCACAGTTTCGCCCACTGAAAGGTGGAATGCAGAAGCACGTGTAGGATGATCCTGATTGGCTGGTGCAGGTTCCGTTGTTTTGACATGGATTGGAATGGCAGTGATCTTGAACTGTACACAGAGAACACAGTCCCAAGATATCAGCGACAGAGCACCGAGGGCATCTGTACTGTTTAGATTCGGGGCTAGGAGAGACATGTTCAGCTGCTCACCATTGTAAGTCTTCCAAAACTCCTCCTGTAGGAAGAACAAAGCAAATAAAAATTACATCCTTTTCCATGTATTCCCTGCTTCTAGAAGTTTCCGTAACCCTTGCAGACACAAGAAAGCTCACTTGAGGTCAGACTGAAGTTTCATTCCAAAACATGCATTTGTGAGACATCTCTAGAAAAAAAAAGCAGAATATCTTGCCTAATTGATGGATATGCTTGACCTATCGGTAATGGAGCACAGATTCTCCGACCTTACCGTAGCCTGCTCGTGCTCAAAAGTCTCCCTCGCCTCCTCGTACGAGCACTTCTCCTCCAGGCACTCCCGCTCCAGGTTCCCCATCTTCAGCTCCTCAAACCAGCCGGAGTTGGCCCTCTTGAATCGCTGCAGGAGATGGTGGGCCTCATCCCGGCCGAGGAACACTACATAAAGATCGAGGAGATGCCGGAGCTCAACAAGGAGCTGGACATATACACTCCAGACCGGTAGTTCATGCAAGTGTATAACAGGCTGCAGAACCATCAGATGGTGGCCTATTAATTATAGTCTATTATACTCAAAAACAATGCAGCCATGGAAGCACAGAATAATGAAATTGTACTAGAAATTATGAAAAGTGATTCATCGTCCACCTGCCGTCATATTGCTGCCACACAGACGCATGATCTACCAGCCAAACATGGAGATGAGGTCAAAATGTGACTGCAAATCAAAAACTTGAGTAAAAACTCCCGGACGTTCCACATGCACACGAACCACAGTCCTGCCATCTTGGAGTCAGGCAGCCATGGAGGGATATGTTACCTGCAGCTGGACGGGAGACAGAGACGGCGAGAGAGAGACAGAGGAGTTGCAGCCACATGGTGAATACTGCTGGATCTCTCACAGTGCCCTGGGTCTCCCTTCTGGGGTCCAAAGTCTGAGGACACCCTCCCCCATTCCTGTGGTCACATGACCTAAAAGGCCCCTGGTCACTCTGAGCAGCTCACTGCTCAAACACTGAGGAAACCGTTTTATTTCATAAAGGACACTTTATGTCACATGTCAGAATTTACCCCATTCCAGATTTCCTTTTGGGATCAACACAGTCAATCTTAATCTTGATAATTTTTGTTTATGTGCAAAATATGAAACCTTCCAACAAGTGAAACACTCAGAACAGTACTCTAAGGAGCAGGAGCAGGAGAATAATCACCATGCCAAAATCCATTACAATTCAACTATATGTAAAAGTTGAAAATAAAATTCCTTTATTTAGTAGTGAAATGTTACAGAAATGTTTTTCTACAGTTGACACCCAAATTCCTCTTGTGAGACAAAGTACAGACTTAAAAAACACAAGATACTCTTGAATGATGTTAATCCATTGTTTGCATGTTTATGGCTATTGAAGTATAGCTTATGCACCTTTCAGGTACACTACAGCACCAGGGGTCTTTCAGGGATCGGTGCCTCCCACTGGTGAATCTGGAAGACACCCCCACCAGCCACTACTCACCACCCACCCCAGAGCCTCTTTACCACTGGTTATGCCACAACTTGAATAGATTAACTGAAACCACCCCCACTAACAACTGTCTGGAATCTTCCAGAGAGGTAAGTTGGAGATGCATAAATGGGGGCTAATCTAAGAGCCGGGGTGGTGACCCTGAGCCTACGGAGAGCTCACGATGCCGTCGATCCAGGGCAGGTAGTTGGCAACTCGTGTGTAGATGCCATAGAAGCCAGACTGGGCACAGCCCTTGCCCCAGCTGACGATGCCACTCAGAAACCAGGTGTTCTTGTAGCGGGTGACAAGGGGCCCGCCACTGTCGCCCTGGCAGGAATCCTGCTCACCCTCCAGGAAGCCGGCGCACAGCATGTTGGGAGTGAGCGTGAAGTTGGTTTGCTGCTGACACTCCTGCAGGGTGACCTGTGGCACCTCCAGCCGCTGCAGGACCAGCGACTCGGGGCCAGACTGCGAGAGCTTTCCCCAGCCACTCACAACAGACATGCGGATGGACGCCAAGGTCACCCTGACAAAGTCGCCACCACGTGGCGGGAGACACACGGGCAGGACAAACTGGCCGATTTTCACGGCGCTGGAGAGCCGCAGGAGGGCGATGTCATTGTCCGACGACACGTGGTCATAGTTTGGGTGGATGGTAACCTGTGCCACCCCCCTTTCCTGCTCCGTGCCTTCTTCCGTAAAGCGGATGTGCTCACCTGATTGGACAGACATGTGACTAGACAACGAACACTGACCACATCTCCCCTTTGCAGCGCTAAGCCAGGACGGCACTTACCCAACATGACTCGCAGCCTTGACGGGTTTGAGCGCCACACGCAGTGTGCAGCCGTCAGGACCCACGAGGCATCAAGGAGGATGCCTCCACACACGTACTCGCTGTTGTACTCCAACAAAGCCTGGCATGTAGGCAGCACACATTCAAACCACATCTTTTCTACGATCACTGCTAACAAAACAACAGCGGACTTTAAAAACACAATACAGAATACAGGTCTACCTATGAGATCTACAGTGCCTTGAAAAACTATTCATACCCCTTGAACTTTTACACATTTTGTCACCTTACAACCACAAACTTAAATGTTTTTTATTGAGATTTTCTGTGATAGACCAACACAAAGTAGCACATAATTGTGAAGTGGTACGAAAATGATACACGGTTTTCAAAATTTTAAGCAAACACAAAATCAGAACACTCAATATCAGAGGCTAAAACAGCTGGATTTTTTTTTAAACAACAGAGGCCTGAAACGTTGGTGAGGTCTTCATAATGAAAACTTAAACCCACCTGCCAAGGACACTCTCCCTTGGGGCATACCTGGCCTCTCACGATCCTTGGGTTGAAGACCTCAGTCACCCTGCCACAGGGAAAGGCAACTAGGGTGGATAAAGAGAGAAGAAATGAGAGACAAAACAAGAACAAAACAAACCAAAAAGGATGTACTAAGACAAGATGAAGGGGGTGAGCAAGGGGCACTCAATAAAGCCAGACCCCCAGTCTGATATCAAAGGGGTCCATGCACATGTGAGGCATTCGGAGCTGGGCATTGATTGGAAACCTTGCGGCACGCAGTTGGTGCTGTCGTTGGCCAGGGCGTACCCCGGGGCGCAGCTGCACTGTGGCAGCGAGTCGGGAGTGTCGGTGCAGAAGTGCTCACAGCCGCCGTTCCTGTACAGGCAGCCGAACGAGGTCCTCTCAGCTGGAACGAAAGCGGGCCCCCACCAATGTTGGATCCATCGCAACATATAACATGTCGCTTGTTAGATTATTGATTCACTTAGCCAGATCAATGCACAGAAATGTATGTTATTATTGCTAATCAGACTATTGGGACGCCCTGTGAGGGACCAGCATCCCATCCTGGGTGTCCTCTGACTCTGGTCTTGTGCTTCCTGGATACATTCAGAGTCATGTCATCTAAACGTCATTTGCTATTTGGAAGCTCTCAGGAGCGAGAGAAAATATCTGACATTTTTTTGCCAAGTGAGGGTCGTGTCAAAGCACAGAATAATACCGCGACGGCCCCCCGCTGTCCTTACCCAGCTGACAAGCTTTCCCCTCAAAGCCACGGGGACAAATACAGGTGTAAGACTTGGTCTGGTCCACACAGGTCCCCCCATTATGACAGGGAGCAGATTCACACTCATCCTCCTCTGTAGAGAGAAGGCAGAAAAAAGCCGGAATCACATGACACTGATCAGAATCCATAAATGCAAGTCTATAGCACTATAGCAGTCTATAGCATTTACTTACTCACTGTTCAATACAAGAAAGAGAAAGTGCTGTATGAAATAGTACAAAAATACATCAATGTGATCACCTTTATCTAAGGTTAAGTTCACAGAACAGGTGGGTATATTCACTACTGCATTGATTATATCTATTAAAATCCACCGATCAGGCACAGTATTAGAAACGAATGCCTAATATTGTGTAGGCCCCCCTCATGTTGCCAAAACAGCTCAGAGCCATTGAGGCATGGACTCCACAAGACCTCTGAAGGTCTCCTGTGGTATCTGGCATCAAGGCATCAGCAGCAGATCCTTTAAATCCTGTAAGTTGCGAGGTGGTGCTTCCATGGATTGGACTTGTTTGTCCAGCACATCCCCCAAGTTCTTGATCAGATTGCGATCCGGGGAATTTGGAGGCCAAGTCAACACCTTGAACACCTTTTTCATATTCCTCAAACCTTTCCTGAACAAAGGGCGCATCATAGTGCTGAAAGAGGCCACTGCCATCAGGGAACCCCGTTGCCACGAAGGGGTGTACCTGAACTGCAACAATGTTTAGGCAGGTGATTTGTGTCAAAGTAACATCCACATTAATGCCAGTTACCAAGGATTCCCAGCAGAACATTGCCCAGAGCATCATACTGCCTCTGCCAGCTTGCCTTCTTCCCATAGTGCATCCTGGTGCCATCTCTTTCCCAGGTAAACAACACACACACACCTGGACATGTGATGTAACAGAAAATGTGAGATATCAGATCAGGCCACCTTCTCCCACTGCTCCATGGTCCAATTCTGATGCTCACCTGCCCATTGTAGCCACTTTTGGCGGTGGACAGGGTCAGCATGGGCATTCTGACCAGTCTGTGACTTTGCAGCCCCATACACAGCAAGCTGCGATGCACTGTGTGTTCTGACACCTTCCTATCATAGCCAGCATTAACTTTTTCAGCAGTTTGTGCTGCAGTGGCTCTCCTGTGGGATTAGACCAGACAGGCTGGCCTTTGCTCCCCATGAGCATCAATGAGCCTTGGGCACCCATGACCCCGTCGCTGGTTCATCAGTTGACCTTCCTTGGACCACTTCTGGTAAGTACTGACCACTGCAAACACCCCACAACACCTGCTATTTTGGAGATGCTCTGACCAGTTGTTTAGCTGGCAAAATTTGGCTTTTGTCTTAGTCCCTCAGATCCTTTCTCTTGCCCATTTTTCCTGCTTCCAACACATCAACTTCAGAAACTGACTGTGCACTTGCCTAATATATAATGGCTCCCTTCACAAGATAGTAAATCTTATAATTTCACCTGTCACTGGTTTTAATGTTATGGCTGATCGGTGAATGTTGTGTAAAGTGGTAGTTTATAATACATACATTTTCCAGCTACCTGTTAGTACACCAATTAAAAAAGCTGATTTAACGGCAAGTACTTAAAGAAAATGGAATTAAATCCCTTTGAAACAAACCTGAATAATTCCTCCAGAATTCTTCCTGTAAAACAAACACGAGGTGAAACAATATGACCACATAGTTGTGAAAATTATAATTATATAATCTTTTACTGTCGGTTATGTATCATCACTTGCTAACAAGTCAGTATTTTATTATTGATTATTATTATTAATATACAGGGTTTGTGTTGTTTTTAGTTTTTGTATCCAGGAGGCCGACTTCCGAAACTGTTTTCATATAACAAACCAATAGTTGTGTAATAGCCGTTTTCCTCCCCATATCGGAAAACCATGTGCTCGTAACGGATTTACTTTCTGCTCACCAGATTCTCGCGGACAATTAAGATTTCCCGTGCTTCCTCGTAACTGCATTTCTCCTCCAGACATTCCCTCTCCAGATCGCCCGGCTTCAGCTCCTCCAGGAGCGAGTTGGCCCGTTTACCTCTCTGCAGGAGCAGCTGCTTGGCCTCCGGCGCGTTCAGGAACACTGCGCTCGTCCGAAATAAAAATGAGAGAAAATCTCCGATAGGTATAGTGAGAGATGTGTCACTATGCGACATCCAGACCTGATCCCAGTAATATCTCTGGGATAACAGTGTCAGACTCACCCCCGGGAATCCCACTGCTAGTCTGGATGTAGATTAAAAACAGGAGCAGGTGGCCGATTTTGCTTTTAGGAGGCTCCATTTTTACGTTTCATGCAGAGGCTCTGAAGATCCCTGTGAACAAAGTTCAGCTTGTTTGAACTGGAAAAGTTTGCTTGTGACGACTAACACCCACCCCCCCCATCCAAACATACGGACCTCATTACAGACAGGGAAGCAGACTTTTTGTGCAATTCAGGACTGGCATCACTGACCTCCTGTTCTTTCATAGCCCTACCAAAGGGGGGCGCTGTTTGCATAGATAGTGTGTCAGGAGAGTACAACGCACTATATCTTTATTAATTACATGGCTGAGTATTATACGTACTTTAATTGACACAAATGCAGAAAACATCAAACAGACAAACTGAATAATTGTACTTCTGTAGCAAAAGGAGACTCGAAAACTGATCTTAGGGCATCTTATAAATATATTTCCAATGTAACAAAATGTTAACATAGATGATACAAAAATTTTAAATAAATTGTAAACAGACGACTGCCTTACGCCCGTAGCCTCTAGGATAGACTCCGGACCCCCGCGACACTGAATAGCACAAGCCGTTTCAGAAAATGGATGGATGCAAACAGAAGAAAACCGAAAACATGCCAAAACTGAGAATAGGGAATTGCAGCGAATAATTATCTTTAGTGGACAGAAGGTGGCGCTATCGAATTTCCAGCTGGCTTTTTGTCATTTTCAAAATAGGAGAAGAAGAAGAAGGCGCTGCCGACAGGCGCAGTGGATGTTGATTCATTAATCTTCCTGTTGGGTAGCGTTTTGTTTCGGAGAAGCTTGATTGAAATTACAAAAAAGAAATGGGTTTTATTTAAATCTGGATGTTGACCTGTATTTCTTAAAAAAGGAAATGATACTTTATAGCGTTGCACTACTAATTAAACACACTAGCTTTGTCAAACTGAAAGTGTGACTCAGAACTAAACTCATTTTTGAAAACCACGGAAGGTTAAATAAAACCGAGATATAACTGTTTACAAACTTAAAATGCCTTTACATCTGTAGTGTTTAATGTTTCGAAAGGCATGCCTTAATGCCTGTAGCTGATAAAACAGTGAGTCGGCAGACATTGTTCAGAGACCCCAGTGTTATTTCATTCGCTTTTAGTCGCTTTTCTGCCCTTATATGTATTTTTAATATTTCTGTATCCGAAGAATATTGCAAGCGATGAAAATGGAATTTGGGTCGCCTGACGTTGGTGAGAAACCGTTTATTTCTTTAATTGCTTTTGTCACTGTTGCCCGAAGTGCGCTTGCAGTCTTTGCAGAAGCGGCACTTTTCCATGCATTTCTATGGAAGTGTGCGCATTTATTTACAATGTGACACGTGTGAGTGATGCTTCGCCTGCTTTGATTTCAGCGAAGGCGAAGGAGTTTTGGAGACGCTTGAATGTAGATCAAGTGTTCAGTGAGCTGATCGGATATTTAAATAGACTGAGGGAGATGATTAAAAGCGACGCCGCCACGGACAGAGGTAGGGAGCTGCGCCGTGACGTCATCTCGGCGCTCATTCTTACTGTACCCGTATTTATGGTGTACTATTCATTCTCCTTCAGAGTACGTCTGGAGCATGACTATGGTGGTGGAATCTGAAATCGTACCATTGGACAATGACATCGAAGAAGTGATAATCAACTCCGGTATGTCGCTCATGCCAGCTGTTCTTCCTGAAAACTCACTATTACAATTATAATATACAGACATCCCACCTTAGGGATAATGATTTCAGGGGGACAGAAAAGGGGCGTGTAGGAGGGCAGGGGTGCGGGCCAATGCTTGGCTGGTATTACGGTAATACTTTACATATATTGCTGAATGGGGGTGGGGGTAAAATTTGCTAACTGGGGCTTTGAGAGTGGTGGTAAAATTTGGGCAGAGGTTGCAGTGGTAAAACTTCTTGCTGGCTAATTTTACCACTGCCGAATAGTGAAAGGAGAGATTTCCGCGACTGTGCATCATTTGCGGGTGTCAGGGAGCTGCTGTCAATATGCAGGAGACTCTGGAAGGTCCAAACTTCCGGGAGAGCTGGGATGTCTGAATATAAGTTGTGAGCCTTCAATCTTTGACCCTGTAGAGACTTTCCATCTTCCTGCTTCAGTGCACAGTAGTGTAAAATTATGCAATGCTGGTTGATCTTGTTTGTGTGACCAGCACTGCTGTGCATGCTTTGATCCAGATATGCTGCCTGCTTCTCCCACCCAAATTGACTGCAATCTGCCAACTCTAGAGGATGGAACAGAGAGCAAGTGGGGGGCCGGCAGCCAGAAGCTGGAGCGGAGCTCAAGGTTTGCTTCCTGTTGGGGGATAAGGGCCAGATTTGATGCACTGTGTGCTCATGTGTGAGTGGCTTGTTGTGGGAGTTTATTCAGCAAGCTTTAGGTTAAATATGCGCCTTTAATCACCACTCTTCCTTTTTATTTTTCTTTGCTGTGATTGGACAGGAAGGAGAAGGAGGCGTTTAGCACAAACACACATCTTGTGCCTGCCTTCCGTCCATTTAGCGAGGACCCACCTGGCTATGTCTTCGCACCCCTGGCTGTCCAACCTCCTTTCCACCCCCATGACTGTACCCGGGCCTGCCTACCCAGCCTCCCCCCCACCATTGACTTTTTCCTGGGGGAGAACCCCCTCAAGGTGCCCATCTTGTGCCATTTCCAGCGGCTGCACGCCATGCCGAATGAGACTGAGGCGTCCGAGCCAGATGTAGTATACAAGGCCCCGTGCGGGAGGGCCATGCGGGGCCCCAACGACGTCCTGGACTTCCTGCGTGAGACGCGCAGTGACAGCATCCTGCGGCTGGACAACTTCAGCTTTAGCAGCACCATCCTGCTGGCGAGGAACTGTGACCCCGAGGTGGGCGGGCTTCTGGAGGCGGACCTGAGCAAGGGGGCGGAGCTGATGCCGGTCCAGCTGTGCAATGAGGTGGACAGCGAGCGCCCGGCGGACTTCCATTACAGGAAGGACCGGTGGCCGCACGGCTGTTTCCTGGGCCCCGTCCCAACCTTCTCTGCCTGCTGCGACTGCCAGGATGGCTGTGTGGACGTGGCTCGCTGTGGCTGCCTGCAGCTCTCCCTCCGATCGGGTGGGGCAGAGGCTCAGGGGCCCGCAGGCGTGCCAGCCCTATACACTTACAGACGGCTGCTGTGCCCAGTGCCCTCGGGGTAAGAGCTGCCACGTGCCGCGATGTTACTGTGCAGCGTTTCTGATTTACTGAAGCGTTTGGGGAGTCAGTAGCCGATGGAGCCTGTCTGTGCTCACACTGGTCATACTGTGACCTCTGAGTTCATCTGGCAGATCAGTGTTTCTCCACCTAATCCTCAGGGACCCCAAACTGTCCACATTTTTGCTCTCTCTCAACTCCCAGCACAGCCAATCAAGACTATTGAATTCATGGTACATATGTGTTGGGTTGGAGGGAGCAAAAATGTAGGTTTTCTAGAGGTCCCAGAGGACCATGTTTTATTATTTTTTTAATAGGCAAAAGAAATATGTAAATATTGCACCGTAATTTGTTTGAAATTTGCTGATAGTTATGAGAATTTTTATTGCAGTTCAGCTCTGTTTCCGAACTCTTATGTATAACGATGTATATCTGTAGCAATTTTGTGTTGAAGTTTGCGTAGGGATTACGCAGATACAGTTCCAGTGTGCACGTCCGTTAGCGTGTGTGAATACATGCCGTTTTAGTGTGACGCATGTGCACTGTGTGTGAGCAGGATCTACGAGTGTGGTCCATGGTGTGGCTGCGTTCGGGACCGCTGCCAGAACCGCCTGGTCCAGGAAGGCTTGCGTGTGCGTCTGCAAGTGTTCCGCACCCAGGACCAGGGCTGGGGCGTGCGCTGCCGTGATGACCTGGACTGGGGCACCTTCATTTGCACATATGCTGGTGTGTGTGTGCATGTGGCTCCTTAGCTTTTAGCTGCATGTAGCTCAGTGGTTCTCATTCTATGGTACCCATACAACTGGTGCTGCACGAGCTCCCTCTAGTGGCATATGGAGGCATCTCCTTTTGTAATGGCATAATAGAGGTATGTGGAGAGCCTTATATTTTCTGAGGTGGTGGTCTGTGTAAAAACTTTACGGACCGTTGATGAAGGTGATTCTGGACTCCTCCTCCTTCAGGGATACTCCTTTGGGCCGGGCCCACAGCCAACCCCCTTCCCTCTAAGCGGAAAAGGGAGGAGCTGCCCTCAGATGACGAGGTGGAGGTGGTAGAGGAATGGAAGATGCCTCCTGAAGAATTCAGGACACAGCTGGATGCCTCCTCCCCAGCCTCCCCCACCTCCCCCACCTCGCACGTGTCTGTGATCCAGGGACCCGTGGGCCTGTCGCCTCTGGTTCTGGACAAGGAGTCGGGAAAGGTCATGACCGCCATGAGCTCAGACTGTCCTTGTGACTCACTCAGCACTTTTTAGTTTCTCACACTCTGAAATCTCTAACCAAGCGTCCTTTAAAAAAAAAAAAAACCCGCCCCTCAGCCTTCAACTGAAAAGGTTGTCGGAAGCCGAGCTGTCATGACTATTCAATATTCCTGCTAAATCTGGACTGTGTATGAATCATCAGCCACGTTCATGCCAGTGAAGCTGGCTTTTAATCTGAGACCAGGATACAATTTGGTGACAGTGATGTTGGTCGACACCTCCAGTTTAAACAGTAGTAAGTCCCCTACAGGAAATTCAGCTTATGTTCACAGTAGCGGGGAAAGCCAATATGCCATAAATCTGAACAGTTGTGTATTGGTGCTGAGTTTTTGCAGTTTCGTATGCTGTTAGGTGTGGGCATAAGAATCCTAAAAACCATCGCAAGAGCGATGACCTCTGGTGACCTGCTTGCCCCACATCCTTTATGGCCACTGCCGGATAAAGAAAATGTTTTGGTAAAGTGAAACCATTTCAGATGAAAATGTTATGTTTGAAAGTGATTTCCAAGGCCTAATGTCATTTTTCAGCGTCATTTTACTTGAAAATGAGCAAAGTTTGGTAACTGATCAGGAGTATTAAAACAGATTTATTCAAATAAGTCAGAAAAACATTAGACTTAGTTATACAAAAATGTTTTTATATGTAATTTTTATATATATGTATATATATATAAAATTATATATAAAAAGAAAAGTGGTATTATACAACAATCTAGTACTAATGGGAGGTCAAAGATGAATTTCATTATTTCATGTAGGGACCATAATGAATTTTGCACATACAGGTCACCAGAGGTTGACCAACTTGCTTGCGATGGTTTTTGAAAATGTTATATCCAGACCTATTAGTATGCCAAATTGCAAAAACCTGACACCAAGTGTACAACTGTTATGAATTCCCTCGCCGCTACAGTCTGCTTTTTCCATGTCGGGGTGTGCCTTACAGACACTGGATTTAAACTTTCCTAAGAAAACGCACTAGTGAGATTTTTAACATTCCTTCAGAGATCCAATCTGTGAAAATGATTGTGTTCCCAATGTACCACCCTATCACGGTGCATACCAGCACATTGTGCTTGCATATGGCCGTACCCTGAACATAAAGACGTAGATCCCACTCTGTTTCAGGTGACTGACAAAGATAAAAGAACAAGCTCCAGGAAGTGTGAGCTTAAGGAGACCGGGGTTTCCCCCACACCCTGTGCTGTGCAGAGAGATGAAGGTGTGGGCCGATGCAAAGGATTGTGGGAGCACTCTGAGGAACACCTGTTCTACATGGATGCGACAGAGGAGGGGAATGTCGCGAGGTTCCTAAACGTAGGTGAACATCACCAGAACTTTCTGGGATTGTCTGATCGTCAGAAGTGCTGCTCCCAAAACCACCACATAAATCAGCTCAGGGGTTAGGGATTTGTGCCCGCATCGTGGGTTTGAATCCCATGGTTGCCAGAGTAATCTTTTGACTGTCCTTGCACCAAGACACTTAGCCCCTCCAGGGGTAGCAGGGATGCTAAATAAATATCTGACTGGCTCTCTCTGTCTTATTCCCTTCTTTCGGTCTTCCAGCACAGCTGCCAACCAAATCTCTTTGTCCAGAATGTCTTCGTTGAGTCTCACGACCGCACCTACCCCACCGTGGCTTTCTTCACCAGCAGGTCTGACTCCTCCTTACTCCAGCTACCTCTGCTTTTAGGGTGCTGGGAAGTGTTCAGGCCGCTCGGCCATGTCCTTAAGCCACCGAGCCGGCGGTTTTGTGACTCGCTCTCTCTCTCCCTCATTTGCAGAGAGGTGAAGGCAGGGACGGAGCTGACCTGGAAGTATTCTTATAAGCCGGGGAGCCTACCAGAGCAGGAAGTGCCCTGTCAGTGTGGGACCGAGAACTGTCAGGGCGCAATCATCTGACAAGCTGCAGCTGTCAAGGAAGTGGATAAATGGGAAGTGTAGGGGGCACAGATGCCAGCGGTGGGCTGGGCGTGCCCACAAGCCAAATGGAAACGAGCACAAAATGTTCTGATTGGGGCTGCCCGTCCATGGACTCCCAAGGTTGCGCGCAGTGGACATGGGGCGCCCCGTGGGTGCAGAGAGATTGGTGGATCAGCTTTCTTTAGATTTCTTTCTTTTTGATCTTGTTACTTTGTGGGCTGTTTCACTCAGTAAAATGAATTCTGGCAATGATTTATTATCATAAGGTTAAATAATATGTTATGCTTTGTATAAATGAATTTAAATATTAGTTATTAATTTTATTTGATATCCAAATCTGTTCTGCCATTGGTAGCAATTTCGACTTTGTCATACCAGGTTATAACTCTATACTGATATGCAACATTATTACAAACTGGAATTGACGAATGAAAATGCAATTTGACCTGCTGCTGTTACATTTAGAGAGAAAATTAATATATCTAGTGTAATATTAAAACTATTTGCTCTATTGAAAAAAGTAACCTTCAAGCAAGGAGAAGCCAAAAGGGAAACAATGTGCGAATAAACGCGTGGTGGTGAAGCCGGTCAGTTTGTGTGAAGAAGCGAAAGCAATTTGGCGTGAAATTAAATGCACCTTCATCAGATCAGTGATGTATATCCGTTATTCTATTAGTCCAGCGGAGGTATTAGCAAGTGGGCGGTGCCCTTAAGCCCCGCCCACAGGTGTCACATGACCGTCAGCCCGCCCACATAAAGGCGCTGCGTAAACAGAGCCGCAAACCTGTCCGAAGCGGAGCTTCAGAATGGCAACCTGGGCCGTGGTTCTCTTGGTTTTCTGGGTCTGTCCGTGCTACCCGCAGGACATCCCTCCGCGGGACGACGTCGCGAGGGTGGCCCGGTTCGTCGTCAATCAGTGCGGCTGGGCGTCGATGGCGACCATCTCTTCCCGCGACCCGGTGAAAGGGCAGCCTTTCTCCAACACCTTCTCCGTGAGCGACGGTCCGCCCGGCTCCGGTACCGGCGTGATATACATGTACCTGACCCGCTTGGAGATCTCGGTGCAGGACCTGCAGGTACCTGGACTTGCTGCTCTGCTCGCCGTGGCGGTCGCCTTCTAATTTGAAATGTCAGGATGTCGTTCCTGGCATAATCGCCAGAAGGGGGCGTTGCTGGCCTTTGCTAGTTATTACGGTCTGGGGAAATATTTAATAAAGAGTGTTTTGAAATATAACTTTATATTATAATCTGTAATGCAGTGCATTTTGTGCATATGGTTAAGCGTGGACGGTTAAACGTGCTTTTTATCATCTCTCAACACGCCGTGTGCTGTACAGACAGATAAGAGTATGCGGAGGCACGTAGTCCTGTCATGTGAGTCTCTGCTTGGTGCTGAGTTGCATAACCTATAAAGTCTTATGGAAGATACATTATGGTTCAAAAACTGAAGAAGTGGCCCCTTTTCACTTCTCCAGTAGGCCGAGAGCAAGATGGTGTGCGCGTGTGAGAGCGAGAGATTATGGCAGTGAGTTTGAGGCTGCTGTTCCTCTTGCAGGTCAACCCCCAGGCTTCTCTGTCCATGTCTCTGGCTCAGACAGACTTCTGCAAGAAGCATGCCTACGACCCGCAGAGCCCTCTGTGTGCCCATGTCATCTTCTCTGGATCAGTGGTGGAGGTCTGAGCTCTCCATTTCTAATCTCAAAGGAAACTTCTCACACAACCACTCAGCCTGCCTGCACAGTGCTGAAGGTCACATACCTCTGATCCAGTCTGGTCACTGTGGTCATATTAAGGCATCACTAGATGAGTGAAATCACCAGGAAGATGCAGGGTCCTTCTCTCAGGAAGAAATCTAAATAGTAGCATAGACCATAGATAACTTTACAGAGTGGCAAATTCCAAAAGACTATAAAACAGATTCTTTTAATATTTTCCTCCATATTTTATTTTATTTTATTTATTTATTTATTTATTTATTTATGATTGACTCTATATAACAGACTGTGCATAATGGAAAACAAAGTATCTCTTGATCCAGAAAATTTAACTAGATGGCCAATGATCACTCTGGGCCCCTAGGCTGCAACCTGGTCAAGCCTGTTCATTAATCTGCCCCTGCCGGTAGCCGTATAATGTGTTGATCTTATCCTATCAAGAATAGAAAAAAATGAGTTTTTACTGACTTTAGTAAACATAGCTTGGTTTTTTTGTGATTGCATAATTAGTTTGGAGTTAACCTCTAATGGTGTGTAATTTTGCTTTACTGCATGTATAATTCAGTAGAAATCGGAGAACGGTTCAATTAAAATTTGCTCTGTGATGTGTGTGTGT
>JAAGVU020000001.1:48506620-48533863 GCA_011763525.2 Mormyrus iriodes
TATATCTCATAACATGATAATAGCATGAGGTAAACTTTATTGATCCGAGGGGAAATTGTTAACATAATACTCATATCTATTTGTCTATATATATCCACACACATACATATACATACGTGTGTGTGTGTGTGTGTGTGTGTGTATGTATGTATTTGTATAATATATATCTTTTTTTTTCTAAGTGTTTTTCACCTGTGGATTCCTAATATCAGGTAAGATTTGACTGACTGGATGGGCATTGTTAGGTCTGATCATTCTGGGCTTCAGCCCCGAAGCCAATCTTCCCGCAAAAAATAAGAGACAAGTCGCAGGTAAACTTGACTTAGGCCCTGGTCTTTTCAATAGCTAGAAACGCCCCTGTTTGATTGTATTTTGCAATTAATAGTGTCCTGTATTTTCCCTGTATCATATAAGTTAGAAATATGTGTTAAAAATGCTGATTTTGTTTTTCCAAGAAAGTCCTGTTTAATAGAAGTAATAGGACTTAACACCTTTGTTACAAAACTAGCAGCCGTGTACAAATCTTGTGTTTTACTTTACAATTCCCTACCCTGTCCAATGCATTTCTAAGATGTCCAATGTGCAGGGTCTGACACAAAATGCGGAAAAGCTAAAAGTGAAGATGAGTCATTCATTATTTACTATTAAAAAAACAGGATTGATGAGTAAAGAGGAACTGCAGTATTCTAGTGTCGTTCTATAGACAGACTTTCCTTATGTCAGTGTTGTCCATAATTCTCCCAGACCAAGAAAGCGAGAACAGGTCACCGAGCGGGCTCGCACCTACGGCCACGCTGTGCGGAGGCAGCCCCAACAGGTGGGGTTGCACAGAGGAGGTACTTCCTGTTTCACAGATGTTTCTTCTTCAGCATGAGAGCACCAGCTAACTGTCACTCGTCACTGCTTCCCTGCCACCAGCACCTCGCTGCCATCGGCATCTCACAGCGGCTGAGGAAGAGAGAGAGTTGTGGGAGACAGATGAACCTGCACAGGACAGGGGTCCTGACAGTCCTCGTTCTCGTCATCCATTCTGCTGGTAAGATCACTCGGAACGCAGGAAAGGAGATGTTTAAGGCCACGAGATGTAGCCCGACGGACTCCTTCATCTTGCATTCACACGTTTCCGCACTTTGATGCCTCACTTTATCCGTCTCTTCAGCTGAGGATTTATAATTGGAGCTAAAATACCAAAGATGAAATGATTTTAGGACTTTTAACCATCTCAAGCTTAGTTTCGAATCCGCCTATGATCTCTTCATCACGCCTTGTTCTCTGTGATTGCCTCGGTACCTCCATGTTGAAGAGAGGAGTTTATAACAATACATACAATATAGTAATAATTGCTGTAGAACTTTCAGGGTTCATAAAGATCTCTGTTCATTTTGGGAAAGATGAGCCCTAAGTAGTTGTATCCATAGTCCTGTGTAGTTTATTCTGTAGGTGTCTGGGCATGTCAGGAGAGTGGCAAGGGAGATTTGTCAACTCTAGATCGGATCTGGATCTCTAGATTTCAGCTGAAACTTGTTGCTCTAGAGCTCCTGTGTTAGCGATGCTTGCCATGTAGAAAGTTGGTTGCTGTTGTCAGGCTCTCGGCATCTCTCTTCTGCTCTTTGTGGTCTCCATAACGCCGCCGTTTCCTGGCTACTGTCTGTTGACTTGCAGATGGGTCATTTGGGTTACTTTTGAGACGGCCTCTCGTATGGTTGGTGGTTCTGCTCTGTGCTATCCCTGTGCTTTCAGTAGTCTCCCCAGTGTGTGTGTGGGGGGTGGGGGCTGCAGTCAGAGTTGAGGTTTCAGAGGTAGGGAAGCTGGTGCCTTTCTCATGTTTTGATCTCCACCGTGCCTGGCAGGTCTTTCTGAACTGAGCTCCCTACCTGACATCCGCTCCCACAGCAGATGAAAACAGAAGTCCCCACTGTGCGAGGCTACCCCTTTGTCTCATTTATACGTTTAGGTTACACTTAAATGGTATTTACTTTGCTTGCAATCATAAATGCGAAAGACCTTTCCGTAAGCTTCACGAGGATATATGAATTAAGCAAACTTTATTAATCTCAAGTACTAAACCTAAATATAGTCACTGGCATCACTCGTGATCATGGCATCCCCAAACATGCTCATGCTTAGCATGAGTAAAGCATGTCATCCTCATAAGGGTTTAGTTATTGCATCTGAAACAACGTGTGCCTCATCCACGAAACGTACTTAACTCTGCGGACTTGATGCTGGATTTTTTTTCTTCTTCTTCAGCTGTTTGGAAAATTTTTCTTCTGTTGAAAAGTTTGACGACACAGTCAATGGCAAAGAGTGGCATGAATTCAAGAAACTGAGTTCAACAAACCGTAGTGTTTTTTTTCCTGATTGGATTTTTTATGATCTGTAAATACACTACGCCTTTTTTTACAGCCGCTATCTAGCTGACTAAAGTGGTCTGAAGAGCTGGTGTCTTAAGCCCATCAGTGGGAGATGAAACTGACCCCAATTTGCATAAAGGATCCTTCACCCTTAGGCCAGAGGTCAAGTATCAGCCCATGAGCCGCATCCGGCCCACAAGATGCTTATAATATAGTCTCCCGGCATGGGAAACGATCTCTTATCTTAGCCAGCGCCTGACTATAGACCCCTGATAAAAGCAATTCTCAGTCTTATTTGTATGTCTTAAAAATATATGTTGGCTTTATTGTAAATAAACAGTTTGACTCAAAGTGCTGGACAGACCGTGAAAAACATTTTGAATTTTGTATATTTCTAGAAGAGGTTTCTGTATTCTGTGTTTGCATATGATACCTGATACTTTAAATGTACCGGCAGCCCTCAGGTTCCTAACAAGACCCGTTCTTTAAGTTGGTCTTTAAGTCGAATTTGTAGGTAAGTCGGAGCAGTAACAATACAGAACACAATACTAATCATTATAATACAGTAATAATTTAACTACATACGGTACTGTACTGTAGCTTGAAGAAATGAACTGCTGAAGCTGCGCAATGTTTTCATGAGCGTGACAAAGTAGTACGTGTTTTTATTACGCACCATTGTATTTATTGCAGATTTTAAATATAATAGGCTTTATGGCAATCCATCCGTAAGTACTAGCTGTCTATAGCACAGACATTCTTAACCTGCGGACTGCCTGTATAATGTGTTTAAAACACGATATTCAGTTAACAAGTGGCCTTCTTGTTTAAGGGCAAACTGACTACAAAAACTCAATCAAGATGTTGTTTCAAAGTGCAAATTTGACCGTGACTTTGAGCATTTGCTCTTAATTTAAAAATTAATATAATTGGCTTTAGGATCATCTACTGTCTTAACTCAGCAATGAAGAAGTGCTCGATTGAAATGATTTAAATGATTTTAACTAAATTTAAACCTTTACAGCGAAATCATTCCTCAAAGAATCTATTTCATCACTCAGATTAAAGAAATTAGCTGGGGTGATTTTAATTTTGTATAGATATATTGAACACCTTATTCACCTTAAATTATTTTTTTGACAGTTTAAAGTATGAAATGGACACATTAATAGTTGAAAGAGACCATTTTTAAACATCTCCGTAACCTCTTACCCGTATCACAGTGGAATAATTAGCTTCTGTCCCCTTGCATATACACACTTAATTGGTTTTGCCCTAATTTGATTAATAGATCACTGTAAAGCAGTTCTGTATCACCGTGGTTTTTGAAAATCAGTATAATTTGCAATTAAGTTATTTATCGTAACTTATGGGAGGTGCTCAGAAGATCTGGCAGTACGGGACACGTCTAGAGTCCACCTGAGATTTCTTTATGTGACGCTGGCCAAGAAGTTTTTGTGGTAAAAATGCATTTGAGTAAAACAAATAACTTACGATAATATTTAATACTTAAGTATTAAATATTACCGTAAGTTACCTTTTTTTTGCGTAAAGAAGCAAGTAGCCGCGTTCTACTCTTTCTTCCTGACCAGACACCAACCACCCGTCCAGCACATGTGTCTGTACTGAATTTTCCAGTGTCCCTGGCTGCAGTGACAGAATGACATTTAGCTATAAGTGTTAGCTGGACCGCAGTTAGACAGCATGAGCGGCTGTTGTTTAATCTTATCCGATTTTTATAAAATTTGTATATTGACAAGCAGAGATGAATTTTTCTCTCTTCAAGAATGTATCACTCAACCCCTCCACTCTAAGAAGTTCTAATATGATATTTTCTCTTTATTTATTTTAGTAACAAGAAAATTATTTGGATGGTAGTAACACAATGTATTTATTGCTTTAAAAACTACTTAGATCAGAAGTTAATATCAAAGGTAGTAAAAGAATGCACATATGAAGGGTGCTCAAGATAAGTGAAATCAGTGGACAGACAATTCTCTAAAGAACAGCTCTCAAAGTATGAATTAAATTCCAGTAAGCAGAACTCTACCATGAAACTGAAGTTGTAGCCTTAAGCGTTGAAAGTCTTTGTCGTTAAGGCGCCATTGCGTTTCTTAATATGGCTGACCATTTAGCTAGTCACAGTTGCAGATCCTTTTTATTTAATTGAAAAAAAATTTGACCCAGTTCAGTATGAAGGATCTGTAGTGACTTTCCATCAGCAGCATGAGCGCGAAGGACACTAGCAGCGTTTTCGATTACGGAGTCTCCATTCCGTTGGCATGAACAGTGCAGATTCAACTGATATTTGGTGATTTTTAAATAAAATAAATCTCTAATTAATTACTTTTAAGGGTCTCAAGATAATAATGTAAATTATTTAACATTACAATAAAGAAAATATATTTATATATATATAAAATATAAATACAATTAATATAAAACAGATGTGCACCAACTGCAGTAACGAGGAGTGTGTTTTTAGTGTTTTAGAGAATTAGTCCCATGGAAGGTTAATTTGATCACGCTTCACTAATGTAGACAATTTAGGTAATACATGCGTTTTTTTTTATCTAGGCCAAATATTAAATGCTTTATTTAATATAACTTAACCCGTACCGATGAATTTCAGCGAGAGGACGTGGGATGATTAGGTTGGAAATATAACTTTTGTTTATATAGGGTTGCCTAATGTGGGGGACGCCTAAGCTGATGACAAAAAATCTGGGCATCGTCATTGTATGATAATTTGCTCTTTTGATTGCCAAATCTTACTTTATAGCCAAAGATTATTGGCTGATGACGTGTTCTGATCCGTCTGTTTTACATACATTTATGCGTTGATGAAGCTAACAGAGAAATTAGAATGGGAACTAGATTTAGAAGACATGAAAGCATGCAAATGTTACACGAAAAAGTGTTGGTATGTTTTTCTATTTCCTAGAAATACTCTTTCTACATTTCTGTGGTATGCTCAAATGAATAAAACTTGGTTTATAAGCCAGCTAGTGCTTCTGTTTTCTGCAGTTATGCAGTGATTGCTTGGTGTCTGTAATTTCGTATTGTTTTGAGGTGCAACGAATTCGTTATGAACGCTCAACACCCCTGTTTACTGACGGCTAAAATAATATCTATGTTCTTAGTGTCAAAACACGATGCTGAATTATAACACATCAGTGCCTCTTCCTCTGGGTGACTTATGGGCCTTTTGATGTGCAGGACATCAAAACGAATATTCAGATGTTAATTAGCGTTGAAGCTTGCTATGGACTGCAGAAACACGGAGTCTGACTGCGTGTTTGTTGTTCTGTGAGTCTTTGAAAAAACAGTTACTATGGTGCTTATGTTACTCAGTAAAGGAAAAGAGAAACACTTGCAGCTTGTTGAAGATAAGTGGTTTATTTTGGGTAGAACAGGTGGGATCTTACCCTGTGAGAACGGCCCTGGGGTCTCATTAGCAGGGGCCAGATTGGAAAACTCTCGCCTGTGCAAAACTACAGGACAGGAAGCACCATTTATACCACCTTGTCTACCATGTGTCGGGGGCGGGGGGGCTGCCCCTTAATGTCATGTTTCTAACAAAATCACGTGAGGGTCCCAGTGAGGGTGTCGGGTGCCAGTAATTTAATGGTTAGATGTACTAGTGGCTGGGCAACACTACAGGGGGAGTGTATTCGTGTGTAGAGGCTTTCTTTCTCTTCTTTTTTTTAATTCTTCCATGCTGTGTCACTGCGGGGAATCCTCTACGTGGCATGTTGGTGTTATTTTTGTCAGAAAGGATCACTGCTGGACAGAGGTTTCTCGTTTTTCAACCATTAAAAAAAACATAAACACTTACAGAACGACGTGTCACGGAAAGGTTCCCCTGGAAACGGCGGCGCATGTGAAACGTAAAAATAACGTGTCACGGTAGAAACCTAATTATTTACAGTCAAAACAACCCCCATTTTTTGTAAAGAGCAAAATAAACTGATATATAGTTTCCTTATTGAGTTTATAATACTTTTCCCCATTTTTAGTTTAACTGAGAACTCCCACATTGCTTCTTAAGACCTTATGATCAACAACAGCTTGATAGAATCTGTCTTCAACCCACCATTGGTCACATAAATTGTGTACGAAACACTTTGACACTATTTGTCTTGGTTGATAATCAACATGTGCTGTGACTCGGGAAAAAGGCCTTCTTGGGCAGACAGTAACTGATAATCACAGTGCTGCATTTTGGGTCTTGTTTATTAGGGTGGGGTACTTAAATGAATGAATGGTTTTGAGGATCTGTAACAACAGGCATGCGCAACCATGACCCTGAACTTGGTTTGTCCTGTACAGTCGATTGTGCTTTTGTCTGCGGCCTGGATGAAGGTAACTGAAGCCCTGCGGCGCATTTTTCACGAACAACGAGGAAAACAAAACTCTGGTGTGTGCTGCTGGGGCTGGGGAGAATATGCTAGAGGAAATGATTAGGAATAAAAAAAGAGTTAATAACTAAGGGCTACAGATGCATATAAGTGATGAACTGAGTCCCCCTTCGGTGAAAGGAGTTGGGACATGGGGGGCAGATAAGACTCGGAAAGAGTCCATGTCAGGTCTAGGGTTTGAGGCCCTGCCCACATCTCCAATAGAAAGCCATAGTAGCTTCTGTGTGAATCTGTTGCAAAAATGATTTTCTGCTGAAAAGTGGTGCTCTGGTGCCAGAGAGTTGGGTGGAAAATGCATGAGAAAGAGACATGCGGAGCCGACAAAAACAATGGCGCTTTTTCTCTTCCCCCTCCCTGTGGGGGAGCAATGTGTCATATGGGGAATCCTCCTGTCAGCATTTTTTGTTTTGTATGTCTGCGAAGGGTCAGTGCAGAGAGAGAGGCTTCACCTCATTAATCTGCTTAGGCTGCAGCAGAAAGTCACAGGCTGGCCATCCGAAATAAAGGAGAAAGTCAGTTTAGCCACCAAACACCCGTTACACAAATATCAGCTCAAGATAAACGGCAGAATAAAGACGAACTTCGGGATCTCACGCAGTCACGTTTACCCTAAGGCTAAGCGTAACCCCGAGCCATAGAGCCAAGCTCTGCCCCACCTCCAGCATGCTGTAACTTGGAACTTCTAAACGCCACTGTTGCTCACAGCCTAAAGAAAGTAGTGATCTGGACAGCAGCTCAATTCAGAGAATGTCTTCGGACACGTAATCGTTACAGGTGCTGCCAACCAGTGATGTTTATAACTACAATTTAACAAGAAGCCGGCACGTGGTGGATAGAGGGAATTAAGTGAAAGCTACTGAGCACCTGCCACCTTGAGACTTGGAGTGAAATTGCTTATCGATTATTCTCTGGCCTTTAATCTCAGAAACGCTACAGCGGACGGGCACATTAGTCTTGCCTCTGCCTGTTCTCCTGTCTATTTTTGGATTGTGTAATACACCCACTGTGTACTTTGCACAGATTAAAGTGGTCTTTATACCCTCCCTTCTTAGAGCTCTGCCATATATCTAATGAGGTGACTTATTTCTGAGTACCGTAGTGAAGCTTTTTAATGTGTCCCGAGTTAAAAAAAGAACATGGATATAAATCTACTAAGCAGTTTTTTTTTACAAGTCTCCTGTCGCCAATTGCCCACTGCAGCTTTGCTCTTGAAAATAAACGCACGGAAGCCGCCGTCGTCAGATAACAGCGGTGGAAACGCTCAGAGACCCCAAGGCTTCGGCCTCAACGCTTCCTGTCACTGCAGTGGCATTTCACATCACGCCGTCGAGCTTGGTTGAGACACCACAGCCAATTAATGATACCGCACAAACTCGTTTTCAGGCATGATTAACAGTGAAACCAATCACATGGGTGCAGAATAACTTACCAAGGAATAAGTGAGTCAGAAAAAAAGAAATTACTGCTGTTCCATGCGTTCGATTATAGGGTATAACACCAAAACAAGTTTTCTCAAAAACAAAATGTCTTTTATTAAACTCCTCATGAATTTCGTCAGATTTTTATGTTATTTTCTGATGAATTAAGTATGATATTTGTATCTAAATTAAGACTGGTTGTATCCTGTAGAAGGTCCGCCTTAGGTTCTGTGATATACATGATTTTGTTATGCTGAGAATCGTTCCTGAAGTGTGTTGAAATCCTGTCTCATCACAGCTGTATTCCTTTGTTGGTCGTATTGGATCCAGGTTCTTCTCTATTAATGTTTTATATTGTTCTTAAGCTTATTTAAATCGTTTGGTACTGTATATCAGCCTGTAGTAGTAACCAAACTGGGATTTGTAATATGGCGTCAGGCAAGATATGTAAAAAAACTAAAACCAACCTTCAGCAGTTTTACTTGAAATCAAAAATCAGCAGCCAAACTGCTACGTTGCATGCAAGGCGCAATACCTTCATTACCTGTATTAAAACCACATCATTAACTAGCAATAACTGCGAAATGTGCAGTTTTAAAAAGGAAACTGTCACTGTTAAATGCATGTGGGACAGAAAATTTAGCCAGCACAAAAAGGGTCAAATTCTGCACACTGCAAGACCGCTCTCTCTCTCGCGCCCAGGTTTTTGATTTACCACAAAATGAGTCAATCGCTGACTTCTTAAGATGTAATATTAAGTTATTTTTGGGAACTTCTGTTTTGGAAATTAAGCCTTTACATATGCAAATACATGAATCATTGACTAAAAGTAAAGTTAATTTTAATGTAGAGATGTAATCTAATGTACATTTCACGTAAAAACTGCAAAATGCGTAGTTTTGTTCTGGGAAAAAAAAAACTAATCACTGTAATACAAATAAATCATGCATACTGTACCCATGCTCATGTGACTTAACTACACTTAGGGGGTCCTGCACACACTGCGTTAGATCATCTGAAAACATTTTACTCTAGGAGGCACAAATGACATAGTACGACACTCTTACTTAATGTATTTATTAACCAAAAACTATTAGTCATGTACTGATCCCATGTTCATTCATCATTAATCAGTCATGATGGTTTATGTATTTCATGCAGTTACTATATTTATTCAGTATTTGTACTTGAGGTGTAACTGAGTTACTAAGTTACTTGTGACCCCAGAAGTAATGTGTTACCGATGAATCTTATTTGGGTGAATTTTAGTCAGTGTGTTATATAGTTAAGCTGCAAAATGCTGCTTTAACAGAAGGATTGTATTGATACCACAACTGTGCCTATGGGACGTCTATATAGTTTTCACTAACTGCTCATTAATGCAGCACGCAATGTAGCACGCTTCTCATTAACGTAGTACGCAACATAGCACGCTTGTCATTAACGTAGTACGCAACATAGCACGCTTGTCATTAACGTAGCACGCTTCTCATTAATGCAGCACGCAATGTAGCATGCTTCTCATTAACGCAGCACGCAATGTAGCACGCTTTTCATTAACGCAGCATGCAATGTAGCACGCTTCTCATTAACGTAGCATGCAACAATCCAGTTATAACCAAAGACTCTTAAAACTGATAAAATGATTGCAGGTGAAATGAAATGAAATTGAGTTTGTCATTTGTACAAATACAAGAACAGTTTTTTTTTTTTACATATCCTATCTTGCTGTCTTTTTTAAGACACACATGTACAGAGAGTTCTTTTATAAGTTGTTTTAGTAAAATTTTTTTTTTAGCTTAGTTTTAGTTTTTTTGGGGGGTAATTTAGTCACCAGGGAGAAAGTACCTGATACTTTAAGTTAGGGGCCTCCAGCTGTACGTGTTACACAACATATCTAACCAACAAATGTTGTGTATAAAATTCGCAGCCCGGTAAGACTTCCCGACTGGGGGGGGGGGGGGGTGCTGCTGACGGGTAAACCAGCTCTTCTACCTGTAATGTTCCCGGCGGAGTCGCCGCTTTAAGGCTTGGAGACGTCAAGATTTTCAATTCATGACAATTTTCTTAACCTGGAATTTCTTATGAAAAGGACCCGCCTGTAACTCAAAGCCTGATGACCAGTTTTCAGCGGCTGCTCGGACTTGGCTGGCAGGGTTGGTCAGGTGGGGGGGGATATGCCGGGCAGAAGCCTGTATGTGTGCCTGCTTCATACTGCACATGTCAGCTGCAAGCTGGGTGGCCTGGCGGTCATGCTCTCGCAGGATGGCTGATTCAGCCCTGTGGCCCCCAGAGTATTTCGGCACCTCGTTCTTCGGAATATCATTGCGGCAAGATCTGTTGCGGTTTGATCGTGCCCTTGTGTTAATGACCCGTCCGTTGCATAATGCCGGGTAAGCGCGATGCTTTGGACGCTGGCTCGATGTACTATGTGAACATGAGTTGTACCTTGAGGAGTCCAGTTAAGTCATTTTAATTCTACATAATTGCTTTTTCTTTAGTGTTTTGGAAAAATGTAGGTAGAGTTTACAGTGTTACGCTTACAGTGTTACTGCTATCATTCCTCTGTGGTGCCGGCTGTTGCACCCTTTAGCAAGCGCATGTGGCCACACGGCTTGCGATGGGGCTGTCAGACACACAGCCCTCACTGCCCCCCCCCCCAGCTCCACGTCTTGCAGCCGTACGCTCGTGTGACACTGGCAGCCATTCCTCCAGGCCTTCTACGACAACAAACACAAGGCTGAAAAAGCATTGCATTGAGCGCTGCTCGGGGTACACAGATGCACCAACTGCGGGAGAGAGGCTCTGAAAACCACAGTGTGTGTGTGTGTGTGTGTGTGTGTGTGTCCTTAGCAGCTCTGAGGGGGCTGGCTTGTCAATTCGTGTGTCTCCGCGTGTGTGTCTGAGTGTTGAACGCAAGTGTGCGGAGGGGTGGTTAATAACTCCCGCTGGTTGCTGGGGCCCAAATTACAATGGAGCTCAGAAGCTGTGGTTTAGGTACCTCTCCCCACGCTTCTCTTTCCTGTGAGCCATGGCAGCTATGCACTCAGCACCAGGTAGGTCGCACTCTGAACGTGCATAGGGGAGGTACAGTGGGCCTTTGGAAAATGGCTCGAGTTTTCTCTTTCGGGCCAGTCGCTGCAGCCACCACAATCTAGCCTCTGAGCTCTTAGCCGGTTCCTTATGGTACCAAACAGTTTCCGTGTGCAGAAATGCGGTGGAGAAAGCATGTAGACTAACCTGTTTTCCTCCTGCCTCAATATGAATGACATTTCTATAAAAAATGATTTTAGTCTTTTTGGCTATATTTTTTAGGTAGTATTTCAGCATGCATTCAAGAAATGTGGTTATGCAGTGCTGGATCGTGGGTTAAATAGTGCAGGTCATTCTTGTGAGAAATCTGGTTGTAAATCATGTTCAGATAAAAACTGTGAGAATCTCTCTGGACCCCTACATCGTCAGCGTTTCCTCCAGACCATGCCCCTATCCCTCTATTGTCCTTCTGTGTGTGTGTGACTAAAGTTGCTCCTCCCTCCCTCCATCACGTGATGCAGAAGCCATGAGCCCGATGGACCCCAAAATCTGCTATATCCTCGACAGCGTGCTGCTCCTATACAGCATAATTATGACGGCGCTCTTCTTCTGGGCCAAGGTGAGTGACCGCATCCTTCCGCTGAGCTTCGCCGTATCGGAGGTCCTCACCCAAGCAGTCTGGGCATTAGGGGTGGATCAGAGATGAAGAAGAAAGTGTGTAGCTGTGCAGGTTAGGATGCTGTACCTGTAATCAGATGGTCGCAGTTCAAATCCCATGATCTGTAGAGTGATGTCACTGTTGGGCCCTTGAGCAAGGGCCTTAACCCTCCCTCCTTTGCTTTCTCAAAAAAATGTCTGTCAATTTGGATAAAAGTATGTACTCACTAAATAAAATGTAATGTAAATCTAATTACAGCGGATGTGAGATAACAGATAAAACGATACAACTAACCTTGTTTCTGGAATATGTAAAGTGACAGCTGAGATCAGCTGTAGGTTGAGGTTAACTGTAAGTCTGTAAGTATGAAATGTACCCAGAAGTGATTAATATTGTGTATGCCTTCAATGAATTTCATGGTGTCAATCAGCCTACGCTGGGTGACTGTTCAATGGGAATACAAAAAAAAATAATTACTAAGGGATTAACGATTTTTGGAAGCCAAGTATCAGTTTAGACCTCAGGATTTTGTGATACATTTTGGAGTTATGTCTTCATGATAATACTTGTAGTGCGGGGTGTGCAGTCTAACGTAAGTAGAGCCAGTTCAGGCCGACACTGATCTTCTACAAGCATGGGTGTTGCGTGTCTGACGGACGTCTGCTGTTTTCCGGAAGTCACCCGAATATGTGATAACTGACAGAATCAGTTGAAAGTGGTTTGAAGGCTTTTTTTGGGAAGGATGCAGGACAATAGAAAACACCCAATATATTACTGCATAAAAAATCATGTTGTTGACAGATTCATATTGTATTACTGCCTTTATTCTCTCTCTGGCAGCATGGGAAACAAAACACTTCGAAGGAAGAAGGCATCTATTCGGTAAGTCCTTCCCCAGCTTCGCCAACTCTCAGCTCACGGTTAACATATCTCGTAAACAGGGGCGGGCATACCATAAGGCAAGTGCAGGCAGGTGTCTGGGGGCCCCAAACCTTAGAGACCCCATGAAGACAGAATTTCCAGAAGTAATATTTTTCGATGCAAGAATGCAGTACCCCCACCACAGTTGCAGGGGTTGGGGGGAAGATTCCCGTGAATGTGAAAATTAGTGAATAATACTTGGGCACCCCAAACCTCCATCCATAACAGTCTGCTAGCCTGAACGATAACATAAAAAGTCTATTTATTACCAATTCTAATCACTGTACTGTACTGCACACTTTGCATGTCAAATTGCTTTGTCATTCCCTTTCTAGAACTGTTTTTTTTAATAAACTAAATTATGCCCCTCCATGTACAAAGTTACCACTGTTTTGGGGCCCTAATTAATAATGCAAAATTAACAGCACTAAAAAGTTTAAAAGTTACTGTGAGAAACTCGAGATTCCATGGTCACATTGACAGCTACGTGAGTGCATGTGAGTGGGGCTAATTACCGAGACAAAGATACTTAGTGTAGCTAAGCCAAGACTTAACGTTAAAGACATAGTATGCAGTCAAACTAACAATAGATAAATATTAGTGATACATAATATTTATGTGAATCTATGCGATTCAGATTTTCAGCATCGTTTTTGACTCGCACGTCGGCTCTGAGTCTCTGCGATCTTTCGGCAAGCTCCGAACATATTCCCATTTAACTGGGTAACTTGCAAATAACCGAAACCACAAATTTCCAATTTGCGAATCTGGAAGGGCGACTGTGTAATCGTTTAAATTAGTGACCGACAGATTTGCCCCCCGTTCTGGCCGTGATGGACTCTTCCGCCTTTCAGACTTCACGCTACCCAGCCGCTTTGTCATGCTGGAGCCTAGCGGTTGGCCTCCTGTTGTTTCACTGGCAAGCGAACCGGCACAAAGCAGCCAAACAGAAGAAGAAAATGACACACAGACTAACATTACATCTGCCGTGTGTTTGATACTATCCCGCTAGAGTAGTGGACAAATTGTGATCAGACATGGACAGAACACATTTAAAAGAATGGAGGTAAAAATATCCTACGCTACAGCCTAGCATCACAAAAAGACGACAGGCAAAGGCAAAAGAGGGTTTGATTAAACTTAAATTTGGCTGATCGATCCACTGGCATGATACCCCCCCTCCCCTCGATTGGCAAATTTTACCAACAGCACCCCCGCCCCCACCCTGACAAGTAAGTTCTACTGCTGGTACCCTGTCCTTCCATCATTTTTAATTCCCTCTCATTTCTGTTTTGCCTCAAAAATAAGTCAAATAGCCCCCTTAGGGGCCGCCTATCCATGTCAGCCTAGGGCCCCCAGAAAAGTTAATCCGCCCCTGCTTGTAAGTCAGAAATATAAGAATATTTATTCACATCTCATTATGATGGACGACACTGATTTCCGCTTGTTCTGTAGTTCTACTACAAGATTGACAAATTATTATGGTTGTATGCGTGTTCTGATGTCGTCGGAACACTCCCCCCCTCCCCCCTCTTTTTCATCCCCCAGGACTTGAACAAGGCACCTGACACCTACGAGCAGCTGAGGGGCCAGAGCGACCCGGAGAGCGGGGCAATGCAGGTATGTGGAGCAGCAGCTTGTGTGGCAGTTCCTACTGAAGATTCGATCAACAGCACGTGACCTGATTTAGTCCTAAAGCATTACCTTAAGTCAGTGTTTGTTACCGGGTTGGGTGAACGGACTAAGAATTTGTAAGAATGTTTAATGGGACCCAATTTTTATTTCACGTCGTGTGTTTTCAGCGCCAGAGGTCGGGCAATGATGGTGTTTATACGGTAAGGGCCCTTCTGTTACCAGTATCCAAACTGATGTGGATTGTTGAAGTTCCTCGTGCGTCTGGCAGTCTGGTCTTTGACATAGAAGTGATCAGCAATGACCCACGTCACTTTATCGTGCGAGTGGCTTTGGACAAAAGCATCGGTGCGTTGCACAGAAGCAGGCGGTGAGCCGCATCTTTCTTTTTGGTCCTTAGCCGCTGCAGAAAAAGGACGAAGACACTTACAAACAGATCACAGTGAATCGAGAGGTAGGTTTCATTTACTCTGTTTACGTTAAGAATTGGGGTAACAGCCCTGCTGTAGTACTGCCTAATAGGTGCTAAACTTACCGCTATTTGACTTCTTTCACAGCGTCGGAGAAACAAGAATGAACAAGTGTACCAGGTAAGACCATACTATCAACTTCCGTTTCCTCCCATTGAAGAGTTGGGGATAAATTCAGAGGGAAAAAATGAAGAAATATGAGTATACCAAACATCTCCAAGTGTGCCCACACAAAGTCACTTGCTGGGCTGATAGACATCTCCATACATCGGAAACAGGTAACGGAGGGACATTCTTGCCTTGGTTATCGTAATTCACACCCACCTTTCGGCTCAACACTCTTTGCTTTAATAGATGCAAAAGTACCACGTCCTGCTGCTGACAGATAGCTCTGAATTTATTCTACCAAGAAACCAAACATTCGTTGCATTTTTATTGCCATGCAGACTCGTTGTAAACTTCCTGTTTAATTCTGTGGACCAGAATAACCACACCATATAATTTAGAATATAACAGAACTACCTGTTGTAAAGCCTGGAGTTTTGGGTAAATTCTCACTTTTTGTTTCTTATAAATTTGTTTTTAGCTATGTATCATCATGCAAAGTAAATAGTAACGCAAATATAACACCAATAAGTTATATACACACACCTATCTGTGCGGGAAGACAGTTGAGAAAATGCGTATTTTGTATTTAAGTTGTGCACATCGCGGATTTTAACGCATTTTTAATGACTCCACATTTCTCATTCTTGTCATTAATATAATTTAGGTTATTGATATCAAGTAGTATAAAACTCAGTGTAACAAAAGATGTCAAAAGATTGTTGCAAATTTTTAAATAGGGTACAGCCCATTAAGTATTAATAATTGTGGAGCACGAGGTGCGTTTTCAGTTAAAGGAGCAGGACAGACATACTTTGATCCCAAGTGGGAGACTGTGGGAAAAGGCAAAAACCAGCTCGTCTGAATTAAACTGCTCTGTTAGTGCCTACACAGTGTTGAAACCTGTCACGTCCTTTACGGCCCCTTAAGTGCGGTTTTAAAAACCAGAGCGTCCCCTTTCAGTACATCACCCTGTTCTTCAGGCACTTTTCAAATTAAAAGTATTTCCAGTTGTCTGCCAGAGTAATAATGACAGAGTGACAGTCTTTAAGGTATGATGTATGACAGTAATAAGTCAGTGTCTGATCATTTTATTTCTCAGGCAAGGATTTAAATTGAATTAATACTGTTGAAATTGTAGATTGTAAATTAAATTTGTCCTCCTCCTTGTCCCCTTCAGGGCCTGACCGGGGCCAGCAGAGACACTTACGATGCCCTGCAGATGCAACCCGTGCTCCCTCCCCGCTAAAGCACAGGACCCCAGGCTGCCCCTCCAGAAGCCTGTAACTATATTCAGTGAACCCAAAGCCGCCTCATGGATTTTATAGAGCACAGCAGGATGGTTAGTGAAAGATCAAGTTAAAGTAAAAAAAAATTAGGCAGGTGCATTCCAGGTGTATCAATGCTTCGTATGCGAACGAATTTCAGATCTACACTGGATTATTTGTTCAGTAATACAATGACGCAGAATATAATAGCAGATACAGTTTTTGAAGATTTGGTGCATTTGGAAGTCAAACAAAAGACCAAAAACAAAATGGTGGTTCGCCACACGTTAGTCGATCGAAGCTACCGCCGTAGCAGGTGATTTGTGGGTGTGAGTGAAGGGCTGCTTGCCGTTGACAGTAACCTCGTCGTTTGCAACTCTCTAAATCTCCAGGTCTCTCACCAGTTTTACAAGATGATTGTTCCTGTCTGATTGCTTTTCGGAGTGCTTAGGTACCAAACATGACATTTTTTAATGTACATAGTTTTTAGGTCATTGTTTAGTAAAATGGTTTTGCTTATATTAGATAGGAAAACCACAAAAAGTGTTTCAGAAAAGTTTTTTTTTTTTTTTTATGTACTAGAGGTTGTAGAGAACTTTGCATTTCAGATAATCCATTTAAGATTTGACTCTGTAATAAAGTTCTTTACTGGTTTTATGGGGTTTCCAGTAATGCAGGTCTTATAGCGTAACAGTTTAATGTATGCTCATTTATGTAAAGTCAGATAGTCCCTAGGTCACAGAAGCAATTTTTTTTTATATGTTCAAATTATTTACAGGAAAATTGTACAAAATAAAGGAGTTACATTACAACTTCATTGTTCCTCTGGAGAGTAAATTGCCTTCTGTTAAAGATGTCGGTTTTAAGAAGAATTCAAGTGAAGCACTTGAAACTGGAAAATACTGTACAATTAGACACAGATGCACACACATCCCAAATTTGATCACCCTTTGCCACATGTCAAAGAATCTCAACACCTATCCAAGATTAGCATGTTTTAAGACAGGCTATTGGCCACCTTCCCTCTGTTCCAAATGTGTTATGTTGCCAGCTACATTCCACCCCCAGCCCTGTGAAGCAAGGGACATACAGCTGTCCAACCCACTGAACAGAGCATGGGTTGGCATTGAAGGCCCCTGCTGACAAGGGCATAAGTGATTGGAACACTGTCAATTTTACAATGAACTTGAACCTGTTATCTTCCATTTTCCACAACTGCAGTGATGCAGTGCAGATTGTGTCTGAACCTGAAGCCTAGAAAGTAGCTGGGTACCCCCTGGGCATCTGTTCACCGTCTGAACACACATTTTCCTCCAAGACAACCACAAATAGCTAACAGTCCACTAAACCTACCAAACCACCCACTAGGTCCTGAGTTTAGAACATGGGTGGGTTTCTAGGGTTGTGTGTGTGTGTGTGTGTGTGTGTGTGTGGGTGTGTGTGTGTCCATCCTACATGTTCCTTCCGGTTGGGTTAAACCAGTCAGTGACTGCACAAAATATGACCTCCCACCCTGAGTTAGAGCCTTATTCCTTTCAGAGATTGTACAAATCATCTTACGTAGCTGACAGAAAATACAAGCACCTCAATTCCACGCAATGTCAATGACCATTACTACTAGGACCGGATGAACGCAACCAAATATGTAGGATGTTAAAAGGTGAATCCAAAGCATATCTAGCACTCGGTTAAGTAACAAGCAGATCTTATCATTGGAGACTTGCTCAAGTGAAAAACTTACTTTGGTTGACTTGGAAAAGCCTTCTCCAACACAAATGAGGGGGCAGAGTATACTTGGGGGGGGGGGGGGAAACTCACGTCAGAGTTGTACACCACAAGCAGATTAACATCAAACTGCAATGATGCAAGACTCATGAAATTTACTAGTTCGCCCCTCCACCCCCCAATGGTTAGTGACTTACATCAGTTTTATAAACATCTTTTTCTATGGTGAGCAGAGCTTCAGGCCAATCCCAGAATATCCACACCTGTAACTTCACACAGACGTTCCTTGGGGGAAGAAGACATCTTCAAAAAACACAAACTGACTATAAAATTACAATGTTAAAACACTTGGAAAATGGTTTAATGTTTACAACAAAAGAGTACTGTACAGACACAGTGAAAGTTTCTTTAATATATATATTTATATATATAAAAACAAAAAAAAAAATACAGCAGATGAAATGCATCTACACAAATCTACCATGTATCCTGATTCACATATTTAAAAATTCTACTCAGTCTCTCAGATCTAGGCCACCACACTGTAGCTGCTTTTTGGTCTGAGATCACGCTTGTGTGCCCCCCCACAGCAAAAAAAAAACCAAAAAAAAAAAAAAACGTGTTACCATGAGTGAGACTGGACCTAGGAAACCGACCCTCTGCAAAGTATACATACGCCACATCACCACAAAGGGGAACCCCAGGGCAGAGCTCTGGATTGAGGGTTAGTATACGTCACGTAGCATTAATGAAATTGGCAGGGCACCAGCGCAGTCATCTCAGACAGCAGTGGATGGAGAGTGAAAAAAAGTTTACAGAACACGCACCTTTGACAGCTACAAACATATATATGTACAGTTTTTTTTTTTTTTGTTTTTTTTGTTGTTCAAGACATCCGGGCAGTGAAACTATGGTTACATCCACTGACACACAAAAACATACAAAAATACTATTGTTCAACTACCAGGAATAGGACAGATCTGAGATTAACTCCATGCTATGACTGAAAAGAGCAATACACCAAACAAACCGAAACGCTTTAAAATGACACAAAACAGTTGTTTTCTTAATTATCCCAGAAATATACCAAAATATACATCTAAGCTTTGGAAGTACTGAGGTTAGGACTAATGTCAGTGCTGGGCTGTGTCTCAATACGCAAGCTGCAGAGTAGAGAGAGAGTCATCTTTGGTTTCTGCATCAGGCGAACGTTTCATATTTGGATTTTTGCTTTGGGATAGAGCTTGAAAAATCCTGCAACCTCCCCCCACCCCCCGCCATTTAGTCTAGAAAAAACAAACAGGGAAGAGGGGAAAAAAAAAAAAAAAACAGAACAAATTGGGGTTAAGGATCTATAAACTGATGCACTAGGACATCACACCACACTGGGCATTGGGCTGAGGGGCGTAATGCATAGTTTCACAGCTGAAGAAAGTAGGACGGGGATAAAATAAGGAGTTAGTGAAAAAACAGTAGAGAGAGAGAGAGAGAGAGAGATGGAGTCCTGAGTGAGGTCAGCACACCTAGGACCCCCCCCCAATACATATTGACAAACAGCACCCAGTTCCACAACTATTACCAGAGAGTCCCTCAGATTAGCCCGCTTGGTGCCTCCTGCCTCCGGGATTTCCCGCCCTCCGCCAACCTAAGGGGTACCCCAGAAACTCAGAGACATGGGTGTAGGGGCACCAACTCAGGCCCACGCGGTGGCAGACAGCGGCCCCCTCCCCTGGAGACAGGGAGGGAAGGCGTTCTACAGCACAGAGGGGTAGGGCATCCCGGGGGATGGCTTAGTTGATACAATCAAGTACAAGTCTTTGGTTTTGTTTTTTTTTTTTTTCCTTTCTTTGGGAGGGGGGGGGGAGTAAAGAGTGTTGTGTGGGACTACCAGGCTGCAGCCCAGGGGTTAGCAATGAAAACACTCGTATCTACATTCAGTGGGGACAGGAGACACCATCCAGAATATCAGGAGTATGAAAAAAAAAAAAAAAAAAGACGCATCCAGTTGCGACGCAATGCGATGATAGATAAGACACAGCTCTCTCATGGCTGCTTGTAGTTTACACCCTGTATGATGAACTTCTGCCACTTAAATGTTTTCATTTTCACTTGCCTTTTAAAAGAGAAAAGCCCAGTAAGACAAGTACACAGGTAAAACACTCAGAAGGGTTTAAATTATAAGTGCCTTTTAAAGCAGACATTCATGTTTGCGAACGGGTGCTCCTATGCTGCCCCCTGGTGGCACTTAAGTCCCACTACACAAGTATACACTAAAGACATCTGTGGGCTACTCTTACAGGACTGTTTTCCCCTCTAAGGAAGATTAAAGCATGTCTACCAGGTCGAGTTAGAAATGAGGTATACACGAACCACTTAACCCCAAATGTCGACCCACGAACACGATAAGCCCCCACCCTGTACCTACAGCGGGGTCCCAAGGCAGTCCCGCCCCCATGAGCGAAGTGCTGCGTGAAAAACACAGCAGGACAAAACAAACTGAAGCATGTCTGCCAGCTGTGTTGCTTTAATTTTACCGAAATCAGAGCATCTGCCTCAGATCTCATCCTAAACCTCCCCCAGAGATAAATATAAATATTCTTTTTGTATTAATTCCAAGTGCTCTCTGTTACATGGTTGCAGTCCATGACCTGCAGGACAGCGACTCTGTCGGCTGCCCCTACTGGCTCACCCCGGTACTACACCCCGGCACCTCTGCAGTGTTGAGCTACCAGTACAGCTCCAGCCACAGCGCCCCCAAGCACAGGGACCTGAACCTCACGCAACGTGAGGAAAAGCCAACCAAAGCTAATTGAAACCCCCCCCCTCCCCCCTCAATTCGGTGGGCGGAGCTCATGTGCGTCAGTATTCACTTGCCCATTCGAGCAAAACAGCTTGAGGATTTCTTAGTATGTATACAGCTGTAAATCACAATAAGTCCAGATCAGCGGTAGGAATCCCTGGTCCACTGAAATTGCCTGGTAGGTTGGTTTCGCATCAGCTAGTTTAGAGAAGGTCCCAGTTCACCTGGGGCTCCAGGCATAAATCGGTTTCTAAGGTGACACAAAATGGTCCTCGGACCAGACACCCTTAAGACCAGAGGAACCAGTAACTGTTCTCCCCTGAAAGAAACAAAGGCATGACCTGACAAAACATAAATGACCATTAACCACTTCCAGATTTAAGCTCAGCATTTACAAAATCAGCAAGAAAATAAGTGTAAGTGTAAAGATGCATCAGTCTTGTTCGCCAGATACCGATCAGAGCAGGCCCCAGCACTAACAGCACCAGGCCAACACAGTTAATAATAGCATTTTTTTCATCTTTTCAAAAGAATAAGCCTTACTACAATCATTAATTGAACACAATAGTTCAGAGTTTGAAAATATCTACCTACATGTACATATAAAGCTAAGGGGAACCCCAAGGTTTTGCTCAAACCAGCATCCCTTTCCTACACAAACATTTCAGTAACTTCCAGGGTGTCACAGTACCAAGGAAAAAAGCTGCTCGGGCAGGTAATCAAAAAATCAGCAACGGCAGTCCCGATTTCGTGATCCAGGGGGGCCATGGAGACCCACACCACCCCCCACCTCCCCCCAAACCCAGAGACACACCATATCCCAGCCACCTCGAACACAACGGAATGGGAAACGCGCATGTTCTCTCCTTTGGCAAGAGGGATCACAAAATAATCACGTGACAGACAGGCAATCCCAAAAGTAGTAACGAGTAGCAGTAGTAACATTTGGCGAAGTAATAAATCTGTTTATCAGCCTCACGGACGTGTACAGCAAAGTCACGGAAGCAAAAAATTTAGAAACAGGCCGACTTTCAAGAGCCGACAAACGTCGTTGTTTTAAGTGCGCCCAAAACCAGGTTTACGAAAACAGCCACTGAGGTATGTTAAGTAACTTAAAAAATTAAAGCATTAAATAGTAGTATTAGTGGAGCAACGAGCTCCAAGTCAATCAGGAGTAGAAAAACACTGCTGTATCACGATTCTGGCGTTGCGTTCATCCCGGGCCGTGCCGAGCGCAGGGCGTCTCCTGGGCGCGGAGCTGCTTGACCTGGGTCCGGCAAAGGGAGACACTGGCCGCTTTTTTAAGGTGGCACTTCTCAGTACCAAACTCACCTAATGCGTCTCCCTCATTTTAACGCCGCGAGCCCACAGGTCAGTAATACTGCCGTGTAAAATGGGACCGATGGGGCGCAGAGATCCCCCCCCCACCCCATCTGCTGGGCTCAAGGGCCATTCTCCAACAAGCACCCGGTGACCCGCTGGCTTCAAGCCGCGCTTTAGCACAAATGTAATGAATCACCACCCAGAGAACAAAACTGCTCTAACTTAAATAATGATAAATGGGAAAACACATATATCAGGAGTCAGTAGTGCGTAGAGTTATTGTCTCGATGGGGGACAGCACTGACGCGCGCACACAGCAGCAATGTGAGGGAAACGACTTTGGTTTAAGCTTTTGATGGCTGAATATCGGCAGAACAACAAAAAAAAAAGCCTTTTCAGAAACTGGAGCTACAGGACCAGCCGGCAGAACTTGGACGTGTTTTTTCAGTCTTGCGAGGAAGACAAAGTCTGACTTCAGTAAACAACAGGGGCTCAAAGTACTTAAAAAGCAATGGTGAGCGTAGCTATGTATGTAATACTCTGTTCACAGCAACACATATTGACCTCCTGCTTAAAACCACACCAATATATTAAATTTCATTATAACAAAAGGGAGGGAAAATATTTTCTTATTCACTTTTAAACCTTTTAGAACTACCTGACTTTATAATTACCCCCTCAAAAGGAGCCCCAGACACTTTGGTTTGTGTTGATATCGGGGTGGGTGGGGGGGGACGGGAAATGCAGGGGGGGGGGGATCCCACACATCCACCCTTCTCTGGCCCCCCATCTACTGGTCCCTTTAAAAAAGCACACACACACACACACACACACACACACACACACACACACAGTTTCAGCGCATGTGAAAAATTAATAGTGAATAGTGTTTAGTCTTTGGAAGGATCCTACAAATATTGCATTATTTCTGTGGTCTAAAAGTGAGCCCCCAGTGACGACATAAATATTTCAACTATGCTACATTTAAAAAAAATTACAATTATTTTTGGTATATTGGACTATTAAAAATAAGCAGTACAAACAGTTTTTCAAGCGAGTGGATCGTTGTTCTTCATGTCCAGTTTCTGGCAGACACCATGCGAGTGTGAGGAAAGCAGCAAACTGGGACCAAACTGACAAAACCAACATTTCTCTTCTGAAGGGCCCGAAACGGCATTATGCCCCCCCCCCACAACGTAAAACACCAAATCAGCAGGTCAGAATGCCGCCACCTCGTCACTAAACACTGTGCCCTTGACTGATATTTTCCACATTCGCTAAAGCTATGAGTGTCCACTCTCGCCAACAGCCCCCACCCCAAAAAAAAGCCCCCCCACCCCCACAGAAGCAGAGTGACAACTGCCACCATAAAGCTCTCAGTATTATTAAAGCTACTTAGAAACAAAAGTGATCAGTGTAAATGGAGACAAACGGCAGAACGCCGGCGTTGATGGTGACAGGCAGGCGTCTCGTGAGGCAAACCCAGGCATGCCGCCCCATACAGCCGCATGGGGAACGACGACAGCCACCGGTTTGTCATATTAAAGCCTTCTAACCGCGTTTCAGCTTTTTACAGAGACTAATGCAACTCAGACGATAAATTACACACAGAAACCCTAACCCCCATACAAATACACGCAAATCTGTAAACGCAGTGATGAGACCTGCGATGAACAACCTCATTGGTATCCTTTAGACCTCTGGTATAAAACAGTGTGACTAGCCAGTATGACAGACCATAAACAAAAGCAAGTTCACTATTAAAAAGTATTCTGAACATAAGGAACGCCAACCTCAGCTGCGAGGTCACTCAGTCGAATGCATGTCTCACATTTTTTGGTTCGAACAATAATTGTCAGATCTTCTGGGTGAAGGGGAGAAAACCAATAGGTACGCTCAAAAAGATAATTTACGGAGAGTGAAAAAAATAAATGCTGATTTTTCCCAGGTTTGTGCCAGGACTGCAGAGAGTTGTGTGTAGAGTCTGTTTGGACAGTCTCAAAGCGCCATGGCAACAGGGCGTCAAGTGATTTGTGCACATGCCCCACCCTCACCAAAAATGATTAAAAAATGATTAAAAATGGTAAGGGAGAAAAAAAATATATATTAATAATAATAATAAACCTAAGATCCTGGCACAACAAAAAATAAGAGAACAAAGATATAGAGAATAAAGGCTTATATAAAAAAATAAATTCAGTAGGTTTTCTTTCTTTTTGGTGGCAGCAGAAATATTAAATAAGGAGAAAGGAGGCGGGGAAAGGAGACTGACACGCACGAGGGGCGTGGCCATGAGTTCATTGGGCCTTGGAGGCAGTGGTGATAGTGGCGGCGGGCGCCGTGGTGACGGCCCCGCCGCTATGCTGGGTGTCACCGTGCGCGGTCGCCGTGGTGACCTGTAGGTTAAGGGCCCCGCCTCCGGGCCCGGCCGCGGACACCAGGCTAACTGGGTTGCTGGTCAGCAGGGACAGGTTCTGAGGGTTGAGGAAAAGTGGAGCCGTCACCAGGTTGGGCGTGCTGCCTGCGCTGGCGTTGGCAAAAAACAGACTGCCACTGCCGTCCAGGGAAGTGATGGGGAGACTGCCGCTGGAGGCCAGAGCTGGAGGGGAGACGAGAGAGCGGTTCATCACAATCATAGATGTATTTTCGAAGAACCTGTATGAGTAAAATGGGTCGAGACATGAAAAGTAACACAGTAAGCAATCGGGTATGGTTTCATGTGCTATGTGCACTTGTGGTTGAATATATGAGGAGTTTGGGGACATATGAGTAAACTGAGCATCAGAGAGCTAAACCATCCACTGAAAACAGGTGGGATCGGCGTTCGGTAACCGTGGTAACAAGCACTGTAGACATGGGTAATGTAGTCCTTGGTTAAAAGTCTGGCCTACGTACCTTGGATGGTGGCCAGCGTGCTGTTGCTCATAAGGGCCGGACTCAGCGCGCTGCCCAGGGCGCTGGGAGCCAGACTCAGCAGTGCTCCCCTGCAGGGAGAGAGAGATAGACATCATAGAGGATGAAGGTCATGGCATGATGGCAGGTGGAGGCGTGACTTGCATTTTGGCATTTGGCCTCACCCGGGCGCAAACTGCGAGGACGCCATGAGGGCTGGGCTGAGTCCGGCAGCGGCAGCTGCCATAGCAGCCAATCCAGCGCTGGTGGGCAGCTGGGCGGCACCCTGCAGGGCGGCCGAGAGGCCCGATGCAGTAACCATCACCTGTCCGGCACTTAGCGTGGGTGCCAGCGAGGAGGGTGCCTGTGTCTCCGTGCTCGTCTCCTGGGCCCCGCCCGCCTCCGTGGCCGCCTGCACTGTTGGGGAGGGGCTTAAGGAAGGGGAGGTCATAGCAGAAGTCACCATGGGGGCCGTGGAGATGACCGAGGCCGTGTTTGTGGTCGCCGCCCCAGGGGTCGTGCCTGGAACAGCAGGAAAAATGTGGAAAGTTCACTTCAGGCCTCAGACACATTACAAACCCCAGACCAGATGTTCTCTTTTAAACCACCATGTATTTCAAACTTTGTGGGCCAATTACTTCCTCAAAGGACCTTAATGAGCTTCGGAATGGTAAACAAACATCACCACGGTAACAGTTACCACTGGAGGTGCAGAACGCTACAAGGCCCAAGGTGCAAAACCTGCCTACCTGTAAAAGCGTGGCTGGTGGCGGCCGTGCTGGTGAGAGGCAGAACTGGGTTTACAGTCAACGTGGTCGGTGGGTTACTGGTGACAAGGCTGGCCGTGCTAGGCACCTGGGACACAGGAGAGGGACAGTGATGACACACAACGCATTTACCCAGCTAGTTTGCTCATTAGTTACTCAATCTTTCATCCAATGAATGAGACTTGTTTTGCTACCACTACTATTGTTATTCAAATCAAAATCGATAATTAATATTAAGTAAATATAACAGACAGAGAGACTCTGAAAAAAGAACAAGAGCACAAGGGCTGAAGGAGGAGGGGGACAGTTGCTCGGGTCTCACTGAAGGGGTTCTAGGTTTTAGGCCTGTAAGCTGTAGACAGCTCAGCACAAAGACCTAAAATCAACAGTGAGGATGGGATGGAGTCCTTGCACAACAGAATTATTTCTATTGATGTTCTGATATAAGGCCGGTGGTTGTGGTGCTCCTGTCCTCCATCTCTGGCAGACCCGCTACCCCAGACGGCAGCTGGGGGCCTCGTTTTAATTTTGTTTTATCCTATACGTTCTTTTTTAGAGTGAGATCACAAAGTTGTCCCAGGGCTGGGCCAAGCTGGGAGGGGTTGAAGCAATTTTGTCCCAAGTCTGGGAATATTATGTGCAGTAGGCCGCCTCCCCCCATCAACTCAGCCCACAGCTCCAGCAACGCTGTCTAAAGCCTTGAGCAAGGCCCTTTAGTGTACCAAGGGGGTGGACGGAGAGAAGATCGCTTTGATGGGGGTGCCGCTGGCACTTCCACTGCTGGGGGGGTTGATCCTTTTCTCTTTTTGCCGCCGGTTGCAGAACCACACGCGGATCACCTCCTTCTCCATGTTCAGCTGGTCGGCAATCATGGTGATCTCCTCAGAGGTAGGTTTTTGGTTCTGCTTGAAGAGCATAAAGAGACCCACCGGTCCACTTTCACTATGGGGGGGTCAAAGGTCAGAGGTTCGAGATCCAAGTATGAAGGCAGCTGCCCACCTGACATTTTGCGAGATCAAACAGGCCAAAGAAGAACATAGAAGCTGATCATATGACTGAAAACCCCTCAACTAACCGATGTAACTCTACAACTGCTACATTACCTATAATAATCACCAAGACTGCTTTGTGTTTCTGAATTTGATTTAAGTCTTACATTAGGCTCTTGCCATCTTTGTAGCATATTGTAAAGCTCTTGTTCTAGTGGTAACTTGCACTTGTTACTAGTCAAATATTGGAAGCTCAGTCTAATTATGCCTAGTTGGCTCCTTGACAGCTTTCTGCTTGTGATATACAGTACTGTGCAGAAGTCCTAGGCAGCCAAAGAAAATGATGTTTAAGTGATTTTGATGTTGGTGTAATGCTATGCTATTATGCCAGTCAAAGTGTGTTAGCTTAGCCATTTCCAATCCTCTGCTAAAATCACCCCATTATCTGCAGCGATCATACAATACAC
>JAAGVU020000001.1:48541895-48559672 GCA_011763525.2 Mormyrus iriodes
TAAGGCACCAGGGCAAAAAAGTTTTTGCCATGGAAACTGCCGGAGTTTCTGTGGCGGCATCCCCCCCCCCCCCCCCCTCCCCACACACAGATACACACCACACAGTAAACTTAAAAGGGTGGGGGGGTGGGGGGGAGTGACCAGTATTCTGCCTGCTAACGGTTTAACAAGCTGTGGCATGTCAGCAGGGAAGAACAGCCATGCAATGGCCTTACCTGCTGCAGCAGGGCCTGGGTGTGGGAGTTGGTGATGGTGCTCGTCGTTTGCGAGCTCTGCCTCTGAAAGTCCAGTCCATTCGTTTGGGCACCTGGAGCAGTGGCGGTGGGGGCGTTAACGGGTCAGAAAATAGTGCCCTGACACCAAGCATAGGGCCTGCCAAAGCCAATATAGCCCTCTCACATGCAACGGCCGAACTCAATCAGCATCCCTATCCCTCCCAACAAAAGGTTCATCCGGCTGTGCCTCCATCTCAAATCTGAACACAAGTGTCAACAGAACTAAGGGATCCTGGATGGACAGCCTCAAGATGGGGTAAAAAATAAGTTAGAAAATTAAAAATTATTATTATTATTATTATTATAATAATAATAATAATAATAATAATAATAATTCGGGGAGTTCCTTTCTCAGTAACTCACCTGCATTTCTGTCCCTGCTCTCCATAGCGTCCTTAGTCCTCTCAGACGGATCACTCATTCTCGACTCTGGAAGAGGCAGAAGACAAAGGTTCATGGGGGTGGCCGTTTCACTCACCCTGCCCCTTGCGTTTGCCGACAAAGCAGCACTGTCGGCACCAAACAGGCACATTAGCTAAACGAGGCACACGACCCACCACCACTCCAACCCGATGGATGGTTACGATGATCGCTAGTTCCCAGTATTAGAGAAACCACCTTCAAAAACCACAATTATCCAGAAATCTGTGACGATTTAAAAATACTGACATCGGGTACGGAACCAAGCAGAACATACAAAGAAAACCTTTAAATACTGACTCACAGGTCAGTGCAAAGTAGCTTAAATAAACAGTTAACTTCCACAGCAGCCATTCTGAACTTTGACCCTCCCAAAACCTGAATGGAATTCCCCAGAATACAGTACGAGTCTGACAGCGCCTGAACCTTACAAATGGAAAAGAACGGCTCTCGTTCGCTCTTTCAGCTAGCTGTCGGATTGCTGGCTCCTCGCAGATTTATTCCTGACCTTCCGGCACCCATGAAGTGCCAGCAGACCTAAGAATCCCACTTTTTACTTCTGGAGGAAGATCGAAAAGGCTGACTCAGAAGCATCCAGATGGCAGCGAGCCACATGAGCAGGGGCTCCACGGGGACCCAAGCAACGTCAGCAGACAGGCCCCCAGCGGTCATCCGCTTCTCAGCAAGGATGTGATGCGAGGTATGGGTACCCCTGTGAGCTGACCCATGCTTAGATGCACGGCAAGATCTCACACCAGCACATGATCACATGGGGACACCAGGGTACAACAGTGTAGCGCACACAACCAACAAAAATGATCACGGTGCCCCTCCCTCAGGGAAATCTGACACACACACACACACACACACACACACACACACAGGAATCTCTCACCCACAGCGGCAGCCCGCCTCCAGACAGTCTGCTCCGGCCTCGTCCCGCCAACTCCAAGGAGGACCAAGGAGGGGGGTAAAAAAATCCCTCAAAGAACACCTGCTAGGGTAGCAAATTCAGCGGAGAACAAGGCGGCACTGCTGGAGTGGGGAGGAGGGGGGGAGGGGAGGGCACGGCGAAGACTTGGAATCCCTGCTCCTGTCCGCGCGCAGGTCCCGGCACTGCTCCTCTACAGCGCTGCCTGTCACGGAAAAGCACGATCGTCACGACTACCAGAACAGGAAAAGTTCTCTTCTAATGGGTTGGGGGGGGGAAGGGAGAGTTTGGAGGAAAGAATTAAAAAAAAAAAAAAAAACACAGAAACAAAGATTGCAGCTGGCAGCTCCCATAATAAGCCTTAATCAGTATGCAGCTGATTAAAGCTCTATGCAAATCGGCCTTCCCTCGTTAGCGCGGCAAAGGGCGCTTTGAAGTCCTGCGAGCGCCTCGCCACCGAAAGCTTTCTGCATAATTTAAAAGCCCCATAAATATTTATCAGAACATTAGCATATTAATTGGATCGTTCTACAGGAGGGATAAAAAAAAATATATATAACGAACTGCTGAGGAAAAAAAAAAATAAATTAAAACCGTGAAACTGCTAGCCAGAGTGGCGGTGACGGATGGGAGGCCAGAGGTAATTAGCGGCAGCGATGGAGCGGTGTAATTAGAGGGGGGAGCGTAATGAAGTTCCCGGGACGTGCTGGCAACCACAATCGCGGCAAAAGCAGCCGTAGCACGCGAGCAGGGGAATGGGTCTCCTGAAGCACGCAAATCACCACAGCGGCGACAGGGATGCGTGTCGGCCCAGAATCCTCAACTGCTACAAACCATCATGGCCACAAAACAAAATCTCAAAGCTCTGCGTGCAAAACAGGTACAGCACTGGCATGTCAATAAATGTTTGCGAGGAGTCACGGTCGCGGTGACACAGAAGCATCGCCGCTCACGCCACTCTTACGCGATTCGGGCCTCGAAGACAAACATCACTCCAGAGCACCAGTCTCTCGCCAAGAGCTCGTCATTTACATTTTTTATTTTTTTTTTTCCCCTCTTTTGAAGCGCAGACCGGCAAACCAGTTGTTACCACGCCAGCTACAGGTCCGTTCAGATTCGACAGCAATGGCCCCCGCTATCCTGAAGGCCAGGGATGGGGGTGTGTGTCATTCAGTACAGAGCTTAGTTGCCCCCCCACCTGAGCTCCATCAGACCAGCTACTAATATAACTTCCAGGTCCAGTCTGTGAGGCAGAGGAGGGTACAGCCAAGCACTAAGACACCTCATTTAAAAGGTTACGAATCCATCTCATTACCGCCACACCTGCTCTGCTTTCAACTCCTCATCTTTGTCCTTCTCTCCTTCATCCGTCCAGGATGATGTGAGGTTGGCTAGACACAGGAGCAACCCAGAATCAGGAGGCCATTAACGCGAGAGAAGAAAGGGGGGGGGAGGGCGTTTCCACAGCAAGACCCACATTCCTGAAGTCTGAGTGGAAGGAATGAGGCGGGGCTACAGCACAGGACTCATGACGGACATCACGCTCTGCTGGTTCTGCTCAGGGGCGTGGCAAAATGGGGGGGGGGGGAGCAGGCTGAACTTCTTGTGCATTAAATTATAACCTGTATACAGAGGAAATCAGAAAAGCACATTTATACGGAGACCCCTCGCCCCCCTCATACCCCCAAATCTCAAGGACTGTAGTGAACTCTGACCCCGGATCTCTCCTTGTCTCACACACGTACAGAAACCCCCACTATCTATTGTTCCACCGCGGCCCGTCGTACAGTTCCCGGCATGGCGGGAGGGGGTATGCGTGACCCAGAAGAAATAAGAAGGTCACATTTGTAATGCAAAGTGACCTCTGGAGAAACACTATAACATGAACGAGGGCTGACAGTGAAAGGCATCGCAGAGATAAGGATCATGGGGGGGGGGGGGGGGTTGAAAGGCTGATTCACAAGAAAGCTCTAAGCAAGCACCAAGATCAGGGAAAAGGGAGTTTAAGGAAATGTAAATGGTTTATTAACACCAGAGATGCCAGTGAAAGCCACTGACTAACACAAAAATGATGCCTCTTGTAACTAAAACACATCAAGTGCAAGAAAGTTGAGTATTTACTGAGTCTGCCAGAAAGTTCTCTTATAGTACTCATCACTCCTCCCCTTGACCGCATAACAACCAATCAGCACTGCACACACGGTCTGAAGGCATCGTACAGTGGTTTGATCGATTTGCCGGCAAGTTTTAAGGCAGCACTGCGGTATGAAAACAGAAGAGCACATAAGGCTCCACAAGCCAATCATTTCTTCCCCCTTTCCGGAGCTCTCTCTCTTTGTCCCTGTTGCTACAACTACCCCAAAAAATAGCAATAAGTTTAAACACGAGGAGACTAATCAGGTAAGTTGGGGAGAAAGAAAAACACATTTACATTTTGCGGGGGAAAAAAAAAAAAAGACTCCATAATGCATTATGCAAATGAATTAATTAATAGAATTTTAAATTAGCAATTAATTAGGCCAGCTTTATTGTGGCCCTTTTGGAAATGTGATGTAGGGAAGAGAGCTTTTTTATAATAATAATGAAAAAAAACTACCAAGAACAGATGCTGAAAGAAATTAATCGTATTCAAATACAAAAAATGCAAATTGAAACATGCAAAACAACCTTAATACGGCAGAGGAGAGAGAGAAGCCGACGGTGTTCATTTCCATCCCCGTTCCTGCAGCCATGTTTTTTTCCAAAAAGTGTTAATTAGGGTTAGCGAAGACGAAAGCCAATGAATAATTAACAGGATCAGATTTTGCTCCTCTGATCAAAGCACGCAGGTACAGCACACACATAACCGGGAGTCCGCACCAGCCGCTCGCCAGCCTCAAGATCACATGAGCGGCCTTGAAATGGACCGCACTTCCTTGGGACGGTAATTACGCAGATAAAACAGCACGCTGATTAAACATGCACTGACCACCCTCCACCGGCCAGAGTCATACTCTAAGCATCTCTTCATCATCAAGATAAAGGGATACAAACAAATGCAATACTATACCGTAATATTCGCAGGACCAGAGGTTTCTCCCTAATTTAGTATTGCTTATGGTACCTTATAGACGTCGTGTAAGGTAGATAAACTTAAATTTGAATGCAACTACCAAATAACACTGATGCACATTATTTAAATGTTACAATGATGTAGGCTATGCTTTGCACAACTACTCAGATTAGATCTATAGACTGTTTTAACACTCAGCGTTTGCAAGCGAACATTGTGCGTCTACACGAATCATTTATTACGTTACAAAGCGGAAGAAATAGTTTAAAAATTGCCAGCTGTGGCTACTATGGTACTGAACAAAGGGCTGGTAAAAAATGGGGGGGGGGGGGGCACAATAAAAATGCGAAAGATGTTTTCCGCTTCCCCGTGAACAGGTGGCTGGATGTGTTGGATGTGCAGATCACTCTCGTGCATGCAGATTCACAAAAAAATATAAAAACTATCTGCATGAGTCAAGCAATGCTGAAATATGATAAACATCTAGAATCCAGTTGTATACATAAATGCCTTCTGTGAACGGAGGAAAATACAAGATGTAAATTCTCACGAATTCTGTTTGACGTTGCATGCATGTCCCACACTGTAAAATGTAGATTTGTATATAATACTGTTTCAGTGGTCGGATCCCTTTGGTGATTTCAGAAGATAAAAGAATTAAATAACGTCGAATAGGACTAAATGACTACCAAATATCTTTAATTAAAATACCACATCGATGATAACACGACGCTTTCTTTAGAGGAAATAGCGATTAATTGAAACAAACGAGCCAAAATGAAGAAAAGGCTTTACTTGTTCGTTTTACCCAAATCATTTATGACACACGCTAATAGACACGATTTGGAACGTGATTAAGAGCATTTCCTGTTTATGTTACTTTCCGTTTTTAGTAGTTTTTCGAACATGTAAAAACTACATTATGTACGTCCAAGAGAATTTACGATTGTTCATTCAACGTGCTATACATTAATTCACAGCAAAGCACTTAATACCATAACTCTCTTCAAGGAAATGTGTAAGAATTGGAATAAATGCGTTACTTAGAGATTTATATCTTATATAATAGGCCTAACCACCACCAAAGGCCGTGGATTTATTTTTACACATCCTCAATAATAATCCCAAATAATAAGTCATAATAAGTCACCTTCATGCGCAGCATAAAACATTATATGAATTAAAACGTAGAACTACATAATTTGCTATGTAACTAAGTCCGATAGTCGTGTGAACTAATTTATAGGCTACCAAATCAAACCACATTCATCTACTTCGTATCAGATTGTAGGAGTAAAATAAATATATCCCAAGAATAAGGAATGCGCTTAAACGTGTCATTAAATCGCTCACAACGTAAAAAGGGGGGGGGGGGGTTAAAAAAAACAAACACACATGTATCCTCTGCGGCCTAGTTAAGGACCCCAGGGCACGGCTGCAGGACCCACGAACCGGACCGGCCCTCCAGGTCTGCATGAAACCCGGCTGCAGACAAACCAGAGGTCCCCCGCCCCGCAAATAATATTATTAAACATGAGAGGCGGAGATACGCCCGGTCTTTTTAAAATAAAAATAAACCTCCCCAAATTAGGCATTCTAATGAGCCGTTTTAACATATTCAGCAAGCAAACAAACTGCAGCTCGAACCGCGGCTACAGCCGGACCTGAGCCGCGGCCACCAGAACCGCAAGTCGGCAATCCGAGCAACGCCGCTCCGGCTTATGACCAGATACAATTAGGCAGAAGAAAAGCAGAAAAATAAGTAACATTTGAACTAACTTGTACTTATTTTTAATATCGACGTTTAGCTCAAATCAACCAAGCTGAATTGTATTAAATGGGCACAGCCATCTTCGCATAGTCATTTTGGGTGGTTTGAATGCATGAGTGCATCACAGTTATAATCATGAAAGACTGCCCAGTCAATAGAGGAACAGGGATGGCCGCTATGGTTTTCTTATCCATAGATTTACAGGTCAAATTTACTTTGCTACAATGTTAAAAGCAAAGGTAGTAACTGAACGGACAAATGGTGTTAGGGAAACTTTGTAGGCAGCAAAGGCAGAGCAGCGCGGGGGTCCCGGGGCTCGCGGGCTCCGCACCCCGAGGAAAGTCCTATTTTAAAGCGTGCGGGTCATTTCCATTCACCGCTGCTCGCTTTTTTTCATGCAGTCGTGAGTTTTACACCGCTACAAACTGAACTGGAGGACGGGGAAGGGGGGGGGGTTGGGCAATCGCAGCTTAACAAACAAAAAAAAAAGCCACGGTAACGTCAGTGACAGTCGTCCTTTGCTCCATAACAATCCACTTGGATCGCATGCACAGAAAATAAATAAATCTGGTGGCCCTTCGGTGGGAGGGGGCATATTGCAACTCCGCGTACGGCCATTAACTGTAAGAAAAAAAAACGATGGCTATACGACGTACCTTCAAGGGATCTGAATCTGCAAATAATACATGCAAGCCCAGTGCTACTTCATGTATTACACACACAACTATTAACGTGTAATTATATATAAAACACTGTACCCTAAACGTTTTTGGGAAAATACTATCCGACTGCTAAGAATAACACTGGCAGATGTAGCGGGCTTGCACGCCTGCAGCAAAACGGGGCACAAAGGATGAGGCAAAACGACATAATGAGGAGGAAAGAAATACTGCTCTGCCGCAATCACAGTAAAACACAAACACGGGTCTGCCCGGGCTGTTTTTTGTTATTATCGCCGTCATTATTATTTACAATGTAAATACGATGACAAAATATGCAGCGTGGCCGCAAGTCGACAGACGAATGAATATGTAAGCCGTAGTTAAGGATCACAAAGCGGATCGGAGCACAAAGCCGCACGACTGGTCCCTTAACACAGACTAAATAAACAATTTAACCACGCTTTTTTTTGCAGCCTGCATATACCTCACGAAATACACAAAACACACGGTTGTATTACTAATGCAATATGCTAAGTCGGCGAGAATATGAATATGCAGCGGCCAGTGACTCCTAATCACACAAAGAAGTGGATGTGGGGGGTTTTTCCCCCTCTTTAAATGTGCTATTGCACCGCAATCCCAGCTTCCTGTCTGCGAATCGCAGTCAGGTAGGCAGAGGCGAAATTAACCGCAATCCGCCGCACTTTTGCGGCCGAAAATGCACAAAAAGCAGCCGGGGTTTGATTCCCTCTCCTTCCCGATCGGCGTTGAGAGAAAGAGCGTTTGAATATGAATATGAATATGTAAAATGCAGTAATGATTACCTGGCCCTGGACTCTCATCTTGACTCGTTGCTCCTCCGTCCGCCATTTTGAATATTTAAGCAGAAATCCCAACCCAGAGATACAAAACTACACACCCCGCACCGCCACAACAATTTGCATTATGTCTCGCTGTTGAGATTATATATATAATTTCTCTTATAAGTGAAGCGAAAGCAGGAAAGTGGGTGCAGAGGCATTCGTCGTTGGCGACGCACTGCAAAAATGCACTTTAAATATTAAACGCTGTATCATCTATGCAGAAGAACGCTTTCCCAGGACTATCGGAAATGGATGGCAAGATCTGAGGAACTTCAAAAACAAAAAAAGAATGGAGATCCAACACGGAATTGCTATTTTTAAAAATATTAAATTAAATCATTTCAACCTTCTTCGCATGCTAAACACTTTGGGTTTGCACGATTTTTTTGTATAATTTTGTAATTTATTCCAGATTAATGAAATGTATTTAAATAGCAGTAAACGTCAGATGGCATTGTATCCGGAAACGGCCACTGAATGAAGACGCTGCGCGTCCACGAGGCTCTCGGGCGTGGGATTAGGTTAATTATATGCAGCGGAAATCATTCTTATCTTTACCGACTAATGAAGGAGAACCGATTCCGTCACTGCGTTTTTTTCCCCTTTTGTTAGGGATGAATCGGATGATGGGATGTAAAATTGGTTTCTGAACGGTTATAATATTTTAGAAGACTTGAATGTCTTCTAATGGTATGGATTTCACGGTTTACTTTACTTTAGTGCCAAGTTTCAAGTTCTTGTATTATGTGTCCAATGGTATTCTTATTTGTGTGCTTCTTGAGGACTATTTAGTAAATAAATACGAAACGAGAAGTACAAGTTAAGTGCTGTTGTCCCATGGGACATTGTGTATGTTGCCATCTGTCAGCCAACGATTATTTAATATGGTTAATTTTTACAAAATGTCCACTAATGACATTAATTGAAGACATAATCAGAAAAAAATACCCAATATGGGGAAAAGTGCCAGTAATTCACTGATCCAATTAAACTATGATAGGACTAAATGTGTATTTTGAACGTTTGAAATGTTATAGTATCTTAACTACGAATTTCATTCCTATTTTCACGTTTTTGTTATGACAGACTGTACTAACAACCTAAATTATGCTTTACAGTACATTTAGTCTGTACTAAACTTTCGACATCTGACTTGAGTTCCTGGCCACACTGATCTTGGATAATGTCCATTAAATTTATTCTTTTAAATCATTTTCCCTATTTGGTGACCAGGACCTCTACTCCAGGTGTTAATTAATAATACATTTAACAAACCACAGCCACAGAGGACCACCGTTTTCGCCAGTTACTCTGCTTAGAATTGGGTACGTGGTGCGTCATCCATTGCAGTTTATCAAGCCATCTGTTTTTTTGGTCTTCTTTAGAGACAAATGAGCAAATGTTTTGTTATTCTGTTGCTGGGCTCCACCCACGACCATTTCCTGAAACGTGGGCTATTTGAAGTGTGAGCTTAAGTATATTAAAACCTAACAAACTAATATGACTTCAACTAACAGGCTTAATCACAAGCATGACGCAAAACAACACAACAGTCAAATATATTTCACACATTTAGGGGGCGCAAATCGCATCCCCGCTGCCACGTGTCATGTTGCTTTCCGCTGCGTACTCCGGTTTTCACACATAGTTCAAAAGCATTCGGGTATGAAAATTGCCTTGTGATTATTGGTGATTACTGGAATAGGCTCCAGGAAGGTTCTTGTACTGGATAATTGGTTGATGGATGGATGGATGGGAGAATTTTTTCATTGCTATAGTTTCTAATATAGTAATTCTATTCAGCCATTATTATGGACTTGTCCTCCTTGTGACATAACAGACTTTCTCAGGAGAATTAATGATGTGTAGCTTGGTGTTGTGTTCGATGTCCTGCAACTTGGTCTACTGATTCAGCACAGCTGCCTGCAAGAGAAAAAAGACCCGGTGGTACCAGATTTCCAAAGAGTGTATCACCCATTGCGGTAAATAAGAAGTATATTGTCGAGTAATCGCGAAAAAATGCCATTATGAGAGATGGGGAACACTACGGCACATATACACTTGTCATTTTAGGTGTCAGTCCGAAATCCTGTGTAGTAATGGGAATATAAGAAAGTCCGTTTATAACTTTCAAAAGCTGAGTGGCCAAGGATATGGTCACGTTAATGTTATCTACAGCTTTCAATGACATTATGGCTATTTATAGGCGCGGAATGACGAGCGCAGTGAAGCGTACACTCATAGCGCAAATACACACGCCGAAATGTCATTTTCACTTACTCATAGCTTGCAAATTCTTTTAAATAATTATTTAAATTAGTTAAGAGGTGTTGTCCTAATTCTGAAGTAAGCTGTTCATTGTTTTGTCTCTGCCTATTTCACTAAAGAGTTCTCAAAACACGTTTTTTTTGAGTGTGTGTCCTACTGTTTGCTCCATGACTAACCTCTATACATCAGTAATTTGTAGAGTATTTATTTAGAATGTTCAGTTGTCAACAACTCAATATAAAGAAACATACGTCCAGCGTATGTTCGAAGAAGTCAAACAGCTTTATTCTGCCACCTAGTGGCTAAGCTTGTGGCAGCGGACCTTGGTCAAATACACAGCCTCTCCCCGGGTTACGATGGGGGTTACGTTCCGATAAACCTATAGTAAGGCGAAAATGCATTTTAACACAATGCATCTAACCTAACAAACATCATAGCCCAGCCGACCTTAAAAACATGCGTAGAACACTTACATTGACCTACAGTTGGGCAAAATCCTAACACAAAACCTAGTTTACATGTATAATAAAATGGTAAATATTTCACGCAAATTTATTGAATAGTGTACTGAAAGTGAAAAACATTTACGTATCGTAAAGTCGAAATATCGTAACACGGACCATCGTAACCTGGGGAACGTCTGTACACTATATGGACAAGAATACTGGCACACCTGGCCATTACACCTTCAGGAACTTGTATGACATCCCATTCTAAATCCATAGACATCAATATGGAGTTCTTCCCCCTTTGCAGCTATAACAACTGCCACTCTTCTGCGAAGGCTTTCCACGAGATTTTGGAGTGTGTCTGTGGGAATTTTTGCTCATTCATCCAGAAGAGCATTTGTTGGATGTGAAGGCCTGACTTGCAATCTGCATTCTAGTTCATCCCAAAGGTGCTTCATGGGGTTGAAGTCAGGGCTCTGTGTGGGCCAGTCAAGTTCTTCCACACCAAACTCACCCAACCATGTCTTTATGGACCTTGCTGTGTGCACTGGGACACAGTCACGTTGGAACAGAAAAGGGTCTTCCCCAAATTGTTCCCACAAAGTTGGAAGCATAGAATTCTCCAAAATCTCTTGGTATGCTGATGCATTAAGAGTTCCCTTCACTGGAACTACAGTAAGAGGCATAGTTCAATCCCTGAAAAACAACCCCATACCATTATTCCTCCTCCACCAAACTTTACAGGTGACACAATGCAGTCAGGTAGGTAACGTTCTCCTGACGTCCGTTAAAACCCAGACTCACCTGTCTGACTGCCAGATAGAGAAGTATGATTCATCACTCCACAGAACATGTTTCCACTGCACTCCTCCAGAGTCCAGTGGCGGCATGCTTTGCATCACTCCATGCGATGCTTGGCATTGTGTTTGGTGACGTGAGGCCTGCATGCAGCTGCTCAGCCATGGAAACTCATTCCATGAAGCTCCTGGCACACAGTTTTTGTGCTGGCTTTAAGGGCAGAGGAAATTTGGAACTTCTATGCACTTCAGCACTCGGCGACCCCGCTCTGTTACTTTACGTGGTCTACCGTGTTGTTGTGCCTAAATGTTTCCACTTTGCAATAATACCACTTACAGTTGACTATGGGATATCTAGTAGGGAATAAAATTTCACAAAATGACTTATTACAAAGGTGGCATCCTATGACAGTACCAGGCTTGAATTCACTGAGCTCTTCAGAACGACCCATTCTTTCACAAATGTTTGTAAAGCTGACTGCATCACTAGGTGTTTGATTTTATACACCTGTGGCAATGGGCCTGAATGAAACACTTGAATTCAGTGACTAAGAGGGGTGCCCCAATAATTATGTTCATATAGTGTATATTTATAAGGAGCGTCCTGCAGACAAGCTCAGCTTAAGTGGGTTCTTTCTATTTTCTCTATAAAGACATGAACAATTGTAAGGGAGAGCTGCGGGTAGATATGAGAGGATGTTCTCCACCAAGTGCATTACGTCATTACACGATGCTCATGGTATGAAAAGAAATGAAGGCCTGACCCCTCCAATGAAATTACATTTCAATCTAAAATGATTTTTCTTCAACATCTCACACGACCTGTATATGATAGCATCAGTATCTCCTGCTCTGTTGTGCTTATGGTATTTTGTCCTGTAACAAACTGGTAGTAACAATGCAGTAAAAATGCAGGCATGTGAGGACATTTCAGGTCAATGCTTGTACTGAATGCCGCCAGAACTCTGGGCATTTTTCATTTCTTTACAGTGTACATCCCTAGCATATGACCACATCTCAACAAGATGTTGTGAGAACGGTGGTAGTGTGGCCATGAGGGGGCTGGGGGTATTTTTGTGTGAAAACTCACTCAGCTATAGTCTCACACAATGGACAGAATCCTGGGAGCAGGTTGTCTCTGAGTGTAAGGACTTGCTTTGTGATCCTAAGCATGTAACAGGAAATCGAAATGGACATTTGAAGGCCAACATGACGATTTACTTACCATATGAAAAGATACTTTGAGCCAGTGAAGGACACTAATGTACACTTCAGTGTTACATGGCGCATACACAAATCTTTGTGGCGGCTGCCTTTATGTTCACTCCCCTGCCTAGGCAAGTTTCCAAAGGGCTTGAGTGGTGAGAGAATACCCATTCTGTGGCATAAAGATGTGTGTCTGTAATGCATTTGGACACAATAATGGTACACACAGGGCTCTTTGCATGTTCGTGTGTAGACACGCTAGTAGACTGGTTCTCTGTAAGAGCTGTGTGTTTGTGTCTCTCTCCATTGTCATTACCTCTCTTTAAACTGTCACTCAGAATCGTAGCGCCAGCTTCCTGTCTGAATCACGTTTATATTTAATACAAAGTCATAAAGAGAAGTTTTTCCTCTTACATTCACCCGGTTTGTTTGACTTTTTGGTCCATTGTACCATATCACTCTGCATTCCGGTTTCTGACTAAAAAAAAAAAAAAAACTAAAATTCGTGACTAACTGGTGGATCAGGCAGGACAGTGGGATATAGAGGGAGATCGGAGCACCTACAACAAATAAGTCTAAGGCGCAGAGTGAGACACCACAGCGCATAAACACAGTATAATCATAACAGGGACTGAATTCAGTGCCTTCAGGAGGGCTTGAAACGCAGTGAATTAGGAGGGGTATTCTCTGATACAAAAGCACATTCAACATTCAGTTGCTCTCATAAATTGAGCACAAACTCATGAACATCTATAATAGCTTCTTAACTGATTTTACTTTCCATCCATCCTTCCATCCATTTTCTGTAACCACTTATCCTATTCAGGGTCACGGGGATTCCAGAACCTCGAAGGCTACGGGCACAAGGCAGAGAACAAATTACAGATTGTCAAGTCAAGTCATTTTAATCTTTTGTATAGAAATAGACAGAGGATATCTGCGCATGACCTAAGAATTCAACAGGAAAAAATATATACACCAGTATATTCAAATCCAGGAATAACCCCAGAAAAAGCGGTACTTCATATATTTGCACTGTGAAAGACCCTGCATGTGTACTGTGAAAGATCCTGCATGTGTACTGTGAAAGATCCTGCATGTGTACTGTGAAAGATCCTACATGTGTACTGTGAAAGATCCTGCATGTTAAGTAACCATCCAAAAGAAGCTGTAATTTCACGCTACTGACTGCTATACAAAGCAAAATCAAGGCACCACCCCAGGCCCCCTGATGGTGTCCAGTCATGTTGATCTGAGGTAACAGGGGGCAGGAATAAAATCTGAAAATTGTCTCATGCTAAATAAGAGGCAATTAGAAAGAATATATACAGAGATTAACATTCTGAAGAGGTTGTAAGTAAATGGTAAGGAAATTTTTTCTTATAAGTACGTATGCTGATGTTACCTTTGACCAGTTTATACAGCTACATTTAGACTTTCTAGGTTATGTTCCTCTCTGAAGGCCACCTGCAGGTTCTAGCTTAGCCTTCAAACCTCTGGAAATAAGAACACTTTGTACATCATTGCGTCAACACTGTCATATGTATGTAAATAATATTTTATATTTGTAAGTGTACCTGATGGTAACATTCAAGGGTTACAGAGACATGGCCCAGATTTGTTGAGTCTCTAACCCAAAAACAGGTTACAAGTTTGATGAACAAGGACCACATTCTGTTCTCAACAGATTAATAGACTTCACAAACATTTCTACTTCACATTTACTGACGCGATCGGAATCTAACACAGGGTTGATCTTTGTGATACTTTTCATTTTAGATACTTTGTTATTTTTAGTCTTTAACTGAACAGTGAGTCAACTCACCCTTTTGATGTCTAACCTGGTCATTCATTGAATCTTTTGTTTGGCAGTAATCCAGCACTCGACAATTAGAATTACACGATTTAACATGTTCTCCAGTAGAGTAACGTAAGGATTCAGACTTATTTACATATGAAAAGATTCATAAATACTTTGAGGTATTAGCTAGATAACTAAATGACAAAGACAAATTACAGTTGAAAAGTAGAGGTGGAAAACTAGTAGGCTGAACATAAACACTACGAGAATACCTAGATATATACAAGGAATGGAACGAACAGGAATTCCCAGCTTCAGTCCACACGGGCTGGTGTATTGGCATATATTTTGTTATGGTGTCAGGAAGTCTGACACAGAAACTTTTGTGTGAATTACGTTGCCATGCTATGTGCTCTCCCTGACATTGATAGAGCACACAGCTTAATAAACAATTTCTTCTGGTATAGAATTTCAGTTGGAATAAATACTTTAACCACGCCGGACTTGAAATGTATCATGTGACCCATCTTGTAAGCAGATAATCAATGCAGTAATAGCACTTACAGTACATACACTTGGGGTGTGCATAGTGTTTTTGCTTGTTTAATGTTTTTCTTTATAATAGGATCAGGAAACACCAATATCTCAACCCTCCAGAGGCTGGTGTTCTCTGTCTGCCATCCCTCCTCAAGATCCACATCTAGCTGTGCCCATTTTTCAGAAAAGACAAAAAATGCCAGCAGAACCATCAAAAAAATACAACCTATCACCTCAGCAGATCAGACTGCTGATCAGAGGACAGAAAACCATAGCCTATGGATTCTTCTTAAAATCAATCATGGTCTTAGTTCCTAACTTTTCTTTATGGTTCATTACCAAAACACAGCCCGTATTTTTCAAGGCAGAGCAGAATATTAAACTTAATATCCATGTCATGGCTGATTGAATTGTCCTCTGTGTAGGCCATGAATGAAAGTCTTTAATTCGCAGTGACCCTAGTGCTCCCATAATGCCCTGCCTTAATCTGTCTCCTGAATGTTCTTGGTGTTGCAGCCAGTTGGCAGATGGAGAGAACCACGGGTACCAACAGGACAAAGGCAACACAGAGCCTCCTGCTCCTGTCCGTGACCTGAGGTTATCTTACCAGAACCTGCAGTTACCCCCAAATATGAAGAACCCAGTAAAGAAAACCATTGATAAAAATAAAACCTTTTTGTTCTGCCATGAGTTTGCTTGATCAAATAAGGTGTTTTTAATGTCCCCTAAGTGACTACTTGCAGGCACATTAAGTTAATCTTGATCTCAGTATTAAGACACCCACTGAAGCAGGGTTGATTTGGCCTGGGCTGCACCTACTTGTTGCACACTCTACTTGCAGAGAAAGTAGATCCAGTGTGGCTCTCATTGAGAGGAGGCTGTGTTCACACCGAGCTCTTCACCTATCGTGAGGGCATCCAGGCTTGTGTAAGCGTCTAGCCCTGCCCCAGCTGACTCGCCCCCTTGGCTAACCACCAGCCTGCCCTGCCCCCCCTGCCCATTGCTGGCAGCCAGCTGACTCCCGCCCTCCGCCAGGCTCTTCATGACTGTGTTAACCGGACCCCCGAGCTGTGGGTAGGAGATGTGTTTTGGGTGATCGGGGAGGCATGGCACCAGGTGAACTGTCCCTCTGGTGCCAATTCCATTCACACAGGTGTAAAAGCCTTGACTGGCAGGCTGGACTGGTGCCAGGCCCAGCGCTACACTGTAGCCCAGAGCTGGGAAAGTGAGAAACTCAGTGTGTGCAGTGCCAGGAGGAGGCTGAGCCCAGACGGGCATGTTTACCACAGGGCTGCTGGGAGATTCCACCTGGCTAGGGGCAGAGCCTTGTATGCAGGGACCCGGATTCGCACCATATGGAGCAGGTCCCACCGGCTTCTGAAGAAGCTCTTGCCCCCCTAGAAAGCCTGGTCCTTGGCTATCAGGTGTGATTTCTCCTTTGATGTTGCTTGGCTGGACTACAGGACTCCCCTTATAGGTGAGGTCTTCATCCACACTGAGCTGAAGCAGGGCCTCCTCGCTGTACTGGCCAGGTGTGTATCCTTGGAATGAGCTGAACAGGCAATTGATCTCATCTATCTTGCCATTCTTAAGAGACGGAAGAACAGAAAACCAAAATAACATTTTCTTCACATGCCTTTCCATTAACTTTCAAATAGTCAAATAATTTCACTTTTGGGACTGAAGCATAAAAGCATATATATATATATATATATATATATATATAAAAAATCAGTAAGGAGCGGGTTATATATGGTTGATTGATGTTAGCTATTGTAACAGTTCTCCAGGGGTTGCCTGCTAATAAAATAACATTAAGTTTACTAAAAAAGGACAGTCAGGTAAAAAAAAATCTTGGGGTTTCAGAGGAAAGAAACAGGGTAAAGAAGGACAAGAAAAGTCAAAATCAACTAAATCGGCACAACCATAATTGAAAAATGATCTTAGTGAGGGGAAGATGGCGATCTTACAGTATTCCTCACCTTCAAAAGTGTAGAATCGATGCCCCTGATCCGTGGCTTGGGGATGGGGGGCAGGAGGAAGGCTTTTAACCTGTGGGAGGGTGGAGGGGGGGTATCAAAGCTTAAAAGGGAAAATTGACCTGCCTTCACTTTATCCCACAAGGGTCTAGTTTGTTAGGACAAATTCACACACAGGTACAAGCAGATTTGGAACGAACGAATCACGCTTCAGACTTGTGGGTGCGGTGGGTGGCCTGGTTAAGAACAGAGAGTGTCAGCTGACCTGAGAGTGAGACATATGTCTGCTTTTCCCTTTGACATGTAAGGAAAACATGGTGAGTTAAGACTAGGAAATGTCACCAGGTGGTCTGTTCATTCCTGTCGCATGATGGACCCGTTCTCTCACCTCTTGCTCTGAGGAATGACGCCGAGGCCGATGATGAGCAGAGCCATCATGCCAACCCCTGTTATCACGACCCCCGCCAGCATCTTATCAGGGACAGCTGAGGGGGACGGCAGACACTTAGCTCAATATTTATATGGGTAGGGGGTGTAAGAGGGTGGTACCTATCCCTAATCTGGGAGGAATGTACACGGTGGGGGGTTTATACCTATTTATACCTATCCCCAATCTTGGTGGGATGTACACGGGGGGGGGGGGGGGGGGGGACCTGTTCCCAATTTTGTGGGGGGGACACACTAGGGGGGGGCATACCTTTCCCCTGTCTGGGGGGGGTGTACACAAAGGGGGGGGGGGCATACTTACCCCCCATGGGGGGAAGAA
>JAAGVU020000001.1:48561432-48571863 GCA_011763525.2 Mormyrus iriodes
TTTCCCCCCACAGTCCAAAAACATGCTGAGGTTAATTGGGGTTACCAAATTGCCCGTAGGTGTGAATGTGTGCGTGAATGGTGTATGAGTGTGCCCAGTGACGGATTGGCGCCCCATCCTGGGTTGTTCCCTGCCTTGCGCCCATAGGCTCCGGACCCCCCGCGACCCATATGGAATAAGCGGTTATAGAAAATGGATGGATGGATGGATTAGCATCAATACATATTCCTGTTTTCACAGCGCCGTCAAATAGCTAATAACGATCAGATTTAGCTACAAGCATACAAATGATTCTCATCTATTTTGTTCATACGTAGCCCTTATAAATGAGCTGCCAAGACTTAATCCATCCTTCTAAAAAATGAAGGACACCCAACTTATATATGTATTTTGAACAAATATTTTGCCCTCACTAAACATCTGAAACATGCTAAGCCACTGCAACTTCTGAAAGTGAGTTTCATCCTCGCCCAGGCTTTGGGCGCTTCTCCACCGCCCCAGGTACCGCACTTTCGATACTTTCAGCGCTTTCCCTATTCCATCGACTTATAATTCTCATGCAGAATTTAAAGTAAGAAAAAGCCTGATCTTAAATATAACTGATTAGTGATTTAAGAATTGCATGTGCATAACATGCAATGTTAGTTTTAGTTTCGCACATCGTCCAGCCCTATAATATTGTAGCGCCCCCCGAGATGTGCTTGGAATGCTGGGACATTATCAAAACAAGGGGCTATATACAATGTTAATATTTGTTGCATTTCCCAGTTGTCATATGTGTTTTGCTCATGTCTTACGTAAACCCCGTCTGATCCTTGCATGTATTTAGCGTTGTATAAATTATCCACCGTGGGTCTAATTTACAGTCCCGTGTTAGAACTCCCCATGTTCTGGTACTGCATGTGGTTTGGGCTTATTGAATACCTGTCTTAGTTTTGTTAAGAATATAATAGAAAGACCCGACTTTTCCTTATCAGCTGGTTTTCAAGTTCTATATCTATTTTTACAGCTGAAAAGAAACACCACTTTGTGGTACCAGAAAATATGGTACTTGATTTAAAGAAGAATGGCCCTAAGATGGAGGTTAAAAAAAAATATGAAAGAAGTTTAAATTAGAGACGTACTATACATTCAAAGGTTGTAGCTATATAATTTTTTATCTTAGATTTGTACAAGTAAAGGCAAATAAGTACAGCCAAAACTAAGTTAGTCCAACATTAAAATAGGTTTACTCAATAATTGAAAGCAGAAGAATTTTATTTTTAAAAAAAGGATACAAACCGTTAACCAAGTTTAAGCCAACACAATTTTTTTTTTTTTTTTTTTAAAGTACTTACTTTTGTCTCCTGCAATATCGGCTTCCAGGCTTGTGCGTAAGCTTTTTTGGCCACGGCGCCTGAAAGCGTGTAGATGACAATGATATGACCCATAGAGTCTGTTGCCATTTATCCATTTTGACCATCCCCTTCCCAATTTGCACAGAGATATTGTGAGTATGTAGAAGATTCTCATGTTACGGACTGGAGGGGACAGCAAAGCAGATGATCATCGCAATGTGTACAGGTGCAATAATCAGATCACAGGACATGCAATGTCACGTAAGACAAATGAAATAAGATTACATACTAGAACTATTTATGTAAAAGAAAAACTCGCCCAGATTTGTAAGAAGTCTCAATTTACTCCAATTTAAGGGTTGTTGTAGGGCTACATGACATGTGATTATTAATATCAACACTGCAAGTTATGCAATGCCAGGACTATGATAGTGAGCTGGGCTGAGACCATCAATAAATTAAGCAAAAATCATACTGAAACAATATCATGCAGCTGTACAACAGGGGTTAAGCAGACTTCTGACCATTTTAAGTGCAACATGGAGTAAAAGTTCACAAACTCATACCTTGGAAAGATAGTCTCTCTGTAGACATACCCACCTGGAAACAAGAGAAATAATAAGCAATATGAAGCACCAGGTCAGTCAGGTGAGAATCTTGCACCGTTGTTCAGTACAAAGTTTGAAAGGTTATCATCACTGAGAAACAGATTTTAACATTAAAAGTAGCGACTAGGGAGTATGAAATCTTTGGAATGAACACCCAGGGGGAGCATTGGGGGTTATTCCAAAGGTGAGTGAGCTAAACTTAGCAGTCAACATCAAAAAATTGAATATGCAAGCAAAATCATTAGGATGGAAACAGATTAAGAACCAAAGAATGCCCATGGTCTGCAGGAAGCAGCTTGACATGCCCTCCCACCCATTTAACTAAAACTACTCAAATAAGACTGTTCAATAAAATACATAGTGCAGCTATGGGTCTTGCACCTCCTATTGCTTTGCAAGGCCTCAGGAGCACATGGGAGAGGGAACTGTCCATCACAATAGACGATGAGGAACAAGAAGTTATTTTAAATCAATTTCAGTCTGCAATCATGGCAAAGCAACACAGTTTAAGGTTGCACATAAAATGCGACACATCCCCAAACCACATGCATCGTTTCGACCCTAATATTCCTCCTTAAATGCAAGACAAAAATCGGCACCGTCACTGTCTCTGGTCATGCTGCAAGATGGTCTAATGCGCTGACTGAAATAATTGTATTTCGTTTTGAACTAGAGATGGACCCCGTGTCCCTCATCCTGGGCCTCCCAAGCAGATATGTGGCATCAACAGACAGATCATGCAGCATTCTTACATACACTACTAGGAGGAACATTTTACTGCAGTGCATTAATGAAAAAGTACCGAATGTTAAAGGCTGGCTGAGAGTGCTGTTTCATCCAGCACCATCACAGTACCTCACATGTACATAATATTCAAAAACAACCCAATTCTATAAAATGTGGGAACCCAATCTGGACCCCGCTGACCCTGGAGTCTCGGGAGTCTGTACCACCATGTTGCAGTTTTTCTGAAATGTCCTTATTGCGCATTAACACTGAACGTTTTTTGTTGTAAGAATGAATCTGAGCTGCTGCTATTGTGTTTTTTTTGGCTTCTTTCTTTATCGTTTGTATTTAATACCCCCACCCCAGTGGGTTTCATAATGTTGTAGTGAAAACTAAAAGATACTGTTTACATATATTAAAAAAAAAAATCTAGTGTGTCAAACACTACGACTGCAACCATAATACGTTTAGGAAAGTAAAGGCAAATGCAAAACAGCATTTTGAAGTTTTTCAAAACCTTTTGAATACTTCTCTCTCTCAGAACATTGTGCTGAAATCTGCATCAAAGTGACAAGGTCACCTGACAAACACTGAACGGGGCGTCACTGTGTCATACCGGTCTCAGTCCAAGCAACCGAGCAAATTCTATGATGTCTCTGAAGTTTCCAAGGCATGCTTCAAACACGCTGCATGTTCTTCCCGGTCTCTGCTCGGGTTGCTTGTCAGGTGTCTCCACTACATCGATTTCATCTGCTGTATCAGTCTCAGACTGAGTCTTCGCTTTATACTTCGATTGTGATAGATTCTCATCTTCCTCTTCACTACTTGCTTCTGTCTCTTGCAATACTGGCTCCAAGGCTTGCTGTTGCGAAGTTGCTTCAGTCATGTCACCTCCTGGCTCTGAAAATGTGCAGTTGAGAATGATGTGACCCCTGTAATATATTGCCATTTATCTATCTTGATCCCCCCTCTCCAAAATTTGCATGCGAGATACTGTATGTAGAATATTCTTGCATTACAGACTGGAGAGAACAGGAAAGCAGATGCTGTTTGAGCAATGTCTGAAGGACAATCCATTACAATACAGCAGCTGCATTCTAACTGGAAGCAAAATGATCTGTTTGTATTTAAATGGTCCAGCTGAACGCCGCTAAGAGCTGCAGACACTGAGTCGATTTCAACGGGGCTTTGGACTGCCAGTGTATCACACACATTTCTCTGAACATACTACATGCTGCTCTGAAATTAAGCAGACTGTAGATTTAAATATTAAAAGATAATGTAAAACAAGTGCACACTCATACCTTGGTAAGGCAGGCAGGCTGTCGCCATGGCTACCTGGAAACAAGAAATAAAAGGGATGTGAAGCACCAGAATGGACCCACTGAAGACTGCCAAATTCATTTGTAATTTCAAGCTTTTCAGTCAGTTGAGAAGGCTGCACCATTGTTCACAACAGGCCTGTGAAAGGTTATCATCACTGAGAAACAGATTTTAACCTCAAAAGTAGCAACTATGGAATACAAAATCCCTGGGCCTAATAAACAGGGGGTGGCATGGGGGTTAGAATGACAGAATGATTCCAAAAGGTGATTAAGCTAAAGCTACAATCATTACGTTTAGGAAATGATCGAGGTAAAAAAAATCAAGCAAAATCATTAGGATGGAAACAGAATAAGAACTGCCAAAGAATGCCCATGGTCTGCAGGAAGCAGTTTGATATGCCCTCCCATTCATTTAACTAGAACTACTCAAATAAGACTGTTCAATAACATTATACATAGTGCAGCTACACATCTTGCACCACCTATTGCTTTGCAAGGCCTTAGAAGCACTTGGGGGAGGGAACTCTCAGTTACAATAAATGACGAGAAATGGGAAGTTGTCCCTCATCAAAAAAAACATACTGCATTTTTACTTATGCGGCAATGAAGAAAGTTTTTATTGCAGTGGATTAATAAAAAATTAAATGAAACCGTACCAACTGTTAAACGCTGGCAGAGAGCAGCTTCCTTTAGCTCAATTACATGTGTATTACATTCAAAAACAGAGCAATTCTATAAAATGTGGGAACTAACTCTGAACTATGCAGAGCCTGGAGTCTCTACTGTCATGATGCAGATTAACTTAAACACCCTTATTGTGCATTATCATTGTAACATTTGGTGTAAGAATGAATCTGAGCTGCTACTGTGTTTTGGTTTGCTGGTTTAGCCTTTTGTATTGTATTTAATTCCCCCCAAGGATATCATAAAGTATCCATCTTTTACTTGTTGTAGTGAAAACAAACATATCATTCATATAAAAAAATCTCGTGTGTCAAACACTAAGACTGCAACCGTAATACATTTAGGAAAGTAAAGGCAAATGCAAAATAGCATTTTGAAGTTTTTCCAAAACCTTTTGAATACTTCTCACAACGTTGTGCTGAAATCTGCAAAGTGACAAGGTCACCTGACACTGAACGGGGCGTCGTTGTGTCATAGCGTTTCAAAATGTTTCAGATACTTTGCTTCATTCCACCTCAGTCCAACCAACTGAACAGATTCTCTTAACTGACATCATTACAGAAACCCAGTACACAACCCATCTCCCTACAAGTCATTTATCATTGTATATGGAATTTTATGTATACATATACACATACTTAGTACAAAAAGGAAATTTGTGTTTGATTAATTTCTTTGTTGTAACAATGCTTCTTGGCAATAAATCTTATACCCTTGGAAAGGCTGTTTAACTCGCTTTTAAATGGTGCCACATTTGTAAGGAAAAGACATTTATGAGCCATTTGTTGTGCCCATGAAAAACTTGCCAAATCTTCTCTGCCAATACCACACAGCTGGCTCTGCTATTGACTTGCTTGGTGTGGTTTAGTGGATTGGATGATTGAAGTCTAAAGAAACAAGACACATTAGCAATTTAACAATTTATTCATTTAACAAACAGGAGCCTCTGTAGTGTGTGGAGGAACCAAACAGCCACAACAGCCTGGCATTTCCTCCACATGCTGCCCACCAGCTTGGTCACACACTGCTGTGGGATGGCATCCCATTCTTCAAGCAGCACCTGCTGGTTGCACCTGGGGTACCAGAAGCTCAAAAACAAGAGTGAAGAGCAGAATCAGCTGTATGGCATTGGCAGGGAAGATTTGGCACGTTTTTCATGGGCGCAGCCACATACTCAACTCTGCTGCTCAGTCCACAAATGCATTTTCCTTACAAATGTGGCGCCATTTAAAACAGAAATAAACAGGCTTTCCGATGGTATAAGATTTATTGCCAAGAAACATCGTTACAACAAATAAAGCAACCAAACAAAGTCCCTTATTTTGTGCCAAGTACACAATATTTTTATACATTTTATATAAATTATATACATCAGACAAGTCTGCAGCAACATGATGCCATCATGTCAACATGGACCAAAGTCTGAGGAATGGTTCAAGCACCTTGAATATTTCTCCTGGTCTCTGCTCAGGTCGCTGTGGAGCTTCTTGCTTGGCAGTCTTGGGAGATTTCTGCAGTCTGTGCTCCAAATACAGTTCGTCTTCTGTATCACTCTCAGACAGAGTTCTCGCTTTATTTTCCAATTCTGATACATCATCATCTTCCTCTTCACTACTTGCCTCTGCCTCATGCAATACTGGCTCCAAGGCTCGTTGTGCGGAAATTGTTTCGGCCGTGTCACCTACTGGCTCAGAAAACGTGAATATGAGAATGACGTGACCCACGTAATGCTTGGCCACTTAGCTGTTTTGACCCCCCCCTCTCACTTGCATTACATTCAAGTTTGCACATGAGATACTGTGAGTATGTAGAGGATTCTTGCATTACAGACTGGGGAGGACAGGGAAGCAGATGCTGTTTGAACAATGTCTGAAGGACAATCCATTACAATACAGCAGCTGCATTCCAACTATGTATGTATGCATTTAAAGGGTCTAGCTGAACGCAGATAAGCGCTGCAGACACCACCGGTCGTTTTCAACAGGGCTTTGGACTGCCAGTGTATTGCATGCATCTCTCTGAACATGCTCATGCTGCCTTAAGCAGACTGTTGATTTAAACTTGAAAAGAATGTAAGGCAAGCGCACAGTCGTACCTTGGTAAGACAGGCAGTCTGTCGCCATGGCTACCTGGAAACACGAAATGAAAGGAATGTGAAGCACTAGAATGGACCCCTTGAATCAAAGCATACATTTTTCCCCACTGCCCCTTCTAGGCGCTTAACATACTGCAAAACTTAAAACTTTTTTAATTAACCCTTTAACTGATAGTATTAAAAAAAATTGGGTAAAGATCTTACAGGTTAAACAGTTAAGTACAGTATGACCACCCCTAATCCAAATAGCAGGTAACAAATATCAGATTTGTGCTGGTTGGCTGCAGACAGTGCAAATGATTCCACACGATCACCTCCAAACAAACAAAAATACACAATTTTTGAGGAGAGAAAAAAAAAAAAGCCTGCACAGGTGCGTGATAATTGATGAAGTATTTCCAGTAGGTGGCAGCACCATCTTCCACCAAGCAGAGGTCAACCAAGAAAGTAGAGAAGATAGTTGTTAAGGCTGAGCAGCTGCATGAGGAGATGAGGTGCTGGATCTGGTCAAGTGTCTCTCGCCATTCAACATGGTGTCAGAAATTAATGGATAATACAAGATAAGAACATTTGCTACCATGAATAATGCAGAAGGTTTTATGAGACAAACTTGGCAATGGTCCCAATAACCACCCTTTCTGGCTAGCATAGACTAGCCTGCTACTCATGTTGATATCCCAGTAATGGGGGAATGTCCCCGCCACCCCTTTTCTTTTGACAGAAAGGAATATGGCAGAGGGACTTCGTAGACCTGATCCAGTCAAACTGCACAGTATTCTATGTCCAAGCTGCAAAAGGCTCGTCTTGACAAGTATCACGAGATCATAAATCACCACTGCTGACAACCTTCAGCATACCATTTGGAAGATTCCTGTGCAAACAGCTTAACGCTTAAAAAAAAAAAAAAAAACATTCAGCAAAAAACTACAACGCAGACTTTTTTACGAGGTAGAACGGCATTTACGCAAAAGTTCAGATGACAGGACTTGTCACACGTCTTTCCTACAGCAAACGCAAACAAACATGCACACAGCGTAAATGCAGCGGGGGACCGTTGTCCTGCTAACACCAGATGTTTCTCCCACTACTCTATACACGGCGCAGCCAGTTTGTACAGAGCAATTGCGATGCACTTTCAGGTCGGAAATGGTGGTCATCAACTGTCTATTACTGACTCAAAAAGGTCCCATGTGCCGGCGTTATGCCAAAAAAGGCATCCCTGCCATAGAATACATGCCTGTCTCAGGAGCATGCACCATGTGTAACGTGAAAAAAGTTTAAGGTAAACTCAAAACGTATGCAACACATCACACAACACAATTTTGTTAAAAATACAGATATACAACATACAAACAAAACAGGTCGCAGCTCTGAAAAGTGTCACCAAATACTTAGGCTATCACACGCATGTTAATATCGATTAAATAGTTCAAAAGAACAGATATGAATTTGGCAATGTATGTTACAATATAAGTTACACTATAAGTGCGTATCAGATGTACAATAACAGTTGTCTTGTATTCACAAAGAAAAAAAAATGTTGCTCAAGCTTTTTAAAACGTCTGGGTCTCGCAGTGTTGTACCACAACTCAGATGACACTTGCCTCACAACTGCATAAAAAAATTTTTTTTAAAAAAGTGCTTGATGCTAAGGTCAGTGCAAATGTAATGACGAAGGGGGTGCGGGGATATATTTTTCATGTACTTGCCAGGAAAGGCATCCTCTCTAATTTGGCTGTACTGTCATGACACTCACAAATTATAAAAAGCACCTGATGGGAGCTACAGCAATGCAAAATTAAGAGGATGCCTTTCTCTGCACTCTGCTGACAAAAAAGGCATCCCCAGTTTAATCTTGGTGTGCTGCAGCTACACCAGTGAAATTTTCCATTGCTCCCATCAAGTGCTCTTTGCAATTTGCATTTGAGTGTGCTGTAACTAACCTACCAGGTTTCACCGGTAACAACATGCATTTTGCCAATACACGAACACAGATCCAAAGGAAAAGCACAGAGCAATACAGTGATGAGGAAGCTGACTGAGGTCATGTCAGTGAAGCACATTTCCTCATACAAGCTCGATGAGCTGAAAGAGCACACAGCTTTGGATCCTACCCTTCAGCAGGTGCATAAAACCATCTACCGTGGCTGGCCAGACTGGTTAACAATGCTCCCAGCTGAGCTCCAGCAGTAATTTTCCATAGAGAGATGAACCTCAGAAGAAAACTGCATTGTGATGAAAGAACCAAAGGCTGTCATCCTCACACTACTACAAAAGGTCTACGTTACAATCCTCCACAGAGGCGATCCTGGCATAGAATCTACAAAGCGCAGAGCAACTAGTCCAGCAACCACAGTCATCATGAAGCTCAAGAGACACTTTCCAGGTCCCACAAGGCCATCTCAGACAACAGAACTCATTTCACAAGCTAACAGTTTAAGGACTAAAAACAACAACCTTGGATTTCATGTGTAACCAGTAACCCAGATAACCCAGGATCAAACGCGTTAGCTGAACAAGCAGCGTGTACTGAAAAGTAACCCCTGTAAATAATCCAAAAAGGATGGAGCAGATGTGATGCTCAACATGAGAAACATACCTTGTGATATCAGTCTGTCTGCTGGAGAATGAAGAGTGTCTAAAGAGGCAAGAACCACACTCATTCAGCATGAAACTACTGGCTCCTGCTTTTAAATAACACCAAAAGTCAAGGAACAACACACACTATGTCAAGTCCAGCAAGCTTCTCCAACCTCTCTCTCAAGGTGAGGGAGTCAGACTGCAAATCTGACACGGATACAACAGAATGGGACTCAAAGGTGGTTTCCAAGGAACCCAGATCTTAGACTTAAACCCGGAGGGAATGAAGTCAGAGGGAACCGCAGACGTCTTCCCTGTTCCAGAACCACCACCTCCACAGAACAAGAGTGAAGACAGCCTTGCAGAGCAACAATCACTCCACATGGTCAATCAGGACAACTGCTCTACATCACACCAGAGCACAAAAAACACCTGCACAGACTAACACTATTCCTGATACTCCAGGCTACCTGTGGACCTGACACAAGCCCCTGTGACAAGATCAAGAAGAATTAATACCAAACCCAAAGTATACACAATATGCAATAAACAATGATGGCCTTTTCAACGAGAGATTGTTAACGCTTCAAGTTGGTTAATTTTGAGTTGCATTATGTAATGAAAGGCTAAAGAATTGTAAATACAGGGGGCTCAAAATTTAATTTTGTACAAACGATTCTACAGTACAATTTAGATTTATTTTATTCCTAGAGAAACCCACAGAAATAAAGAAAGCGGATGTGCACCATGTTTAAACATAACTTCATGAGCGGACCACCATACTATTCTGATCTTATGAGTACACGTGTGGAATGACAGCGGCTGAGTCTGCGTCACGCTATGAGTCATTCACTTCAGTTAAAACATACAATCTAGACATTAAAACGAATCCCTGCCTCGCCATTCAACACTAGGCTTTACCATCAAGCTTCATTTGCACCGCAGGAACTCCAGCGTTTACAGTAATGGCCCCTTATCGGCCATTGCAGCCTTTTGTCCCTGTTACGGTGTAGGAACCGGTGCTGTGGGGGTCCATTCACGAGCGACCCGAACTCGCCCGATGCTTTTATTCGACC
>JAAGVU020000001.1:48578118-48592902 GCA_011763525.2 Mormyrus iriodes
GGGTTGGCGCCCCATCCTGGGTTGTTCCCTGCCTTGCGCCCGCAGCCTCCGGGATAGGCTCCAGACCCCCCGCGACCTGAAATGGAATAAGCTGTTCTGGAAAATGGATGGAGATGGGTAACTTAAGTGCTGTCTGGTCTAGGATAACAAGCAATATGAAAGCAGAAGGCTAATCAATAAATGACCCACATCTGTCATCATCCATACTGACCCGGCTAGTGCTAAGTCTCTGATGTTTACATTATAAACATGATAGGAACATGATACAGTCCAAGTGCAATAGTGAATAGCGCGCACACACACACACGTTTGTATTTATTTTTTGTGGGGACTTAATTTCTGTGGGAAAAACCCTAATCCGAACAATGTCAGCCTTTACCGATACCCAGCCCTGACCTTAGTTAGTCCTTGTTATTTCAGCGTCTGGTTAAGTCTTATGTAACTCAGTGTTCCTTCGTCTGTTTATGACCCCTTGTAGTCCTTTGTTTTTGTATAATTGGTTTGAATAAATCCTGTGTTTCTTGGAGCCATGAGTGGATCATCATGACACACAGGGCCTTTGGCATGTTTAGTTTTTTGATTGTAGTCACAGATTTTTTATAAAACTAAAATCATAAAACTGTAAAATGAAAATCTTAGCCAATGAGATACACAGATACACCAAACTGACATGAGAGATGTGTGCAGGCCAGCACATCTGCATAGCCACATCTGCACAAATGCAGCACGTTTAAGTGAGAGGTCATCAGTTTGGACACAGCCATGCCCCTTGCCACACCCTCTGTCATGTAACATGCACTTGAACAGCTAAATAAGGCCAAACGAGCTGACCAGCTCTGTGGGTGGCCTGCAGCATGCCATCCAGCTATAAGGTTCAGGGTTAGACACCATACTGCTACCCAGGAATTAAACTCCTGTGACACATAATCCGTATGAGAGCAAATGGGCTGCCGGAGGAGAACTGATTTTATTAGTAACAACACAGAACGTGTGCCAACGTGGGTCTGACTATGTCTATTTTAATCAAGTACTCTAACCTATCCTATCTTAGCCTAGCCTATCCTGTGCTCTCCTCTCCTCTCCATTCCTATGTGATCCTCTCCTATCCCATTTGGCCAAGTTTACGTCCTTAAACGACGAAGATAAAGTTGTGAACAACTCTTGGATGTTTGCTCCTCTCCCCCAAAGGCAGTAAAACCTTATATTCGCATACGTTAAAAAATAACAATGAAGGTAGCTTTCCGTATGGGCTGATCTCCGCAATTGAACGATCTGCAGTTCCTTCAACGCTTAATTGCAACCTCTACACAACCTTAAAACAAAAGACAGAAAAAAAATCCTGCCTAGCCAGTTAGAGTTATAAGATTGATATAAAGAGTAATTGGAAAGAAATGTTAGATGTGAAATATAATCATACGGCCAGAAGTCTGCTTTTTTTAACAGGGACAGAAATGCACAGAAACAGCAGAGCGATAGCATAGGTGAGGGTCTGGCCTTCAGTACTGGAGTGAGTAAAATTCACGATTGCACTTTAGAAAATGGGGCCCATATGGGAAGCAGATCTGTGAGCTCCACAAGCAACTCAAACACAAGAAGCTCAGAGGAGAGAATAAATTAGGAGAACCATCACCCATTTCCTTAAGGGGAAATGTCAAGTGACCCAAGACAGGTGACAAGGTTAAACTCATTCAGATTTTTATTTACCAAACAGTTAATGAAAATGATATACAAACCGACACGCCACAGTATAACCATTTAACCGTGGGTCTATAAGAAAATATCTCCTGGTTAGATCTGATAGCAGAAGGTACTTTGATAACCCAGAATGCACCTCTACTCGAGCTGCCAAATGCCAGATAGTATCTGACAGGTGTTATCGACCAGCTGGCCGGCACTGGCTGCCGCTCGTTCTGTCAATGGGATAAATGACGCAAATTCAATAGCGGGCGTCAGATTGTCCCCTGGCTAATTATATGTTTGGAAATAAGAGCAGGAGCTTCACTGAGCTCTGCCTGCCGCCACAGTCCATTAGACACGAGGAAAGAGCCCATTTGCCTGTTTCAGCTAAGTAAATGGCACTTAGCCATTTCGCATGACCAGGGCATCCCCACATTCTCTGCAGGTGTCGACCAGTGGGGATGTATATATATCTCCATTGCCAAGGCTGTATCTTATGGTTACCATGGTGACAGGGACACAAATGGTTGGTATCGAGTGCCAATACCAGAACATTAGCTGTATGATGGAATCACACAGCTCACGTCCTTAGAATAGGTGACTGCTATCAAGCTGGGCTACATTTGTTGAATGAACATCTTATGCCATCAGAAACAATTATGTTTGAAGTAATTATCTGCACAGTGTGTGTTTTTTTTTTTAAAACACAACTTAACTTTAAAATATATACTAATACTAACAGTAACACAATAAAAAGAACTAAAAATTTCTTCCAGTACCCAAAATGTTACTGATATTTTGTTGGAGGGCTAGAAGAACACCGCTTCAGCTCCCAAACCTCCCCTCAGGGGCACCTCCGTTCCATGTATTTGGTAAATTTCACCAACAGCTCGTTTAATTAATTAACTTATTTAGTTAATTAACTTCATGAGGTTTTGATTAGCAAATATGCTAGTGACGGAGTTCAGCAAATACCAGGGTGGCATGAGAGGCTTTGAAAAAGCTAAGCTCACATATTTTGACAGACATCAGCCCAAAAATCATCCTCTGGTGGCCTAAAAGTACCATATGTAAAACAAAACAAAACACCTGGTCCATAAACGAATCACCAGGACAACATTTTTTTCCAGAAGGAGTCCATATCTATATGGTTAATGAAATGGGTGAAGATCACAGCACACAAAAGAAGCAGCAACTGTTTAATTGAGATAATTGTTCAACGGGACTGACAACAATCACCTGATAAGTTAAGTGCATCATTTAAAAAAAATATCCCGATTCAGTTTAAATTTTGTGGTAAGAATTTATATCCTGTCACAAAATTTTATTTGGCAAACTCCATATTCTCCCATAATCCTTCATCACAGTAATAATCATTTGTATGACATTTTAAATGAAAGGTCAAAGACTTTTTTCTGGGGTATTTTCTGGGGTAAATACATTCTTTTTTAAAAAATGTCAGTTATGCAAATGCATGTGTGCACACTGATATCTGACTGAAACTCACAGGAAGTGAGAACGAAGATGAATTATCTGTTTGTTTAAATGGAACAGCACTGATTCTACACTCCAAAGCATTTATTTAAAGAATCCGGATACACAGGCGTAGCCACTTTTAATGTTGAACCCAACTCCCCAGCTTAAAAAATTTGAGTAGGGGTCGTGCATTGTTCTGTCATCATACACAGACTTGCACGCCAGCACACAAACACAGGGGGAACAAGTTCCTGCCAAAATAGCAGTTTTCTCTTTGAATTTCTTTTGAGCATGTAGCCAGCTTTGCTCCCCTAAAATGACCCTGATTTTCCCAATTAAAAATCCTACCCACTTTTCAGACCCATCTCACATGATTCCATCCTACATCTCAACCAGTGGGAATTCAACATATAACAACTAACTGAAAACCTTGTCCAGCATTCCTACTTACTGTATGTGATATACAAAGATATTAATCTGTTTTAACATTATAATATAAAATTCAGCGCACCACAAGGAACATTTAACGTTCAATGCAAATAAATTCTCTTGGACCTCTAGCTGTATAAATTACCTCAGAATACAGTAAAATACAATAAGATATACAGATACGATAAGCATACATGCAAATGGGCAGAATCTGCAAAAAAAATATGAATTGTAGGACGATACCCATTATTTTAATGAAAGACTCACCGTTTTGAAGCGCTTGAGGGGAGAAGTATGCCATCAGTGAGGAACAACAGGCAGACCCACACTGTCAGAAAAAAGGGTACAGCCCTGGTACAGCTTTGTTCCCATAGGTACAAACAACGTTAATGTACTCCCAATGGTATAAAAATGTCCCACAGAGTCTTTCTGTACCTTAAATTAGACTAAAATGTACAATTGGCTTCCCCTTGAGGGTACAGCCTCAAGTAATTGTACCCTCAAAGGTACAAATTGGTCCTTTTTTTCTGACAGTGCAGAGATCAAAGGCTGACAAAAACCCACTCAGCATGTGGCAGCACTATCCCCAGATAGATGACATCTCAGGGACAACCTGTACAGAGAACACGCTGCCGATTTATGGGCCCTGATTTATGTGACACACTTCTGTCTCATGTGACACACTTCTGAGTCATGGAACTACTAGACTTGGCCACATTCCTGACAGATGGCGGTGTTTTTTCAGTGTACCCAAACATGCTTGGGGGTATATTGTTTCCCGAGAATCCTCGTTGCTCTGATCATCTGGTTCAATGCCTGAACCACTCCTATTCCTACTCCAGTCTGGTACTATCTTCCACAAGGTAAGCTCAGGATGTTTGCAGAAGATCTGAAGAGTGCAAGACTATGTATTCCCATCATCCATTGCCTTGTCAATCAACACAAATCTTTCCCAAAGGGAAGTTAGTGTCTGTCATATCCCTGCCCATGTCCTCCCTGTTATGACCCTAACAAACCACACCGGTTACTCGTTTATCCCTCTCATCTTGCCTCTCATTCCTAACCGTCGTATGAAAATAATTTCCAGCTGCCTCTCGTTAGCTCTCTCGTTAGTCCCATATATATGTGCTCCCCAGTCTGGTTATTAATGTTGAACCTTCCTGTTGCCTGTGGCCTTCCTTGTTTCCAGTCCTCCTGTTTTGGATCCCTCGCCGTTCTGTTTGTTTCCAGACTTTGTTCATTTAGTTCAATAAACCCCTTTTGTTTCGCCATAATGTCTGCCCTCGAGTCCTTTGTCCCTCAGTTCGTGACATTGTCTGCAATGGAATTTCCCCCTTAAACAAATCACTGTGGGCATAGTTATTGTGGTGAAACGCAGCTTTAATTTTTGCTGGATCTATTCCCAGCAAGCTTTCCTGCTAAATCCTTGAGAAAATGCTTAAACAAAATTTTCAATTAAATAATTCATTTTTTTTAACCAGTTCCTGTATATCTAGGGGCAAAAATGCAAAAAATAAAACTTACATCTACGGAATTATATATACAGATCCAAGGACACAACACAGCTACATAGAGGTGCTCAAGTCAGCCACAACATTGATACATATTCCCAACCGGCTATGTCTGAAATGTCAGTCATTGTGCGCTACTATTAAGATTGCCTCTTGTTAGGTGCATATATTGTATTCTGTTTGCTATATTTAATTGCAAGAATTTAAAATAGATACCCAGATTTTCAATTATAATCGGAGCGGCGGTGGAATTACGTTCAGTCAGGCAAGTAATTTATACATTACATATATAAAGTAAATAGGTTCTTTAATTAGGTTGCAGAATGTTTGTTTGGGTCAGCGGTCTGCAGCTGATATCTAATTACTGTTCATGTATTTGTGTGCATGTAGATTTACAAAACTAAACCACAATCTGTCCAACAAAATACTTACACTTGTCCTATTTTTTAAAAAATCTGGTTTGTTCTTCGAGGCGTAAATTTACTCTCTTTTGCGTTAAACCCGAAAAGCGGTTCATATCTAATAGATCTGGGTCGTAGCCAAATTCACAGCAAGCCGAAGCCTTCCAATAAACCGGGAATTTCAATCTTCCCCCATTAACCCATTAACAACAGCAGTGCACGGCTCGAGTTTTTGGGGTGCGGGTTTGGTAGTTGGGCACAGTTCAAATAACATCATCATTATTATCATTGTTGTTGTTGATAACAAATAACAAGAACAATGACGACTAGCTTACAGAAATATATAAAAACGACATATCATTTATAAGAAATTTGTGACAGCACTACCAGATCACACTGCGATGTTTTCGCAAAGCGTATACCGTACTATTGTTAATGGCTCGTGCAAAAAACGTGTACTTTGGAAACAGCATTTTATAAGTATGCTGTGACAAACGACGTCTCCTACCTTAGCGATGATTCCAAAACGCCGGATCAGGCTGCTCTCACGTCGCCCTCCCAGATTCAGCGATACTGCGCTCCACAATCCCAGATCCTGGAAGAAACGCTAAACGCATGTCAGGCAACGCAAGCAGCCGCCCAGACTTAGACTGACTAATATTCAGCTCCGTAACTTATATGATTCTTTGTGTCACGGATCTGTTCGCAGGGGTAGGTGGCCTCGGAGCATCCGCCAGTCGCCTCGAAACACTGACCAGATTAGGGATAGTTGAGATTGCGCTTCGGCGTCCCTAAAGGCGATTTGTCTTGATCCACCTGATCGCACGTCATCTTGGTATGGAAATAATTTAAGGGCTCTAGACGGCTGGTCAAGGTTTGAAGGACTGTAACAACTGCATCAGATGTGCCACTTTGCACACATACAGCGACAACAAACAGCAATAGTAATGATAATAGTACATACATACATCGGCCACACTTTTATCATAGTACTGTACATATTTAAGTATCTAGTAGCCTATATAGAAAACAGCACAAACCTTAGTTTTTCTATAATCTTAAATAAATAATTTGGTTTGTTTAATTCTTTGTTTGCGCCACACAGCTGAAAAGTCTTACAGTTGATTTCTAAATATTCTGGAATAATTTTGACCAGGTTTATGAGATGGACGTATCACTTATACATGTGGCATATATTATAAGGAGTTTACATAGGTCTTAAACATACTCTTACATAGGTTAAACATACTTTATTTTTAATGAGTCGTACAGCCATTTGGTCCGATCGACGTTATATGACGGTTCTGCCATTAGCCAACGGGATCGAATTCAATCACACACCTGACAACAGTATTATACGTTTGTATATCCCGAAAGTCTCATCTGAATAAAAATCTTCTCCACTGATAACGATCCATTTCCAGAGTGCTCTGTCCCCCAAAACTGTAGATGGAACATTGTTCTTAATGCTGTTGTCACCCTAGTTAGCCTTGGACAGGTGGTAGCTGTACATCCACCGAGACAGGCTCACTAAGGGGCAGGTACCAAAACTGCTTCGTCTCAGTGAAGACTTAACGTCTGATTGAAAAGAACTTAGTCAAGTAAAAAGTTATTCAGTGTTTCACAGAGTATGGTGTATTCAGAGTTTCACATGGTATATATTCTATGGTTCTATGCTTTAGTTAATAATTCTAATTTAGTTCGTTATTTAATTGTCATTACTATTTAATATTCATTTACCTGTATTTAGACCTATTTACAACTTTACCCATAACTATCAACTTTATCTGCAACTGTCACCACGCTAGTCTCCACCTGTTGGCCATTTCCTTCTTGTGTGTTAATTGGTCAATTGTTTTGCCTCATACCTGCTCCTGATTTAGTCATTGTGTATTTTAATGTCTGCTCTTGTTTAATTCCTGGGTTAGTCATTTCGTAGTGTTTGTATGGTTGCTTTATGAGCATGATTAGTGTTAGGCCCGGTTAGAGTATGTCCTTGTATTTTATTGTACTACCGTGTTGCGGCTCCTGTTTCTCCAATGTTCCTGCTCCTTGATTGTCTAGAGTCTGAGTTCTTTAGCCTGTGTATTTCTGTCTTTTGTTTGGATCCCCTGTGATCCTTTTTGGTTTTGTAGTTTCCCAGTGTGTCCCTTGTTTAAATAAACCCCAGTGTTACCCCATAGCCACAAGTGGGTCGTCACTCTCTGTTCCTGTTGGCACCATGCCACGATGCTGCCCTAACAATCTCAGTTTTAATTTAATTTACACCCTTGTGTGAATTAACTGAAACAAGTAGTAGTTTTTTTTTCCCACAGTCTGATTTTCAGTTTCATTTCAGAAAGCCAACCATATGCCTTCATTAGTCACTTTTTCAATGGGCTGAGGTTATATCATATGTAGGGAATTTCATGATTGTTACATGTCCTGGTGGGTCAGATATCTTTCAGCATGATCTGGCCCTGTGCTGTATGTCAAAAATGGGCAGGAATGTCATCAACAAGAAGGAAAATCAAGGTACTTGACTGGCCTGGAAACACTCTGGATTTAAACCCTGAAGAGAATCTGTGGTCAATCTGCAAGCAGTGCCTTCGTGGAATGGACTGTACCACAAAAGATGCGTGTGTTTAGGTGTTAATTCAAGAGTGGTACTGGGACCCAGAGATCATCAAAGAATGCTCAAAATTGTTGGATTCTATGCCAAACTGCATCCAAATGTTACTAACCGAGGTCATATTATATATTGAAATGTTGAACTTGTTTCAGTTAATTTGCACAAGGGTGTATGCTTTTAATTTATGCATTTATTTGCTACTTATTTTCTTTTCATTGATATCTCTTCTTTTGAATTATTTCTGTAAAGCACTTATATAAAATAAACTTGCCTCGCCTAATAGATGGATAGATAGTAGTTACTCTTTCTCTTTTCTATGCATGCCTTCCTCACATTAAACAGTGAGGCAGAACAATGCAGAATAGGGGACGATAGGGGACTGATAGCCCTGTTTGGGCCACAACAGCCATGCTGCTCTGAATTTCTCTCAAAGCTGTTGGCAGCTTGAGTAAATTAGTGATATGATAAATCTTGCTTTGTTTATTAATACAGTTTTTAATTTCTGTGCTTCTGTAGCTGTCTACCTCTGTCCCTGTGATGTCCGCTGTGACAGGAAGTGCAGAGCCCACTGCGTGAGCGAGTTCAGTGTCCTCTGGGCCAGCAAGGTCAGGCCCCTCTCCAGCAACAAATTCAGTGTCACCTGTCCCAGAAAATGCATAGCCCACAGTGCCGGCATCAGCATGACCCTCTGCTCCTCGAAAATAAGAGTCTGTCCAGTCCCAGCTTAGCAATGGGAATGGTAAAGATTGATTCTTCTTACGTCCCAGTACCCTCTTCTATATTCTGGCCTTCAGCATCAGTACCATTTGCCTGCAAGCACCGCAGCACAGGTAGTGGGTAAAAGGTCTGTAGCTCCACGCACAGATTCCCCACATATAGCGTGCTCAAGGTTATCAGTACCAAGGCAAATTTTACTTCAGCCTGTAGTTTCTGCGCTTCATCCAGTTTCTGTTACAGCTCCTAACATTGCTCAAGGTTCTGTCATCATAGTGATAATACCGCCAATCCCTGCCGCTGTACCTATGAATGTGTGTGTGTGTGTGTGCATATAAATGTTTTTGCAGTGGATGTCTGAAGACCGCAGTCGTTTAAATTATGTGGAGTGGGTGAAATTTATTATTTATTAATATTTATTATCATGTGTGCGTTTATTATCAAATTATCAAATTTTATTAAATTATTTATAAATAAATATTAATTTCAAGTCTGCTGTCTTCTTCGGTCTATTTTAATCAAAGCTATAAACATGTAACGTATATAATTTTGCTCTTAATTATTATTTTTACAGCCAGTCATACAGCACTATAAATATCTCTTTTGGACATTTGCAAAAATAAGCGGCGCAAACACTATGTGATGCCATCTCTGGGGTCACGGCACTGACCTTGGGACAAACCATTATATTCCAGAGATTTACTGTAGACCTACTTAAAGTCAATGTAACACAGTATTTAAAATCTGATTGGATTATTGCTTTAATTCAATACTTCCTCATCATATTTGAATACTTTACATGTATAGTATTCAATACTATACATTAATACTTTACATGTACATTTTACACTTTACATCATGGTACATATCAATACATGATACATTTCATTATCAGTACTCATTGATTTCAGTTGTCTGTGTGTGGTTTTCCTAAAATGAGACAAAAAAAGACCCAGTCACAATCAAAGATACTGTTAAAATCATTTATGAATTTAAGATTAGTAAATACGTAAAGTAAAAACGTTCCAGATGGGGCCTGAACTCATGACCTTCGGATTGATGCCTCCCACAGTCAAAAACAGGCAAATAGTAATTTTCTACTGTTTTTAAGAAACGGCATTCTATCGCATATGATGCACAGCTGATCCAATGACGCTTCTCTTTTCTCTTCTTTTTTCTCCCCTCCTTGTCTTTTGCGTTATTTTTTCCTTTCCCATTTCTTTCACCTTCTTCCCCTTCTTTCCGCTTCCTTCCCCCGGTCAAATACACTATCGTTCCGCAGCTTCAGCCCAGTCAACAAGGCATCACACTCTTAATCTGAGGATACAAGGTTCCAGTCCCTGTTTGGATGATGGTTTGTCATTTAGCTATTTCTACAATGAAAATAATGTGGGGAGCTATACATTTTGTACAAGATTGTGCCGATGTTAAAAGATGAAGACTGGGGAGTGGCTTTGAGTGTATATCGTAAAAGTTGTTGACCTGGGTGGATGGTGACCGTTAAATGACTTCTCCTTTCATGTGCATTCTGCAGAACTCCGAGACAGCACAGAGCTCCTCGCGGGAGACATGTATAAGCAAAATACAAATGAACAGAGTAGTAATTAATCCAATTTCTAAAACGTGTTATGTGAGGTATTAGTAGCATGCAGGCGATACGTTGGCGACCAGTGCCTTATAGCAGTTCACTGCACACGCATACAGTAAATGCAGGTGTATGGATAGATAGACTGATTGATAGACTTTATTAGTCTAGAAGGAATTGAAGCTGATTGGTGTGTGAGCGTACCCTGCGATGGGTTGGCACCCCATTCTGGTGTGATGGATGGATGAATGGACGGATGGATGAAATTGAAGCCTTGACTAGGCTAACCACACTGCAACGGCTTTGGGAAAACAGAAAGAGCGAAAGTGTTAGGAAAATCACAGCAGAAAACTAGTATCTGAGAACAGTTGATGCCATTGTTGCAGTCCTCTTCTGCCACCAGCTGAAAACCTGAAGCTGGTGGTGTGCTACACTGCCCCCTGCTGGCTCCTTCAAGCAGCCCCGATGACATTCCTTTCAGGTCAGGTGGAAACATATTCATCAGCTGTGATGCATCATTTTGGAAAAGCTCTGTGAAGAAGATGAAGCCTTCATGATTACACATGACCTCACACATCTGGTTATCTTCACTCCATTCATACTCTACTTTTAAGTCTTCATTTTTTTTCTACAGAACCACTTCTCATATCCCAAAGGAGGGAAAGAGGCAAACACTGATGAGGTCTGGCTCTCCCCACCTACCCCCCGATAAGATGAAGGGGAGACTGGTCATCAAAGACAAACCTCCCGACTTTCTTCCCAGCGTGGTCTCATCCTCGGTGCTTTTAATCTCCCTCATGTCACACACAGCCGGTCGCAGAGCTGAGTGATGTCCCAGAGTCCGTGATGTCATACATCAGGCACCAGTGCAGATAAAATCATGGTCCAGTTGCGGGTTATTTCCCCATTCATTCTGTTTTCATTCATTCACACTAAATACAGCTATGGAAAAAATTAAGAGACCACAGCAAAATGTTTAGTTTCACCTATTTCTCAATTTATGGGTGTGCTTCAGTATAAAATATACATTTTTTGTAAATTCAAACCAGGTTCTTCCCTGTTTCTCATTAATGAAGGGCTTCTTCCTTGTTCTATGGGAATTCATTTCTGCTTCTAGGAGCCTGATACGAACTGTCCTAGCAGTGCACTTCATACCGCTTAATGTTTTCCGTTCCTTTTGAAGGTCACTTGAGGTCATCCTCCGATTTAAGAGGCACTGTCAGATAAGTTAATGGTCATCTCTCGCATTAGAAAGTTGCTTCTGTCCTTGACCTGCCTGGTTTCTGGTCGTTCCCAGTGTCTCCTGCTTTACCTTGTTCTTGTGTACTGCTGTCTTAGAAGCATGGAGCTTGGAAGCAGCCAGCCACTCAGTGTACCCTTCTGCCAGCAGAATTAAACCAGGATTTAAAAATGCAGATTCTTAAAAATATGGAGTGGTCTCTTAGTGTTTTTCCAGAGCTGTATAAACACAAGACGCCATCTTTGTTAGCTGGTTCCAGAAGGTTCTTCGCATGGCTTGCATTATCAAATTACAGGAGGAAAGAACTATGGACGGAAGGAGAAAATTTAAGGGGGAGATGTTTATAATAAGTGTAAAGGCAAGAAGAATAAGTTTATTTCCAGAAATGGACTTCACGCTTTGTTATTTTGAACCAGTTTGTGTTAGCAAAGCTTTGAAAATTCAGGGACATCTCATCCAAGAAAGACTCAAACCTGAAGTAAGATATAAGTGTGTGGAGATCTGCTTGTGATTTTTCTTGGCAACAAATAATGGTGAATAAAGGGAAATATTTATAATGAGCTGGAGTTCATTGTACCTTGCTTTGCCCCTGGAGAGAAGGATAAAGGATTTATATAAATCTTTTCTACACATCCCAACAATAGGACCTTGTGTCCTATTAATGTATAATCAGAATCAATACTGCACATCAGCAACCACATCCTCCTGAGATCCAGGGGAAAAAAGTTTTGAAATATTGATAAAAAGTTTGATTTGATAGAAAGAGTAAGTTGGCGAGGTCACACCCCCACAAACTTGATATCATGTTAAAGCCCTAACTGTCGGCTTTAACAGGACTTAATAGAGTGGCATGTACAGTATGAGGGATATGAGCAAAAAGCATTATGCCCTCTACGGAGGACAAAAATGAATTGCAGGATCTCGGGAGGGTATAAAACAGAGAACAATACATTAATATTATTGCATTTGTTTGTAGCGAAGAGGAACAGGATTTGGGTTTTCCAGAAAAACAAAAATTGGGTTTTTTCACATTTGTTTTAGCATGTGAACCATATGTTCATCTGTCCTTCATAAGCGCTCATCCAGTGCTGGGTCACAGTGAGCCAAGAATTACAGAGTGCTGGGTGCAGGGGCACGCTGGACAAAATGCCATGCAGTCAATTGCAGGGCACACACAATGGGCATTTTAGAGATAACATTCACCTAAACCACATGTCAGGTTGGTGGAGTAGAGAGGGATAAGATTCAGTACATGGAAGCAAAAGAGAAAAAACAAACAAATGGACTGCAAAACCAAACCACAGCCCAGGGGCAACAGCACTGATTCCAGTCAAATCTCTTTACTCAGAATATATCAGGACTGAGACTCCTGGGTTTAAGTGTAACAGCTTAAGAGGTGACAGTTTGCCTACGTGTCACCCCAGTCCCAATCTCGTTAATTTCCCCACCAATCCTTCTTTTTCCATCCAAAGTCTGTGTGGTACTTCAGCATGAAGGCCACATTTAGAAAACATTTTTATCCAAAGCAATAAACATTTTGAGACAGCAGGATCTGACAGTCCCTTAAACAATTTGGGGTTAGGGGCTTTGCAATGGGGCCCAGCAGTGAAATCATTCGGTCAATCCTGGGATTTGAACCAGCGACCTTCCGATCACAGGCACAATGTCCTTACCCGCTGAACCTGATGACAGTATTTAAACGCGGACACACTGTACCACGGCCTCAAAATCTGTGGCCCCCTACATACAGTGCTTCCATTAGCTACCGCGATGGCAGGCCGTGAGTAATTAACGCCACTCATCTGAGCGGAGATCACACTAATGAGCCGATACATGCTCCGGAAAAGCGGTTTCATCAATTACCAGGACTGGCTGCTTATGTAAATCAGACACCCGTCGGTGGTGAATTAGCAGCAATGATGGCCGGTCAGGTATAATCAGAATCATTCAAAGCTGCGTTTATCCAGCTCTTTGGCTCATGCCAGAACTTAAGTCTTGCTCATTAACTGGAATCGAGGAATAATAAAGGAATGGCGAATACACACATATTATCACTGAATGATACATTTTTCTTCCAAGATTTTTTTATATTGGCCTGTTGTTTGTGCTGCTGTTTCCTTGTATCTGCAGGGTTGACCCCGGCACTGTGGGAGTGGTTTATGTGGCCACCACCCCACCAGGGGAGATCTGTTATGGACACTTAGTGCACCCTTTAGTTACCTCACCTTATTTCTGCACCACAGTCTTAGGAGGTAGTGTTTTGTGGCACTGTGGGTTATGAGTGCCTTTAATCAGAAGGTCACTGGTTCAAATCCCAGTCAGCAGAGTGATTTCACCATTGGGCCCTTCAGCAAGGCCCTCAACCCCAATTGCTCCAGGGGCTGGCTGGCCCTGCTTTCTCAACTGCGCATCACTGTGGATGAAAGAGTCTGCTAAATAGATGCAATTTAAATCCTTCAGGAAGCAAGACATAGTAGATATTTCAGTGGTTACGTAGATTCATTCATAACTTGGATGCTGCTGGTTGGGCTGCCTTTCTGAGAGCTAATAACACTGTGACTTAGAATCAGGATGAAGATGATGATTTGTTTATCATAGCTCTTACCAAAAATGAGCCAGAAAATCCACGCTCCCACGCTAAAGTCAGCCCAGTAGACTGTTATTGTGTGTGGGTGGGAGGGGGTGGATTGTTATGGGGGGCACCCTGAATATGCCAGGGTCTCCAAGCCCCTCTAACGCCCCCGGCAACAGTGCTACCCACCGAGAGCCACCATGCATTTCCAGATAAATCCAAATTCAATCATTACTTATAGTTATTATTGCCGCAGAACAGTGAAATAATTGAATGAATAAGAAATGTGAGTTAAATTTGTTGTAAAAATGTAAATGGGGGAAATTTGTGATTTTCGTTATAACCATACGACCAGCTATATAATTTTAAATGCATAAATAGCATCCAATAATACAGTATCCATCATGGTCAGTTTTATATATGTAGCCTGTGGGTCATGGGGTTGGTAGTGACAGCCATTTTTTTAATCTTGTGGTTTCCTCCTTTTTTTCGCTTGGGTGCAGTTATGTAGTCCTGCTCTGCCTTGTTGCTAATTGGGGATTAGGACGGGCAGTGATTGGGCCACCTA
>JAAGVU020000001.1:48593458-48649020 GCA_011763525.2 Mormyrus iriodes
TTTTGTTTGTCTGTCCCCCTTATTAATGTAGGGATTAATTTGACTGGTGACTAATCCAGCCATATGAGTATGTATTAATAAAGACGGTATTTTTATTTGTTGTAATATTTGTCTGTATTTATTTAAGCATTGGTCCCCGTGCTCTGGTGCTGTTGGTCGGTGAATTGTAAGGGGGTGGCGTAGTCCGCGAACCTTTAGGGGTGTCACATATATATAAACACACATACACTACGCACACACACATATAAAAATGCATACTCCATTCGAGATCATTTTAAACTCACCGCTTAGCCTGGAATTTTAGCTGAGGCTACACTTGCGCTACATCTTATCACGTGTGTTTGTGCTGAAAGTCACAAAAATGTGCTGCTCGGAGGTCTTTGGAGCCCCGAAACACAAAGCCGTCTTCTTCAGAAGACATGAGGCAGTCAAGTTTTACACAAACAGAAGGGGAGATTTACTAACCCTCCTTATTGTTGCCTAATGAATGATTGACATTGTAATAAAAGGGAGGTAGAAAACACAAGTATATTACATTTCGTCTCGTTGCCATGACAAAAGTCCCTGTCTGAGGCTTATTGAGAGCGCCGTCCTTTAGAATTTCAGAAACGCGGGGTGTCTGATATTGGCTGTTTCTGAAAGCCTTGTAAGGTATTTTATATTTCCAAATGGGAGCTTTCTTCAATTGACTGCAAATGACTCTAAATGAAAGACTTCAGAATGCCCCTCTAACTGCCAAGCTGTGCTCATTCCCAAGCCATGAACGTCCCATCTTGTCCTTTTTTGTTCTGAGACACCTCATTTCAGCATTGTTGGCATAAACCAAACCGAGAAATCTGGACTGCGAGCCCCACATGGGTGCATCTCAGGGTATAACTGTCATGTTCCCTCCTGCACTGTTACCAATGCTATTACCTATAACTGATTAGCGCAAACATGTGTTCATTCCCCCAGTCGAGTAAACCATAGTCTTTCTCCCACGCATTTAAAAAACTGAAGCACATTTCAACGATGCCTTTTAATTTAGGGTTGATTTATTTAAATGTCTGTATATTCACGACCACACGGGGGCGATGGAGTACGACATAACCTAGAAAATGCACCTAGGCATGCCGACACGTATCCAGTACACGAGATACCACTTCCAGCGAAAAACATTTTCAGAACCGCAGATTAAACTAGCAGCGTTAAGTTAATTTACAAGCGACACACATATAAAATACGCAAATATATAAAGACCAAAATATTTTTCTTTTATTAAAAAAGTCATGAATGAATACAGTATGAAGTATTGAATATGAAAGCGACTACGAGTTAATAAATATTGTATTCAGGGTAACAGACGCCTTACGTCATAGCACTTCTTGTTGCAAGCTTTTTGTGTAAGTTACACGCTACACATACAGAGCATGACGTGGAATCAGAGCTGTAACACACATCGGGTATCTAGACTAAATGCTGGTTCACTGAAATTAAAATATCCCCTTTGACCGCATTAAATGAGTAATCAAACACTGCAAAATGCTTTCCGATTTCTAATCAAAAGATGGCAGTCTCCCAACACATTAGTACCCTGCCAATCCTCAGCATTACGCGAGAAAAAAATATCCAGGAAGGTCTGTGGGCAGGTAGAGGCTTGAAAAGAAGCCGGAAAGGTGACTTCTGCTTATTCCTATAGGTCGTCTCACCTATCAATTATATGACTTTTGGGCAGGGTGGGGGAAAAAGCGGCAGGTGTGCGGCGATCTAAGTAAAAGTTTTCTGGTCGCAAGATTTTTACCGAAAATGTCGCATATTATTTTTGGGACGTATGGAAAAATGGGAATTGCTGAAGTTTTCTACATTTTTGCAGGTAATATTGCCGTAATTCCTGGTCGGGTACAAGTGCCACACCCAGGGTGAAGGTGAACGAAACCGAGATTATTCTTTTGTAGGCTTATTGCTTGGAAAAATTGCGTCTGGAGGCTGAATTTTATATATCGTACGTTTTAACGATTTGTAACGACTGAAACGTTTTGATCGCATATCATGTATTATCGCTTTACTTCTCTAAATTTCCTCAGCGCATGGGTTTGGTTCCTGTATAATGAATATAGGCCTGTATATACACGCAAATGGGCTATATGAAGACCAACCTTTTTCTTTTATTAAAAGAACATTCAATTTTAATTTAATTAAAACAATGTGTATGCACAAATGTAAATCAAAAGAGAGTGAATGGATATAGAAATGAGTAAGATTATAGGTTTCTCACAAGCTCTAAATAATGTTGCGTCTCAGTAATTTCCGTACCATAATGCCGTTGCCGAAAGAGACACTTTGAAATCCAAAGTTGTGTTTTCGGAAACTAATTTATTGTTAAAATGGGGAAATGTTAGGGGTTGTAAATCAATGTAATGACTATTTCAAAATCCGTCTTCTAACCGCATGTTCTGTTCGGGATCGAGGTGAGCCTAATTTTAAATGTTGGTATAAATACAGGTACACTTGAATATACCAAGCCTATATATAAACGTTTGTACAGCAACACGAGACAAATTATACACAAATGGTCAAATTCATATTATCTTACCGCGAACAAATATATATATCAGTGTTTGATCAAATTTAAAATGCCAATCAGATGGTCGTCTGCGGCTGAATTGTAAAGTATCACCTCTTTCCAAACGGCGTAACGGAGAGTTTGATATTGAGGAGGGACTCAGCTTATCAATTCCAATACAGAGGTGTGTGTGTGTAATATTTTTGTGGGAGGGGAATGAAACATGTCCACCTCGGATCCTACGCCCCCGGCGATCCTAATACCGATATTCATTGCTGGCCTAACCCTGACGATAAAACTCATCGATTTTCAGAATTTAAGGCATCCTGTGCAACTTAGCGGTAACAATTCACCAATTTACACCCCCCCCGTAGGAGGCCTAGTTCATGCTCTGCTCTCTATGATAATAGCCCTATAAGCATTCAAATCTCTTTAAAACCTTGTAATTTTAATATAAAAAAATAGTTTCTCTAACTTCTAACTTTCAGATCGAAAGAATCGATATTTTCGTGTCTATCCGAACTCCCTCTGTAGATGATGTCATCCATCCTCTCAAGCCAGTATGGAGTACGTCACTTAAATACCCTTTTTAGATTGTCTCTGGTCTTATTCCCAGTTAACGTTTAAGTTAAGCACGGATGACAGATCTAGCAAACAGTTTGATGGTAAAAAAGGAGGGATGTATACATATTACTGATGTAGCTGCAGGAGGCCGGAACCTATTCCATATTCGTGATGTCTGCCCAGGTGTAAGGAAGCAACACTTCTCTGTGCTTTTCGCTGTAGAGTGGGCTGCTTTGTTTCCATGATGTTTTCAGTGTGCGATCGTGTATTCTGTCTCCATTAGTGCTTTCAGCCGTCTCTGGGATCGACGTGTCCATTCCACAGAAGGTTTACGAGGTCGCCAGGGGTGATGGCATCCGTCTGCCCTGCAAGTTCGTGTCCCAAGTCACGGGTTTTTCCCCCGTCGCCACCTGGAACATTCTGGGAAGCAACCCAGATGAACCTACATCGGTGAGACTCAAGACCTCCAGATATAGATTCAGTATTAATGCACTGGGCTTTCTCTGTCCCTATACACCTTAAATGCTAAACAGACCCATTTCCTACTTGTTCCTGTTCTGAAGGATTTCTGCCATAATATCTTTTTAAAACGAAGATTTGACAACCAGATAGAGACCCCGAATTTGGGATTTTATTTGTTTTTTTCTTTACAATATATGCGGTACAATCTGTATTTTACCCAAATCAAGTTTTCCCGTTTAGCTTTTATCATTTTGGTCTTCGGCTCAGATATTTATTTTTAAAGTGAATTTCTTCTCAGGATCCAGTGGCCACCTACTACTTCGACAAGAGCCTGTTGGATGTGTCGACGGAATTCACAAATAGAGCCTCCATGAATCCTGAGCTCAGCACTGGGCAAGTCGACCTCTCCCTCTCCAACGTCAGGATGTCGGACAATGCGACGTTTGAGTGCCACGTCCAGATGCCGAAAGATATGGCGGGGAAGCCGACTGCCAAAACAAAGCTGGTCGTGCTGGGTGAGGACCAGGGTTATCATCATTAACGAAATCTAAAAATATGAGAACGTTTTCGTAGACTGAAAAAAATAAGATGGGGGGGGGAATGTTTTTTTTTTTTTTTTTTTTTTAAAAGAAACAAACTAAATGGAAACAAATACTGCCTCCGAAACTGAAATTAAAGACGTGCGTTAAATGCATTCCGCTACATTTTTTAAATACTATTCAGCTAAAGTAATGATTTATTTTTTCTTTTTGATGGAAGTCATTAGAGGAAATGTAATCTCAATAATGGGTTCCCAAACTTTTCAGCCCACAACCCCCAAAATTTACAGTTTCAAATGAACCTTTAAAATAATATAAAAACTAAATTTAAAAATCAGAACCCCAAAAAACACTGCTGAGGGCAAACCATTCCCACACCGTTGACAATCTTTGGACAACCCGAGAGTCACAATGTGTGTTTTGAGTCGTCCTGCTTGTAATAAAATTGAAATGAAATCTTTTTTTCTCTCTCCCTTCTCATTTTATGACATTAGTGGCTCCCTCGGTACCTGTATGTGGGATTCAGGGGTCACCGACGATAGGCCAGGACATCAGGCTAACCTGCCAATCCAGTGAAGGTTCTCCTGCACCCACGTACACCTGGGAGGGTTACGACAAGAACAACATCCCCAGGGCCCTCCCTCCCCGGGCCATCAGCAGTACGTGTCGTGTTATCTATTAACTTCCCAGATTTAATGCTCTGTACATGGAAATAGATTTTCCTGTGAGTTCTCTGAAAAACGAAGTTTTTTCTTTTTCCATAGAGGATGGTGTATTGTCTCTCTTCAATATTTCTGCGGACACCACTGGCTATTACATCTGCAAGTCAGCAAATAAGATTCGCACCCAATCCTGCAATTATACTCTGGCCGTGACATACCGTGAGTACCTCCCAGTGTGGCGTTTGTCTGCAGAGAACCCGAAGGACGGTTTAGATCTTTAGATTCATACCTGTTCAGGACTGGGGTCTCTTGCCTGCTTCTCACCCAACCTTTGCATGCCTTTAAAACCCTGTAATGGATGAGACTCGTCTGTGAGTCACTGACGGGTTTATCCTGCTTCCTTTCGATCACCCCTTGGAGCAAAACCTGGGAGTTGCACAGTTAATCCCACCCACTCATATTCCCAGGGTCGGCAGACTGATTTCACCGTTGGGCCCTTGAGCATGGCCCAGTTGCTTCAAGAACTGGCTGATCCTGCTTTTTCAACTGTTTGGCGCTTTGGATAAAAGCATCTGCTAAATTAATCTAAATATTTTGGCCAAACTAAAAGACTTAAGTAAATGAATAGTTGGTTCACTGATGGTATCGTAAGAGACTAAACGTTTCAAGGACACTTTTGTATTTGAATGGGAAAATATTCAATATGGCGGCAGGTCTCTTGTCCTTTACAGCCCTGTGTGGCAGCTAGTGCTCATCTCTTCCATCACTCACTGTCTCCAGTATTCCTCCTTTGCAGCCTCCATGAACGTCGGCTCTGCAGCCATCATTGCTGGGGTCGGCCTGGCTGCCGTCCTCCTGCTTGGCATCATCATCTATTGCTGTTGCTGCCGCCGGAGGGGGAAGGATACCGAGGGCTACGAGATGGGGTATGGCGTTCCGCATGTGCCCAGTGGGTTTTTCTTGGGGCTTTGTGTAAGCTGATTGCTCTCCTCTTGGTCTAGGGAGACGGAGCAAGCCTTGAGTGACTCAATTGCCAAAGCCAACACGGTGGAATACCACGACGACGAACGCCACGTCGACTGCAAGGATAGATTGGACGTTCGTGGCGAGTGGAAAGAGAATGGCAGAGACGATGAGGACCGTGATGACTACGGTGGCCGACGGGATAACTATGACGACCGCCGGAGTGATTCTAGTGGCAGACGGGATAACTATGACGACCGCCGGAGCGATTCTGGTGGCCGACGGGATAACTATGACGACCGCCGGAGCGATTCTGGTGGCCGACGGGATAACTATGACGACCGCCGGAGTGACTATAGTGGCCGACGGGATAACTATGATGACCGCCGGAGTGACTATAGTGGCCGACGGGATAACTATGATGATCAGTATGATGACCGTGGCAACAGATACGATGACCGCCGAGATCGATATGATGACCGGCGTGATGATTATGACCGTGGCAACAGATATGATGACCGGCGTGATGATTATGACCGACGAGATCGATACGATGACCGGCGCGACAGACGTGGTTCGTACGATGACTGGAATGACCGCACCGATGACCGAAACGACCAGTACAATAACCGTCGCAACCAATACGATGAGGTCTCTGACAGTGACCGTGAAAGACCACCCAGCATACCCCCCAACAAACCCAGGAAAATGGACTGAACTTAGAGTGGCCCCACCCACGGCAGGTGGGAGGGAGGAGCTTGTGAAGCATGCCTTGCCTGCACTCGGTGCGTCCTTCAGTTCAAGGGGTTACCATTTAGGGGGCCACCTACTGACGTGAATCAGTCCCTTTGTTACTGGTAAGTTGCAGAGGATGCCTTAAATTGTGAATGATGTCTGTTTTAGTCAAGTTTGAACTTCAAGCTTCTTGTCTTCCTTGTATTGGTGAAATCAGTGTTCCTGCTACACTGGTCAAGTTAATCTCAGGGGATTTTTTTTTCCTATTACGGTTTTTACTCTATGGTATACTTTATCTTTGTGGGATTCTTTCATCAGGGCAAGTAATTCTTATTTTTATACTTGTATTTGTATTTTTTATATATGTTTACTTTTTAAAAATCAGTTAACATTTGGAAACTTTGTATTTACTGTAATGTTCACTTCTTTTCGTTAATAAATTAAATGTGATGATGTGTTTTACTAATTTGAATTTGTCTTTGCTGGCCGGTTTTGTAGAAACGAGCCTTATGTGTCCTTTAAATGTGTTTGGCGATGAATTTAAGGGTTGAGCTTTCTGGGAAGTGCCGAGAAAGCAGCCAAGGTTCACCGAGTGTATATCATCTACTGTACACACCAGGTCAAGAGAGGTGAGGGGTTCTCCAGCGTGGCTCACCCTGTCGCCACTGTTTAATTAACAAATAAATCTTGGTCTGTCAGATCCAGTGGTTGTAACCTCAATGTCGTTCTTTGACAACAGTAGTATCAGGTTTTTTTTTTTACACAAATATGGTGTTCAAAACTCACTAGTTTATTAAAAATGATTTCCAGAGCATTCAGAAATGTCAATTTTTTATGAAATCCAGTTTAAATCCAATATAAAGCATGATGTCCAGTTTTACAGAACCTGGACCTATTTAAGGTCTGCCATCGCTGTGGCTAGAGGCAAAGGAAGATGGAGTCAGTTTCATAGCTTTGGCCTGTTTAGCTATTCATGCTTTTACTTTCAGTTTTTCTGCCTTGCCCTGACTCCTACAAAATGGACACCGCTCAGCTGATCTTTGTTCACAGGCTCTTCCTCATAGACTTCCTTATCATGCCCTTGCTCTGCCTTCGACCGCCAAGACTGCCTATATTTTAGTCATTCATCTGATATGTTGTGACAAGGAATGTTTATCACTATATATATCTAAATACTACTTCTAGGGAAATGCAGGTGAACTTCCTTGCTCAAGTGTCTGGTGGCCATCTTGGAGGTGTGTATACATAACTGGAATCGCTAGGCTGACTGCTGCTTTGTTTTCTAATCACCTGGTACAAACTCTAAAATTTCCAAGAATCTAAGGTGTGAGGGATTCTTGCTGGCAAAACCACTCCACAGAGAGTATACCAGATTTCTTTGTGGTGTTTGTGTCACAGTTCAGTTGATCTGAATAAAATGAACGTCGTACCTTAATTTTCTTTATTGTGCAGCTTCTTTTGGTTTTCCTTGGCACAGCTGTGAGTAAACTTGTGTCACTGTGCAAAAACCCAACTGGCTCTGAGTAGTTCAATTCATGACCGGTTATTCCCTGAGGACGTCCATGGTGTGAGTAACACACCTTGCATAACTTGTCTCATCTAGCATAAAAACACCAGACAACCTTAAAACCACGACTGGACACAGCAACACAGACTCCACGACGAGGTCTATTTAGGAAGTGAGTTGGGTGCAAAGGGCAAAGCCATGCAATAAGTATATTCTAAACTGCATAAATTACTATAGCCTTTCTTCCCAATTCCTCTACACAGGTGCTTTCTTCATTAGCTGGTAAACAAAAAAAGTTTTGGCCAACTTTCTGCACAAACGTCACCATCTCCACCCCCTCATGCTTATTAACTTGAAATATTGTCTCATCTCACCATTAATACATCTCTTGTATTTTTTATGTAAACAAAAGTAACAAATGGCATTCATTTACTGTCGCAAACAACTTATAGAAAACTCTAAGCTCCATTTTTAATAACGACTTTCGATATTAAATATCAGATATTTTGATAGTTTTTCTTCACCGAGGGTTATTATGCTATTTTAATATAACATTGTGCGAATTCGTATAGCTAGCGCTACCTGTGTTACTAAAGGAGTCATAATAAAGAGATTAAACTCTATCGTTCTTCGAAAGGCAAATGCAAATTTGCAATACATAATATCAAATTTCGACGCAGAGGGGCGACACACCACGCAAATCGTACATTCGTGGATTTGAATAGCTTATAAACCTAATTTGACACTTAGGGAACTAATAATCAGCTTCTGAGAAATAATGAGATAAAACCACCGAAATATGAAACGGGAAGCATGAAATATATTAGGTAACCAGTTATGAATAAATCGTTTTTTAGAAGCAGTCCTTCATGATTGCTAATGGAAATGATAGGTATATTCTATCCATTTTCGTGCTATGTAAAATGTAGTATTACAAACAGTGCTCATGTGTACTATGAGGGGAAGTGAAGGATTAGTTCAAATAAATTATATATTATATTTTAAAAGTATATTAAAATTGCAGAAAGTTACATTATTTCGATTTGTTTGGAAAGAGTTAACTCTGGCCCATCCAACCTTAGTTAATGACTAACTGACATTTTCTAATATTAGACAAATTAACATTTTACTAACCAGCCGAAGGCATGATTTCCCACGTTTTTATTAATGTGCAAAGACTGAAACAGGTCCATTAATTACTTTCACATAAATACACTAATGGTGGTAATAAAAACAATAATATACAAAATCACATGAATGGTAACCTCCTCAATTTCATTGTTGTTCACTTTATAAATTTGAACCACCAAAAACGGCGTATTTTACTATCTGTAAACTTTCCCTCTTCTTGAACCTGATGGGCCATACCATATCGTACTTTTGGTAGCTTTCTGTCTCACAAGGGTATGAAATTAATTTTACTGGCGAAAAGAGACACATATCATATTATACAATATAATTATAATTTGTAATACGAGTTTTGACTGTACTTAAAAAAACTGGGTGTTTTTCTAGCGGTCCATGAACACCCCTTGCTGTAGTGGTACATACCCGTTACTTCGGAGGTAAATCTGTCCCTTTATTCCCGTATGCAACGGTCTCGCCAATGAGGTGCCAAGTGGAGCTGGGAAGATGAGGCGTAATCATTTATAAACGCGAAAACTTTGGGGAGAAATGACTTCATTTGCGATGTTTTGGATCCTGTTAGTTTGTTTATCAGGTACGTTTATATATTAAGTTATCTTTTTTATCTTTACCTTGATGTAACCATGTAACAGGTTGATAGAGCGGTTTCAAGTAACGGTTCTACTGTTCTGTTTTTTTGTCTATGTTAGTGTAGGCTGTTAGCTTATAATACTATTTTTGCTACAGGTGTTAGTCTTATTTTTGTTATTTATTAGGTCTAAGGCTATTAGGCGTTGGTTTTAACCGTTTAATCAACTTAAACTCCATGTTTTTAATAGTTCGGATTTCTGGAAAACCACCAAATACGCGGCCGCGGGACGGGGCAGACGGATGCTGTTATCTTGATTAATGGCGAAAGAAAATCATAAGGGAAATATATCAGTGTGCATTTTCAGTAGAACTGACGAAAGGGGAGTATAAGATGATACTTAACCTCAGTGTTTGTAGGGATCTTGTGTTGGGTCAAAATGTATAACCATTTATCCTTCTGTTTATTTAAGTAGTGAAAGAGATTTCCGTTATGCGTCACTTTTTTTGTAATCACTAATGCAGTTATGTAGCATGTGTTCTGAAACGTTGTTTCCCTGGTGAGACGGAACGTTGTTTACTTACTTTTTGCATTTAATCGGACGTGACTGCATGCAGACTGTCCTTCTTTATCTCTCATTTTGCTCACGCTTTGTTTTGCTGCCCGTAATGAAAGCATAAAAGCTGCATAAATGTATAAACTTTGAGTACATTTTTTTAGTTATAATGAGTGCTGTCTAATAGTTCACGCTTAGTTGTGGCTTTTTCTCACATTGGACGTCCAGTAGGTGACACCCAGCCTGGTCCTGGTCTGCTGAGTGTAAGGTTTAGGGGTCAGAGACCTATTACCTGGGGGGTTGTGTTCTGGTTTATATCAGCTCAGTCAGTCTGGGTCTTTCAGCAGCTCCTCCTCTCCTCCCAAGTGAAGTCATTTTTGATGTTTTTTTTTAATTGTGTTTATTTTTTTTAGCTGAGTTAATTGTCTTACTTGCTTGAGTCCTGGTGTCCTGGTATTTCAGATCCCATCTCTGCAGGATCTTAAAAGGTGGGGAGGCGGGGGTTGGGGTTAGGCGTAAAACAATGCAGAATCAAACAGTGCTGGATGTGGATGTGCCCCGGGAGAGGAATGTAGGAGTAGACATACACTGTTTACTGGGTCTGCTGCTGATCACTCAATGTTACGGACTCCCTCACCTCTTTTCTGGGCTTTATCGCCAATAAAGAGAGCACCTTGACTAGTTGTAACTCTGATGGTTGGATGGGGACATTGCTCCTGTTGTTGTCTGTGCATCTCTGCAATGTTTGGAGAAATTTCCTGAGTTCTGTGAAGACTTAAATGACTTCCTTTGCTCATCTAGAACTGACCCTGGGGGGCGATGTGGGAGAGGTTGCATGAGCCTCCCCCACAACTCTAGTGTCTATAGCTCTAGCTGTTTACTCATCTGCAATGGTCTGGATCTGGGCCCCCTAAATCCTGCAGGGCCCCCACTACAGACCCTGTGTTCTACATGAGTACCTACTCCAAAGCTGAACTATTTCACTCCCAGGATCAATGCTGATAAAGTTAGTCTAGGACTAGGGACCTTCTAAGATCAATTCTTAGCTCCAGCTAAGGTCTTTAGAAAAGCTCTAATGGTGCATGAACACTAGCCATGGTGTGAAGTTCTGGCATGACCCAGATTCTGGTTCAGAATATTGGAGTTCAACAGTAAATAGTGTACAGCTAGACTGTGAAAGTGTTTCCTCATTCACAAAGTGAGCCAGACAGGTGAGAAACGTATCCCAGACATTACTCACTCAATGTCAGGCAGGTCATTATTTTAATGACATGATTTTGGTGGCCATTTGGGTTTAGTAAGGTTTATTCTTTGCTGTTTTGGTTGTGTCATCGTAACTATTGGTCTTCCAAACAGTTTGGTGATGGTCACAGCCATCTGTGCAATGGCTCATAGCAAACCGAATCATAGTCATCATGGGATGTTGCACCTAATTGAATGTGTGTGTGTGTGTGTGTGTGTGTGTGTGTGTGTATAATGCACATTTTTGTAATTATTACATTGTGGGGACCAGATTTCCCTACAATGTGATAAAACCTGTAACTTTTTACCTTGTGGGGACCATTTTTCAGTCCTCACAAAGATAACCTCAATTTTTCAAAAAATCTGCAAATGAAATCAAAAAACTAAAAATGCCAAAAGTCTTGTATTTGTGTGGTTACTTATGGTTAAGGTTAGGGCTCTCTGTATGTGTGTGTGTGTGTGTGTGTGTGCCCCTGGCTTCCTACCCTTTGCTTCCTGGGATGGGCCATCCTGCATCAAATATACAGTCCTAGTTAATGTATGGAATAAACAGATATATCTGAAAAGAACAATTCAATAGTAGATTGATAGATTATTATGATAGGTTTCCTTTATAAATTGTAGTTTTTACATTTAAATTATCCATAACTCTTGAAGCTCAAGGGGTGGGAACAGTTACATGCAGTTTAGATGCACTGATCCTCCTAAATTGCATATCATTTGAGCGTGGGAGGAAACCAGTGGGAGGACTACCCAAGGGAAATCCAAACGCTGCAAGAGAGAACGTGCGAAGCCCACACATATAGAGGCAGGGCAGGGATCACACCCACCAGCATGGAGGTGCGAGCCCCTATATGACCTGGCCGTCCCTCTTTCTCTTCCTCATGTCTGACTTCCCTTCCATCTCCAGGCTTGTCAGTGCGGACGTGCGGCAGCGTGCAGGTCACCGTACATGAGAAGAGGAAGTATGCCATGCTCTTCCAGTCAGTAGTCCTGCCATGCCAGTACTCCAGCGCCTCCAGTCAGACGCCTGTGGTTCAGTGGTGGTACAAGTCTTACTGCCGCGACCGCACCTACGACGCCTTCAGCTTCCAGAAGAGCCTGGGGCTGCATGCCTCCGAGCTGGGCCCCACCTCCCACATGGACTGCTCTGACAGCAGCCGAACCGTCCGGATTGTGGCCTCAGGACAAGGCCACTCCCACACCCTGTCTGATTACTACAAGGGACGGGACATCTCCATCATCAACAGTACATATCACCTTTCCTATTATGCAAAGTGTGTATGATTGATGTTTTAATTATTGTCTGAGTAAGTATTATGATTACTTTTTGCGTATTACAGTGTCATCGTGATGCAGGGCTTGTGGTTGCCCATAGCGTGTCTCTCAGCCCAGCACTCAGCATTCTTCATTTAATCCACGGTGTAATTATAGTCCCGCGGTATTGTCATTGAGTCATGACAATCTGATTATGAATGTTGCATAATCCCTTGTTGTGCTGAAGTTTGTCCCTGGGAGTTGTTTCCCGTCCATGTCCATGTGTGCATACACGCTGTTTGTGAATGCTTTCCAGTAACGCTATTTCAGGTTTTCCTGACCTTTCAGAGCTTGCTGCGTTTAGCATAGCTTTTCACAGCATAGTATTTTACCTATTTGTACAGCTGCCTGTTTCACTGGAAAAAGTCAGGCTGCCTACAGTGCTTCTCCAGTAGTTCTCACCAAGGCCCCTCCTGGGAAGTGAGCCAACAACATTCTGGTTGTAAGGTGACATGTTTTATCACTGTGCTGCTCACTACAGCCTCCTTATGTCGCGTGATGGAGTGCAGCAGAAAGATCAGATCGGTTCACAATGTTTTACTCCCCTGAATGGATTAGGGAGGGCAGGAGGACTGAGTTGTGTGGGAGTTGTTCCTGGAATTATAAAGTATGGCCCCCGTCAGGGACTGGGGGAAATCAGCTTGGAAGTTCAGAGGAGTGTGGTGTATAGTGGCTCATACCTCGGATCTGCTGAGTGAAAGGAGGAAAGATAAATGCTGCTCACAGGCCTGCTGTACATTTATCAAGGCCCATTGCCTGGCAGATTCATGGCCCTCGTGTTGTGTCTCTGAAAGAGGTTACTTTGTTCCCTGGTGTAAAATGCGTGTCTCCTCCGTGCTGAAGGACACATCAAGAAAATAGGGGGTTTCTTTCACACTTCAGAGGACCTCGTTTCCGTATATGGGGGGGGGTGGGGTGGTCTGTATGTATCCCCGTTCACATGTGACTGTTTTCCGGATCCTTCTGTGAGTGAACAAAGCCAGTTCCAGAGTGCGTTACACATATTCATTTGCCAGTTGGTTCAGCCCCATCTGTCTGTCTGCTGCTCAATACAGGCTCGCAGTACTGGGCCTGAATCCTGGAGCAGAGTGCTGTTCACAAAAAAAAAAAACTAAACTTGAAAGGTCCCTCATTGTGCTGGACTTTTCCTGTTGCCTAAATTAATTTGTTTACTTCCCTGCACAATGGGCAGCAGGGGAGAGGGAACAATGGCTTCCTCGCACTCCCCTTTGCAGCGTCTCCCACTTCAGCTGTCTAATCTCTCTCTCTCTGTTTTCTGAAAAGCTATAGAAAAATCTTTCTTTGCTTTCAGTCCCTTGGGCCCGCCAGCATTTCTGAGGCAATATCCGTGGCAGTCGTTTTTCTTAATTGCCTGTGGGGATGTTAGACACAACAAGGACATCTGCAAAGGATGGTGCCTCAGCAGGAAGGGATGGGCACAGTGTTGAAACAAGTACAAGTACTCGTGTCCTGAAGGATGCTGATTCAGGTCACGGGCTCCGGATTCGGGATATGCCCTAGTGCCCTTAGGCAACGTAATGCTTGTCCATTGTACTATGCAGTTAAATAAACATTTTTTTTAGGGATGGATTCACCGTGCCTTCCACATGTTGATGACCATGTTCGTTTTTTGTGTGTGTGTGTGTGTGTGTATAGTTCAAAGCATGTGTGGTCCTACTTGTCCCTACATAAATTTGTAGAATTTGTGAACTGGGCCTTCTTGGTTGAATGAACTTCAAACCCCACCTCATCCGTTGCTGGTAGGAAGCCTCGCTGTATAGCACACTCCTCTGACTCAGGCCCTAGTACTGTTTTTCTTGATATGTGTCATGCAGCACGGTGTAGGAGAGCTTCTTGGAAATATGAGAAACGGCATATCCAGCAGCCAGTGGGCTGCAGGCCGTGATATCCTGTCCCATTTACCCCCTCCAGCCTCTTAGTATCCATGCTGGCCTGCACCACTAGGAAAACCCCTTCTGTTTGAGCAAACGACCCCAAGGTTAGATATGTCCACACCCAGCCTTTGTGAAAAATGAACCAACCAAATCTCTTGCTGAGTCTTGACCCTGTGCAGCACGTGAGCTCACTGAAACTGCCAAAACGGGACAACACCCCTCCCAGGGTGACCTCCATAGCCATGACATGACACGCCTCTCCTCCCCACCCACAGAGGCTGACCTGCACATTGGCCAGCTGCGATGGGGTGACAGCGGCATGTACTACTGCAAGGTGGTCATCTCAGATGATCTGGAGGGCCAGAACGAGGACCACGTGGAGATGCTGGTGCTGGGTGAGTCCAGATGCATCACCAAAGTTCTCATCTTCCGAGAGGAACATGCTCTCGGGGGCCACTGCAGAGTACATACGATGGAGTGCATATCTTGTTACCAATGTTCATTGGTCCAAGCTGAGAATCCTGACCAAATCAATGATTTGGCTTGAAATAACATTTTGTGTGTCGTGGCTCGGGGGCAGAATGCACGTGTGTACACGCCTTTGTCCTCGTGCTATTTGGTGCAAGCCGCTTAAACCGTGACAACGTCCGCGCTACGGCCACAGACAGCTAGGGTAGCAGCATCCACACTGCGATGCGGACCTTTGATCCCCAGTGAGTGGGCCTTTTGTTTGTCTCTTGGCATGTCAACACACAGACTCCTCGCCTTACCCTCTGCCCCATATCCAGTGTGGGCTGCATCTTCTCTACGCTGGGTCAGGATCCCATCTTAAACACTGGGGTCAGGATTTGTTCTTGTGCTTCTTCTTTTCATCTCTCCCTCTTTCTCCAAGACCTGCCGTAGATGCAACAAGTGTGGTAGAAGAACAGGCTTCCCATTCATTTCCACTACATTTCCAAAGTTAGGCCCTTAAGCTGTTGCTATGGTAACACGGGGGGCTCCGAGACACTAGGGAGGACAAAGGGGCTCCTGGTTGGTCAGGACCAAAGGCAAGGTAAAATTTGAGAGAGAGAGAGAGAAGATTTACACTAGTAATTACTATTACTAAAGGTATCGAGAGTACATGGAGATTCGTCCAATATTTCTGCCTTCCAAGCCAGGAAGGGGTAAGTCAGATGGACGATGGAGTTAATAGCGCCGAGGTGGGGAGATCTTTGTTAGAAACCCTGAAGCCCCCACACACACTCACTGTGTACCCCCCATCTAGTATGTGTGCAGTTAGCAGTGAAGGAGCATATTGTAATGCATCCAAGATTATATGTATTTGTCCTTCTCAACATGCAACAGTACAGCTTTGTCAGCACCTGCATAACTGGGAGTATCTTCCTGTGTACTGAGGAGGGCGTGATCTGCCTCCCATAACTCAAATCTCCATCTGGGGGGTCAGGGTATGCGCTTGATAGTAGAACTGCTTCGGGCAGTGATGGGGAGATTGGTTGTGGAAATTGCCCTAGGGTTTATGCTGGACTCAGCAGTCAGAGCAGCAGTTGTTTGAGTTTGTTCAACACGAGGCTCAGTGCAGTGAGGGTGTGTCGAAGAAGCCAGCACGCGATTCGCACATGTCAGGCGTGCACAACAGGCCTCGCCTTGAACCCAGTGAACTCTAGTAACTTGGGCCTGATGGGTGGAGTCTCTGGGCGGATGAGTGTAGCCACCGCTAACAGTTACTAAAGCGGTAAGAATTAGGCTGAGAGAACTCAGGATATTTTACAATGATCCACGTGGCGAAGGTACTGACTTTACCGCTTAACTCCCAAATTCCAGAAATAGCAGTCATCACCCCACCCCCATCAGGGTACACTCAGAAACACTAGCCACAACTGGCCTCTGTGCTGAAGATAACCTTTTCTGTTAATATCAGGCAAGTGTGCATCTTTTTACCATGTCCATGTTTTTTTTTCAAGAGTCCAAACTGTCCCTAAATTCATATTTGCTGTATAAGAGATAAAATGCTGTACTCTTTTCTAGCTCACAGATAACATTAGTGTAGATTCCAGCACTGGCTACTCTGCTGTTGTAGTTCAGTTGGTGCCTCTGAGTTGGAGTCGTCCAGGTTGCCGTGGAGGGCTGCAGCTGCGTTTCGTTTGAGCTGGTTCGGCAGAGTGCCAAAGTTGTAAAGGGTTTGGTGTGTCTGAATGTTGTCTGAGAATCGATTGAGGGCTTTTCAACATGTCCTCCGGTGTCGTGGGCTAGAAGCACAGCCCCTCAGCTCAAATTCATTTTTTGCTCATTGACTTTACAGTTATTTATTTAGCAAACGCTTTTGTCCAAAGAGAAGCAGAGGATACAGCACAAGCATAGTTTTACCAAGGAGCCAAGCTTCCAATGAGTGCCCAGAGACACCTCAGAGCAAGAGCTGCACGACACCTCACTCAAAACACCACGAGGGCCCAGTTCCTACTGGACAAGTGCAAAATAAAGAAGTTTTCCCAATTGAGCTTTTCCTCGGGCTTCCAAGGCAGATCATAGTGCAACAGAGAAAATGAATCTAATAAAAACATCTGAAGGAAGATGCATTTACATCGAAAAACCGACTGGGTCCATTTCGGCTTGGTTCTCCTTCAAAACAGATGTATGTTTTTTTTGTTGTTTTTTTACTTCATTTTCTTTACGTGAATGTTTTGATTCATAACAAGCTTTATTGGCTCTAGATCTGGGCTATAGACAAGATTTCTCTCTATAAAAAGCCTTAATAAGAAAATAAGCCCCATAAAAAATCCTTACCTGCCTGTCGGGATGAAATTCCGGCCTGTCTCCCCAGAGGGAACAAGGCAACAAAACAGGCACGCTGAATTTACCAGTGTAGCCTTGGCAAGCTCCACTTTAGCTATCAATGCTAAATTTTTGAATGCAGCCGATCTGTGATGCCTCTCATATCCTGGCAGTCCAGCCTGGCACTTTGGCAAGAATTCCAGTTCCCGTTCCTCGGTCGGATGTCTCCAGTTCACTCCTCTGTCCGGCTCGCCAGCTGGCCTGCACATGCATATAACCTCTCTGCGCGTTTCCCTGTTCCTCTGCTCATGCTGAACCTTTGATCCCTGGCCCTGCTGGCTCCTCTGTCCTGCCCTTTACCTCTCCTCTTCTTCTCTTTCCAGGTCAGGTAGGTCCAGTGGACGATCTCCTGCCTGGGTTTGATATGGATGTTATGCCAGGTATGGGTGTGTCCTCAGCTGTCTCCGCTGTCCATTTGCTCACCTCTTCACACTGCCCTAACTCTTCCCTCTGTGCTGCCTCTTAGACGTTACAGGAAGTGGAGCAGTTCCTAAAGAGGAAGTATCATAGCACAAGGAAGTGAATGAAAAATTAACTAAGCTGTTGTGACTTCTGGTTTAGTTGTTTCGTAGTAAGATCATAGTTTATGCAGTATGTCATATATGTAATGGATAAAGGAGAGTTAGTGTTAAACTGTACACATACAAATTCATAGCATATGTATCATTGTTTGTTATCTGAGAAAAGCCCCAGAATGTTTTTAGAAATAAAACAGACAGAATGTTTCTCTCTCAAGCCTTGTCGAAACAGAATTGGAGCACAATGCATCCAGCTGTGTGTTTTCTCCATGTAAACTCGATATCCATGTTTTATGTTCTTGCTGGAATTATCAGCTTTCATCATCATAAGAAAATAAGTCAGGCAGAGTTCGTATTTTTTTATTTGTGTGTGTGTGTCTGTGTGTGTGTGTGTGTGGAGCAGAAGAGAATAGCCTGAGTTTTGGCGGTTATGAGCACACACTTTTAGCTCAAGATTGACTCTCCGTGTCCCCAAAGGCTTAACAAAAATACATTTTTCCCCATTTCGCTCTGGAGAAACATCCATCTGTATAAACTGGTAATCTTGTGAGACACTTACCTATTATCGGTCAGAAATGTTTTTATAAAGGATGAAATGATGCTTTTTTTGCCATTTGTCCATGTAGGAGTATGGGTACATGGGAATGCTTCCGTTTTTGCATGTCCCACTATTCTCATCTTTTTAAGACATGTACTTACACAGGTGAGCAAACCTTGGGGTCCGAGAGCAGGGTCAGCCATTAAGCATTTTTTGGAGGGGGTTAAGGGCCTTGTTCAAGGGCCCAGCAGCGACGTGACTATTCTGCTGACACACCAGCGACTTTCCGAGCTCAAGCACAGAGGCCTAACCCTCCGAGCCACACACCCTCCCCAGAGAGCAGCAGGGAAGCCACGCTTCTTGGGGCGGGTCCCACTGCTCGGATCTTCAGAGTGTTTTAAACCTGCGTGGTTATGGCTAAGATCTGGACCGCCAAGTCCAATCTGAGATCCGAGGTCAGGCTGGTAATTAGCAAGAGGGAAACTTAACTCGGTTAATTAAGAGAAGGCATGAGAGGGTTCTGCTGAATTTTTTTGTTGATTGTGTTAGCATGTCTTTGTGTGCTTATGTATTTCTGTTTATGCATTTTTACGTGTGCATGTTTTTAAGTCTATTTTTACATACTCATGCCTGTGCATGCGTGTGTGCACCATCAGTCACGCTGACCTCAGGGGGGTGTGGCCTGCAGACAAAAACCTGATCCGTCTCATAAGTGATGCAAACACAGCAGCCTCCTGGCACTCTGCCTGTATTTGGCACCCCGGTGACCTCACACCTCGGGGGGAGGGCATTCGCACGCTTGCATTACGTGAAACAAAGTCTGTTCCTTTGTCTGCCACCCCTCCCCCCCACACTGCTGGGTCCAGGGCTCTTATCTTATCTGGATGTTAAGGGACCTTTGTGTGTGTCATTCTCTCATCCTGTGTCTCCAGCTCTCTCTCACTTTTGTTAGACATATACAGTGTTAACACATACAGGCAGAATGTTCTGTGGGAGCCGGCGTTGGGTGCTGAAGTCCCATCACTAAGGCAATGTCTGCCTGTCATTTGGTGCCATGTTTCAGTTTGAGTAAATTCTGAAAAAGGCATTTTCCCCCCTGAACTGTCTGACTGAATGACATTCTGAATCGCCCTGTGGACCTTTTTACTACCCAGTTCCACACGCAATCACTCTGTCCGCTTCCCGCACCAGCGGGGGCCGGAAGCTCTGACACTGGCAGAGGAAGCCCGGTCACTTTGGGGTGGCGCGAGGCCGTGGTGCTGAGCGTGTCTCCCTGGTTCCCCCAGAGTGGCTCTTCGTGGGCGTGGTTCTGCTGGGCGGCCTGGCCTTCATCCTGCTGGTGGGCATCTGCTGGTGCCAGTGTTGCCCTCACTCCTGCTGCTGCTATGTGCGCTGCTGCTGCTGTCCAGACACCTGCTGCTGCCCACGGCACCGTGAGTGTGTAAACCTTACGCTTCCGCGTGTCACAGCCAGGGGAGTGGCTAACGAACATACATGTTTGCTTCCGTCCGCAGTGTATGAGGCGGGAAAGGTTGCAAAGTCCATGGCGTCAGCATCCCTGCCCATGCACCCCGCGTTCTACATGCCCAACGTGCCCACCATGGTTTCCATCGCGCCCCCATCTCTCATTGAACCCAAGATGGCGCCCACGCCCTCCCTGGAGAACAACGTGCCCGCGGGTGAGTGGCTGAGGCAGGCGTGGCGTTAAGCAGGGCCATGCCCAGGCCTCGAGCACAAACACATATACACACACCTGTGAGTGAAGCCTCACAGCTTATCCAGTACTTTTCAAGGTGAGTCTTGCTACTTAGGCTTATTTTAGCCCTTTGTAACATTTTGTTACTTCTATACTATGAACTAACTGTAATCATAACCGCTGTTCACTAAACTCTGCTTCTCACTTTGACCAGTATCATGTTCCTGGGGGGGGGGTTGGGTTCCAGATCCATGAATGCCTCAAGACAGCTTATTCGAGCTGACTTCTGCACACCTCATAAATAATTTTTTAACTTATTTTGATCTTTGACCAGAAACCAGCAGGGGGCACCCTTGCCAGGGGAGGCTGGCAGTGCTGTTATTGTGTACTGTTCCACAGGGAGAAGGAATGTTCACAGTTCCACACTGCAGTTTTGCTTTAATTATAGAAACATCATTTTCTTGTCTGATGTCTGGGTCATTTCCTCTAATGGGCAGTGCCTGGTAGGTCACAAATGACCCTCCAAGATGGACACACCCTGTAAATTAGGGAGATGTGGGAATGGTGTATGTTTGTGTGTCTGTGTTTCTGCCCAGCTCAGAATGCTGTCTGTTCTTGCAGATTTCAGGGGCTATCGAATGCCGACCAATAAGGATCAGGACTCCTTGAACGTTTTGTACCATGTTGAGAAGGAGCTTGCCCAATTTGACCCTGCCAAGAGGTCCTGTAATCAATGTAAGACCCTGCAGACTGGCCTAATTCTGGTCTAATTCACTGTGTGTGTGTGTGATGTATTCCTGATCGCTAATGGCTTTGCTGTGAGAACGTGTATTATGTCATGTGATTGGGAGCGATTGGTCACAGGCCAGGTCTTCATAGTGATGTTCCCTCTCCATAGCCTGCAGCATGTCAGAGCTCAGCTCCCTCCATGAGGGCGAGCCTCCCTTCCGGCAGACCTACCGGCAGGTCCAGAAGGCGGCCCTGCCCCCTGTTGCCGGCAGTTGCGACCGCCTAGACCTCCAGGATACCATGTCCTCCCAGGCCCTGCAACCGAATCACAACTTTAAACACAGCCGCTGGCCAGAGGACCAGCACCAAGCCAGGTACCAGGGAAAGGGCTTGGATTTCGCTTCCCCTAATGAGAACCCAATATATTTATTTTAGCTCTGTTTGTGTATACTGATGGTGAGGACAAGGGAACTGCTACCATTTGGCTTACAATCCGTTTCTCACTTTCTGATAGGCACAAGTGTCAGTTCAGTAAACAGACAATGTTTGTGTTGGTGCTGCAACACCGTGTGTGTCTGTCCTATAAGACAGTATGTCTGTACTGTAGCATCGTGTTTGTCCTGTAACACTGTATGTGTCTGTATTGTAACTGTAACTCTGTGTGTCTGTCCTATAACACTGTGTCTGTACTGTAGCATTATATCTGTCCTGTAACACTGTATCTGTATTGTAGTATCATATTTGTCCTGTAACACTGTGTGTGTCTGTCCAGTAACATCATGTGTCTGTGCTGACAGGGTCTGTATCTCCTTATGTGGTGCCCGCTTGGAGAAGTTTGTTGTTCACCAACGGCGTGCATGTACTTGAGTGCGGGCAGCGCTCGTGCTTGTGCTGACAGTTTCTCGTGTCCGTGTAGGTGGAAGCCCGCCTCGGAGCATCTGCAGAGGAAGACATTTGGTGCCCCGGGAAGGACAGGTTCTCTCGACGAGCTGGAGGAGTTTGCCCTGTCCTATGACCAGCGCAGGCGACGGGGGGCGTCCCGAGAGCTGGATCGGGACCACGAGCCGGAGCCACGGAGCCGAAAGCTGTACCACCCCCAGGGGGAAGAGGAGCAGTACCGGCGTGTGGAGAAGCCCCCAGATTCTTGGTTGGAGAGGAACCAGTTCCCCTCACACAAGAAGAATCAGGACTGGGAGCGAAGGGGGCGCGGCCACAGCCCCCCGCCGTCACCCAAGAAGAGGCGAGACATCAGAAACGGCGACCTCCGGTGCTCCCGCCGTGGCCGAGAGTACGACGACGCCTACCTGAGCAGTTTGCTGGAGCGCAAAGCACGGCAGGCGCGCGCGGGGCGCGCCGAGGATGACAGCGGCCACAGTGACACGCCCTCAAGGGGCAGCTCCAAGAAGAGCAGTAGCTGCTACCACAGCCAGTCGCCCAGCAACCGGCCCGATGAGGAAGAGGAAGACGCCGGGGATGAGGACTTGCCTCCCCCTTACTCGGAACGGAGCATGGACCCTGCCATGAGGCCCTTCTCGTATGGCCGCCCCACCCCTGGCCTGAAGCGCCCCCTGCACGAGCGCAGGGATGAGAGGGAGAAGCTCCGCAAAGTGGTAAGTTATATTTAAGAGAGCCACATTTAGGAGAGCCCTGGATCCCTGGGAAATGTTGCAGCAAATGCCAATTAGGCTTTTTGGAGAGGCAATACTGTTGTATAAGGGGATTTCAGTCCACTGCTCTATCTTAAGTGTACAAATCAATGAGACAACAGCGCTAAAACAGCAACTTCTGCAATCAGACTATGTATCAATTATCCTTCATCCACTGATTTATTTTCCTTGTCCTTAAAATGATGTGATTGGTCTAGTACATTTTTTTAACCCTTGGAAATAATATTAAGCTGTCCCTAAAAAATGTAACATTAATAATAATAAAATAACAAATAAGTTTAACAATTACATTGTCCAGGAGTTTTTACTAAGACTGGTTATACTAAAGAAGGGTGGGTAACGGATGGTGATGTTTTGATGTGCCATGCTGGCATTACTGTGTTTTGGTTTGGTTTTATGGGTTAATATTGCTGAGCATCACAGGTCGGGTTTAATCCCAGACAGAAAAAGGGAGAAAGGGGGATGAGATTAGAACCTAATGCTTTAACCACGGCTATGATTAACTGCAGTGTCTCTTTTTGTTTTTTTTCTCTCAGAGGCCTGACTAACCGAACGCTAAGATAACACTAACTGAACATTTGCATGCTTTCTGCTCTGTACTAATGCCAGGCTCCCGGTGTGTTGTTTCTCTTTAAACAGAACACTCTCCTTAGCAGAGACTCTCTCGTAGTGTGAAGGACTCAGATGCTGATGGTCAGAGCAAGCACTCACGGCACGGGCAGCAGATGGGATGAGTCCCACAAGCCTCTCAAGACACAGGCTGCACTTCTGTAACGAGGGAGGGGAGGGGGGTGGTTGGCAGTCCCTTTAAAAGCTGGGTCGCTCCGGGAAGCCTTCCTTGAATCCCAGGCTGCAGGCACTTGTATTCGGCACAGTTGACTTGTGTCTGTACTGTGTATGTATATGTCTGTGTGTGTGTGCGTGTACATGCATGCCTGCAACAAAAACACAGGCCCATCAGTTCTGTCCCTCCAACTCTCATGGCTTTTGTTACTCTTTAACACTAACCATGGTAGGAATGGTGCCACTGTGTGGCCAGTCTACTACATATTGCATTGTTACACCTTAGTCATTATGGAGTAACCACCGCCCAAACTACAGGAGGCACCACACTGGAACGACTGCAGGAAACAGAGTGTCTTTGGACCCACATGACTGGACAGGTGGTATTACATGAAGCATGAACTTGACGCTGTCTGACATTTAGGAGAGCCCTGGACACGTTCTGCTTGAATGTCATCTGAAAACTGCATTGTGCATCAAAGAACGTCACCCTTTAGCCACCGAAAAGAAACATCAGTGCCCTGAAACCTCCAGCCAACGACTTGAAGATACTGTTTGATATGGTATTTGTACGTTTTTCGCTGTTAACTAGCCTCCAGTCCATGCCTCAGATGGATGTAAATTATGAAAAGAGTTGAGTGTGTATTTTAGATAAGTTTCCTGTGCTGTGTAAACTGCTGTCTTTATAATCACTACCCTTATCAGTTGAAACCATGTAGCACACATGTAAAGCCAAACTGTGTAAACACCTTTAATGGTCAGAGTACTGTATATGTGTGTACTGCTGCCTGTGGCTGTGTGCCCCCCTAAACACCCTGGATTAGACTTGCTTTGGAGCAGCGGTATGAGCACCAAAGAGCCTAGACATGTTTAGGTGATTGAAATCCCTACAAGGAGCTTGTAGAACTTGGTCTGGCCGGAATACTGAAGAGAACCACGTGACACAGGAATGGGGGGGAAACGGGGACTTTATTTGGGCCTGGGAGTAGAGTCTGATCAACTGTAGGGAGGGCTGAAAATAACAAAAACAACTGTTTTGATATCAGTAAAAGGAAACAGACTTACAAACATGGATCTTGGGAGAGACCATAGCTGGTGTTTTTACATATAGTATAACTGTAGATTGGAATATGAGTTGTATGCCATAAAAGTATTGGTTTCAACAAAAATAAAGTAATAAAAAATAAAGTAATAAGACCTGATTCTAGACTAAATTTTGGTATAGGTCCAGCTGTTCAAATAGGCAAATCGGTAAGCTTCATTTAAGATATGAGTCACCTTTTCTAAAGTAAACATTTCATTTGCTGAGTGTGCAACTCTATGCAATCAACACGGAGACTTAATAGGCCTACTGTCATGACTCCTGGCTTGACGGTGGTCTTCCAGTCCCGCGGAGTGTCGGTGCTGGCCAACTCTCTGCCAGAGAGTGTTTCATTCCGGATGAGTCATGAGCTAAGGGCCATTGTGCATTGTGTCCTCGCAATCCGTGTGACTGGGGTTTTGGTTAGCACGGCGGAGTACAGTACAGTCCGCGACAGAAATGCACAACAACAGGCAATTTAGTACGAACAGACATGCACGGATATACACGCAGGCAGCAGAGACGAATTTACTAATGCAGACTTTTCATGGACGTCTTGTTATCAAAGTTTAATGACTAAAAAAATAAATACCTGCAATTCCTCATGTACTCCTAAGCTGATTAGCTGCTGCAATTCAAAATGCAAGCAGTCAGCCCAGCACACCCACGTCTGCATACACCTACACAGGCCACCTAATAACTTAGTTCAAAAATAGGTGTGGTGTCCTGTACCTCTGGTACAAAAGCAGGGAGGGATTAATTAACCGTAGTATAGACTTCATACCGAAACTTTGAGATTATAAATTGGTTACGAAACTCTCATTCCTGTGTTTCCCTGGAATTACAAACAGTATGTAATGTCAGATTCGTCTTTTTTACATATTTTTATTTTGCGGTACAATATGTTATTTCTACGTGCGCTCTGTGATTGTAGCTGTTGTCTTTAGTTTTGTACCATACGCAGTTTTATAAAAATAAAAAAAACAATAACATCTGTCTATTTTCATTGCATTGGTACCGTTAAGCTGCTGAGGAGCGATCGTGTTCATTAATGAGAATGGAATATTTATAACTGAATGATTCTTCCGCTAGACAAACAATTGGAAAATTATTAGCCTAAGTGATTATTTACGATGAGATGCTTAAGGCACGAAACACAATGGACAGAGTGCATCGTTAAGTAATATTGATGAAAGATCTTTTGTACTGACGTGTTGGTTTAATCTATATTTTGAGTAAGTACTGAAAATGTGGAAAGGGAGCTCATCTCATCTAAGACAAAATACGGTCTAATTGACGAGTGAAAACTCCACGGTGGAGGGGGACAGGAAACATCTGAATGGTCAGAGGATGGAGATAGCGCTTGGCGTCCGTCCCATACTCGGACCATAATGGCAGGAAACTACCAGCAAGCCAAACGTGCAGGTGGCGAGAAGTATGTGAGTGTTGTAAAGGGATCAGCGACAATCTCATGAGGGAATGACAAACAAAAGAGAACACAGACTTTTTTTGTGCAGGAACACGTACAGAAAATGTTGAGAGTGAGACAGCCAGTATGATGTAATTGTGCCAGGCTTCCAAGAACTACTGATCCAGCCAGGATCCCCATGTGGGACACGGGACCCGCTGGGCTGGCGAGGTCACTGCTCATTCTCCGTCTTATCAGCAATCGCTGTGTAAATAACTGTCAGGAATGCAAATAAAAGTAAGACCATTTAAAGTCCAGTAGTGAAGAAAAAAAAAGCATTAAGGGGAACAGCAGTTTATCGTCAAAACATCTAAGGCTGAAAATATACAGTTCAGCTAGCCGAGATGAAAATCCAAACGTAAAAAAAAATCCCAGGGCAAAACTTGACTATAACCCAAGTAATCTACGGAAGTCGCACTCTGCCCGACTGTTTATGGCCGCACGTTGCAACAAAGGTTTGAACCCCCTTCTAAATGCATACAATAGTAGTATGTTATTTGGAACTGGGCTGCTCGGACAGCGCCCTCTAGTGACAGAGACCGATACAACAACCAAACACTATTATTACCACTAAATTATTACATCTGTACTGTTATACCTGGAGTATTCATATTGCAAAAGCAACAGCCGATGAACCATGGAATAATCTTATATTCAATGAAAAAATCGTATGCACATTGCATTTGGTTAAGCACTTGCATTCAGGGTGGGCAACCCAGTCTTTCGTGAAGGCGCTGCTGCGTCACCTGATACACCTGTTTCGGGGTGGGGCTTCAGATGCTCCTCGGCGGGGGAAGGGGAGGCGCTCAAGTACTATTCCCTGTTTTAAAAAATACTAGGTTTAAACCTGTGGAAGCGAGAAGAATAGGCGCTGGGAGCAGAGCTGGGAATAGTATCGACGCGTGAACTATGTTTTACTGCTTTTGTTTGTTTTTGCAGTTTTGAAAAGGTCGGATTTGAAAAGGCTGGACGTTTTCCTTGTTGAAAAGGAGACATAATGGGTAAACTGATACTTACTGCGCTGGTGCTTTCTGTCTGGCTATCAGGTAAGGTGGGATTTCCTTATTTAAATGTGACTGAGCAAGTCTCTCCACAATGTTTAATGTTGTTTTTTCGTTTAGAATATGCTGTTTTTTATCTGGACATCGCATACCCAAATAGTTAATAATGTACAAGTGAAACTGGCCGAGGCGAGCGAGTTGCGGTCACGTGACCGCCTGGTGTTCCCCGATGACTTCAGAGGGGTCGGGCGGCAGGGTGTCTTCGGCGATTTGTTGTGACGGTTTTTAAGGCGTTGCATCACAATATCTGCCATGTTCTAATACAGTCAAAATTGCGGTGGTTTGTGTGGTTGAACGGTGAATCAGCAGTGCTCAGAGAAGTCGCCCTCATTGATCTTTCTGACAAGGATCTGTAACCTTCAGCCTGGAAAACAGGTTCCCTCGCCCACTGACATATACACTCAATTTTGAATTCAGTCACTCTCTCGTTCATGATTGCAACGCCAGTCTATAGACCTCTGCTGCTCTGGTGATATTAGCCAGTGACAATTTGGAGAGTAGTGGTGTCAGCTGGATAACTGAGCCTGTAACTGGTACTGATGCAGAGCTAATAGGCACTACAGTCTTTCAGAGATGCTGCATGATTCGGTCTGCGTGTTGAATATTTTAGGCATCACAGAGGATATCATGGGGAGTATAATGCAGGTTTTATGGAAAAACCACCCAGGTAACAATTATGGGACCTATCCTTTGCACCTCAGGGTCCCCCTGGAACCTCTTGGGTGCTTCTACCATGGTTACTCACTAGATCAAGAGACTCAGATGAACCCTGGGGAGGCCTTACTCAACCAAGCGCTTGTTTACCAAGTTTTCATAGCTGTAACGACATGGCTGGTGATGCTGTTCTCTCTCTGCGAGCTCATGGTACCAAAACAGTGACAGGCGTCTGACTGCATTGCTTTGAATCACCAACCAGTTCTACAGGTTGGGTAGTTTTTTTTTCTTTGAAGGAAGTACAAGGGTGTGGATATCATGGTCATTGGAAAGCATGTGTGTGTCTTTGCTTACTTTGTTTGCTGCTTTTGTATTAGAATGTATCATTAGTGTTTTACATTTTGCATATTAGGCTTTGAGTAATATCCATATTGTGCCCACAGATGTGAAGGAAATGCCACAGAGATCCCCCAGAGGGTTACTGGGGGCTTTAGTTTGGGTTATAAATTTGGGCAAATCTAGGTACCTGTAAATTTCACTTTATCAATAAGGAAATAGCCTTCAAAAATACCTCGACGTAATAATGTTACTTCTATTACAACAAAATACTTTCTACCCATAACAGTTTTACCTTAGCAAAAATAAAATTTATGAAACACTACTTAGGCTAGTATAGAGTGACTTTAAACACATTATGAAAGCAGAAAAAATGTGTAAAAAGGAAATTTAAGTGTCATTTTGTACAAAATTTAAATCCTTTCTGTGTGTTTGTAATGAGTGCAGATTTTACAGTATGTGTTCCATGCAGAAGCGGGGGAAAAGACTTTCATGTGAGCCAATTCAGTGTTTCGAGGGCGAAATAAAACAAACTGACAGAGAATTGGCCCTTCTCCTGCAGATGTGCTGTCCGTCCAGGTGGTGGTCCCTGAAACTCAGCGTGTCACGACCCTGTTTGCCTCGGTTGTACTCCGCTGTGATTACACCACCTCTGGCAACCAACAGGATGTCATCGTCTCCTGGACTTATAAGTCCTTCTGCAAAGACCCTGTTCTGGAGTACTACACCGCAGGTGAGCCGGAGGGCCCCAGCGGTGGATTTCAGGTTGTTTGCTCAGGTGATGGTGGAAAGCTTGCTCATGATTTCCAGGAGTGACTAATGCCCACATCCCTCTCTTACCAGCGTACCAGGCAGCACTGTCCATCGGCCAGAACCCAGCTGACGACTGCCCGGACAACCAGCGTACCATCCGCACTGTGGCCCAGAAGAGAGGTCCCAACGAGGCCATACTGGGACCAGAATACCAGCAGAGGAAAATCACAATCCAGAACAGTGAGTGTGTCCTAATTTCCTTTGGTGGTTTTTGAATTTTATATATTTCATACAGCAGCACTTTCTAAGGCTGAAGCAATGGAGTGATTCAGGTCCCTGGAAAAAACAAAATCCAATAAAATATCCAGCTTATTGATTGATACAAAACATTTTCTTTATTTGCAAAGTTATCATGAAAAACACAGAGGTTTCCCTACATGTGAATCTTCCCACACTCATTTCTGTGTGTGTATGTGTGTATCCGTGTGTGCAGAGGCGGATCTGGCCATCACAGAAGTGATGTGGTGGGATAATGGGATGTACTACTGCTCCATTGTTGCCCCGGGAGACCCCATTGGAGGCCTGGATGGAAGGATTAGGCTCGTTGTACTTCGTAAGTAGCCGTGCCTATAAAATGCAGCCAATCGTCGCTTGTTTTCGGGAAGATCCCTTGGTCTGCATAGACGCTGATATGTGCGACATGAGTGCTCAGCACTAGTGACTCATCCTGTCCGAGTGTTTGTCTGCGAGCTCCTGTTCTTTTACAGCTGGTAGCCAAAGATTATCCATTTTGCTCCTCAGACCTACCTGAACAGCGGGGCACTTTAATTTGGCCCTTAGATTATTCCTGTAACTGAGGAGAAACCTGTGGATAAGCCCTGTCTCTGATGTGACCCTTACGCCCCTTTCAGATTGGCTGGTTGTGTTGCTCATCATACTGGGTGGGATACTCCTCATCATACTAGTCAGCATTTGCTGGTGTCAGTGCTGCCCCCAGCACTGCTGTTGCTATGTACGCTGCCCCTGCTGTCCTCAGTCCTGCTGCTGCCCGGAAAAGGGTATTTACTCACTGGATCAACATACACACACACACACACGCGTATTATACATGTACTACCCACATATGCAATAACACGTGTGCATAAACTGTCCTCACTCATATTTGTTGTAAATGATCCACAAGGTACAAATTGGCTTCTAAACCCACAGTGGATGGAATTGATGATGATGATGATGATGCTCTGCTGACCACTAATTGGTTCAAGCCAGACACTTATGATGCACTGCTGGCCACTGATTGGTTCAAGCCAGACATTTATGATGCACTGCTGGCCACTGATTGGTTCAAGCCAGACACTTATGATGCACTGCTGGCCACTGATTGGTACAGCCCCGTGCCCCATTTGTTGGCTGTAAGTGACAGTGCATGCTAACCACACACACCCTGACTGTCGTCTTTTCTGCCATTGGACTAACGTTCTCTCTATCGCTCTCTTCCTCCCTACATCCAGCTGTGATGCAGCACAAGATGATGAAGGATGCTCAGAAAGCGATGGCTCCGTGGGTCCATGGGCAGCCCATCTACGCCCCCATATCCCATGCCTCGTCCATGCAGATGCACCCCTTGCTCTACTCTGGTAGGATTTCTAGAATAGTCCATGCTGCTTCCTCCTGCCGTCAGACATACCTGGGAATCATGCCTCTGTAATTAAAAAAAATCAAAGGTTCCAGTCCTAGAACAGACTTTTTGTACTGCTATACGTCTCAACTTTACCTGCAGTTTTATCCACATGTTGCTCTCTTTAATTAATGCCCATTAAATACACATTTTGATATAAAAGCAGCAGATTGTGTAAATGTGCCAGTTCTGTTCGTGATGCGAAAAGATGCCGTGTTCGTGGCGGCTCACGAGATGCCCGCTTCTGCACAGATCCCTCCAAACAGGGCATCCAAATGGGCACCCTACCCCTGCCACCACCGCCGGGCGGCCTGCTCACTGCCCACAGCAACGGGAGCCTGCGTGGCACCAACCCGGCTCTGGACTTCCTGGAGAACCAGGTGCGCAACATGGACGTGAACAGCACGCTGCTGTCGCAGCCCTCCCGCGTCTCCCTCCAGCAGATGCCCCCCCCGACCCAGAAAACGGCCCAGGCAGTGCCGTACGCGCCTGGGCCCCCCAGCATGCTGTCCTCCCTAAACGAGATGGGGGTACAGGGCATGGAGCGCAGAGTCATCCAGCTGCCACCCATCGTGGAGCGGCCCTCTTCCCGGCACTCTTCCTACCGCCCGAGCAGCCGCAACACCCTGGGCACCAGCCGCAGCAGCCATTACCGCAACAGCCTGCCCGTGCAGTCTCGGCGGGAGCCGTCGCCCTCGCGCCGTGGGCCCCCACGCAGCTACAGCGATGACTCCGATGTGGACGAGCGGCGCCGCAGCTCCAGGTCCCGGCAGTCGCGGTCACGGAGCCGCGACGACCTGATGGACGAGATGCGGCGCATGCAGCCTCGCCGCGATCGCAGCTATTCGCCGGCGGAGCAGTGCAGGGGCTCCTGGTCCTCCGAGGAGGACTACAGCGGCCGGAAGGGAGGCACGCGCAGCCGTGGGGGGGGGACCTGGCCCGAGAAGCCCCCCAGCTACACTTCCATTGATATTGCACAGGGGCGCAAGTCCACCGGAACGGCCCGCAACAACGAGCGCTGCTCCGTAAGATGCTTTTCTTTCTCTCTCTCTCTCTCTCTCTCTCTCTCTCAGACTCGTCCAGTAACCCAGTGTCAGCACCACACTAAAAGAGATTACTGTATTAGCCAGGAGCGAGGCTCTAATAATAATATTATAGTGACTTTAATAAATAATAATAATTAGATGCTTTATTGATCCCCGTGGGGAAATTCCCTTTTTGCCTCCGCCAACTTGCTTTCTGTAGAAGAGAGCAATCTGGCGCTAAGGGCAGCCACCCATAGCAGCACCCAGGGAGCTGGGGGTTAAGGCCCTTGCTGAAGGACTCCGTGATGTGCTGAGGCTGGCGTGCTGGGGACCTTCCGATCACAGGCACAGAGGCTTAGCCCACTGAGGCACACGCTGCCCCCTTGGTTGGCACAATTTGTCAGCTGACCCAACGGATCGTCCCACTGGTCGACAGCTTTTACCGCTCCCCCCCCCCCCATGAAAATTATTCTGGCATACGGTAAACAAAGGGTGAACACTGCCTCCTTCCCGCTGTGGATCCACCGGCTAACTCTGTTTCTCTTTTAATGGCTTCTTTTGTAGGAGAAGAGTTCCCGAAGTGCCAGAAGCATTGTGATATGACCGCCTGCCCTTTTCCATTCTACCCACGCGTTTTGACCATGCAGTAATTATTTGAAAAGACGGCAAGAAGGAATGTCACAAGAATTATGCAAAAAAACCTTTTATTTTTTACTTTTTATATGGACAGAGGAAATCAATTATTCAATAATGGACTTTTTTTTTTTATATTTACTTGAGAAGCTCAAGGATTTGATGAGCCCTGGGAGAGTTCATTGCCTTCCACTATGTTCCTCACCTTTTTCTTAAAGTGTGGAAGTCAAGATGACTTCCTTAAAACGTGAGGATGGCAGCTGGACCTTAACTGCCTTAGGTAATAAATATTTAAACTGCGTGTGTCCATGCACTGACGCCTCGCCTTCCTGTGAAATGACCGGCCTCGTGCCTGACACTGTTTGGCAGCTCGTCGAGCGTGTGTGCCTGATGCGTCACGTCTCCTTCACACCCTGGGTGTTTGTGGCATGTGTGGAAAGGAGTGTGGAAGTGGAGATGTCAGGAAGGAGTCCGAGGTTGGTTGTGTGTCATGTATGCACATATTCAGCCCAGAAATGCCCCCCCTTAAGGGAATAGAAGTATAACATCCATCCATCAGTGGAAAGAGGGGATGTTTTGAATGTTTTAATGTTAATCAGTTATTAGTTATTTCTATTGCTGTATTACAAAGAAATACAAAAGTTATGTTCTCATGAGGAGTAAGGTACTATGAATGTAAATATCTGTATGGTTTGTAATGACTCACTGGGGTGTGCTGGGGAGGGGGGGTTTATTAAGAACAGCCAACTAAAAAAAAAGACTAATGTTTATCCAGTTCTCATCAAGCAGGATCTTTTTCCTGGTAGAAGACAGACTTTCAAATTGATTTGAGTTATTTATATGAATATATACACTGTGTCGCTAAAGTTTGATATTTCGTAGTAAAGCATGTTTTACATCTGTCTCTACCACAAAGGACCTGTAAATTATGCTGTAACATGATTTATATATAATTTGTATAAAATATGAGCATTTATTTTAACACCTTTTCCCTTGATGTATTACTTTGGAAATATTGAATTTCATATATTTAAAATAAAATTGTAGAAATGGTAGGTTTTTTCATCTGAGGTTCTTTTCTTAGTAAGTGTCTCTCTCACACACACACACAAACAAACAAACATGAAGTATGCAAATTCCAAACAGAGCAGAAGTGGAATTAAAACCCATAACCTGGGGGGGGGGGGGGTTGGTAGCGTAACATTGCTCAGCCTGCGCCCTTAAAACCATGGAGGTAAAAAGAAACCATCGATGTAAGGAGTGATGGCAAAAATAATGCCGAAATTCCTTCCTCCGGGTGGCGTGGTGGTATCACATTCAATCACGTGTGACTGGGGCGCGACAGGGAAATGTCTGTGCTTACAGCTTCCTTATTGTAATCAGAGCGGCGTCCACTTATCACCAAGACAGTAAGGGGCACCAAGAGCTTAACGTTACAAAATTCGGAGAATAACAAATGGTCTTTATAAAAAAAAAAAATTACAGAATACTTACTTTATTTTCCCAGTTTACACCAGATCAGTGCAAGCTTGTCATCGTGATGATACATACTTATTCCCTCCTGTGCCACATGCTTGGACAGCTTAATGTGAACGTGATTATACGATTTGAATCATTAAACTATAGCTCCGAGCGACGCGCGCATCATTACGGCCACGCAGCTCGCCGCAGGCTGATGACGTCACAGAACAGGGCGCACGTTTGCCACGTTGGTCGCCGTGCAGGAGCGACAGGTTTGTTGCAAGGCGGTAGAAGTTTGTCTATCTGTTAAAAAAAAAAGAAAGAAAGGAGGGCAACAATTCTGCGAGGAAGATTACTGCCATCTAACCACACGTTGCTGTGCGTGTGCCATCACTAACATTTGGTACCGAAATACTCCAGATAGCCGAGGATTTGTATATATGTATATATAATTTTGATTTCTTCCACAAAACGAGAAAGCGATGATCTCTTAGGACACGTCTGCAGCCCGATTGCACGTCTGACCGATGCCTCCGGACCGACGACAGCCGCCCTACATTTATGTGAGTTTCTCCCTTTTCTCTGCAGATGGCCGATGTGGTCACGCTGGGCTCAGACTCTGTGTGTCAAAAACGATCAATGCTTCAGTTATCTTTTTGAAGCAAGGTTTGATGCAGCGACCGCATTGCTTGTGCTGTCACTTATTCGCAGAGCTTATTTTCCTGGACTTTGATGGACCTTCCTGTATCTGGCTACCCCGTCCACTTACCACCAAAACAGTAGCGATCGCTGCACAATTATGCTGTTGACTTTGCTGTCTGCGTGAATACCCGAGACGTCGGCTCCTGATAATCGATTATGCATAAATGAATCACATGGCACAACAACACAATTTTAAAATGCACGCCCTGTATAGGAGTGTGTGTGTGTGTGTGTATATATATATATATATATATATAAAACCAGGAACATTTTGAACATTCAGAAATAAAAGTCCTTAGTTTCCACTTATGCAATATTTTTTATGCTTTTTTGGGCGGGGGTATTTTGCTACCTTTATTGAATGGAAATCCTCTCTTTCTCTGCCTGCTTTTGAGAAACTGTTGACTGTCACCCCAGGCGCTTCCTCTGCGGTTACCAGTCCGTGCACATAGACACATTGTTGGACCGTAATACTCTGTGTGTGTCTACACACAACACTACTGGGATTAAATTATAGAGTTTTAACTGCCTGTATTGCATTTTCTTCTTTTTCACCATTGTGTAGTACTTTTGAAAAGTGGAAAAACACCAGGCTAGTAACAACTAAAAATCGTTTCAGTTTCAAGTAAATATTTTTTTGACTATATACTGACTCGTTATTATTTCATCATACAGATATTAGGTCAAATTGTCTTTTTACACGGCTCAAATTATCAGTTATCCACCTAGTTGTAAATATGCTGTTTATGTTAAAAAAATAGATTTCGTTTCATTTCGTTAGATTTTCTTTCAGTAGGTTTCTGGTTTTCTTTGACAGACTTCAGTTCATTTCCCTGGTTCTTTTAGGTTTGTTCCTTGTGTTTTTCTCCCATAGGGGGGAAAGTTTCTTAAAAGAAAGGGACTGAAGAACAAAACATCATTTCATATTTCTGGCTTAATATCAGCACTTCCGTGACTGAAGTGTCTTGCTTATTCTGTCCCAGACGTCAGAGACATCATACTCTGTGTTATATACTCACGTAAACAAGCTTGCTTTGCATGTCTCTGTTCATATGTGGTCTTCTGCTCCCTTGACACTGGACTGAGAATAGGAGAAGTGATCCTCTAACGGCCAATCTCAAGTGTTTCCTGCATATAATTTCTCCACCGCTCTTTGTTCTAGGTTCTCATAGGACTCTGTGAGTGTCATCATTATAATAAATCTGTGTTCGGCCTCCTTGTTTTACAGCCGCTGCACCTTTGCCAGGTGTTGTGCCCGCACTGTTGCAGGGAGGAGCTTGGTTCGGGAGATGTCTTAGCTGTGTCTTTCTAAGCTGGATAACAGCTGGCAATAAAAACATTGCAATGAATGCCATGGTTTTATTTAGTATTTTTGTGTTTCTGGCACTGCCTTTTTTCCCTCTCCCCAGAGTGTGGTTTTCGGGTCTCTGGTAAAATGCTACTTAATATCTGCAAGTCTTGTCTGTGCTAGGTGTGTGTATTTTGGACAGGAATGGAGTAGCTGAATACTTTCTTCTGTCTGCTCGCTGGTGAATGTGTTTCCTCTTATTGATGGAGTGTCAGTAAGGGATATTATGGATATTACTTATATTAAGGGATATTACTTCTCTGAGTGATACACCAAAATGACTGTATATGCATAACAACTACCCACATGTTGTGCTGTTTCAGGTGTTGGCCTGTTCTCTGCTTGGCTCTGAGGTCGGTGCGGGGAGCAGCCGGGCTCACCGGGGTCACCGGACATGCCCGGGGGTCGGAGGGGTCCGACTAGGCAGCACCTGAGCCGCTCGGCAGTGCCGTCGCTGCAGACGCTGGTCGGGTTCGGCTGCAGCAATGGGGCAGGGCTCCGGTGCAGGTGAGCAGCTCTTAAAGGGACGGCGCATATGCCCCAGATATATCGGCGTACTGATAAAACAGGACCAAGTGCAAAGATAGTAGTATGCTGTGTATTGGTGACAGTAACGGCTAACATGCAGCCGTGCTCCCAGTCTGCTATGTAGTGCAGTGGGTGTCGTCCCGGTCACAGTGCCTGAGTGCAGTTGCCGAGGTATAGCTATCCGGTAATCACACTTGGGTGTTTTTTTTTCCTCCTCCAACATGGGAAGCGTGCTTGGGCTTGCTACCCAGCCCGAAGAATGATGCATGATGCGTTTGGACTGTCACCTTGGTTACAGTTTATAGGTGGTGCTTATTGACTGTTACTCTGCAGCGCCATTAGTGCCTTAGCAGCTAGTGCGGACAGGAAAGCAATGTTCTAAAACAGGGAGAGGCTACTTATTCTGAAAACCGGCCAAAACCATCAACAATTGTAGACGTAATATTGATGAACTAATGAGTAAAGTTGGTCATTGCAGCGTTCTGTGTTAGTGGTGGGGCTGTAACAATACAGAAATGCCCCTCTGTCGCCTCCACACAGGGGCAGTAACTCCATGGGTCTCCCTCTGGCCCCCCTGACGGCCCTCATTGCCCCAGAGCCCGTGCGCCACTCACGTATCCCCGACCTCCCACTGGAGAACCTCCTGGTGTTCGAAATCCTGCTCTTCCTCTACCTGTTGGTGGCGCTGTTTGTGCAGTACATCAACATTTACAGGACGGTCTGGTGGTACCCCTACAGCAACCCTGCTGCCTCTACCTCACTGGTATCTCATGGCCGCCCCCTTTTCTCATCCAGGCTCCTGGATGTTAGTAACTGTTAAAGGTTAACCGTTAACTTCCAGAGTAAGGCATCCGTACCTTTCTCTGGAGCATTACCGTTGTGCTAACCTTTTGCTGGAGTGTTCTATATTTTTTATCTGTTATTTGTGTGTGTGAACACTTTGTCTGCATTCCTACTTGTATTCACCGTTGATTTTGTTGTGGCTGTACCTTCAGAACTTCGATCTGATGGACTGTGATCTGGCTGTCTTCATTACCATCATGCTGGCCAGGAGGCTGGTGTGGACTATCGTCTCTGAGGTACCCTGCTGGCAGGGCTGTTGGCTTGATTCTCTTGCATCCTTGTGTGGACATCAGCCACACTTTGATCACATGGTGTTAGCATAATGCTAACAGATATAATATTCTTTTCATGTTAGTATTAGAATTGTTGGTGTATCATTCTCTGCAGTTAGCGGCCTGCTAATCTCATCTGTTCTCTGCTTGTTGGCAACATGCTGGCACGTGGGTTGTAATGGTGTGGTGCCTCTGTGTATAATGGACGCTCTTCTTCCAGGAGACCCCCTGGGCAAACTGCAGCTCCCAGCTCAAGTACGTCCTTCTTGCGTCGTCCCGTCTTGTTGTGCTGGCAGCGTGCGCTTGGGGACTCTGCCTGACACTGGCCAGCCTCTTCAGGAACCACTCAGTGCTCAGCTTGCTATTCCTGGGCTACCCGTGAGTCAGCCCCTGCACACACCCATCTGCCACAAACCTCACACAGCCTTGCATGTGAATCACTGCCATGAATAACCATTGTGCTGTTGAACCAAGAACTATTGTACTATTCTTATGGATGCAAACACATCTGTAATTTGCATGAGATGTACTAGAGTACCAGTTAAAGCCCGCGGGGCCTAGGACTTTGTCCAGAAATGTGATGTGTTTCTGTGATGTGTTTCTGTGCTGTACGAATGTGTCGTGTTGGAGGAGCTGGAATTTTCTGGGAGAGCGACTGACGCGAAAGCGGTGGGGAAATTCTCACGTCTGACCTTTTTTGTGGAATGCAAAGCCCACTTGAGACCTCTGAACGGACCGTAAATCAGTCATTTTGAACAATTTTGTACTATCCCCCCTCCCCCAGGTTGGCTGTGTACGTTCCGCTCTGTTGTTTCTACCACGAAGGCCACGTGGGGTCCGTTGCCGCTAACTTAGGCTGCCTGGACCGGGATGTGGATGGCTTGGTGAGGCGGCCCTTGGACTTTCTGAAACTGCTGTGGGAAAACCTGTGGGACCAGCTGTCAGGCCCCGCCCCTATGCCCGCCCACACCTGCCCGCCGTCGCCCGAGCTCATCCGCGGTGAAGTGGAGGCCCTCAAGGCTGACTTCAACCGCCGCATCAAGGAGGTGCTCTTCAACTCACTCTTCAGCGCCTACTACGTGGCCTTCCTGCCACTGTGCTTCGTTAAGGTGAGTTGAGGCTCCGCCCTTAACCTCCACCTCATTTCGCCCTTTAATTATCAGGAAAATCTGGTTACCGGTGGGAGGAGGTGCAGGGCCACGAAACCCAAGGTGGGTGGGATCGCTGTATCCTCCCAACCTGTGATTGGTTTAACCCCATAGGACTCGAAAAAGTAACTAATCAGAAGAAAGTTAAACCTGTTCGTGTTTGTGCCTGCAAACCAGGTCTGATGATGAGAATACTAATATTACCTGGCTGGATAGTGATTAAGGGCATGAACTGGTAACCCATGAACTGCAGCTGTCTGTGTTTACTCAGCTGGAGTAGTTATGGTTAAGCAACCTTCTTGAAATTGGAGCCTGTCGGTGAACTAAAAGGTATCTCCTGAAAATAGGCAGAAGCTAATGCTTTTGATAAACTTTAATTTATCAAATGCTTTTTTTCTTCAGACTGGAAGGAGAGTGGGGTTAACCTTGAGCGGGGGGGTCTAGAGTTTTTTAATTTTTTTCCCCCTGCTTATAGGACAGGCAGTATAGAATATGGATAGATGGATGTATGTATGGATGGATGAATGAATGAAATTAAGAAACCAACATCATTCCAGAATGTTGATCCATCTCAGTCCGTTAGTTAGCTGGTAGCTGCACATTCCCGCGTTAGCAGGTATAGTCGGATTCCCCCATGACGGCGCCTAGGTCACTTGGCCTCTCCCATCCTTTCAGAGCTCGCAGTATTACGACATGCGCTGGTCCTGCGAGCACCTGGTCATGGTGTGGCTCAACGCCTTTGTGATGCTCAGCAGCCAGATGCTGCCCCCTAGCTACCGCGACCTGCTCCACCGCTCAGCCGCCCACCTGGGCAGGTGGCAGAAGCTGGAGCACGGTTCCTACAGCAACGCGCCACAGCACCCGTGAGTTGGGGGGGGGGGCTTGGTCCCTGACCTCATACCATATAGTTCTGTCCTTAGCTCTTCAAATAAACACATGCTGCTTTATCTGCCTTTCTGGTTCCATCTCTCTTTCTGTGGCATATTAATTAATGCTGGGTGGTTGTCTGGTAACGTTTATGATAAACGTTTTCTTCAGCCTTTCGATGTTAAATGCGTATGTGTGTTACATGACAGATTATCTGGCTGGGTGGGAGCATGTCTCACCCAAATTCAGGTGTGTGATTTTAATTTTAAATTTTTTTTAATTATTTTGCGTTCCCTACAGGTGGTCGGATACCACTATTTGGCCCCAGGGGGTTCTGGTGCGGCATAGCCGGTCCCTCTACAAAGCAGTGGGGCCCTACAATGTTGCGCTGCCCTCGGACGCATCTCACGCCCGATTTTACGTGAGTCACCCCGTCCGGCCCTCTCTTAGTCACATATGGGTGTCCCTGGAGATGACTGTGAGACTTCTGCTTCTGACAGGACATCTCTGGTGGCACATACTAGGATAAAAAAACACCCCTAATAGAGAGAAATTTCCCATAATCCCCGGATGTGTAGCGTCTTTGTGTAGCCTTGCATACCACTGCTTGCGTGGGAGTGATAGGAATTCGTTCCATGCGAGGGGTCACTGTGTCCCGTCCCAGACAGACTGCTTTGGGTCCTATTTACTTCCTTCTAAGGTCATACCTGTGCCTCATATTTGGTTGCCCTAGTGATTTTATCCCTTGTGTATTTTACTTCTTCCGTTCTAAATTCTAGAATCTATAGAATTTAACCTCATTTTGAAAATGGGCTGGGGTCACTTCGACCCCCAAAATAACACATTATTTCTCTTCCTTCCTCGATTCCTCCCCTCCCCCCTCAGTTCTTGTTTCACGAGCCACTGCGGGTGCTGAACCTACTCATCGGCATCGAGTTCAGTGTGGTTCTCTACCAGTTCTACTCGCTGATGTGCTCTGAGTGTTGGAACCACACGCTTTCGCTGGGCCTCATGCTCTCCTGCAACTACTACATGCTTTTCAAGCTGCTGCGGGACCGCATCGTGCTGGGAAAGGCGTACTGCTCACCCCCCAACGGCGCCGGCCTGGCCTTCAAGTCCCAGTGACCGTGGGGGACGTCAGGACCTGCCTCCCGTCTTCTGCCATCTCCAGGACTGTGAAGTGGAACCAGCTGTGAACTCGTGCATTTTGATAGTTATATTTTTCAGCAAGCTTCATATCTATTTAAGAGAGAATTAGTTATATATTTTGTATACTGTAAGGAAATATCCCATTTAGCACAGCGCGTATTGGCTGTGTGGCCCTGTCACTCTGTGATGGTACTTCCCTGGGGTTCATCCAGACAGCCAATGGGAGGAGAGCTGGTGAAACAGGGAGCCAATCCTAGGAGAGACCGTGGCATATCGGACTCGCTCTTCGCTGAATCACAGCTGTGAGTTGCCTGGTTATACCAACTGACTCTGTGTTTGGGAGAGAAATAGGACCATGGGATTCTGTCCCAGAGCCAAGCTGCCACAACAGGATTTCCTGTGGCACAGAGCCCAAGACTCTGAGTGCCAAGATGCAGATGATGCAGTTGGGTTGTCAGGGGCTGCAGGGAAGCCATTCTGGGGCATGCCCTTGTTTTTACCTCAGGTGTGGTTAGGTGGGCAGGGGTCACAACGTGGTATTTCGACTGTCTTTTTTTGATCATGCCAATGACCTTAATAAAAACCAAAACTATCTCTCTCTATCAGTGCTAAATATATATCTATGTCCCTCCATCCATCTATCCTTCTCTTTTTGGTAACTGCATTTTCATTTAGGCAGTCACTGTCTTTGCCACTGCTCAAACCACAAAGCCCCCTGTTGGCCGCAAATAGTCAGTACACTAAATATTAGATAATCCCATTCCTTATTCAGGAGGTGCTGAAGCAGCATGCTCTGCTAACCGGCTGGCTAGCTATGATCTTCTGACTCTTCTCGCTTGGCTGTTTATTTTGTTTTTGAAACATCTTGGGTGGAACACCCCAAAGTCACTTTTTTAATGGGGCCCCCTGCCTGTAGGGTTATGCCACTTTGGGGGGGGGGCGGGGCAGGATCCCTCTGTGTTTCCCTGAGGAAAGAAATGCCCAAAATGATCTTTAACTACAGGAAAATCTGAAGAAAACATAAAAGGAATGTCTCCAAATATAAAACCTTTAATTGTGCACAAATAATGACAGAGGTTGCAGAAAACCCCCATCTGACAATTCATCGGCTTCATTTCTGTTAGTAAAACAAACAAAATGTCAAAGCTTAGAATAGTGCAATTTGTAAGAACGTGATTACTAAGAACAGCTTGAAAAAGTTTCTTGGCCTTTTAAATACACATAACATGCCCTCCCGTCTCCCACATTTTTATCCAGCAGAGGGCGCCGTTTACTAGATTCTGGTATACAATCTTCATTTTTACAAATATAAGGCAGAAACTGTTACATCGGTACATTCTTATTTGTATGCATATATATTTACTATTTAAAGCAAGTAATGGCACCTTTGGTTAAGTATAAGTGGTAGTTGCTTCTGTGAGAGTGTTTAAAAACTACTAAAAGTGGATGTCATTAAGTTTCAGTTATGTTTCCGAGTAGGAACTGGTTACATTCTGTCATTGAATGCTGTGGCTGTGCCGTCAGAGCCTGTCACAGTCGTTAGCTGTGATGTACGTTGTGCTGCCATGAGGACACTGACATGTGTAACCAGTAGGGGGCGTTCAGGAGGCTCCCAGCTATCCAGTGTTTTGTTTTTCTCATTATTTATATTGTTCGATCATCAGACAAAGTTAGGGCAAAGCGAAACCTACAGAAACCACTGTCCAGTGTATAAGAGCTGTCTGGGATATGTAGCGTGATATTCCCCAGTTACACAGAGTACTGTGTGTGTGCCTGTGTGTGTGGTGTTTTATGCAGGTCTAACATGTTCTCACTGGTGCCATGGACATTTTACGGCTTTAGATTCTGCCCAGGTGCCAGATTTGCTCCACTTTGTTGCGAAACATTTTTGCTTTTCATGGTTTGAAATTTTATGCCCCTCAAAATTTTTACTGTGACAGTGAGACTGATTGCTTATTTGAAATGCTAACACTATGTGGCATTAAATATATATTCTGGGCACACTTTTAGAAGTAGAAAAATGGCAGAATTTGACACCCTGGTGCATGGGCGTTTGTGGGGAGGGTTTGAGTGGTCAGTAATATTTTACCCCTGCCTACAGTCCACGTAGTTGCCCTTGATCCAATAGCAGATCTGGGCATACTTCAAGGGTGTGATCCGCACTGCCACATTGAACTCCTGGGGGGCGCCGTCACGGTCCACCCACTGGTGGCCGGAGAAGACGGCGATAACTTTGCGCTCCCAGCGTCGGTGCTCCTGGTTCCACATGCGGACATAGACGCCCGAGCCGCTGGCGCCTGGCTGGGCGTCACATCGTTGGTATAGTAGGTCGTAGGTCTCGTCACGTGCATCGCAGAATCGGTACACCAGCTGGCCCGGCCGGTCGTTATCGAAGCCGGAGAACTGCACGCGGCGGCCGGGGAGCTGCCGGGAGGGGGGGCTTACCCCCAGCTTCATGTGGCGCCGTTGGTGTGGCTTCTTCAGCTCCAGCAGAGCGTAGTCGTAATCCATGCCCACGTCGTTGCCGCTGCCCTTAATCCAGCCCTTGGGCACATGGGTGCGTCTGGCGCGGATCCACTGGAATTTCATCTTGTCAGGGGCGCTGCTGCTGTTGGAGGGGACGGGGTTGCGCTGGTGTGGCTTCAGGAAGCCCACCCGCAGCCTCTGAGCCCCTTTGACGTAGTTCTTGCCGTCGTGCACGCAGTGTGCTGCCGTCAGGACGTGGCGCTCTCCCACCAGCACCCCAGAGCACCCGGTGGACGTCTTCACGGCTGTGGAAAATGGGTAGTTGGACAGGAAGTCCCGCCCGATGATGCTGAAGCGGCTGTCGTGGCCATAGACCTGCCGCCGCACTCGCGTTTGAGTGGCAGGATCCCGCAGGTTGGCCAGGTTGAAGCCGTAGATGCCCACGCTGGTCTCCGTGAGACTGCCATTGGAATGCAGGGTCTCATAGGACAGGAAGTCCCGCAGGTCCCAATAGCTAGGGGGCGGGACTTGTTTGTGGCACTCCAGCCCGCACTGGGACGTCACCTCCAGGCTCGCCTGGGACAGGAAGTGTGGGGCGGGCATCTCTGCTGTCTGGTGGGGCAGAACAACGGGCATACGCTGTAGTGTCCACTGCAGCCTCCAGGGGGCGCTGTGGACACAGGCACCCATGTTACTGCAGAGCAGCAGGAGGAATGGAGGCAGGAAGGTGGCTGGTGGAGCCATGAGGAAGCACCTGGAGGTCACAGAGTACAAGGAGAAATGAGTGGATGCATTCTCTGACAGCAGCAGTGGGGATTTTTTTTTTCTGATGACTTTATTCCTAACCATTGATTTCCTGCTGAGATACGAGCATGGAAACTCTCTGAAGACTGATTTCTCACTGCACAGAGAAGGGCACCTGACCCTTCGCTCCCAGCGCCATTAAGTGCCCTGTGAGTAAGGGTACGGGTAAAATAATGGTTACCCTCATAGGCGGTTCCAGACCCTATTTAGTGGGGCTAAAATAGCTTTTCTAAAACCATTTAGCGATTTGTCCTGTGTTTTGAATGCATTTTGTAGTACTGCGGCTCAGCAAACATTTTCATGGGGACCCCCCACCCCTGTTTGGATAATTTGGCGGTGGTTGGGGGGGGGGGGCAGGATGCAAAGACTGGGTATAATCTTGACAGAATCCTTCTCAGCGCACATACGATGGACAATTTCGAGACGCCTATTGGCTTGTGCCTTTGGACTGAAAGTTCCCAGAGGAAGCCTGCATAACATGGAAGTGTTTTCCACACTCCAAACATACTAGCACAGACAGGATTCAAGTCCACAATTCTGGAGGCGTCAGGCAACAGGGTTACCCACTAAGCGGGGGTTGGGGGGGCATCCCATATTTCTTCATTGCCCCCCTAAGGGTCAAATCCTAGAATCGCCCATGGTTACCCTAAAGGCTGCTGTTTTGAGTCCTGGAGGGTCCTACTATTGTAGCCTAGAGCAAGATAATTTAACTGAATGGCTCCAGATAAATAAACTGTTTGCATATAAAACTACTCTTTGTGTTAAAATACATCATCTGGTAGGTTTGTCTTTTTATGCGGTGCCAGCATTCACTACCGATCCCAGCCGATGTGGTGCCCTAGGCAAGCAGTACTGCCGGCGCCTCCTGTCTGAGACAATGTAAACTGGCTGGCAAGTCGCCCCCCTTCCCCATAAGTTGACGCCCTAGGCGGCGGCCTATGTCGCCTTTCGGCCCTGCCAGCATTACATGCATGTTTGAAGCACAGCACAAAAATTAATAACCGCATCACTAAGTGAAAGCAGCATTTAGCCGAATGTTATACAATCTTCCATCATCGCGGAGAGAAACTAATATGTTATATTTTATAATTATTCTCGATGGGGTTGCTGAAGGGGACAAGGAAGACTAATCTATCGGCTTTCGAGAAAGCGGTCAGTGGGTGAGGCAGGATTCCACTCCTCCCATAAGTGGAAAACTCAAGACAGCGATCGTGCTGGTTTTTAAAGCAGCAAAACAGAAACATAAGGTGTTGTCAGCCAGCAGGCTGGTGGGGTGTCTCGGTTTGCAATTTCCATCCGTACTTCACCTTTCGAAGCCTATTTTACCCCTGCTTCACAAACCATTACACTGTTGCATTCGGGAGGAACGACGCTCATAACTTTGAAGCAGTGATTTGGAAGGGTTGTTGTATTCAGAAACTCGATGACCCAGCTGGAATATGCCTTTCCTATGGCCAATGTGATTTCGGACCCCTGATATTTTGGTTAAAGGGCCCCATTCTTCAGCCGGACATTTCCCGAACTCTACGTGCAAGAATCTGCGCCTACACACCGAAGTAATTACATCCTACACAGATGGATTTAATGCAATGAATGAAGTCCAATACTTAGCACAAGTATCTGACCTTTAATATATTGATGGTAGATTTGATTTTTATATTTTTATATTTATTGTTACGATCTGCAGCAAAACAATATAGTTTTATTATTACAATCATCTTTCGGGTGTCGTACAAGAAATTAGATTACTAATGGTATGATTAATAATTAATTATGATTGTGATTATTGAATCTGTCTTTAGTTTTAAATATAAATTTTCAGAGTAAAAATATTTAATAACGCAATAAAACACATAATATATAGCAGTGATTAAGGTTGCATTTTATGTGAGTCAAATAGTAGGAACGAAATATTGTTAAGGCCCGGGAAATTTACCACAGTTCACAAAAAGGACTCTTGAGGATTATTTTCTGGAGGAACAAAGCGATCTTTTATGGTGAGAACAAGAATAGCCAAGTTGCTTCTGTTCTGTCCGTAAAGCTCGGAAAGTATATTTAATATATCACTGTACAACCAAATTTATAATTAAAATACGATCAAATAGACAACTGTATTCAATTAATTTGGATTGATTCTGCATATGTATGCAAATTTCTTATTAAAGGATAAAAAAGTTTACTGTGCAAAGAAGTAATGTAGTCATCTGCAATTGATAGTCAATTACAATTACAATTGCGTAATTACAGTCATAACTCTAATTCTTTTCTGGTTATTAGCGTTCACTTACCGGATAAGCCCAGTGTTGTCTTCAAACTGTTAAGCACTAATCGGCTTTTTAAATGAAGCGCAGCATTTGAAAATAAGTCTCTCTGTTCTGATTTTTTTCCCCTGTATTGTGTGCAGTAATAAAGAGGAACAGAAAAAAAGCTCACCGGTGTTAACCTGACTTTCTTGGCAGGTGAACGGCAGCCGATGAGATTTCTTAAGCAGCCGCAATCAGGAGAATCCTGCAAAGAAAGGATTTATAATGAGGATGCCTTGTGCAAAGAGTCCACGGCTGAAACACAAATCGGGAGGATTAGAAGTGCAGTCCTTGGGCGATCTTTATGCTCATTTCCCTTCCACATATTCATGTCTTTATCCGCCAGCCCGAAAGGGCTACTGACACGGCACTATAAACGCACTGGAACCCGCAGCTTTCGCTGACACCCAGCGCACCGCTCGGTCACGTGACCGCCAGCCGCTCCAGCCCAGAATGCCAGAGTATCTGTGGGAACCAGGATTTGTTAACGCTTTATCTAACATAGTCTCATCGTGTGTTTATTCAGATTTTACTGAGCAAGGAAGTACCGTGCACTGTCTGCTTTTAATTAGCTTTTAAATTCTACAATGTAATATGTGCATTTGACCAAATACACTTTACTGTTAAGCAAATCTTTAGTCGTGTATTGTCGATTTTTAGAATTAACTAGTATTGAGGGTCCAGGGACCGATTCAAGCTTATCCGTTTTTCTAATCGTTTTAATCAGTATCTGTACCCATAATTAACGCCCTGAAACGGCAGAAGGTTAGCTTTGAATAGCTCTGAGATAACCCTAAAGGACCGTTTGATATGAGAGTTAGGATGGATTTATTGTCTTCTGCAGTCCTGAGTGACAGGTCTGGATTTGTTTGAGCCATTAAGATAAAGCTAATCAATAAAGTTAAGTTTAACTCTGTTCGCTCTACGTTGGTAATTCAGTGTGCCCTCTAGCGTCACCGGAGGAGAATGAAATATTCATTCATCCGCCTTTCAACCAATTATCCTGGCCATGGTCATGGGGAGAGGCTGAAACCTATAGCAGAAAGCAAAGACTGGGTATACTCTTGACAGTTCCCATCTCAGGGCACATACATACATCCACACAATGGGAAATTTAGCAATGCCAGTTAGTCTTTGGACTGCAGGAGAAATTTGGAGTACCCAGAGGAAGTCTGCAGAACATGGAGGTAATTTACACACTCCAAACACACTAGCACAGATTGGATTCAAGCCCCCATTTCTGGAGGTGTAAGGCAACAGGGTTACCCACTAAGCTACTCAAGAATGAAGTGCCTAGTGAATGATTTAGAAGACTAATTTCTGTTCAACTAAAACTACTTTATTCTCTCCTTAATAGCCAGGGAAGTCTGTGAGAGCCTGAACTTTAGCTAGTACAAGCATGGTGTCAGAATCTCCATATTTAATTTCAGTATAGATTCAGATCATGTGACCCATGGAGACAATTAGAAATCTTAATCGTCTGCCAGGCCAACATGTGGAAGGATAGAGTCAGCATCCAGAGGGTGACCTCCGATGACTCATCTTTGATTTATAATTCCGAGCAAAACAGCTTAATGTGATTTAGTACATCAGTTACACAAACCTGAAAGCGATGTGCTTAAAGCAAAAAAAAGTCATCCAGATTTCTTTGTCGCCATTGATGAGTTCTATTGGCAGCATCTCTGTTGAGACGTTTGATTTACGAGCTGGGGAAAGCGTGGGAATTAGAAACATGACTGTGTAGATAAACGAAACACAGGCATCCACACTAGAAGCTGGCAAAGGTAGGTGTGCTCCCTCAAGAGCTATCGATATAATGAGTGGATGAACGTCAGTGAACTGTACAGCCATAATAAACTGCACTGCAGGTGTGCAAAGCACAGAGCGAGTTGGACATGTGGACGAGGACGGCTGATCTTTTTGATGCAATGGGAGGGCAGAGGGAGATGTGTACTTCTTCAATAGTACTGTGGGATTCTCTCTGTAGTGTGGGAACCATGAACTGCCAGCCAAGAGCTCCTGGTGATTCAAATACTTTCCCCCGTAGAGACCAAGTGTTCCCAGAGTACACCAGCCCTTACCCCACCTTCATACCCCAGCTGAACTGTCCCAATGCCTCCAAACAACCAGCTCAGGGGAAAGGCATTCAAATAGCAAAATATCTCGGTGCATTATCCCTGTTCTTTGACTTCAGCTAGAGCAGGTGGAAGCTTACCTACCCAGCAGCATCTTAAGCACAGGACAGCGTCAGGAGAGTATGCCTATCCAAGCTAACTACAACATTTTAGACCAGGGGTGGCCAATCTTATCAGGAAAGGGCCAGTGTGTATGCAGGTTTTTGGGATAACCTTTAGGTCAGCTCTTCAAACCCAGGTGTGACGACTCTTCAGCCAATCAGTCCTCTAATTAGTAATCTAATTAGGGAGCTGCTGCGAAAATCCGCATTACCCGACAGCCCTTTCTGGATAAGATTGGCCACTCCTGTTCTAAGCCTCCTTTATGAGGGTCTTCCTCCCTATTCCTAACTAAGCAATGGGAGCTTAGCAATTAGTTAAACAAAATATTTAATTTGTGAGCTCAATAATGGGAACAAACATGCACTTTGTCATCTTTAGTTTATGTGACACTGTCCTTACAGTTTTGGTTGAATTTGACCAGGGTTATGTGGTTCTGTGGTGTGTACACTATAGTTCAAAAGTTTGGGGTCACTTACAAATTTTCCACGGAATAGTTTTCAATTCTCAGAACAACAATAGTCTGATGAGTATCAGAAGAAAGTTCTTTGCTTCTGGCCATTTTCAGTCTTCAATTGAACCCACAATTGCTGATGCTCCAGACACTCAACTAATCTAAAAAAGGGCAGTTTTATTGCTCAGCACGCCAGTTTTCAGCTGTGCTAACATAGTTTCAAAAGGGATTTCTAATGATCAGATTTCTTATAAAATGATAAACTTGGATCAGCGAACACAACATGCCTTTGGAACACAGGACTGATGGTTGCTGATAATGGGCTTCTGTCTGCCCATGTAGATATTACATTAAAATCCAGCCATTTCCAGCTACAATAGTCCTTTACAGCATTGACATTGTCTACACCGTATTTCTGATTAACTTAATGTTATTTTAAATGGAGGAAAAAAAAAGCTTTTCTTGTGGAAACAAGAAAAATTCTAAGTGACCACAAACTTTTGAACGGTAGTGTATGTCTGTGCACTTGTCTATCCTTTCTTATCCAGTCACATGTACTGAGTTATGAAAAGTAACATTTGTTGTTTGGGATCGTTTGGGTGGTGCATGTGGCTGTCATGGTTTCCATTCCCAAATGAAATCAAAAGGCTATTATTGTTTAACCTTTCTCTCATATTTGAGTCACTCAATTTCCTTTTTTTCTGGAAGATGATGTAAACACATATTTTCCCTCCATGTTGGTGGCAGTGGGGCTGTAGTAATGGCTGCTAAGTTATTCCCTGGAGGATGGCTCTGCAATGCCTGAATCTTTTCTTATTATCCAACATCCAGGCAGAGTCAGTGAGCGATGGTTTGCGGTGTTCCTTTGGTTTCGTGTCCTGGGCCAATCAAAGCCCCCAGGGGCTCCGCTCTGGGCCCAGTGAAAGCCAGTGCAATAGGCATCCAGCACTAACGTTGGCCTGGAGATGCAGGCGGAGTCAGGGCAGGTCACGTGACCTGACACTGGAATTCTTCTGCGGTTAGTCATACGGCTCTGCTTGGAATGTCTGCCAATGCCAGAAACAAATACGCTACTGCTTCCTCACCAAGGATTCATTATGCTTCTGTAGGACTTCTGCTGATGTGTTTTAGCTACCACAGTCACCACAGGCATAACAAAGCGAGCTCAGATCACCCTAGAGGCCTTGGGCTCTCAAAGTCCATGGCCTTCATGCAGCTGGTCCTCATGATGGGAATAGCACCTGGAACAGTACAATGGGCCACGTCCAGCCTCTCTCTGTCAACTGCACCAGAACACAACATCTGTATTTATCGTTCTCTGATATGTTTCATCAAGTTGCAAAAGCGTGTTACAAAAGCAGCTAGACTAAGAAATAATTTATCCCTGAAATTAAGTGGAATGTTAAGCGAAAAGAAAAAATTCATTTGGAACATGAAGGACAATAGTGTTGAATTTCCCACAGCTGTTTAATGGTCCATGGGGCAAATCTCTGATTAAGTAATTTTTCCAATGATTCTGTAACAGGAATCTGTATCTAATGGGGGTACAACAAGAACTGGGGATTTCCACAGTATTCCAGTAATTTAAAACAATGTATTGCTGTTCCCCTTGTTGCCAGTGAAAGGAATCTGTGTGAGTTAACACTTGTCAACCATTAATCAATCATTCAGACACCTTCTTGTAGCACCAATAATTTGTGGGAAACTGTGGACTATAAACAAAAATTCAGCTCTCTTTTCAAGGTTCCAGTAATGCAGTTTCCATCTGAAGATGTAGGCCATGACCTGCTAATTTCTAAACTTTATGCAATATCATCATAACTTAATTTAAAGAAATATTTTCTCTTTAGTGTTTCAACTTGACTAACAGCCTCCCAAAGTGCTATACTTATTTTTTAAACTTTGCCTGTAGTGCAGCCTGGTGGCTCAGTGCATTGCATTATTGCTCCTCCCCTCCAGTGGGTGTGATCCCTGCCTCTGCTCTGTGCGTTTTTTCTGTGACACAAATGTTCTCTCCTTTTTCTTCCTGAAGGTCAAAGATGTGTACGTAGGATAACTGGTGCTTTTGAGTTGCCCATTTTGTGGGTGGGTGCCCTGGAATGGGCCTCCATCCTGCCTAGCGTGTACCCCAGCCTCTGAAGTGGGAAAATTGGTGGACTTTATAAATATTAAGTATTCACGTTATATCTGAGTAAATCATATAACCTAGATCTTTTCAATCGTTTTAAATATGTCTGTATAACATTTTTTGGCTAAAATTTAATTAACACATATTAATAATAATAATAATAATAATTATTATTATTATTATTATTATTTTTATTATTATTATTAATGATGATGATGATGATAATAACAATAACAACAACAATAATAATGATGATAATAATAATGCATTTCATTTGTAACGCACTTTACATTTGAAGTGCTACAACATAAAAACGTCATAGTAAAACAACAGAAACACCCTTTAAATAAATAAGTAAATAAATAAAAATGCAGCTACCCGCAAAATCAATTAAAACCTCACTTATTAAAGCTCGTAAATCAATTAAAAGTTAATTGAAACTTTATTTATTATCAAGTTCAGTTATTATTATTATTATTATTATTATTATTATTATTAGCGATTGATATGACACTACATTTTCATCAATGTAAGGGAACTAACCTGAACACATTGAATCAGCGAACGCCACACTCACAAAAGCAGTTAAATAAGTTCATCTGCTTATTGTTAGACACCTTTAAAGTATTATCGCCTTTTTAATTGTTAGATAATTATATTGTAATTACGACTGCATGGTTTTAACATCTTTCATGGCTTGCAGATCTGGGGAATATGCAACTTGCAATGTTTATATATTACGAAATAAGATATTGAATATATGTTTATTCATTTCATAAAGAAGCAAACATACCCAATAATGCCCCTAGACACTAATTTGAGTTTAAAATAAAAACAAATTACGGACATAAAAACTCAGTTTAGTCACACTGGAAAGTGCTGACCAAACAACAAAACGCCACCCCCCGCTCGCCCAGTGCATCCTGAAAATAACAGGGTGCGGGCGTGAGTGCAGCGTGCCCCCTCACCGCTCAATCCTATTGGTTGCTACCGAAAAGGGGCGGGCGTTCTGGACCAGCCAGTGGGAAGTAGAAGTGTCAATGTCAAAGAGTGGAAAAAAAACGTAGGTCAGCTTCTTTCGGCAGGTTACGGAAACATCCGTCGATCAAACCTCCAGAGACTCTGGCAACCGATAGGTGCTGTGCGTACCTATCGCAGGACGTCAGACCGCAACGCTGTTGGAGCGATCGCTTTGAGGTGCGTAAGTATCCTAGCATCTCGTACCCGACAATGTGTGCAACATCAGCTAACTCAGATGTTTTATTAATATACAAACATATTCAGTGCAAAGACGTCATTCCTGATGTGGGCACAAAACGTTGCGAAGGATGTACCCGGTTGCCCCATCATGGCTGAGTGCAAGAGAAAAGGATTCATTGATGTGCATATTTAATGATCATATCGCTGCAGCTTAGCGCTTGGCTAACTGCATTGCTTAGGCCTGGTGTTGTTTACTGTTTTCAGCAACATAACTTGCTTGATCATTGGCTTTAGGTCCAAGCCATAGAAAACGTTAGGAATGTGCTAGAAGAGCGTGTGATTTATCAGGTCGGTTGAAGCGAAATGAATTGCTCTGATTTCCCCCTTCCCTTCCTCTTTTTCTGTGTTTAACAGGAGACATGAACTCTCTGCCGAGCAGGAGTCTGCTGTCACTGTGCAGACACGCGGCCAGCGGCACCGGCGGCGTCGCGGCGCTCGTGAGCCAGGGGAAGCACGCCGGGTACCGGAGCGCGAGCAGCGTCAGCACCAAGAAGCGCGGCTATGACATCACGAGAAACCCGCACCTGAACAAGGTACAGTATTAATGCACGATGCTAATAACACCCATAACCACAAAATGACCATAAAAATGCAGTTCTGCAGATATATGTATTAAAGTTTTCACCTTTAATGATTTAGTTGATAACAAGAGCAAAGGTGGGTAATATTGTTTTAGTATATGCATTTAACCTTAAACCTTTTCTCTGCTGTAATACTGTGGCACACTTAACTGTCACTCTTCACTATGGTGCTCTACCGTTTCTCAATGAATCTCGAAGGTCATAAACTAAAGAGTACAGTCTTTTGCAAAAGTGCATATAAGGATAAATATAAACTGCTAAATGAGCTCAGAGCCTGTAATGTTCTCCTCCTTGTTGTAATCATAATTACTCCTACTGATTACAGTTTGCGGGTTTATTTATAAGTTTGTCTCTTTTTCCAGTCTGTGGGTGTAGTTTGGTGTCACCGTGATGCAGCATGTGGGTGTGCAGAAGGTGACCAGGGGTGACGGTACGGTTAAGAGAAGGTCATGCTGCCCCAAACGTGAAGGTTTAGCAACACGTGCAAGGGCAGGCTGCTGAATCACAGTGTAATGGGTGACTGCACATGCATGGCTGTGTGAAAGGCAGGGGAGGGGGGCGTTTTATCCAGGGAACGTTAAGCAGGGCACGTCTTCATTCATGGTTTCTTAAGTGCCCGGTGACAAAGGTTTTGCAAGATAAGATACCGGCTGTGAGGATGTCAATTCTCACGAAAGCGGCCAGCATGGTGTTTCGCCTTGTCATAGTTTGCCATGCCATAAATGAAAAACGGTGGTTTCACTTCTGCCAAAAATTGGCCTGGCCCAGGCCTGGTTTATCATGGTAAAGTTGACTTTGCCTGATTTATATCAGGAGTGGCCATTTGCAAAATGTGAGGCGCTCATTTCGGCCATCTGAATACGCTGATTAATCTTGCGGCTGAAACAGTCCCACTTATAAAATGTTTTCGTGTTGTGTAATGCTTCACTGCACTTTAAATGGTTCCCTTTTCTGCATTTTGAATCTCTTTTATGGGAAATCAGGTACTGAGAAATTCTGTGAGAAAACCAGAAACTAAATATCCAGCTGTTACAAATTTCTAGTCATGTGCAAAATACAGATAAATGATTAAGGCCGTTTAAATAGGAGGTCTGCAGAATTGTGAAAAATATGTAAGCTGTTAATTTTACCTCCAGTAAGTATTATTTTAAAACATAACAACAAGGGGCTCAAAGCAATGGAGAAGGAGGATGACTCTACATACATTGTAGACACCCTACTTGAACTTATTGGTCCACATTATTCCACTGTCTTAAAGTGCATAGTGCTTAGAACCCTGATCTTAATGTCTCCTAAGAACCTTAAATGCAGTTTGGTTCTGTGCCTTATGAAGTGTAGTGGATTAATAGATACTGGTGCATCTTCGAGGGTCATTTCACAGGATGACATGAAATGTATTAAATATCAATAAAAATTTACAACTATACATGTGAGGTAACAGTTCTGGTCATGGTCACATAGCTGCTTGAATCAGTAGAGTAATGAATGGACGTTTGCCTAGGTAACGTAGCACAGTTTTGGGGTTGAGACAAACCTTTATGAAATGAATAATATTTTGGGGACGGTGTCAGTGCAGTACATCCCGAAATGTGGATATGTATAAGATATGATCTCAAATAAAAACCGAAGATTTTAAAGAGGTTTTTCTTTTTTTATTAAATCCGGTAACATTTTCCTTGAGATCTTTAAAATGTCTGTTTCTTGGTACTTGAGTAAAAAGGATAATTATCTTTGCTCAGGGTTCTATTCTAGAAAAGGCGTTTTTTTTTTTCCTATAAGCTTTACTTTAAGGACAAGAGATTTAATAATTAACCTCATTAGTAATTTTGCCCTTGACCTAGTAGCTGACGGCAGCTGTGAGCCTTCACCTCAATTAAACTTCTGTTAAGATAATCTCCATTATGATCTATTTTAAGATAAATAGTATGGAACAGGAGCTGTGGAATTAGGGTAGATGTGTTGTGTAAACGGCTGTTTCTTAATGTTGGCTGTGGGTGCCTAGTCATTCTGGGAGGCTGAGAGCGAGTGCCTTTTGCGGCTGGAGGCTTGGAGTGTGGTCTGTCCTTCGAGGGTCCATTAGATTCCCCTTTTTCCTGGAAAATGCATGCTTTCTTTGGGCGGTTTGAAATGTAAGCATCTATTACATGGCTTGACGAGACGGATTTGGTTGCAGAAGAGGTGACAACTGCACTTTAATTGTAATTCTTGGATTACTGACAGACTCCCAGTGGTGCTTCCTCATTGGGTCAATGGCTGTCCCAGCAAGGTTTTATATAACACTCTGAGAATGAACTGAGCATGCTTCCCCAGAACTACAGTACTGTGTTAAACAGAAACAAGGCCTCAAAGGCTGGAAGTCGGAATATCATCCAGAAAATTAGTTATTCTTGTTTTTCTTTAGCCAGATTGTTTTCAAAGTTGGGTTCTCTAGATCTGATTCGAAGTCCCCGAGATCAAGCATGTCATTAGAAAATTAATATATTTTGAATTTCTGTTCTTTTTTAACAGTTTTGAGTAGTTTCCAGCTGGAGTTCAGTCCCTCCATACGCCTTTTGTGCAACATTAATCCAGTTCCAACCAGTTTGTCAGACCCAAAATCTAGCTGTAATTATGCAGGATACTTCCTGGGGTTTTGGAATGTTGTCTTGTGAGTCATGGACTCATGTATGTGTTGGGAACCCACACCGCTGGCAGCACCTTCAGGTGGTCACATTTGGTTGACCACTTGGGCCCCTAAACAACCATCATCACTGAAAAGCATCGGAACGGCCAGGGGCGGGTCAATACATCACCCCCCAGCCCTAACCCTAAGCCCCCCCCCCCCCGCCCCACACACACACACACACACACACACACACCCACCC